>CM034238.1:6390934-7590934 GCA_019916065.1 Vitellaria paradoxa
ATTGTCATTTTATTATTCAAGTTTGGATTTGCTTGGCCAATAAAAAATATATTTTAAAGAATGTTAGTGAGGCTTTTTTGAGGCCTAGAATGGGCGCATGTGCAAAAAATGGGCTTGGGTTAACCTTGTAGTTGTTTGGTTTGGGTTCGAATTAGGCTAGAATTTGTTTCAGTAATAAGAAATAGGCTAATGAATATTGGGGTTTTTGGAGGCCGGTCACTATTTATGCACTTATAAGGATTTAAGTCATACCCAAAAAACTTGTTTGTAAATAAGTCACACTTGCAATAAAAAGACAAAAAATGACATCACGCGTTTTTCACCACATTTCAAAACTGCCAGTTTTATCCAAAAATAGTGTACACTTCACTCATAACTTCCGTGACTTTCCATCTTCTTTACAAAGTAAGAAAAATCGATTTTTGGAAACAAAATCAAAACTGTTTGGGAAAAACTTAATTTCGCGACTTTCCATCTTCTTTACAAAGTAAGAAAAATTGATTTTTGAAAACAAAATCAAAACTGTTTGGAAAAACCTAATTCCGCGACTTTCCATCTTCTTTACAAAGCAAGCAAAATCGATTTTTGGAAACAAAATCAAAACTATTTAGGAAAAATCTAAATCGATCATCATTTCTAAGTATATTTATTTTTTTTTATTTTGAAACAGTATCGGTACTGTTTTGAAGATATCTCAAAATACTAATCAATTCCATGGATTTCTCTTGCCCAAAACTTATCATCTGCTTATAATTCATGGTGCTATTTTAAAAACAGTACCGGTACTGTTTTTAAGACAGTACCGGTACTGTTTTGAAGACAGTACCGGTACTCTTTTGAATCGGTACTGTTTTCATACTGCCTAAAAAATATCAATCGATACATAATACAAACCAACGATACGAGCCAATATCATCATATTTTTTGAAACAGTACCGGTACTGTTTTGAAGATAGCTCAAAACGCCAATCGACCCCATGGATTTCTCTTGCCCTTAAAACTCGTCATCTGCTTATAATTCATGGTGCTATTTTGAAAACAATACCGGTGCTATTTTGAAAACAGTACCGATAAAACAGTACCGGTACTGTTTTGGATCGGTACTGTTTTCATATTGCCTAAAAAACATCAATCGATACATAACAAAAATCAACGATACGAGCCAACATCATCATATTTTTTGAAACAGTACCGGTACTGTTTTGAAGATAGCTCAAAAAGTCAATCGGCCTCATGGATTTCTCTTGCCCTTAAAACTCGTCATCCGCTTATAATTCATGGTGCTGTTTTGAAAACAGTACCGATAAAACAGTACCGGTACTGTGTTGAAAACAGTACCGATAAAACAGTACCGGTACTGTTTTGGACCGGTACTGTTTTCATATTACGTAAAAAACATCAATCGATATATAACACAAACCAACCATACGAGCCAACATCATCATATTTTTTGAAACAGTACCGGTACTGTTTTGAAGATAGCTCAAAACGTTAATCGGCCCAATAGATTTCTCTTGCCCTTAAAACTTGTCATCCGCTTATAATTCATGGTGCTGTTTTGAAAACAGTACCGATAAAACAGTACCGGTACTGTGTTGAAAACAGTACCGATAAAACAGTACCGGTACTGTTTTGGACCGGTACTGTTTTCATACTGCCTAAAAAACATCAATCGATACATAACATAAACTAATCATACGAGCCAACATCATCATATTTTTTGAAACAGTACCGGTACTGTTTTGAAAATAGCTCAAAACGCCAATCGGCAAAATCAATCCATGAAGAAGATAGGTCAAATAAGTTCTATCTTCTTAATATCTTCACGACTAGAACTGTAAATAATGAAACTGAAAATAAGGAAAGAAAAAAAAATGGAAGAAGCGTGATTCTTGGTAAACATATCTTCACGTGATTCCTGGAATTCCTGGAAATAACTTGTGTAACTTTGTTATAGAAATAAAGGATATTATCGGTATATTAGAAACTATATTTAAAATAAACTCGTGGGACCCACTCAAAAGTGTGACTTAAATACAAAACTTTTCACATTAATGTGACTTAAAAGTAATATTTTTTTTTGGGTGTGACTAATAGTTTTAAAAGATTACAAAGTATGACTTGGATACAATTTTCCGATGAATATTTATCACTCTTTTGATATGCCTAAAATGCAAACTTGGGTCGAAAATTAGCCTACTGAAAAATGGTCATTTTAGTCATGGGTTAAGATTAGGTTAAAATTTACTTAATTGATAAGAAATTTATTGAGAAATACTTTTTTGACTTGGGAAGTTTAGAATGCAAATTTGAGCCAAAAAAACATGCTCGGGGATAAAATTATAATTTATCAATTCTAAGTTTTTGAAATGATGGTTAGATATGTGTGTTTGATTTGATATAAAATTGTTAAAATTATATAAAGTGACACGTGGTAAAATTTTAGTAGAGAATCTTGAAAATTTTTAAAATTTTGTGGAACTTTTGGTGTAAGTGTCAGTCTAACTTTTTCAAAAATTTATCAAAATTTGTTGGAACGCACTATAATGATTTATTCAAACAGATTTCGACAAAATTTTTAAAAAAGTTGAAATTTTTTGAAGTTTGAAAAAATTGAAACTATCAAAATTTTTAAAAATTTTTTAAATTTAGTTGGAGTTCGGGACGTGGGGAGGAGGGATGGAGAGGTTGACTCAAATTATCTTTTAAACTTGGGCATTAAATAATATAACGAGCCGCAGTCACCATGGACTCATCAATTTTTCTTTTTTCTGTTTCTCAAGTTATCGGTAGTCGTTTCAATAAATTCAGATAGTAAAGAAAAAATAAAATGGATAAAAAAAAAAAAAGAAAACACGCGCGCGACGCGCGATATAGAATTATGCTGACCTTCTAAATTTGAAAAATTAGGACAAAACAATAATTTTGGCATCATTTTTATTAGTTGATCTATGATATGTGTTTTTTTCTGTTTCTTTGAAATTTTGAACCGTTTTCTTGACTTACTATTTTGAAAGAAATTTTCCTCAGACAGAATTACCTAAACTTTCAAATTTGAAAATCTCATGTCACGTTATTAAATGCCCGTTTGGTAAGTTAAGAGAAGTACTATTTTTTAGTTTTGGCATTTGTTAACAAGGGGTTTCAGGCGGTTACAGTGAATAAATCTACTGTAGGGGCTGCAGTAGAAAATTAAAGGTTGAGATTTAATTATTTTTAATCGAATGATTCTAATTTAATTTAATTAAAATTATTTTCAAAATAAAAATAAAAATTAAAAAAACCTGATTGAAACACAATTAATACAGAATATAAAAAGTCACGTGTCATTAAAGTAAAAATAAATCTTAACCCTTCATTTCTTCACTGTAGCCCTTTTAACGCATTAACAAGTATTTCAGAACATTCATTGAAAATGTGTTATAGAATAATATTTCACACTTTTTTAGGAACAACTCTATTAAAGTGTAAGATATAATTACATATTATGTATTTATTAGTTTTTAATAAGTATCACCGGAGGGTTTTAGGGATTGCAGTAGATAAATACACTACAGGAGCTGCAAAATGAATGATTGAGATGTGATCTTAATTTTTTTCAAATGATTTAATAGTTCTAATTTAATTTGATTTTTGTCAAATATTCAAATCATTTAATAGTCTCCCAATAATTTAGTGATGTACATTTTAACTTTTTATTTTTATACTACCACTCCGACAATGGGTTCTAGGGGGCTGCGCAGTGAGTCAATCAACGGTTAAGATATAATTAAATTTTAATATGATGTGTCTTTTCATATTTTTCATTAATAATTTTTTAATTAAATTTTGTTTTAACTTTTATTTTTGTTTTGAATTTAATTTTATTACATTGGATTAAGATTATTAGATTTGATGCAATTACATCATGACCGTTAATTGACTAATTGCAACCCCTACAGGATTCTCCCACTGCAGCTCCTATAGTGAATTCTCCCACTGCAACCTCTAGAACCCTACAATTATCCACCGCAACCCTGAAAACTGCATAATTTTATTTTTTTCCACTTCAACATCCCACGTGAGGTTTGAACAAAGATTCAAGAATATTCAGGTTTGCACATGTTTGCCGTGTTTTGAGCATGCAGCACAAGTACATCTATACATTAGTTGTCAAATTAATGATTTGACAATATTAATTGGATGACTATTAATTTGAAATTATAAGTATAAACTGACTGCCAGCATGATTTTCACGACCTGCAGCAGTATTAATTCTTTATCAACTGTTGGATTTTTCATTACAGATCCAATGGCAAGCAGCCGTTGGACTGCCCCGCGGGCTAACCCACGACCTGCAGCAGTATTAATTCTTTATCAACTGTTGGATTTTTCATTACAGATCCAATGGCAAGCAGCCGTTGGACTGCCCCGCGGGCTAACCCACGACCTGCAGCAGTATTAATTCTTTATCAACTGTTGGATTTTTCATTACAGATCCAATGGCAAGCAGCCGTTGGACTGCCCCGCGGGCTAACCCAGTAGTCAAGAAAGATTTTGTAACGAATTCTAAATTTAGACGTCGCAAGTTTAAATCGCGTTAAGATTAGACCCGTGGTTAACTTACCGATATTTTGGGGCTATCCTCTCACTCCTAATTTGACAAGATGGAATAGTTTCAATAAAGTCTGTCCACCCTAAGTTTCGAATTACTAACAAAAAAGCTATTGGACTATAAAAAAACAAAAAAAACAAAAAGTCATTAACTTTTTTTAATTTATTTTAATTAAATATTATTACATATTACTTTTATATTAATTTTTTGTATTTTTTTAAATACTTTTTTTATCATTTAAACAGTCTCTGAAAGAAACATGATACCCAACCCGTTAAATGAGTTAATGTGCAAATAAATAAGGTTCAAACAGCATAATCCGTCGAATCTGACCCAATCTAACAACTGAAACACCATTCTTACACACTCGTGATGTAGTAATGATATTTTTATAATAAAATTTTCTTTTTAATTGATAGTTACTTAAAAGCGATCTGCATCCAATTTATTTTTTTGGTAAATCATTTTAGTTAAAAAATTTTAATGGTGTATAATTGTTGTTTTTTTTATTTTCTTTTATAGGTAATTTACCACTCATACACTAATTGCATGTCTAGGCAGGGATAGGCTTAGTTTGATAGCGAGAAATCGGTTTTTTCTGGCTATCTTTTTTTATAGTTTTTTTCTCTTAAATTTAATTATTTTTTATGTAATAGCTTTTAAGCATGTTAATTAGTAACATTTAAAACATGTTTAAAATAGAAAAATTTACAATTGAAAAAAATAAATTTTAAAAAAATATAATATATATATATTTTACTCGTACGTGAGTTCGTTTATATGTAGTGGTGGAAACGAATCGAGTTATTCACGAACTATTCGAGCTCGACTTGAACTTGGTTCATAACTAAAATGAATTTAAATCAAACTTGATTTGCAACTCGTTTAAATTAAATATCGAGTTCGAATTTAGAAAAGCTCGATTTGAATATTCGTGAGGCGGTTTGATAAAATAATATATGTATTTTAATAATATTTTATTATATGTTTTATAATATTTTATTTATTAATTTTTAAACTAAAACGACGTCGTTTTGCTTTGACCGACCTATTCGCAAACCGAACTCAAAATTACATTCTATTTTATCGAATTAAGTCGAGCTCGAGTTTACATTCTATTTTATCAAGCTCGATTCTATAAAAAAAGTTGGAATCAAACTCTAATTTGGTACGAAAAACTCAAGTCGAACTTAAATAATTTAAAACTTGATTCAATTTGACTCGTTTTCACCCTTATACGTTTATTTGTATCTTTTTTTTTCCCCTTCTTTCTTCTTCTCCTTCTTCTTCTTCTTTTTTTTTTTTTTTTTAATTTTTATTTTAAAGAAGTAGAGCTGAATTCTAGCTAATCCTTGGCATAATTATAAGATGCAAATTCAATTCCTAAGCAGCAGGCAAGCACATACAGTAGTAGCCCTTGATTCTAGGAATCCAATGGTAGTCAACTGCTCAACGCCAATAATGATGCAGCGCAGGCCATTTTGGTTGCAATCAATTTGCTTTAAACATGTGAAGTCCCAACCTTAATGAATATCCATCATTGCATATATATATATATATATATATATATATATAGGAAACCAAAAGACAAAAGTAATTCAAGAGCATATATATTTGCAGCTGCTTTCAGAATCATATTAATTCAAACGCTCTCTCAGTACTTCAAAACAATTAATTCCTCCAGAATGCCTTCTAACATGACCAGATTAATCATATCCTTCCACTGGCAACAAAAAAGGGTATAAATAACTGCAACCTTAGACCTTGAGCCGAAACAATTTACGACTCAATTAGTATATATTGGGGTTTTATTTATATTAAACTGTTTAGATTTTTTTAATTTTTATTTTTTAAATGAAAATTAAAATTATGTTTCGAAATATAATTTTATTTGCATAATTAATTTTTATTTTAATACAATATTTAATTTTATTAATTTTAAAAAAATTAGTTGAATTTAATAAAATATATTTCATATTAATTAATTAAATTATATTATTTACTGAATTTAATTTAATTCAATAAAAATAGAATATATCAAATGTAATTTAATCATATTATTTATTCAAAATAATTTTAGTTTAGTAAAATATTTGAATACAAAATTTATTTTAACATGAAGTAACAAAAAATTAACAAATTGTTAAAATCAAGAAAATGTTTATAACAAAAAAAAAAAGAAAAAATGATAGTGAAAATATTTTTCCTTTTGTTTATGTTTTCTTGTTTAAATTTTCATTATTTAAAAAAAATAAAAATAAATTTAACTTATTGTCAATTTTTAAAATTTTGTAAATATAAGCAAATATATATATATATATATATATATATAAACATTACCAAACGGATTTTGTTTCATAAAATTCTTTTAACCGTATGATAGTTATTTCAATTGTTAAAATTAAAAAAATAAGTTGAACCACATAAAATTTCAGTCTACATAATTAAAAATTATAACTTTAGGATCCACGGATCGTGAGGTTGAGCCCCTCAATCCATTGAAATCAAGAAACTCCCAGAAGCATCGACATTGCATGCGAATTACTATTTTCTTTCATCACCACTCCTTGCAGAAACAACGCATGTATATATATATATATATATATATATATATATATATATATTATGAGTAGATGTGTATATTATATACATATGGAGACTGAAGAGACATATTGCCTTAATTAGCAACTTACTCAATCGGCTGTGATGCAAGACTTCAAGGCCATGGAGGTGCACACCATCTCGTTCCTACATAAGTTGGATCATGTGTGTATGTGTTTGTGATGACTTGCAGTCGTGGGGGCATTAATTCAAAGGGGTTAGTTTCATTTCATTAGGGTTTCTCAGAGAGAGATTCACAGAGCTAGTTTGGCATGCTGGTCACCTCCACAGGTGACTCATAATCCCGTTACGGTTAGCAAGAGATTTCGATGGGAGGTGGACAGAATGCCAAAGTGGCTCTGCAATAAGGCCCCTGAGAAACCATAGAGAGAGAGAGAGAGAGAGGGGGGGGAGAGAGAGAGAGAGAGAGAGGAGCTGTTGAGCTGTAGCTAGGGGGGAAAGTGACGGATTTGGTGTCATATATAAAGACTTTCTTTTTTTGTGGGCTCTGCGTAGAAAGAGGGTGCTTGAGCGTGCATGGTGTTTGTACGACCAGTGGGAGGGAAATCATACTTTGTTGCCAGGTGTTCGTGAGCCTTCGGTTTCTTTCTTTGAAAATTATCTGTAGTATATACATATATATGTATATATTTCTAGAATTAATCTTGGCTTCCAAGTTTGTGCAATTAATTGGGCCAAAATTCCTACTCCTTTTCGTGCTATCATATATGGTCCATATATGCTAAGGTTTTGTTTGGTTATAAAACACCTTTTTATTTTTTGTTTTTTATTTTTTCGTCTCATGATTTTTTTCATTAAAATTCAACATGTTAATCGCATTCGAAAAAAAGTTAAAAAAATTCATATTGATTTAAGTAAAAGTTATCAATTTAAGTAAAAAATAACAAAAAAGTTATTTTTTTTAACCTTCTGCACACATTGACGTAAATTTTTTAATTTTTTTTTAATTTTTACGAATGTGATCAATATGTCAATATGTCTAAAAGTTATAATTTTTAAGAAAAAAATTAAATTTTGATTAAAAAAATCATGCAAGCCAAAAAAAAAAAAACTAAAAATTGTTTTGTAACCAAATGAAGCCTAAAGGCTTGTTTTGGGTACAAAAAAGTTAGTTTTTGGTTTTTGTTGCTTCTTTTTATCTTATATGACTTTTTTTTATCAAAATTTAATTTTTTTCAGAAACTGAACTTTTTAAGCATGTTAATCACATCAATAAAAAAATGAAAAATTTTTATTCATTTAAGTAAAAAGATAATGAAAAAAATTAGTTCTTTTATTTTTTCTAACTTTTACCCAAATTGAAGTGATTTTTTTTTTTTTTGTACAAATGTGATCAATATGTTTAAAAATTATAATTTTTACAAAAAAAAATTAAATTTTAATAAAAAAAGTCATATAAGACCAAAAAAAAAAACTAAAAAAAAATAAAATGACCAAACAAAGCCTAAGTAGGTTGTTTTATTGTTGAATTTGGAAAACAGTTTATGTGCAAATAAAATAAAATTGAGTGCATATCATTCTCTCCAACCCCGCAATTTATAGGATATATATACATATATAAATATATAAACACTTGTTTGAGGACCATGAAAATCATGTTATTCCTTCTTGCATGCTTCTTTGACCACTCGCTGCAAAAGAAGGCTGCAAAATCAGCTACTCTTGTCTCCCACTTATATTTTGTGATCACACGGTCAACTGTTGGGAGAGTTCATAGTTAATTTAGGGCTTTGTTTTTGGTTTGATATTTATTAATTATTCCTTATCTAAAGATCTCAACAAAATATATATATATATATATTATATTTAAGCGTTGACTTCTATCTTTGTTTTCTGTTTGGCTCATCAAGCGATGAGTGCAAGTATTTATGATGTTGTGAGCGTATAATGGGACTGTTTGGTTTACAAAATAATACAAATTTTTAAAAATTTTTATAATTAAATTTTAGGATGAAAATATTGACACTATTTTAAAAGTTTTTCATACTCGTTGCAATTTTTTTTTTTTTTGGCTTTACAAAATTATAAAATTAGTTCTGTAATTAATTGAAAGTAATTAATACAAAATATTTTAAATATCATAATTACCCTCTTTTTTCAATTATTATTACGAAATTAACATGCTTTACTTTTCACTTTTTGTGACTCCATCTCTCATACTTTCATATATAATTTCACTATTATATATCTCTTTTTAGTTCATTAAACCTTAATGAAATACTATGCAAGAAGATCATGTTAAAGCAGAGTTTTCGAATATGATTAATTTTTTTATACAAGCAAATATAGAGTAAATTATATATTAGTATGAATCATCGAATCTCTCAAATAGCAAACTGCTATTAAGTTTTTCTAATTTTTCCTTTTCGTTTGGTTGATTTCTTGGCAATGCAATATAGAACAAATTATATGTAATATATTTTTATTTTTTTTATTTTTGTTGGTGTACATGCTATTACATTATTAGGATTTTTTTCCCTATTAAGCTTTCTTCTTTTTCTTTTCTTTTTTTTTTAAGTTCCTATTACTAGTATTTTTTTTGGCTTGGTAATTTATAGAGGCGTTTGTTAAAATTAATGAATTATTTTGAATAGTACCATATATATTTTTTTTTATTTAATGGTGGTTGATCTTAAGGATGAATGTTGGGATTTAAATTTTAATTTAATTTATTTTTATTTCAGTTATTTTTTTAGTGTATGAATTGATTAAAGATTATGATGTCTTACTTTATATTAATTAAAAAAAATAATTTTTTATTTTCTTCTTTGATTTTTGATAAAATAAACTTAAAAAATATTAAAAAATTTCGCACACAACTTCATGAAATTATTTATTGACAGTATATTTTTAATTTAACATACAAATTAATAAAAAGTGAAGAATGTTATAGAGAATTAAAAAGTAGAGCATGTTAGTTTTTATAATAATAAATAAGAAGAGAGGGTAATTATGGTACTTAATGTGTTTTGTATTAATTGACCTCTACTAGTTTTATAATTTTGTAGGAGTATAAAAAAAGGTAAGAAGTGGAATAAATTTTTGAACGAGTGTCAATATTTTAACTCAATTTTTTATTAATAATATGAATAACGAGACTATAATTTTTACAAATTTATACTAATATATATAACTCCAGACACACCTAATATACATATAGATATGTATATATTATCCAAGAAGCCATATATGCATAATGTGATGTGATGAAGAGAAGGTTCTATTTTACGGCATTAACCAAAGGCAAATTGGTTTGATGAGCTTATTTGGAGTTGTGTAAAATTTTACAAAATTTCACAAAATTCTACTGCTTTATAAAATTTGAAATTCTATTCACTGCACAAATGATAATGTTGTAATTTTTATAAATTTATGCTTCCATAACTTCAAACACTCCCAATATCTATTTGTATAAACTTAATTATGTATGAATCATTTGACCGCTCAAAAAAATGTATAGGAAGCTGGTACAATATATATATATATATATATATAATCTAATCCAATTGATACAAAATGTATACATAAAAAGAATTAAGGAAAAGAATGGTTTACTAGAATTAGGTCCCTTAAAAGTGTATTTTGACGCGGGGTTAAAAATTAATGGGGTAAATATTATGAAAGACATAATTGCTAATTTTTTACTTTTTTTTTTTCACATCTTTTTTGTCTCTCATTTTAAAAGTTAATAACTTAACTCCTCAAGGGAAATAGTAACTCATTTAATTTTTGATGTATAATATATCAATCATAATCAAAAGGAACAAACTTTTAAATGGGTAACATTTGCTCTCTTTTAACCGAATCCCAAACGCACCCTTAAGTGTTAAAATTTCCGGTGGGTGTACATATAGCTTCTTTCATTGTTGGAGCGCAATGTTCTATATATATATATATATATATATATATCTATCTTTAGTAGCAAACATGTCTTAATCTGTGTACATTTGACTTAGTTTAGTGTTAAAATTTTGACTTTTTCAGTCAAAAAAAAAAAGTGAAAAAGCAAAATAAAGTTGGGTGGCGTTATAGCTTTTTTAATTAAGAGAAAAATAAAATAAAAAAATTGAGTGATGGATTGCGTGTTATTGAACAAATGCAAAGCGAGAAGGTCTGATTAAAACAATAACGCTCTGGTGGTGCTTAATTACTTGAAGTTCTCTGCCTTTTTTCTTGGTAAGGTTTGAAGTTCTCTACCGAGCGGCAAAGGTAGGGGTGATCATGACACTTTTAAGTTTTGAAAAATATCATTCGTTCATATGAATTTTCGATTAAAAAAAATTAAATTATAGTCCGCCCCTTCTTAAAATTTTTAAAAATGATTGACCTTAGTTAAGAAAATACCATTACTAATACATATAAATTTTTGGTTAATTCTATTATTTATTGACTAAAATATTATTATTATTATATTATTTAATTCAATAAATATAAAATATATTAATTATAATTTAATTATATTATTTATTAAAAATAATTTTATTTTAGTAAAATATTTGAATAAAATAATTTATTTTAAAACAAAAATAAACACAGTATTAAAATTGACAAAGTGTCTGTAATAGAAAAATAAAATAAATTTTTTTTTATTTACATTTTTTTATTTAACTTTTTATTTTTTTAAAAAAAATAAATTTAACAAATATATTTCCCTGGCCAGCTCACAAAACCTTACCAAACGTGCTAAGTTAACGTTCTCACGTTCAAATGGAGCGACCTACGGTAACTTACCACACAACTACAGTAGTGGATTATGATCCTTCAGGGATCAAGATGACAATTTTCATTTTCTTGTGGCTGAAAGAAAATCAACAAACCATGATCTGCCGCCGTCTACTCTGCCACTCCCCAAAATTATATATCAATATTTGATACATATTATATATATAGTATATACCATATGTATATGCGGGTGAATACAAAATACAAATCAAACGTTTGCATTGCGGAATTTCAAGGACCCAGAAAACGAAGGCCTGTTCTTCGCTTCGTCCACTCCAATGGCCTCACTCTCCTCTCTCTTGCTTTCCAACCCTCATCGCTCGCTCCGCCCCTCCTCGAATTCTAGCCCTACTCCTCAATTTCACCTTCTTCCACTCAGAACCCAAGTCCTCAATTTCTCTGCAAACTCCTCGCGAAACCCCAAACTCACCACCGACCCTACGCCGCCTGCGGAGAAGAAGTCATTCGCGGTGGCCACTGGGGAGCTCTTCCTCGGCATCGCGTCGCGAATTATTAGAAGGCGACGTGGGCTTACCGGTGGGGACTCGAAACCGGTCGAGGTCACCATGTTCAGCGAGACAGAGGGGGATTCAGTGAGAGAGTCGTTTTTTTGGCGTCGGAGGAAGGAGGGGATTGCGTCGGTGGTGGAGGACCCGGTGCAGCCGGAAGTCGTTTGGGAGCAGAGTTTGAAGGATGTGGAGGCGGAGAGGGGGCGGAAGGCGGTGACGAGCCCCGGGTTCAGCTTCTCTGCTGCTGGGCTTCTGTTTCCGTACCATCTTGGGGTTGCTCAGTTTCTTATTGAGAAGGGTTACATAAAGGTTGGAATTCTTTGAACATTTTTTTTTTCTTCCCAGTGTGTTTGGTTATGCATACATTTTGGAGTGTCTGCAGGTGACTATCTATTTTTATTAGTTTAAGCTTTGGTTTTTGCTCATTGATGCTGCTGATAATTGCAAGAGCAATTTTAATATTTTTACCCACTCTGGAAACTTTTTCAATATGTACTTGCTACGGAGCTCTTAATTGTCATTTTTAATGTTATACTTTGATTCAAAACTTTGCAAATGGTGTATGGCTACAGCGGTCTAATGTGTTTACCCTGACTTTTTTGGCTGCTTTCTGGCTTCTTCTTACAGTTGGCTTGTATGTGGGTGTGTATGGATTTGAGTTTTCTGCTTCCATGTCATTTATGCTGTTCGTTTTTCCAGAATGAACCAAGAAACCTGAGATCAAATTATCGCATTCTAATTCTTTACTGTTGATGGAAGTCTTTCTTTTTTGATGCAGGATACCACACCGTTAGCTGGTTCATCTGCTGGTGCTATTGTTTGTGCAGTGATTGCCTCTGGAGCCAGTATGGATGAGGCTTTAAAAGCTACCAAAGTATTGGCTGAAGATTGCCGGCTTAGAGGGACTGCATTTCGCCTAGGGGTATGCGTGTAGTTAATTATGCTATATGCATGGATGAGGACTCATAAATTTGTTAGATGAGACCATGCATATGACATTAGGCCTTCACTTGCCATTTGTTTGGGTGAAAATATGAGGCTTATTGTAGCCTTGTAGGCATGGAATACAACCATATGATTGGGTACAGTTTTTGTTGCCAAAGATTTTTTTTTGATAATATTGGATATTGAGATTGGCCAGCTTATCACTGTGTTCAGTCAAGAAAATCTCAAGAGCTAATGGAATGGTTGGTTTAAACAACTTAAAATCAACTTGTTCAAGGCCATGAAGAAGTACTCTATTATGCTTTAGAACTTCTGGTAGTTTTATGCTGTAGCATACCCAGTCAAATTATCTAATTTTTTGTGCGTAACGTGTCTTCTTTAGTCAAGACACACATTGGTATTGGTGATCTGTAAAAGTGTTAAGTTTCAAGTTTTTCTAAATTTTTAATTGCTCTGCTATTTATTTTAGGATAGCAAATGAGTTTAATGCATAACCTAGTAGAATATATCCTAAGCTTGAAAATTTTGGCCTTCTCCAATGAAGCATAATCAGACCGAAAGCTTGAGGAAAAGCAAGAGCTACTGCATTGTTCTTGTTTTTGAACAGAATTTTAGGTGTTTGATATGTTCAAAATTTTTGTGTGCAGGCTGTTCTAAGAGATGTTCTTGACAAATTTCTACCAGATGATGTGCATACTCGTTCCAATGGGAGGGTTCGTGGTGAGAAAATTTTGTTTTCCTTTAGTTTTTGCATGCTGACTAGTGGTATGAAATGCTTACTAATAGTGATCAAAGTGGCTCATTCAAATGAAGTCAACATCATATCAGAGGTGGATATCCTCAAAATAGGGAAAGCTAATATGGAACACAAAACGCACACACCCACGTTGAACAATCAATGTTACGTGGCTTCTGTATGCAGCTGCCTCTTGATACTGTTCTTTCCTCACAGTTGCTGTGACACAGATCCTTTGGAGGCCTAGAGGCTTGTTGGTCGATCAATTTGACTCCAAAGATGATCTCATTAATGCAGTCTTTACTTCGTCCTTCATCCCAGGGTATGTATTTCTGTAACTTTTCTCCTCCCATATTTCATATGTTCTTAGCTTATGCAATGAAGTTGAATCAAACATGTACTACACTGCAGATATCTTGCACCAAGACCAGCAACAATATTTCGGAATCGACTTTGCATAGATGGTGGTTTGACATTGTTTATGCCACCCACATCTGCTGCTCAGACGGTATCTACCTCTGATAGTTTATTGTGGAATGATATTTTCAGTGACGGCATAATATAAATTACTTGCTTAGATGATTTGTTTAGATTTACCCGCTTTTGTAGTCTAGAAAGCATAGATATGGATACAATATGGGTACGGACACAGATACACGAATTTTAAAAAATAAGAACACTAACACGCGGGAGATACTACCATAAAACTATAAATTTTGTGTATTTCTTTTAGCTATATATATGAATATAACATCCACTATAAAACAAAGTTAATGTGTAATTTAATATACAAAACATAATAAGATATAAGATTTCATAATTTTAGGAGTTTCAACTACCCAAATCTAAATTTGTTTTAATCATATATTTGAAAAAAAATGATAAAATATATGGCGTAATTTCCAGTAAAAGCAAAATATGGTTACTGGTAGCTAATTTCCAGTAAAAGCAAAATATGAAATTTTCATTAATTGGTAATGATCTACACACTAAAATAAAGCTATTTACTTACTAAAGACTAAGATATATAATATTCTAATATAGGTAATATATATATATATATTCTAACTGGACAATATATTGACTGTTCTGTCCTGTTGCTTTGCAGGTTCGTGTTTGTGCTTTCCCAACCAGTCAATGGGGATTGCAAGGGATTGGAATTAGTCCTGACTGCAACCCTGAAAATAGGGCTACTCCCAGAGAGGTAAATCTTTTAAACCTGACTAGAGCTCATTCTCCTTTTTTCGAGGATAGACCATTTAAAGTTTTGTGGCCTCACAAACAATTTCAGCTCTTGAATTGGGCACTTGAGCCAGCAGAGGATTATATTCTCGACAAGCTATTTGAGCTTGGGTATATAGATGCAGCTGTGTGGGCTAAAGAGAATCCAGTTGAAGAAATAATTCAAGACGACCCGTCGTATTCTGAGAATGGAGCAATTGCATAGCATGGTAGTTAAACGAGGAAATCAATTATAGTTTGAACTGGAGATGGATAAAGAAATCATTCTAGTTCAAACTGGAGATGGATAAGAATAGTTCAAACTGCAACCTCCTCGGACTCGCAAATTAGGCTGGACAATCATGGATGAGAATAGGTTAGGTTCACACAGCTAGTGGATGATTATACGTTTCCTTTTTGCCTTTGCTTTTTCTTGTATAGTAACATTGTCAAATCTTTGTAAGCTATGGAAACAAATTAAGGTTGAAGAAAAGATTGGCAATACAAAGTTGCAGAGATTGTCAGATTTTAGCATTTCAGTAGATAGACTCTAAGCCTTTGGGCTGCTTAGTGAAGAAGGGAACTGTTCAGAGCTTTGGTGCTCTTATAAATTTATCCTTGCGTCTACGAAGCTCTTTTAAAAAATATGTTTGGCAATGTAATTTTATTTACAATAACTAGCTTTATCTTAAAAAGATATTTTATTTTTTATAAAATTAATTTGATTTAATAAAATATGTTTAATTTCAGTCATTAGTTAAATAGATTTAATTTAAATATATTTATAAGTTAATAAAGCATATTTAATTTATTTAATTAAATTTATTTTTTAATAATAAATTTTAATAAAGTATATTAATAAATAACATAATTTAATAAATAAATTATTATTTTTAAAATTTAATTTAATAAAGTATTTCAATAAAATAAATCATATTAATATGTAATTATTATTTATTAATAGATAATTTTAGTTTAATAAAAAATAAATAATTTTAGTAGGAACTAATTTTAATTAAGCTAAAACAAATTATTGTAATAGTATATTATTAAATGAAAATAAATCTAATTTAATAAAATATTTAACTAAAATTATTTTAATCGAATGCAACAAAAGTTGACAAAATATTTTATATAAGGACTAAAATTGGTAAAGTGTTTATGAAAGAAAGGGAAAAAGAACAAAAAAAAAAAAAGCGTGTGAAAACATGATTTTCAACTTAAATTTTTAAATAAATTTTCATTTTTTCCTTTATAACAAAAAAATAAAAATAAAAATAAATACAGGTCTATATAAATATATATAGATATATGCATGTAAAAAAAGTGTATATACATATATGCATGCATATGTTACCTAAACAAGCAATATAAGTGCGTGTGTATATATGGATAAAGAAAAAGAGAGCTTAACTTTTGCAACATCAAATCGGCTTGAAGATTTCCTACTAAACTTTATACAGCCTTTTGCATATCAATTTCATGGGCAGCGAAGTTATAAAGGTAGACAAACAAGCAGAACCCATCCTTCAATCTTACTGTCAGGAACTTAGCCAAACACCTAGAGTAAAAGAGTCGGGTAAAATCTTTTACGGTTAAAAGTTCTACTTAAGAATAATTTTCACTGTAAAATATTTTAAATAAACAGAGCCTTAGATTCAAGAATAATTTACATCTTTCTGCAAGAAAAGGCATAATATTTTGTCTCCTTATTCTGATTGTTCATCATCAAAGAGGAACCCTATAGGATGCATCTACCATCTTCAATATGAACAAGTTTCCCTGATTGCCCCTAGATATTCTGCCAAAAAATAAAACACCTACCATATATCAGTATAAACAGGACAGCATAGTCAATAGCAGTGAAACTGCTCGCAAAATCTACCAAGAGATACAGATGGGGCATTAAATATGGGATTTAGTTTTGATAATCTATCAAGAAAATTATACACACAACAAGCGGGTCTCAACCCCATACATTATTTTAACTTTTGTTATACAAGTTAGATGAACAAACTCCTAAATCACAATTACCCAAAAAAAAAAAAAATTCCTAAATCACGGCATGTTATATTTAATGTGCACCTCTTGTTTAAGAAATGATTATAATTATATTGATGATGTATCAAAATTAAACTTTTAAATTTAGGGGACACGTTCTAGAGGAACAAGATATAGGAGAATGTTAGAATGCCAGTTTAAAGTAGAAGACACTAAAAATTGATCCAATTCAGAACCATTCTCTTGAATCAAACAAAATTACGGTTGCAAGAACTAACCGTAGCTCCTCATCCAAGTATGTGATTTCCAATTGGCCACGCCCGCTTCCACGCGACTTTATAGGTATCTGGGAGGCATTACAAATGAGTTTGGAAATAAAATCAGTGAAAAAAAGCTCTAAAGCATTTCATGTTGAATGGAATCTATTCATGTAGATTGCATAAATTAAAATTGTACATATGTTTTACCATGAACAAGATCATAACTTCACTACCTGTCAATGACAAATTGACTGATCTAAAAATAGAATGAGAGGAATCCTAATTTAAGCACAGGTTTGACTGAACTTAAGTCAAGTCTATAATTTAAAAAAAGGAAAGAAAGAAATACCCACCAGACCAGCAATTTTGAAATTGTCGAACTTAACAGCTACCCTCCTTGAATTAAGAGGTACTAAATTAGCTATAGCCTGCCAAAAAAAAAAATAAAAAATAAAAAAAATTAAATTAAATAAAAAATCAAATGACGAATGACGACGACGACGACGACGATGATTGATCATCACCATCATAATAATAATAACCTTAAACTACATGGTATTGGTTCTAATGAAGGAGCAGAAATTGCACAGAAAGGATATTTAATGTAGTAAATATTTGTTGACAAAATTGTAGACTCTGAGACATGCCTCAACAAGAGATATGTTCCTAAGTGAAACCAACAATGGGATAAAACGTCATGCTCCAAAGAAGCATATTTCTCATGTTTTAGTGCAATTCAACGAGTAGTTTATGTATCTCTTTCAAGTTCCACAAAAATGGGGAGCAGAGCATGTACTTTAAATCAAATAATTGAGGAAGGAAAAAAAAATCCCTTCCTACCATTTTCCTTGCTGAAAAAGAAAATTAATGCATCTTCCAAAAGAAAATAAAAATAAAAATAAAAGTTCTCCCACAACATCTTATTGGAAAAATTCTAGAACCATGGCTGAAAGTGGTGGGTGTCGATTCACTTATTTCAGGGGGAACATTCGATCATCACTTGGTTTTTCAAATGGTGCAAGACTTCATAAATAGTGCACATCATTTTTTAAAGAGTTACCACTTTTGTCCATGTTGGTAACAGAAATTACCATATCTATGTCCAAGGAGGGATACAGAATTAGTATCCAAATTATCGGGATTTTATCTATAAAGATACATACATAATACAATGAACATGAATGCCCATCTCTATTGAATCAGAAGAAGCACCTGATTGAAGAATGGCCAAGTTTCCATATTTTGAGCCCTCAAAGTATCCACATTAATTGCCTGGTAAATTTTTCCATTTGGCCTCAACAGTTTTGGTCTCTGTCATAGTTTGTATCAGAAAAACCACTCCGTGGTTAAACTTGAGAAAACAACAATATTCAAAGGAAAAAAAAATTAAAGAAGACTGCAAAAATAGCTTTTTCCACCTGTTCAATTTCCACATGTAAACTGGACATCATGAAAAATATTAATACTAGTTCTATTATATTATTGTAGTTCTTTTTTTTTTTTTACCAAGCATTCAAGGGTTGAAAAGAAATGAAAGCTTGAAAATGAAGAGAAATCTAAACCAACAATGGAGAGGAGATTTTATGTGGTCCAGTGGCTAGGTTAAACCTATATCCCTGGATAAAGCCCCAACCAATGACACCCAATCTACACCCCTCAGCCCTTTTGAGATGTCTTATGATCTTATCATGCCCCATCCTAGAATGAAATATACACAGATTTAAGGGGTTTTAGGAAAGGATAGAAATTTAAAATTAGAATGGTCATTTAAAGCAGTTAGCCAAGTTGATCATGGAATGATACTTGATGAATTAAGGTCCATGGTGATTCAACCGAAAAATTTCTAGGGCATGAGCACCTACCATTTTGCAAATATCAAGTAGCTCATTGGACGTTTAATCAGGCACAATGCTGTTGGAAAGCTGAAAGTTGCATCATATACATCACACCAAGCAATTTAGAGCATATCTGGAAAATGGCCAAGTAAGGAGTGAAAAAAGGAAGGATATGACAACTGGCAGGATGATAGAAGAGCTCATCAGTTCGGAAATCAGGTTGCCTGGGATAGGTGATTCAATGACAGTCGAGTCAGAGAGTATTTCTTTCCACCCATGCTTCAACCAAACCAGCTTCATCCATTTTTCACAGTTTGGAGGAAAAAGGACAGATCACCTCCAGGTCGAAGATGGGAGGGTCTTCCAATTTCAGTCGATTTTCAGAGATCTAAGGCATGTAATTTGACAACAAAAGGTGGCAGCCCTAGAGAATTATATAGCATCCTTGTGTATACTGAAATAGTGAAATGTTTTTGCAGACGAGAGAGGCTTCAATTGAGCTATGACATGGAAACAGTGACCATTCATTGTGCTGCAAAACTTGACTCATTTTCTTCATGCTAATAAAATAGATACAGGTGTGAGTCATGTGACAGATAGGGTCACCACACATGTACTGATTTGGGATTCAAAGAGGGCCTACTTTTGTGTCCCACAGCACTGATATATGACTGTTTTGCTCCATTCTCTATAATATTTGTTTATTATTTAGAGATGATGCAACTAGAATGAGGCAATAATCCACTAAATCAATAGCAAGAGCTTTGTGCGGACGCATAAGATAAGCTTCAAGAAATTGGAAGAATGTGGTCCTGAAAAGATGAAATAGAATTCCCACAGACCTGAGTCTGCAGAATTGACTTAGATGTTGTATATAGAAGCTCCCATTTTCCATTCAGCAAGTTAGACTTGAGGGGCTCCTTTACTTTATTTGCTGCTTCAAGTTTACTTGCAATCTGAGCAAGAAAAGAAATATAATAAATGATCACATAACACATGTAGAATAATATAGTAACATAAGACATTCTCTTAACTCCATTAGTCCAATTTTACTGCACGATTTTCCTTCAAAGACATTCTCTTTACTCCGTTATGTTCGCCGGCCTGACGGCCCACTTTACTCCACTATGTTCCACCCTAGAAACTTCTCATCTCTTCCTAATTCTCCAGTTAATTCTCCAGTCTGAATATGAACTACATATCACAACAACAACCCTTACAATCAGGATTCACAGAGGATGTTCTCCTTTGGGCCTTCACCATTCACTGGTGTTTTGAGGGCACTTTGCACCCAATATGTCACCACTCCCAAATGGACTCCTCTCCACTTCATGGGTGCAATCTCAGGTGCCATTCAGCTTTCTGGTTTGCTGGTTCTTCTTGAATTGTGGGCATTAGCATTAATATCTGCCCCATTTGAATTCATAGTACGGACACTTCATTATTCCTTCCGGCAGTACTTCGGGAGGTTCTGCGGGAGTCCTTTAGGGTTTATGTATTTTACATGTCTACAATTGGCAAATCTTTTTCCCAATTTGTTAACCAATCAAGCACAATCAGAATTGGCTTAATTCAGAATATTATGAATAATTCCCAAATCGCTATGAGAAAAACATTACCCAGCTCTGTTCGCAACATTTCTCAATTTCCAACTCATTCGATTTCGTTGATTTTTGAGAAACCCATCAAAACACAAACAACCATTAAAATTCAAAACCCAAGAGGACATCAAATCAAACCACCTGATCGATCCGCTCCTGGTCTTCGGGTGTGGCGTCGGCACCGCGATCGAGAGGAGCTATGGCCTCAAGAAGCTCCTTCTTAAGAGTCCCACTGTCTTTTGTTTGGCTCAGAAATGGTCGAAAGAAGGAAACCCCAGTTCTCCATTTCTGATGACCCAACGATTCCGAGGGCTTTCTTTTGATTTTGGGTATGGAATGGAGAAGAACAAAACTGGGACGGGGTTCTTTGGGAGAAGAGGAAAATGGCTTGAATTTGATGGCAATGGATGGAGGTGGTGAGGTGTGAGAAGAAAATGCATTTATCGAAGATAGAAGAGTAAGTGGCAGAGTAGAAAAAGAAGAATTAGAGATACTCATTCTCACGATAGGCTGATTTCGAAAGTGAGTTTCGGTCCGTCCACCTTTGTTCTTATATATCGTTTGGAAATCCAAATTTTTAACAAGTTTACAAATTTTTTATTTTTTTTTTTGGTTGTCAGTTGGGACTTTTTTTGGGGTGTTTTTGGTTAAGTTAGTAATAATTTTTAATGTCTTTTTATAAATTTTAGCTTTTTAAGTAAAATTTTTTTATCATTTTTGATATTTTTAATAATTTTTAAATTATATAATAAAAAATTATTTTAATTGAGAAAAAAAGTGATAAAAAATAATAATTTTTTTATTTAGATAAAAATTACGTCACCAAACAGCTTCATGTCACCAAAATTGGAGATGGGCTTTGGGTCTTCTCTTTACTTCCGCCATTATCACTTCTGTGACCTGCTTTGCAGGTTTTTCTTTTTTCTTTTTTCTTTTTTTTTTTTCATTTTTTAGTAAATTATACTGAGATTCCTATTTTCTTTTTCCCGAAAAGACACCCAACCACATTTTAGGTGATTTTTTTTACGCTAAAAAAAAATAGTCAAATACTGTCTAATAAAACTTACTTGTTAGCGTGCTATTATTGAAACTACAAAATCATAATACGAATTGCATCAAATTTAAAAGCCCATATTATGGCTTGAAACTTAGTTATCTCTTTCTCAGTCCCTCTAATAACTTTTTTATGATTGTTCATTCTTTTTTCGCTCTCCATGATCACAATACACCGTAACTATGTAATTTTTTTATGGTAAATAATTAAGGCCATGTTTGGAGGAAAAAAAAAGAGAAAAAAAAATCAACTTTTGGTGTTTTACATGTTTGGTAAAACACAAAAAGTTACAAATTTTATTAAGTTGACATGTTGCAAAAACACCAACTTTTGTTACATTGATGGAGGGTATAATGATCATTTTACTAATGGAGTGCAAAAAAATTTATTTGTGGATTATAAATATATCTACCCTTTAATTAATTAGCTAATAAAAATTAAAATAAATGCATTATTATTTTTTGTCAACAATAAATTCATGTGAGTAAAAAAATAATTTTTAGTTGAATGAGAATTAATTATTAATAGAAAAAGTAGTTTTGAAAGTTGATATGAATTAGATTTCTATGGGAAGGTATTTATGGTATTAAAATTATACAAAATATGTTAATAAAAGAAAAAGGATAATTGTGTAATTTTATTTAATAAAAAAGAAAAATATAATATAATAATCTATTAATAAAGTATAAATAGATTCATCTGAATTAAAAATATCTTATAATTATTTAAAAGCATTAATTATATAATTTTACATTGATACGAACTCTTATACATTCATAACTCCATCCCAATCCAATACTTATCTTCATCACAAATCAAGTCGCATGTGATATATCAACTTATGATGATCATCCAAATCCAACACCAACTCATTTTTCATCACAAATCAAGTAGCTTGTGATATATAGCATGTGATATATCAACTTATGATGATCATCCAAATCCAACATCAACTCATTTTTCATCACAAATCAAGTTGCATGTGATATATCAACTCATGATGATTATCCAAATCCAACATCAACTCATTTTACACATCATTAATTCTTATCTTCAAGGCATAACCATCATCATCCAAAGTCAATCCTTATCTTTAATTAAATATATATCAATTCATTTTGCATATCACCTCAATCTAATAACATAATTCTAATCGTCCTTATCTTTAATCAAATATATATCAACTCATTTTGCACATCATCTAAATCTAACTCAAATCTAAATCTAATCTTCTTCAAGACATAAACAATAAAGTTTCTAAAATAAGAGATAAAAGTAACTCTAAAATAAGAGAGACAAGAAAAAAAAAAAAAAAAAAGAAAATTCTTGTGCAATTCTTACCCCTTGATATTAGGTTTTATCATCCCAAAACTTTTTTTTTAAGTTTATTTATAATTTTTGTATTTATGTTGGTTACTTAATTTTAATATTTTATTTTTTTAGCAAGTAAAACTTTATTGTTAGATATCGTGGTTATCTGTATTTTTTTAACTTTGTAAAAAGAGAAGAATTGAAAAATTAATTCAATTTCAATGTGGTGGTTTTGATAAATTTGTTACTAATAATAAAAAAATTTTGTTATTAGTAATAAAAAAAGGTTATAATAAGGAGTGATATAGTTTAGACTTTCTTAAAAAATTCGTCTAAGGCTCCCAAATGTCTAGAACGGCCTTTGCTGTTTGCATAAACTCCTTTCCTCCTATTCGATAAATAATTTAAACCGTCTCATATATTCGTGCATACTGATGAGTTAATGCCTATTAAGATCAAAATTATTAATGTAAATGGGATGGGTTGGGTTGGGTTGATACACCGTTTAACCTAGTAGTAAGTCGACAAACTCTAGCTGGTATGGTTCATTCCTGGTTAGGTCAAGTTATGGCCAACAAAATCCACCCCATTAATCCTGTGTATTTTTTAATATTTTTTAAAATATTTTAAATAAATTAGAAAAAACTATAGGTTGAATGGCGCAGGAGTCCCATGATTGATCTAACCTAAGAAAATGAAGAAAAAAATTGCAGCTCATATGTAGTAGGGGAGGGAGAGGGAGAGGGAGAGGGAGAGGGAGAAGGAGAGAGAGGTGAGTTGGGTGAGGTAGGGGTCACAAAAGGAAAAGAAATGAAGTTGCAGCCTATACGAAGAGATAGAGAAGGGTAGGGTGGCGCGAGGGCCACAGGGAAAAAAAATTAAAGCCATAAAGAGACTTAGTAAAAAGAAAGGAGAAGGGAGAAAAGAGGAGGGGCAGGGGCGGCTTGACCAGGGCGAAGGGTTCAAGTCGAGTCACGGAACGAGAAAAGGTGGCCCAAGCCTTGACCTGAGAAAGATAGGGCACGGGTAGGGGCAGAGGCAGAGGCAAGCTGGGGCATATGGACCATCAAGGCAACACAAGGTGGGTCACATGTAGACCCGACCCATTTACAAGTCTAATCAAAATCTCTTTGGCATAGGGAGGGAAGTCACACTCTTAGGTTGCCTACAAGGGAGTATAACTAATTGACATTTCACAATTTTATGTTTGATATCAATAACTCATTCCAAATAAGATGGTTTATTTCAAACAATTTTTTTATATGATTTTTTTTTCACAAAAAATTATTTTTTATTTAATAGGTTTTTGGCATATTATTTACATTTCTCATAAAAAATTCAAAAAATACTTATAAAAAGAAAAATTCACTGACAAATCATTTTTTTTCCAAATATAAATAACATGTCAAAAAACTACCAAATAAAAATGTCACTTTGCACTCTATGCTTTAATCCAATTTCACTTGCTTCCTTTCATAAATTATCGTTAAAAGAATTGGTAATTACATTTTACCCTATTGTGGTTTGAACAAAAAACATTTGACTCCCATCTAGTTTAAAAATTAATAAATAATCCCGATATGATTTAGATTAAAATGCAAAACTGATAACAAATGTTAAATTTAAATAGATTTACGTCACCTATGGCATATAAATTTATATATAGCCATCTAAAAAATATTGTTAGAAAAATAAAAGCAAACTAAGTATTGTTTAAAAAATAAATATGTTTTATTTTAATATAAAAATGAGTAAAAATGTATCTTTATGTATCTATTTTGGTGGAAATATTTTTCTCTCAACTAATTTTGATCCATGAGATATAAATTTAGATAAGTTTAATAAATTTAGTCAATTCTGCATTTTACTCCAAAACATTATAGAATTATGTATTGATTTTTAAATTAAAGAAAAGCAATGTGCTTTTGGGCTAAACTCCAATGGGATAAAACATAATTACTCGTAAAAAATGTATGACAAAAATTGTCACACGGATGCATCGGATGGAAAAGTGGCATTTTGATTAATAATTTTAATAGATGAGGTGTAAATTTGAACTTAATTAAAGTATATGAAATAAAACAATATGATTTAAAGTACATAAGTTAAACCAAAGGAAGATTGGGTAAAGTATAAGAAGACTAGGTGTAATTTACAAAAATGAATAAAATAATATTTTAACATTCGAACATTTCTTGTATTCCTTCCAATTTAGGGCCTATTTGGTGTGCAATAATTTGTTGAAAATCTCTAAAACTCTCTATAAATTTCTATTAACTTTATATCACATCAATTTTTTTCTCTCACTGCACGCATTACGAACTCTCTCCAAACTATAATTTATCTCAATTTATCTCATTTTTTCTTACTCCAAACAACCCCTTAATAGGATTGTCTGTAACTATAATTTTATTACATATTTTGTGAATTCTTGTTCTCAAAATAAGATTAATTAAATTAAATTTATTAATAATCTATCAGTAAAATTTACATAGTTGAAATAACCGTATTTACATAAATATATTTTTTTAATATATATATATATATTAGTTATTGTCACCAGTTCATGAATCAAAATTTAATGTTTGAAATTTTTATCTTTTTCGTTTGCACATTGATTGATTCGGAGCATAATCATTGATTTGATATACGTATATATATATCCATATGGAATGTATAGCTTCATGACTAAATTGGAAACGTGTGAATAAGTTATATATGTTATTATGCCTCATTCGTGTCAATTAATGTTCCTGCATGAACGTGATTGAAGTTAATTAAAAAAAAAAGAAGGGGGGCTTTGGGACGCCCAACGTGTGCTACATGAATTAAATGAATAGGACGCCATTAATGTTTGCTGGGCATTCAGTTTTTTCTTCATTAACTGATTGAATTAAATGTAAATGTTTGTCCGAACAATCAAAAAGGCTTGTATGCATTAATTGGATACATGTGTATATTTGCATTTTACCTATACGGTTGTTTATTTAATATGCTTAAAGTAGGTTATTTAATGTGTTGATAAATAAATGAATGATAAAGTTTAAATTTTGGAAAAAAAATAATTATTTGATGTAATTTAAAGTAAAAATTTAAATTGTGTTTTTGTTTGGGTTGAGGAGTGTCGAAATATTGGGTATATGTATCCAAGAGTTGAAAGTCCCGAAACCCGCGCGGGGGTTGGTTATCGATTCTAGTAAACTAGTAACCTGTGAACGAGCAAATATATAAGGGTGGCATATTATATTCCTAACATTTTGGTTTAAGAAGTAGACAGCGAAAAATAGTGTATATTGGTTGGTTCTTGTTTTTACGAGATAACCAAGCAGACATTAAATAATGATGTATATTGGTTGGGTCATGTTTTCACGAGACAACCAACTAGCAGTACCTTGAAATCAAATCGATTTTCTTTGATATGTTATGTGGTGCAAAAATACAATTGATTGTAACGAAAAGAGATTGATAAATAAATTTAAATTTCTTGTTTTAAGTTGCTACTTGTGCATAATTATTTCACTTAGTAGCATGCTAGGTCATACTACATTTATATTATTATTATTAGGGTTCCGAACACACGTGGTATTAGTGTTCATCCCTGCACAGCTTGTGATGCAGGTAATGAATTTGAGTCATGTGCTGGACCTTCTGAGCATAGAAATTAAAGTTTTATTTTTTATTTTTATGTAATTATTTTAGACTATCAAAAATTATTTGTAATGGATTGTGATAAATCTCTGTTTTTTAGGTGAATGTTAATTATTTTTTTTTTAGAGATTGGTTGGGTTTAGTTTTGAAGTTTTGTTGCCTAGTTGATTTTAACTAAGGCATTTATTTAAATTTAAAGTTTAGTTTTATTTATTTTTATATTACTTGCTCCATAGTGTGTATATGGTTTTGATGTGGGATAAGAAAAGTTATTAAATGATGTAATATGTGTTCTTTTGTTTGTGTACTCGGGTTGTAAAAACTAGGACGTGACACATTGTTAAGATTAAGTTTAAATTTTTTTTTAATCTTCTTATCCGAGAATTAACAAATTTAACTTTACATTGTTCACAAATTTTGGAGTCTTCTTTTTCATGAAAACACAATTTTTGTTTTTCATCTAAATGAATACGATACTATGATTTTTTTCTCAAAATGCGACTGGTCTTAACAATTTTTTCCATTATATTAATTTACATCAATATTCACTATAATTGGCTTGTATAGCAACGTTATCATTTTTATGTTTATTTTTTTCATTTTTATTTTTTGTTGTTTTTTCTGAAATGAAAATTAAAATTATGTTTGAATAATTATATTTACAATATTTAATTTTTAATAAAATATTTAGTTTTATTTATGTTTAAAAAATTAGTTAAAGTTAATAAAATATATTTCATGTTATTTTAATTAAATTATGTTTAATTAATTTAATTAATTACTAAGGTTAAATAACAATTAGGAATTTAGATTTACAAGTTGTTTAATTTTCATGAAATAGAAAAGTAATGCTTTCTGTCAGCATCGCCTGAGTAAAATAAGAAAGTAGTATATATGTAATGTTCGACATTTATAAAATACAACACATTTTAAAATCATGACAATACTAGGTTTAATGAGAATTTTAGGGTTAAATGTATTACAGTGGGAGTAACACCTCAATGAATGACCTCTTGGGAAGGATATCGGGTCATTACAGTTTTCTTTGATTTAAAAGTTTCAAAATTTTGAATTATTTTATAGGTGTGTTTAGAATGAAAAAAAGTGAGATAGCTGTGAGTTAACCTCAATGAATTACCTCTTAGGAAGGATACCGGGTCGTTATAGTTTTATTTTATTTATAAGTTTCAAAATTTTGAATTATTCTATAGGTGCGTCTAAAATAACAAAAAGTGAGATAAAATGTAATAAAGTGAGATAAATTGTGAGTTCGTAATGCATATAATAAGATAAAAAATAGATAACTTTTAAAAATTTTCGGTATTTTTCATCGTTCTTCACATTTTTTTGGTCATTTTAAATGGAACTTGTGTTAGTTCTTGCCCTAACTGGAGTGTGATGTAATATTATACCATAAGTATCATAATTTTGAATTATGTAAAAAATTTTTCCATCTTTTAACTTAAAAGTTTTAAGATTTTGAATTATTTTTATTCTTCCTCACTGTGGAGTAGATGTTGGCCACCGTTTTGGTTATCAAAAATAAGAATTTAAAAAAAATATTTTTTGGGTGGTGTTTGGCAACATCACAAATTGTTAAAAATTTCTCTAACTTTTTACAAACCAATCAAAATTCCGTGATAGTTACTGAAAATTTCTCTAATTTTTTATTAAATAACCAAAAGTTATTAAAAGTTTCATGAAATCTATAATTTGACGCATCAAAATTTTTCATTACTAAAAATTACTAAAAACTCTTCAATATTGCACTCTCTATGCAACCGAATGGGTGTTAATTATATATTACACTATAAAATATTGTAGACGGTGATTTTCTTACAATATATTCAATAAATGAAGTATCTATTTTATTAAATAGAAACTTCTATTCAATTATTTGAGAGTGATAGAAATAATTAAACAATTAGTATACTACGGAGAATTTTTCTTTCAAATTTTACATTGATTTGTTGTTGTCAAAAGAGAGAAGAAAAAATATAGACATTTTTTTTTTTTTTTTTACGTTAATGGAGACAGATGACTGAAACAATATCCAAGCAGTCTATAAAATATATCAAGTGGAGGTGATTCAATTTTTATATAATTGCATTTAAAAGGAAATACCTCCATAAATTTAAATTTGAATTTAAACTAACAAGCATTTTACCATGCAATACTCAACCACTAAGCTCCGATTGTACCGTACATGTATAATCTAGTTATTTGGTCATACAATTCAGACAAATTCTTGAACAACATTACTTGCTGTAATTCATGCAATCGGTATTTAATTTTAAGCAAACTAAAAAATATTATGCATTTCAACAATTAAACTCTAATGTGACCCTGTTTGGAACTATAAAATTTTGAGATAAAATATAATTTGAATTTCTTTTTAACATTCGAAGTGTAAATCACAAATCATAAAAAATAAAAAAGAACAGTTCCGTTCAAAAATTTTCGTATGTTTGAACGGATTTAAACAAAAATTTTTAAACTTTTTTATGAGAATTTTTCGAAATTTATAAAAATGTTATTAGAATTTGTAAAAATTTTATTGAGATATGTAAAATTTTGTTTAAATTTGTAGAAATATATAAAATTATAAAAATTTATAAAGATTCACCTTTTGAAAAAAATCTTGTAAAGAATTATTGAATTTTTTAAAATTTTTTTTTGACATTTTTCAATGCTTCAAACAAACCCTGTGTATAAGAAGTATTTACTTGTATTAGTTATACAATTAAATCAAAATTTTCACCAATATTCCTTGTTTAGATACAATTAATGCAGTCTTTAATATTCAATAAATTTATCTTCATTAAGTCTCAATTGCTCTAAGATAGCCACACACTTTTGCAATCGACACTTTCTCGTGTCTCAAGAGCTTTAGAAGCCCATCTAATGTCTACGTGTCAAAATATCATAGTAATGCTACGTTTACAACACTTTTTTCTAACATTGTTTTATAATATCCAAAATGAACTTATCATGAGCAGTATAGTGTAAAAAAGGTGTCAAAGAGAGAGTGTAAGAATTTCGGGTGACATGATACACTGGTCCAAAAAAGCGTCGTTTTTAATGTTGTAAAATCAAATCTAACCAAACCAAGTCTTTTCCCACTAGGTGAGGTCGGCTATATGGATTTGTCAACGCCAATTAGATCTGTTTAGGGACATGTTGTAAAACAATGTGGAAAAAAAATGTTGTAAATATAATATTTTTCAAAATATCATATGGATGATATAAACTTTTCAATTATAGAATAAATAGAATAGTAAGTTCCACCCAGACATGAAGGGACCATTTGATATACCAATTTTAGGCCTAATTTTAATTTTACAATTTTAAAAATAAAGAAAATGGGTCAAAATGCGTTTGATCGTTTATATTTTTATTTAAAAAACAAAAAACATATTTACACATAAAATACAAAATAACCGAAAGTCGTTTTGATTCTTTTTAACTTAACATACGAAAAATCCCAAAACACCCAAAAAAAAATATATCAAATTAAATGCATTTTTAGTATTCTTAAAAAATAAATCTCAAAATAGAAAACCAAAAACAACAAAAATAAAAATGTAAATCAAATGCCTACGAAGATATCGCTAACTTCCAAGAAGATCACTACCTAAGAAGCAAAATTGTTAGGCCATGGGACTGACAACGAAATTAAAGCAGCAAATAAACGGGAAAAAGATGAGTTTCTGCACCTTGTAATTAGTTCATTTTAAGAAGGGTATTTTTATGCTTCAACATGTTTAGCTCTAAATATAAATAGCAAGAGTTACTGCTGAGAGAGGAGTCAATTGACATATTACATTTCATACACAGTTGAGAGAGATTGGTAGACAGAGAAAATAAATCTTGTTTGTTTTCTTAGAAAATTCTATTTTCCTTTTCAATTTCATTGTGAACAATGTTTGAATTCAATACAAGTTCTTCATCAATTATGAAAGGGTAGTTTCTTTTCTTGGATTCAAATCAAGGATGGTAGTTGATCTCCACCAATTTTGAAGGTAATTTGTTCTTCAAGTTTACATCTATGATCTTCATGGGACAATTGATGACGTCTTCTACAAAAACAACTATTAATGAACCATGGATCCTTACATTTTTCAATCTTAACCCATTTTGAATAAACAACTTTCACCAACTCTTTTCAAATTTTTCCAACCTTTTCACACATTTTGGCGAAAATAACAAACACCCAATAATCCAAAATCTGACAATTTTTTTTCCTTTTTTGCCAAGATTTGGAACTCTAAAGAGGTGCAAGGTTTGCATTGGGAATACAAAATTTGGCCAAAATCTCAAACTACCTCCAAATTTTTCCAATTTTCTCCATACTAAAATCTCCAACTTTTTCCTACTTCTCAAAGTTTATCAAACTTGTACCGACATTTTCTCCAACTTTTTTCCATTTTCTCCAACTCTGACCAATTTTTTCACACTTGACTTTTTTACATGTTTTCTACAATTTTTACCTACCTTTTCACACTTTTCCCGGAACACTCAAAACACCCAACAATTCAAATTGTGGCAAATTTTGGCACTCCAAACAATTCCTTAATTCACAAAAAAGTCTTCCACAAAAACAATCATTAATGAAATAAGAATCCTTACATTTTCCAAACTTTGACTATTTTGAATAAACAACTTTCTCCAACTTTGTTCAAGTTTTTTTCAAACTTAAACAAAATTTTCACACTTTTCGACGAAAATATCAAACACCTAACAATTCAATATTTGCTGAATTTTTATTTTTGCCAACATTTGGAACTCTAACAGGTGCTTAGTTTGTGTTCGGAATAACAAATTTGGCCAAAATCTCAAACTTCCTCCAAAATTTTCCTATTTTCACCACACTAAAATCTCCGACTTTTACCAACTTCACAAAATTTTGGAAACTTCTACAACTTTCTCACAATTCCAACTTTTACCTGTTTTAATAATTTTCTCCAATTTTTATCTGTTTTCTCAAATTTTTCAAGGACAATCCAAATTTTATCAAATTTTTTATTTTTTTGCCAAACTTGGTCGCTCCAAACCGGCGCTTAATTCAAAAATATGTCTCCCACAAAAACAACTAGTAAGGAAACTACAGGTCCTTATCTTTTCCAGATTTTATATATTTTGAAAAAACAACCTCCACTAAATTTATCTAACTTTTTTCAAACTTTTCAAACATTATCCAACTTTTTCACACCTTTCAAAAAAAACATTAAACACTCAACAATCCAAAATTTGTCTATATTTTGTTTTTTGCCAAAATTTAGAACTCCAAATAGGAGCCTAGCGTGCACTAGGATTACCAAAACTACGCCAAAATCTCCAGCTACCTCCAAATTTTTCCAATTTACTCCACACACTAAAATCTCCAACTTTACCCAAACTTTCTCAAATTTTCTCCAACTTTTATCGACTCTTTTCAAAATTTTCCAACTCTTACCAATTTTTTCATACTTCAAACTTCCACATGCTTACTGCAATTTCTACAAACTTTTTCACACTTTTCAAGAAACACATAAGACACCCAACAATCCAAAGTTCACCTACTTTTTTTTGCCTAAATTTGGAACACAAACAGTACCATAATTCACAAATAAGCTTTCCACAAAAACAACCATTAATGAACTGTCAATCCTTACATTTCCCAAATTTTACCTATTTTGAATAAACAATTGTCTCCAACTTTTTTCAAAATTTTCCAACTTGAACCAATTTTTTCACACTTTTCGACGAAAACAAAAAACACTCAACAATCAAAAATTTGTCAACTTTTTACTTTTTGCCAAATTTAGAACTCCAGAGAAGTGCCTTGTGTGCATTAGAATGACCAAATTAGGCTAAAATCTCCAACCACCTTCAAATTTTTCTAATTCTTTTCCACACACTAAAATCTCCAACTTCACTTGAACTTTTTCAAATTTACTCCACCTCTTATTAACTTTTTTTAATTTTCTCCAACTCTCACTAATATTTTTACACTTCAAACTTTTACATGCTTTCTAGAACTTCTACCAACTTTTTCACACTTTTCAAGGAACACATCAAACACTCAAAATATCCAAACTTTACCTACTTCTACTACCTAAATTTCGAACTCTTAATAGTACCTTAATTCACAAATAGTTCTTCCACAAAAATAACCATTAATGAACTATTGACCCTTACGTTTGCCCAATTTTACCTAAGTTTGAATAAACAATTGTCTCCAACTTTTTTCAAAATTTTTCAACTTCGACCAACTTTTTCACACTTCTCGACCAAAACATTAAACACTCAACAATCCAAAATTCGTCGACTTCTTGTTTTTTGCCAAAATTTAGAACTCCAAATAAGTGCCTGGTGTGCGTTAGAATTACCAAATTAGGCCAAAATCTCCAACCACCTCCAAATTTTTCTAATTTTCTCCACACTAAAATCTCCAACTTCACCCGAACTTTCTCAAATTTTCTCCAACTCCTATTAACATTTTTCAATTTTCTCCAACTCTCACCAATATTTTTACACTTCAAACTTTTACATGCTTTCCACAACTTCTACTAACGTTTTCACACTTTTCAAGGAACACATCAAACACCCAAAAAATCCAAACTTTAACTACTTTTATTGCCGAAATTTGGATCTCCTAACAATACATTAATTCACAAATAAGTCTTCCACAAAAACAACAACTAATGAACTATGGATCCTTACAGTTTCCAATCTTTGCCTATTTTCAATAAACAACTTTCCCCAACTTTTTTCAATTTTTTCCAACTTTGACCAACTTTTTCACAACTTTCTATGAAAATATCAAACACCTAACAATCCAAAACTTGTCTACCTTCTACTTTTTGCCAGAATTTAAAACTCCAAAGAGGTACCTAGTGTGCGCTAGGATTACCAAATTACACCAAAATCTCCAACTATCTCCAAATTTATCTAATTTCTCCGCACACTAAAATCTCCAATTTTACCAGAAGTTCCTCAAATTTTCTCCAACTTTGATCAACATTTTTCAAATTTCTCCAACTCTCACCAATTTAGCACACTTCAAACTTTTAGATGCTTTCTATAACTTCAACTAACTTTTTCACACTTTTCAAGGAATACATCAAACAGCCAACAATCCAAACTTTATTAACTTTTTTTGTCCAAATTTGGCACTCCAAACAGTACCTTAACACACGAATAAGTCTTCCAAAAAAACAACCATTAATGAACTACGGATCTTTACATTTTACAAACTTTACCTGCTTTGAATAAACAACTTTCTCCAACGTTTTCAAAATTTTCCAACTTTGACCAACGGTTTCATACTTTTCGATGAAAACATCAAGCACTCAACAATCCCAAATTTGCCTACCTTTTTGTCTTTTGCCAAAATTTAAAACTCCAAGGAGGTGCCTAGTGTGCATTACGATTACCAAATTAGACTCGAATCTCCAACTATCTCCAAGCTTTTCTAATTTTCTCCACATGCTAAGATCACCAACTTTACTCAGACTTTCTCAAATTTTCTCAAACTTTAATCACCTTTTTTCAATTTTCTCCAACTTTACCAATTGTTTCTACAACTTTTTTACACTATTCAAGTAACACATCAAACACCCAACAATCCAAACTTTACCCACCTTTTTTTTCCAAAATTCTACATCCAAAACAGTACCTTAGTTCACAAATAAGCCTTCCACGAAAACAACCACTAGAGAACTGCAGATCCTTACATTTTTCAAATTTTACATATTTTAAATAAACAACTTTCTTCAACTTTTTTCAAATTTTTCCAACTTTGACCAAAATTTTCACACTTTTCGACAAAAATATAAAACACCCAACAATCCAAAATTTAAAACTTCGAATAGGTGCCTAGTGTGCGTTACAATTACCAAATTAGGCCGAAATCTCCAACAATCCAAAATTTGCTTACTTGTTGCCAAAATTTAAAGCTCCAAAGAGGAACCTAGTGTGCGTAAGGATTCCCAAATTACGCCAAAAGCTTGAACTACCTCCAAATTTTCCTAATTTTCTCCACCCACAAAAACCTCCAACTTTACCCAAAGTTTCTCAAATTTCTCCAACTTTGATCAACATTTTTCAAATTTCTCCAACTCTCACCAATTTTTTCACACTTCAAACTTTTACATGCTTTCTACAAATTCTACCAACTTTTTCGCACCTTTCAAGGAACACATCAAACACCCAATGATCCAAATTTTACCCTTTTTTCGCCTAAATTTGGCACTTCAAACTGCATCTTAATTCACAAATAAGTCTTCCACAAAAACAACAATTAATAAACTATGTATCCTTACATTTTTCCAAACTTTGCCTATTTTGAATAAACAACTTTCCCCAACCTTTTGCAAATTTTTTCAACTTTTTCACACCGTTTTACATAAACATCAACCACTCAACAATCCAAAATTTGCCCAGTTTTTGCTTTCTTTTATAAAATTCAGAACTCCAAAGAGGTGGCTAGTGTACGTTAGGATTACCAAATTAGACAACAATCTCCAACTATCTCCAAATTTTTTCTAATTTTCTCCACACACTAAAATCCCCAACTTTTAGCCAAACTATCTCACATTTTCTCAAACTTTAGCAACATTTTTCAATTTTCTCCAACTCTTAACAATTGTTTAACACTTCAAACTTTCACATGCTTTTTATAACTTTTTCACACTTTTGAAGGACACATCAAATACCCAACAATCCATTAATGAACTATGGATCCTTACATTCTCCAAATTTTACCAATTTTGAATAAACCTTCTCCAACTTTTTTCAAAATTTTCCAAGTTTGACCAATTTTTTCACACTTTTTGACGAAAACATCAAAGACCCATCAATACAAAATTTGCCCACTTCTTGGTTTTTCCCAAAATTTTAAACTCCAAAGAGGTACCTAGTGTGCGGTAGAATTACCAAATTAGGCCAAAATCTTCAACTAACTCCAAAATTTTCTAATTTTCTCACCACACTAAAATCTCCAACTTTACCCAAACTTTCTCAAATTTTCTCCCACTATTGTCAACCTTTTTCAATTTTCTCCAACTCCCACCAATTTTTTCACACTTCAAACTTTTATTTCTTTTTTTTTTAAACAGCGTCGACCCACTATTTCACACTTTACGAGGAACACATGAAACACCCAATAATCCAAAATTTACCTACTATTTTAGCCTAAATTTGGCACTCCAAACGGTTCCTTAATTCGCAAATAAGTCTTTCGAAAAAACAACCACTAATGAACTATGGAACCTTATATTTCCCAAATGTTACGTATTTTGAATACACAACTTTCTCCAACTTTTTTCAAATATTTCCAATGTTTTACCAACTTTTTCACATTTTTCGACAAAAATATCAACACCTAACAACCCAAAATTTGCCTACTTTTTGTTTTCTACCAAAATTTAAGACTCCAAAGAGGTATCCAGTTTGCATTAGGATTAGCAAATTAGGCAATATTCTCCAACTATGTCCAAATGTTTCTAATTTTCTCCACACACTAAAATCTCCAACTTTACCCAAACTTTCTCAAATTTTCTCTAACTTTCATCAACTTTTTTCAAGTTTCTCCCACTCTCACCAATTTTCACACTTCAAACTTTTATAGGCATTTTACAACTTCTACCAATTTTCTCACACTTTTCAAGGAAAACATCAAACACCCAACAATCCAAACTTTACAGACTTTTTTTGCCCAAATCTGGCATTCGAAACAATAGCTTAATTCACAAATAAATCTTCCACAAAAACAACCATTAATAAACTATGGATCCTTACATTTTCCAAACTTTGCCTATTTTGAATAAACAACTTTCTCCAACTTTTTTGTTTTGAAAAACTTTTTCACACCTTTCGATGAAGATATCAACACCCAACAATCCAAAATTTGTCTACTTTTTGGTTTTTGCGAAAATTTAAAACTCCAAAGTCGTGCCCAGTGTGCTTAACACACACTATTAGGCCAGATTCTCCAACTATCTCCAAATTTATCTAGTTCTCTGCACACACTAAAATCTCCAACCTTACCCAAACTTTCTCAAATTTTCTCCAACTCTAACCAATTTTTTCACATTTCAAACTTTAGCATGCATTCTACAACTTCTACTAACTTTTTCACACTTATCAAAAACAAATCAACCACCCAACAATCCAAACATTACCTACTTTTTTTGCCCAAATTTAGCACTCCAAACACCACCTTAATTCACAAAGAAGTCTCAACCATTAATGAACTACCGATCCTTACATTTTCCAAACTTATGCCTATAATCAATAAAAAACTTTCTCCAACTTTTTTTCAAATTCTCCCAACTTTTTCACACCTTTCAACAAAAACAACAAACACCCAATAACCTAAAATTTGCCTACTTCTTGCATTTTGCAAGAACTTAAATCTCCAAAGAGGTTCGTAGTGTGCGTTAGGATTACCAAATTAGGCCAAAATCTCAAACTATCTCCAAATTTTTCTAATTTTTTCCACACACTAAAATACCAAACTTTGCCCAAACTTTCTCAAATTTTCTCCAACTTTTATCAACATTTTTCAATATTCTCCTACTCTCATCCATTTTTTTACACTTTAAACTTTAACATGATTTCTACAACTTCTACCAACTTTTTCACACTTTTCAAAGAACACATCAAACACCCAAAAACTCAAAACTTTACCTACTTCTTCTACCCAAATTTGGAACTCCTAACAGTACCTTAATTCACAAATAAGTCTTCCACAAAAACAGCCATTAATGAACTAACTATTGATCCTTACATTTTCCAAATTTGCCTATTTCAAATGAATAATTTTCTCCAACTTTTTTCAAATTTTTACAACTTTGACGAACTTTTTCACACCTTTCGACGTAAACATCAAACACCCAACAATCCAAAATTCATCTACTTTTTGCTTTTTGCTAAAATTTAAAGCGCCAAAGAGGTGCCCAGTGTGCATAATGATTACCAAATTAGGCCAAAATCTCCAACTATCTCCAAATTTTTCTAATTTTTTCCACACTAAAATCTCCAACTTTACCCAAACTTTATAAAATTTTCTCAACTTTTACCAACATTTTTCAATTTTCTCTAACTCTTACCAATTGTTTCACACTTCAAACTTTTACATGCTTTCTATACCTTTTTCACACTTTTAAAATAACACATCAAACACCCCATAATCCAAATTTTACCTACCTTTTTTCCCAAATTTTGCATCCAAACAGTACCTTGGTTCACAAATAAGTCTTCCATACAAACAAGCATTAATGAACTACGTATCCTCACATTTTTCAAAATTTACCTATTTTGAATAAAAAGCTTTCTCCAACTTTTTTAAAATTTTTACAACTTTGACCAATATTTTCACACTTCTCGATGAAAACAACAAACACCCATCAATCAAAAATTTGACTAATTATTATTTTTTGCCAAAATTTAAAACTCCAAAAAGGCGCCTAGAATGTGTTAGGATTACCAAATTTCACCATAATCTCCAACTATTTCCAAATTTTTCAAATTTGCTCCACACACTAAAATCTCCAACCTTACCCAAACTTTCTCAAATTTTCTCCAACTTTTATCTAACTTTTTTTAATTTTCTCCAACTCTCAACAATTTTTTCACATTCCAAACTTTCACATGCATTCTACAACTTCTACCCACTTTTTGACGCATCTCAAAGAACACATCAAACACTCAACAATCCAAACTTTACCCACTTTTTTTCCCTCAAATTTGGCACCCCCAACAATACCTTAATTCACAAACAAGTCTTCCACATGAACAACCATTAATGAACTATGGATCCTTACATTCTCCAAACTTTGCCTATTTTGAATAAAACAACTTTCTCCAACTTTTTTCAAGTTTTGTAAACTTTGACCAACTTTTTCACACTTTTCGACGAAGATATCGAATACCGAACAATCCAAATTTTGCCTACTTTTTGTTTTTGGCCAAAACTCAAAACTCCAAAGAGGTGCCTAGTGTGCAATAGGATTACAAATTAGGCAAAAATCTCCAACTACTTATAATTTTCTCCACCCACTAAAACCTCAATCCTTACCCAAACTTTCTCAAATTTTCTCCAACTCTCACCAATTTTTTCACACTTCCAAGTTTTACTTGCTTTCACCAATTTTTTTCCAATTTTTATTATTTTTTTTCAACATTTTTCAAGGAACACATCAAACACCCAATAATCAAAATTTTATCAAATTTTTTGTTTTTTTGCCAAAATTTGTCACTCCAAACAAATGCTTAATTCAAAAATATGTCTCCCTCCCACAAAAACAACCATTATAATGAACTATGGGTTTTTACCTTTTCTAGAATTTACATATTTTGAAAAAACAATCATCTCCAAATTTATCAAACTTATTTCAAATTTTTTTCAACTTTATCTAACTTTTTCACACATTCAAGAAAAACATCAAACACCCAAAAATCCAAAGTTTGCTTGCATTTTGTTTTTTGCAAAAACTTGAAACTCCAAAGACGTGCCTAGTGTGCGATAGGATTACCAAATTAAGCCAAAATCTCTAATGATCTCCAAATTTTCTTAATTTTCTCCACACACAAAAATCTCCAACCTTGTCCAAACTATCTCAAATTTTCTCAAACTTTTATCAAACTTTTTCAATTCTCTCCAACTCTAACCATTTTTTTCACTTTTCAAAACTTTGCATGCTTTCTACAACTTCTACCAACTTTTTCACACTTTTCAAACAACACATCAAACATCCAAAAACTCAAAAACCTGACCTACTTCTTTTTCCCAATTTTGGAACTCCTAACAGTACATTAATTAACAAATAAATCTTCCACAAAAACAACCATTAATGAACAATCGATCCTTCCATTTTCCAAATTTGCCTATTTCGAATGAATAATTTTCTCCAACTTTTTTCAAATTTTTACTACTTTGATGAACTTTTTCACACCTTTTGACGTAAACATCAAACACCCAACAATCCAAAATTCGTCTACTTTTTGCTTTTTGCCAAAATTTAAAGCTCGAAAGAGGTGCCCAATGTGCGTTATGATTACCAAATTAGGCCAAAATCTCCGACTAAATCTCCAACTAACTCCAAATTTTTCTAACTTTATTCACATTAAAATCTCCAATTTTACCCAAACTCCAAATTTATCAAACTTATTTCAAATTTTTTTCCACTTTATCTAACTTTTTCACACTTTCAAGAAAAACATCAAACATCCAAAAATCCAAAGTTTGCCTGCATTTTGTTTTTTTGCAAAAACTTAAAACTCCAAAGACGTGCCTAGTGTGCGATAGGATTGCCAAATTAGGCCAAAATCTCTAATGATCTCCAAATTTTTCTAATTTTATCCACACAAAAAAATCTCCATCCTTATCCAAACTATCTCAAATTTTCTCAAACTTTTATCAAACTTTTTCAATTCTCTCCAACTCTAACCAATTTTTTCACACTTCAAACTTTTACATGCTTTCTACAACTTCTACCAACTTTTTCACACTTTTCAAACAATACATCAAACATCCAAAAACTCAAAAACCTGACCTACTTCTTTTTCCCAAATTTGGAACTCCTAACAGTATCTTAATTAACAAATAAATCTTCCACAAAAACAACCATCAATGAACTATCGATCCTTACATTTTCCAAATTTGCCTATTCCGAATGAATAATTTTCTCCAACTTTTTTCAAATTTTTACAACTTCGATAAACTTTTTCACGCCTTTCGATGTAAACATCAAACACCCAACAATCCAAAATTTGTCTACGTTTTGCTCTTTGCCAAAATTTAAAGCTCCAAAGAGGTGCCCAATGTGCGTTATGATTACCAAATTAGGCCAAAATCTCCGACTAACTCCAAATTTTTCTAACTTTCTTCACATTAAAATCTCCAATTTTATCCAAACTTTCTCAAATTTTCTCAAACTTTTATCAACAATTTTCAATTCTCTCCAACTCTAACCAATTGTTTCACACTTCAAACTTTTACATGCTTTCTATACCTTTTTCACACTTTTCAAGTAACACATCAAACACCCAACAATCCAAACTATAACAACTTTTTTTTGCCTAAATTTGGCACTTCAAACAGTACCTTAATTCACAGATAAGTCATCCACAAAAACAACCATTAATGAACTACAGATCTTACATTTCACGAACTTTACTTATTTTAAATTAACAACCTTCTCCAACGTTTTTTAAAATTTTCCAACTTTAACCAACTTTTTCACACTTTTCAACGAAAACATCAAGCTCAACTATCCAAAATTTGCCTACTTTTTGTTTTTTGCCAAAATTTAAAACACCAAAGAGGTGCCCAGTGCGCGTCATGATTACCAAATTAGGCCAGAATCTCAAACCATCTCCAAATGTTTCTAATTTTCTCCACACTAAAATCTGCAACTTTACCCTAATTTTCTCAAATTTTCTCCAAGTTTCATTAACATTTTTCAAACTTCTCCAACTCTCACCGATTTATTCACACTTCAAACTTTTACAAGCATTCTACAACTTTAACCAATTCTTTCACACTTTTCAAGAAAGAAATCAAACACCAAACAATCCAAACTTTACCGACTTTTTCAACCCAAATTTGGCATTCCAAGCAGTACCTTAATTTTTTTTTTGGTAATTAGCAGTACCTTAATTCACATATAAGCCTTCCACAAAAACTTAATGAACTATGGATCCTTATATTTTCCAAACTTTGCCTATTTTGAATAAACAGCTTTTCTCCAACTTTTTTCAAATTTTTCCAACTTTTTCACGCCTTTCAACGAAAACATTAACACCCAACAATCCAAAATTTACATACCTTTCATTTTTTGCAAAAATTTAAAACTCCAAAGTCGTGCCTAGTGTGCGTTAGGATTACAAAATCAGGCCAAAATCTCTAATTATCTCCAAATTTTTCAAAATTTCTCCACACACTAAACTTTTAAATGCATTCTACAGCTTCTACTCCCTTTTTGACACATTTCAATAAACACATCAAACACCCAACAATCCAAACTTTACCCACTTTTTTGCCCAAATTTGGCACTCCAAACAGTGCCTTAATTCACAAATAAGTCTTCCACAAAAACAACCATTAATGAACTACGGATTCTTACATTCTCCAAGCTTTGTCTATTTTGAATAAACAACTTTCTCCAACTTTGACCAAGTTTTTCACACTTTCCGACGAGGACATCAAACACCGAACAACCCAAAATTTGCCTACATTTTGTTTTTTGACAAAACTTAAGACTCCAAAGAGGTGCCTAGTGTGCAATAGGATTACAAATTAGGCAAATATCTCCAACAATCTCCAAATGTTACTAATTTTCTCAACCACTAAAATCTAAAACTTTACCCAAACTTTCTCAAATTTTCTCCAACTTCTATCAACTTTTTTCAAATTTATCCAACTCTCACCAATTTTTTCACACTTCCAACTTTTACATGCTTTCATCAATTGTCTCCAATTTTTATTGATTTTTTCACATTTTTCAAGGAACATATCAAATACCCAACAATCCAAATTTTATCAAATTTTTTGTTTCTTTGCCAAAATTTGTCCCTCCAAACAAGCACTTAACTCACAAATATGTCTCCCACAAAAACAACCATTAATGAATTATGGGCCCTTACCTTTTCCAAAATTTACATATTTTCAAAAAACAACCTTCTCCAACTTTATCTAATTTTTTTTCAAAATTTTCCAACTTTATCCAATTTTTTCACACTTTTCAAGAAAAACAACAGGCACCCAACAATCCAAAACTTGCCAACTTTTTTTTGGGGGGGGGGGGCGCCCAAAATTTAAGACTCCAAAGAGGTGCCGAATGTGCAATAGGATAACCAAATTACGCTAAACTCTCCAACTATCTCCCAATTTTTCTAATTTTCTCCACAAACTAAAATCCCTAACCTTACCCAAACTATCGCAAATTTTCCCCAACTTCTATCAATTTTAACACTTCAAACTTTCACATGCTTTCAATAACTTCTACCAACTTTTTTACAATTTTCAAGGAACACATTAAACACCCAACAATCCAAAATTTACCTATTTCTTTTGCCCAAAGCTGGCACACCAAACAGTACCTAAATTCACAAATAAGGCTTGCACAGAAACAACCATTAATGAACCATGGATCCTTATATTTTCCAAACTTTGCCTATTTTGAATAAACAACTTTCTCCAACTTTTTTCAAATTTTTCAAACTTTTTCACACCTTTTAACAAAAATATCAAACACCCAACAATTCAAAATTCGTCTACTTTTTGCTTTTGCCAAAATTTAAAACTCCAAAGAGGTGCCCAGTGTGCGTTAGGATTACCAAATTAGGCCAAAATCTCTAGCTATCTCCAAATTATTCTAATTTTCTTCCCACACTAAAATCTCCAACTTTAACCAAACTTTCTCACATTGTCTCTAACTTTTTTCAATTTTCTCCAATTCCCACCAATTTTTTCACATTTCAAACTTTTACATGCTTCCTACAACTTCAACCAACCTTTTCACACTTTTCAAGTAACACATCAAACACCCAACAATCCAAACTTTACCCACTTTTCTTCTTGCCCAAATTTGGCACTCCAAAATACCTTAATTCACAAATAAGTCTTCCACAAAAACAGCCAACAATGAACTATCCTGAATGACTAAAATTTCCGCACCCTTCGACAAAAAGATCAAACACCCAATAATACAAAATTTGCCTACTGTTTGCCAAAATTTAAAGCTCCAAAGAGATGCCTAGTGTGCGTTAGGATAACCAAATTACGCCAAAATCTCAAACTTCCTCCAACTATTTCTAATTCTCTCCACACACTAAAATCTAACTTCACCCAAATTTTCTCAAACTTCTATCAAATTTTTTCAATTTTCTCCAATTCTCACCAATTTTTTCACACTTCAAACTTTTACATGCTTTATACAACTTCGACCAACTTTTTCACATTTTTCAAGGAACACATCAAACACCCAACGATCCAAACTTTACATACTTTTTTGCCCAAACTTGGCACTCCAAACAGTACCTGAATTCACAAATAAGGCCTCCACAAAAACCACCATTAATGAACTATAGATTCTTACAATTTCCAAACTTTGCCAATTTTGAATAAACAACTTTCTCCAACATTTTTCAAATTTTTCCAACTTTGACTAATTTTTCACAACTTTCGACGAACATATCAAACACCGAACAATCCAAAATTTACCTAACTTTTTGCTTTTTGCCAAAATTTAAAACTCTAAAGAGGTGTCCAGTGCGCGCTGGGATTACCAAATTAGGCCAAAATCTCCAACTCTCTCCAAATTTTTCTAATTTTCTCCACTCACTAAAATCCCAAACGTCACCCACACTTTCTCAAATTTTCTCCAACTTTTATCAACCCTTTTCAATTTTCACCAACTCTTATCAATTGTTTTACACTTCAAACTTTTACATGCTTTATATAATTTTTTCACACTCTTTAAGGAACACATCAAACAGCCAACAATCCAAACATTACCTACTATTTCTCCCAAATTTTGGCATTCAAACAACACCCTAGTTCACAAATAAGTCCTCCACAAAACAACCATTAATGAACTATGGGTCTTTACATTTTCCAAATTTTACTGATTTTGAATAAACAACTTTCTCCAACTTTTTTCAAAATTTTCCAACTTTTAACAATTTTCAACAAAAACATCATACACTCATCAATCCAAAATTTGCTTAGTTTTTGTTTTTTGCTAAAAATTTATAGAAAGAGGTGCCTAGCATGGGTTAGGATTACCAAAAAAGGCCAAAATCCCCAACTATCTCCAAATTTTTTTAATTTTATACACACACAAAAATCTCCAACTTTACCCATACTTCTCAAATTTTCTCCAACTTTTAGTAATTTTTTCCAATTTTCTCGAAGTCTCACCAGTTTTTTTCACACTTAAAACTTTTATATGCTTTCTACAACTTCTACCAACTTTTTCACACTTTTCAACGAACACATGAAATGCACAATAATCCAAACTTTACCTACTTTTTTGGCCAAAATTTGGCACTGCAAACGGTACCTTAATTAACCAATAAGTCTTCCACAAAAACAACCATTAATGAAATTTGGATCCTTACACTTTTCAAATTTTACATATTTTGAATAAACAACTTTCTCCAACTTTTTTTGAATTTTTCCAACATATACCACTTTTTCACACCTTTCGACGAAAATATCACTCAACAATCCAAAACTTGCCTACTTTTTCTTTTTCACCAAAATTTAAAACTCCAAAGAGGTGCCTAGTGTGCGTTAAGAATTACCAAATTAGGCCCAAATCCTCAACTATCTCCAAATGTTTCTAATTTTCTCCACACACTAAAATCTCTAACTTTACCTAAACTTTGTCAAATTTTCTCCAAATTTCGTAAACTTTTTTCAAATTTCTCCAACTCTCACCAATTTTAACACTTCAAACTTTTACAAGCATTCTACAACTTCTACCAAATTTTTCACACTATTCGAGGAAATCATCGAACACCCAACAATTCAAACTTTACTGAGTTTTTTTACCAAGATTTGACATTCCAAAAGGTACCTTAATTCACAAGTCTTCCACAAAAACAACCATTAACGAACATTCTTACATTTTCCAAACTTTGCCTATTTTAAATAAACAATTTCTCCAGCTTTTTTCAAATTTTTCCAACTTTGACCAACTTTTTCACACCTTTCGACGAAAACATCAACACCCAACGATTCAAATTTTGTCTACTTTTTGCTTTTTTGCAAAAATTTAAAACTCCAAAGTGGTGCCTAGTTTGCGCTAGGATTACAAAATTAGGCCAAAATCTCCAACTATCGCCAAAGTTTTCTAATTTTCTCCACACACTAAGATCTCCAACCTTAACTAAATTTTCCCAAACATTCTCCAACTTTTATCAACTTATTTTAATATTCTCCAACTCTCACCAATTTTTTCACACTTCAAACTTTTACATGCATCTACCAACTTCAAAATTTGCCTACTTTTTGCTTTTTCCCAAAATCTAAGACTCCAAAGAGGTGCCCAATGAGCGTTACAATTACCAAATTAGGCCAAAATCTCCACCTATCTCCAAAACTTCTAATTTTCTCCCCACACTAAAATCTCCAACCTTACCAAACTTTCTCAAATTTTTTCCAACTTTTATCAACATTTTTCAATTTTCTCCAACTCTTACCCATTTTTTCACACTTCAAACTTTTACATGCTGTCTACAATTTCTACAAATTTTTTTCACACTTTTCAAGGAACACATCAAACACTCAAAAAATCCAAACTTTACCTGCTTCGTTCCCCAAATTTGGAACTCCTAACAATACCCCAGTTCACAAATAAGACTTCTACAAAAACAACTATTAATGAACTATGGATCCTTACAATTTCCAAACTTTGCCTACTTTGAATAAACAACTTTCTCCAACATTTTTCAAATTTTTCCAAGTTTGACCAACTTTTTCACAATTTTCGACAAAAAATGAAACACCCAACAATCCAAAATTTGCCTACTTTTTGCTTTTTGCCAAAATTTAAAACTCCAAAGGCGTGCCTAATGAGTGTTAGAATTACCAAATTACGCCAAAATCTCCAAGTTCCAACTATCTCCAAATTTTTCTAATTTTCTCCATACTAAAATCTCTAACTTTAACCGAACTTTCTCAAATTTTCTCAAACTTTTATCAACATTTTTCAAATTTCTCCAACTCTCACCAATTTTTTCACACATCAAACTTGTACACGCTTTCTATGACTTCCACCAACTTTTTCAGACGTTTCAAAGAACACATCAAACACCCAACAATTGAAACTTTACCTAATTTTTTGGCCTAAATTTGGCACTCCAAACAGTACCTTAATTCACAAATAAGTCATCCACCAAAACAACGTTTGCCTATTTTGAATAAACAATTTTCTCCAACGTTTTTCAAATTTCTCCAACATCGACCAACTTTTTCTCAATTTTTTACGAAAACATCAAACACCTGACAATCTAGTGTGCGTTAGAATTACCAAATTACGCCAAAATCTCCAACTATCCCCAAATTTTTCTAATTTTCTCCACACTAAAATCTCCAACTTTACCCAAACTTTCCCAAATTTTCTCCAAATTTTATCAACATTTTTCAAATTTCTCCAACTCTCACCAATTTTTTCACAATTCGAACTTTTACATGCTTTCTATGACTTCCACCAACTTTTTCCCGCATTTCAAGGAACACATCAAACACCCAACAATCCAAACTTTATCACCTCCTTTTCCCTAAATTTGGAACTCCTAACAGTACCTGATTTCACAAATAAGGCCTCCACAAAAACAAACATTAATGAAATATGGATCCTTACAATTTCGAAACTTTGCCTATTTTGAATAAACAATTTTCTCCGACGTTTTTCAAATTTTTCCAACTTTGACCAACTTTTTCACTACTTCCAATGAAAATACCGAACACCCAACAATCCAAAATTTGTCTACTTTTTGCTTTTTGCCAAAATTTAAAACTCCAAAGAAGTGCCTAGTGTGCATTAGAATTACCAAATTAGGCCAAAATCTCAAACTATCTCCAAATTTTTCTAATTTTCTCCCCACACTAAAATCTCCAACTTTAACCAAACTTTCTCACATTTTCTCAAACTTTTACAACTTTTTTCAATTTTCCCCCAACTCTCACCAATTTTTTCACACTTCAAACTTTTGCATGCTTTCTACAACTTCTACCAACTTTTTCACACTTTTCAAGAACACATCAAACAACCAACAATCCAAATTTTTTTTTGGACCAAATTCGGCACCCCAAACAACACCTTAATTCACAAATAAGTCTTCCACAAAAACAACCATTAATGAACTATGGATCCTTACATCTTCCAAACTTTGCCTACTTTGGAATAAATAACTTTCTCCAACTTTTTTCAAAATTTTACAAACTTTGACAAACTTTTTTACACCTTTCAACGAAAACATCAACACCAAACAATTCAAATTTTGTCTACTTCTGTTTTTTGCCAAAATTTAAAACTCCAAAGTGGTGCCAAGTGGGTGTTAGGATTACAAAATTTGGCCAAAATCTCCACCTATCTCCAAATATTTCTAATTTTCTCCACACACTAAAATCCCCAACCTCACCCAAACTTTCTCAAATTTTCTCCAACTTTTATCAACCCTTTTCAATTTTCTCCAACTCTTAACAATTGTTTCGCACTTTAAACTTTTACATGTTTTATAGTTTATATAACTTTTTCCCACCTTTCAAGGAACACATCAAACACCCAACAATCCAAACATTACCTACCATTTTTCCCAAAATTTGGCATTCAAACAATACCTTAGTTCACAAATAAGTCCTCCACAAAAAAAAAAAAAAAAAAAAAAAAACCATTAATGAACTACGGGTCCTTATATTTTCCAAATTTTACCGATCTTAAATAAACAACTTTCTCCAACTTTTTTCAAATTTTTCCAACTTTGACCAACTTTTTCACACTTTTCGACGAAAACATCAAACACCCATCAATCCAAAATTTGCCTACTTTTTGGTTTTTTGCCAAAAATTTAAAGCTCGAAAGAGGTGCCTAGCGTGCATTAGGGTTACTAAATTAGGCCAAAATCTCCAACTAACTCTAAATTTTTTTTATTTTATACACACACTAAAATCTCCAACTTTACCCAAACTGTCTCAAATTTTCTCCAACTTTTATCAACTTTTTCCAATTTTCCCGAACCCTCACCAATTTTTTCACACTTCAAACTTTTATATGCTTTCTACAACTTCTACCAAATTTTTCACACTTTTCAAGAAACACATGAAACACCCAATAATCCAAACTTTACCTACCTTTTTTGGCCTAAATTTGGCACTCCAAACGATACCTTAATTCACAAATAAGTCTTCCACAAAAACAGCCATTAATGAACTTCGGATCCTTACATTTTCCAAATGTTACATATTTTGAATAAACAACTTTCTCCAACCCTTTTCAAATTTTTCCAACTTTTACCACTTTCTCACACTTTTTGACGAAAATATTAAATATCCAACAATCCAAAATTTGCCTACTTTCTATTTTTTTGCCAAAATTTAAAACTCTCAAGAGGTGCCTAGTGTGCGTTAAGATTATCAAATTAGGCCAAAATCTCTAACTATCTCCAAATGATTCTGATTTACTCCAAATACTAGAATCTCTGACTTTACCCAAACTTTCTCTAATTTTTTCCAACTTTCATCAACTTTTTTCAAATTTCTCCAACTCTCACCAATTTCAACACTTCAAACTTTTACAAGCATTCTACAACTTCTACCAACTTTTTCACACTTTTTGAAAAAAAATCAAACACCGAACAATCCAAACTTTACTAACTTTTCTGCCCAAATTTGGCATTCCAAACAGTACCTTAATTCACAAATAAGTCTTCCACAAAAACAACAATTAATTAACTATGGATCCTTACATTTTCCAAACTTTGCCCGCTTTGAAAAAACAACTTTCTCCAACTTTTTTCAAATTTTACAAACTTTGACCAACTTTTTCACACCTTTCTACGAAAATATCAACACCCAACAATCCAAAATTTGTCTACTTTTTGTCTTTTTGCAAAATTTTAAAACTCCCAAGTGATGCCAAGTGTGCGTTAGGAGTACAAAATTAGGCTAAAATCTCCAAGTATCTCCAAATTTTTCTAATTTTCTCCACACAATAAAATCCCCAACCTCACCCAAACTTTCTCAAATTTTCTCCAACTTTTATGAACCTTTTTCAATATTCACCAGCTCTCACCAATTTTTTCACACTTCAAACTTTTACATGCATCCTACAACTTCTATCAACTATTTCACACTTTTCAAATAACAGATCAAACACCCAACAATTCAAACTTTACCTACTTTTTTTGCCCAATTTTGGCACTACAAACAGTATCTTAATTCACAAATAAGTCTTCCACAAAAACAGCTATTAATGAACTATGGATCCTTACATTTTCCAAACTTTGCCTATTTTGAATAAACAACCTTCTCCAACTTTTTTCAAATTTTTCCAACTTTTTCACACCTTTCGATAAAAACATCGGACACCCAACAATCAGAAATTTGCCTACTTTTTGCTTTTTCCCAAAATTTAAAACTCCAAATAGGTGCCTAGTGTGCATTAGGATTACCAAATTAGGCCAAAATCTCCAACTATCTCCAAATTTTTCTAATTTTCTCCACACACTAAAATCCCCACCTTTACCCAAACTCTCTCAAATTTTCTCAAACTTTTATCAACATTTTTCAATTTTCTCTAACTCTCACCAATTTTTTCACACTTCAAACTTTTACATGCTTTCTACAACTTCAACAAATTTTTTTGCACTTTTCAAGGAATACATCAAACACCCAACAATCCAAACTTACCTACTTTTTTTGCCCAAATTTGGCACTCCAAACTGTACCTTAATTCACAAATAAGTCTTCCACAAAAACAACCATTAATGAACTATGGATCCTTACATTTTCCAAACTTTGCCTATTTTGAATAAACAATTTTCTCCAACTTTTTTTGAATTTTTCCAAGTTTGACCAACTTTTTTACACCTTTCGACAAAAACATCAAACACCCAACAATTCAAAATTTACTTACTTATTGCTTTTTGCCAAAATTTAAAACTCCAAAGAGGTGCCTAGTGTGTGTTATGATTACCAAATTACCAAATTACGCCAAAATCTCCAACTATCTCCAAATTTTTATAATTTTCTCCACACACTAAAATCTCCAGCTTTATCCAAACTTTCTCAAATTTTCTCCAACTTTTATCAACTTTTTTTAATTTTCTCCAACTCTCACTAATTTTTTCACACTTCAAACTTTTACCTGCTTTCTATAACCTTTACCAACTTTTTCACACTTTTCAAGGAACACATCAAACACCTAACAATCCAAAGTTTACCTACTTTTTTGCCCAAATTTGGCACTCCAAACAGTATAATAAGTTCACCATATAGCCATGCATATATACTTTGTTTTATATTGTAACCCCATCAACTTTAACCTAAAGTAATAAAATAATTATTTAAGAAATATGAAGCCTAACTGTTCTGTTCATCTGCATCACAATTAGATGAATTTAATACTTGGATACAAATCTGCACCCAATTCTCTCACACAAGCCAGCACTGAAAACAATTTAGTAATTTATCTAAGGACTCTCTGTTTTTTGGTTGTGTATGTGTTGTGTGGATTTTGGGGGAGGGTGGTAGTTTTATATCTAGTTATCCAAAGAGCCAATGAGACCTCTCTAGAGCATCCAATTGCTTACAATTCAGAAACTAAAAGCATGGACCAAAAACAATGTAAAGTTTTAGAACATCAAAATTACATCATAAAAAGTTAAAAAAAAATAACAGAATAACAATTCAAATGATACAGTTGACACAGGCAGGTTAACCACACGAAAGAAACAAAGCCAGATAATTAATAATTCAAAAAAAGTTCAAATCCAAAAGGCACAAACCTTTCTTCCAAAAATCTCTAGGGATCAATTTGAGCAACTGAGACAACTCTCCGTTAAGATGATCTCCAACTCACTAAGACTCCACAGGATCCAATCCGCCTTAATCAGCAACTGACTCGTCTTGGGCAAGAGATTCACAAATTTTCCACCACTCACTTTACCGGAAACCAAGTCGCCGCTTTTCCCCACCCGATTTGATGAGATGAAGTCGCCCCCGCCACTGTCGCCGCTCAATGTCGCGGTAGATATTTTTGGAGAGAGTTGGATTGGCCTGTGTCCTTCTTGGAATTTTGGGATGGGTTTTCGAGAAACCCTTGTTCCCATCGTGTCTCCGGTTGGACATTCTGTGTTTCTGTGAGAGAGATGGAGATGAGATTTTGTCCCCAGTAGGCAAATGATTAGTAATTTATACAGCTTTAGGTTAGGTAAAATAGGATCAAAATGTTTCTACAGTAAACGATTCAATTTAATGAAATTCGTTTAGTGAGTAAACAATTTTAAGCCAAGCCAACTCCAAAATTCCTTTAGACAGCAAACGAATTTAACTTGAAAATGCTTTCACCTGTAAACGATTCTCTTGATTTCAGAAATTCCAGTTGCTTCGATCGGTTGGTTTCTGGGTTTTATTTTCCCTTTTTGCGGCAGCGTCGCTAAGGAAGGTTAAAGCGCCGACGGCGCTGGTGGATTGCCCTTCTTGTGGCAGAGTCGGCGAGGAGGGTTACGCCATGATTTGGGTCGGCGGTGGCAGCAGCGGCGTCGGTGGAGGTTGGGTTGGGTCATCTCTCTCATCGCTTACGGCCACTTACCTCTCTCCTCCTCTTACGCCCATTCCTCTCTCACCTTGCGAGATCTTCTCCCTCGTCCTTCCCATGTTTGTATTAACGATCTCCAAATGCCTACTGAAGCCAAAAACTCGGTTATGGGTTATGGGCGAGAGGGAGGGATGGCTATCAAAGAGGCGCTGTGACCCCATAAGGCCCCAGACCGGTCGAACCGACCAATTTGGGGCCTTCGTTTAACTCATCCATAGACCAGCTCTCCTCCGACCATTTGGACAACGCCGAAACCGGCGAAGTCGATTACACCGGGGCCGAAAAGGAGGTCGCCGTTGGAGCGGAACGCACTAGCCCAACCCCCGGCGGACCAAAACCACTGGGAGACTGTTGGGTAGACGGAACCGATTAAGAAGGAGGAGTAGATGAGGTAGGCCACGAATTGGACCCGCTCGGCGATGAAGCCGCCGATGATGCCGATGGCGGCGATGGCAAATGCCCATTGGCAGAGGAAGAAGCTGTAGACGGCGATGGGATCCACTGAAGCCCAAGGAGTGGCGGCCGATGAAGCCGTTGGAAGAGGAGACGAAGGCGAAGAGGTAGTACGAGAGACCGGCGGCGGCGGCGTCGAGGACGTTGATGAGGACTCTTCGCCTAGCCAAAAAAATACGTCAAGAGGGTGAGATGAAGGGAGCGAGAGGGAGAGGGAGAGGGAGAGGGAGAGAAGGGTTATGGGTTCTGGGCAAGAGGAACAGAGATAAGCGCCATATAGGGCTTCTATGGGCAAGTGACCGTGGAAGCGGGGGGGCTGCAGTAGCGAAATCACTGCTGCCGCGGCAGTAAGACAAACGGCAACGTTTTGACAAAAACGGCAACGTTTTGCCATCCAGAAAAACAAACCAAAGCGGAGTGTAAAGCGTGTAAACGCAATATATATATATATATATCTGAGACGGTAGAGCGAAAAAAAAAAAAATATTTTGCTTAATATTTTTATTTCTTGTATTTTGAAATTTTCTTTATTTTGCGTTAAAATATTTAAAATAATTTTTTATTATTTTTTATTTTATGTGTAAATTCATTTACATTTTTTAAAACAAAATTTAAAAATACAAGTAACTAAATGTATTTTGACCTGTTTTCCTTATTTCAAAAAACACAAAATGAAAAATAAACTTAAAAATAAAAAATTTAAACATTGATGTGTAAAAATGTTAAATTAACGAAAAATAAAAAAAAAAACTACTAAAAAGTTAAGTTCAAAAATTTAAACATTGAAGAGTAAAAATGTTAAATTAAAAAAAAAAAAAAAAAAAAAAACTAACTACTAAAAAGTTTAGTGTAATTTAGTATACTTGTTTTGAGTTTATTTTTCATTTTGTGTTTTTTAAAATAATGAAAACAGCTTAAAACACATTTGATTACTTATATTTTCAAAATTTGTTTTAAAAAATAGAAAATTGATTTACACATAAAATAACAAAATGACAAAAAGTCATTTTGAGCTTTTCTAACGCAAAATAAAGAAAATCTCAAAATACGAAAAATAAAAAATGTTAAGCTAAATGTATTTTCTGCTTTTTCATATTTTGAGATTTTAAAAACATAAAACACTTAAAATAAAATACATTTAGTTACTTGTATTTTTAAAATTTGTTTTAAAAAATATAAAATGAATTTACACATAAAATAAAAAATAATAAAAAATCATTTTGAGTATTTTGATGCAAAATAAAGAAAATTTTAAAATATAAAAAATAAAAAATATTAAGCAAATTGTGTTTTTTTTTTCCGCTCTACCGTCTCAGATGTTTATTTATTTATTGTGTTTACACGCTTTACACTCCGCTTTGATTTGTTTTTCGAGATGGAAAAACGTTGCCCTTTTTGGCAAAACATTGCCGTTTGTCTTACTGCTGCGGCAGCAATGATTTCGCTATTGCAGCCCCCCCGCTTCAGTGACCGTTGCTGCACAACTATAGCCACTCTTTGATTATCTTGCGGTGTGATGTCAACAATAAAAGTTATTACGTGCTTGAATATTTAAAAATGCGCATGCGCGCATCCCACAAAATAAACTTTTAAATTTTAAATTTTTTAGAATCTACAATTTTGGTTTAAAAAAAGCATCTATAATTTACATCCTACAAAACTATGTAATCTATCTTATTAATATTTGAGACCTTTCATCCATTTATACCCATCTATCAATTATAAATTAAATAATAGGCTTGCTTGTACTTTTGTATAACATATGTACTTGTGTATATAAATATATTAGTGTTGACCCATATAATGTACGGAAATGAATAATATTTTTATGAACAAAATATAATTTTTAAATATAATATAAAGCATTTCAATAAAATTGTATAATTTCATAAAATAGTTAAGAGTTTTTTTTTATATTTATATTTTTTATTTGTATCAATGTTAGTGAGTTGATAGAGTCTATCAAAGTCGAGTTTACATATAAATACTTAAAATTTATATTTTATAAAATCTCGATCCAACCCAACCCTAAAAAATAAATTTTAATCTAGAATATATATTAAATCATAAATTTACCTAATATATTTTTTAATTCTTTGTTAATTTTAATATATATTTTTATTTTTTTAGCTCTCAATTCATTTTGTATTTAATTAGAAATACTATTAATTTTAATTATATTAATCAGTTAAAAATTATTGACATGATCAATTCAAACTTAAAGTAGGAAAGTTTTTAAATTTTTTATGTTTTTAAATTTAAAATATAACTGACTTAAGGTGTACATTTTTTGTATTTCTTTTGTGTTTTTAAACAAAATATTTTATTTTTGTTTTGTGTTCTTAATTTAATTGCTAATATACTTGAAATATATAAATTTTATAACTATATTGAATTTATAAGTAAGAAGATCTCTTTTAATTTAATGCATTTAAAATATATAAATTCTATAACTATATTAATTTATAAGCAAATAGGTCCCTTTTAGAACTCATTTGTTCAATCATATGAAATTTATAAGTACGTGGATTTTGTTTCGACACCCAATAAAGTGAGTCTCTTTTCAAAACTCATGAGTTCGCTTACATTTATTAAAATTACATGCCACAATTCTAGTGTTTTTATATAAGTAAAAAAAAGTGAAATTGTAGTGTTTTGCCGACATGCGAAAAAAATAAAGGTTATGTGAATGAGGAAAAAGAAGAGAAAAGGAAATGAAGGAAATAAATTAAAAAATAATTCAAAATTTTATATAGAAAAAAGAAGTGAAATAGCGATTAAAGGGACATCCCATGAGAGTGAATGCGAGTAGGAAATAAAAATTACATTCTTTTAATATTATAATATAGGTATGATTATTATAAATTGTTAGATTGGCAATTATTTTCTTTCTCTTTTTGGAATACAACTAGATGGCATTAAACAAGATTTTACACACAATATTTATATAAAAAAATAAGCTTAGGAATGAACCAAGTAGGACAAATTATTTTTTTTTATAGGTTTTTTTTTATTGATAAAATTACTTGTATATAAATAGGCATATATTATGGCCTTGTTTAGAGTAAGAAAAAATAAGATAAAATGTGGTTTATGGTTAATTTTTGCGCCATTTTTTTCTGAAAAGTAACAAACCTTGGGAACGATTTTCCAAATCCGTTCCCACGGATTCAAAAAAATTCACAAAAAATAGTAACAATGGTACTCGTTTAAAAACTTTCGACACGAAAAATATGATTGTATAAAAAATTTATACATTCGGTTAACCTACTTTCAGATTTTTTTATTTTTTTAGAAAAATATTAAAAATTTTTGAAATTAGTAATGACAAGAAAATTAGAGGTAGATGAGTTGTTAGAAATTTATAGAGTCTTTTAGAAATTTATAGTATGCCAAACGAGGCCATAACATATAAAATGAAGTTTAATTAATATCAAATTTATTATAAATTTTGATGTTGAGTTAGAAAGTTCAAATCTTTTTTCATATAACTTTGACTTTATAGAATATAACTAAACACGTGTTATATTGTTATTAGTTATTAATTGTGCATTTTGCGTGTTAAATTTTGTAAAAATTCTCTAATTTTTTATAAATTTTTCTAATTTTTATCGATTTTCTTTAAATTTATCAACTTTTTTTTAAATTTTCACAATTTTTGAAAAACACACCGCACATTCGACAATTCAAAATTTACTTACTTTTATTTTTAACCAAAATTTGACACTCCAAATAATCACAATACATTTTAAACTACTAGGGAGTTTGTGTTATCATAAAAAAAAAAAAAAAAAAAAACAAAACAAAAGCAATATTTGAAGATAAGTATTTTAATTATTTATAATTTTTTAAATTATTTTTTATTTTAAAACATAATTTATTTTTTTAAATAAAGGAGTTGTATGAACGGGCCTAGAATAAAAGGCCTGGCCCAAATTTTCGTGGGCCTGTTGGACGAAAGACTACCCCCCCTAACACTGTCCGACGCTAATTTATATCCACTTATATGATGCTCAGATGCTGGAGGGGCACTTTGGACCTTAGCTAGCCCAAAGTCTCTCTTATCTCTCTCTGCTTGGTTGGAGGACATAGCCATGGTGGGTTCAGCAGTGCCTCAGCCGCAGCCATCGAAGTTCCCCGTTCCAATATCCAGAGTCGGTCCCACACCGGCGCACCTCATTACCACCGCCGCCTCTCTCCGACTCGGCCACTTCCTCCGCCATCGCTTCGTCGGCCACTGTCTTCACCTGCGCTTCCTTCTTGAGTCCTCTGTCAAGGTCTTTCTCTCTCTCTGTCATTTTGATTTCGGTTAAATGTGTTGAATTATTTGATCGCTCATGAACTGGATCAAATTCAGTTATTTTCATGGCATTGCCATTCTGTATGGCGGATGAAATTTGGATTTAGTAAACAGAAATACACGCTTCCTATGAACTGAAGAATTAGAAAGCATATAAAGTTCTTAATTAATCCAGGAAATCAAATGTGGAGACTGCTAGTTTAGGCATAATCTTTATATAAAGGCTATTTTGGATTTTGTAATCAGCATGAGTACTTTGTGAGTCTGAGCTATCTTTAGAGATGAGATTTTACTCGAGGGTTTTAATTTGCATATACATTTCTAACATAATTATTAGGATTTTATTATCTCACGCTACTTTTCCAGTATTCATAACGTGGAATATAATTCCTCCTATTTGATATTAGTTCAATTGCATCAAAATTTTATATTTATGTATCGACGTGTTCCAACAGTGGTGTGGTGTCTCCTAACTTCTTTTAGAATTTCTGTGTGGTCTTCCGCGCTATGTCGAACCCATGTCCAAATCATGCTTAATCATTATGCAGCAGGAAAAGAAAAGGAAAATGGAAACTTATGTAAATGAAATACCACACTTGCAACTGGAAATACGAAATGCATACTTATGGATTGAAAGAAATATCTCAAAGTCATGTTTACCCTACTGTTGAAATTATCATTACGTCTCCACGGTGCACAAATTATTCAAGGGCGACAAGAAATTGATTAAGGGATTGCAAAAGTAGGCAACAGATATTTGTCTAATGTTCATTGATATTATTTGCAAAAATCTTAAATAAACTGACAGCTTTCTTCTTTCCTGATTAATTTTGGCATTAGTGGCATTTGTTACAGTTTTTGCTTGTTGACAGAATATAGCTTGTCTTGGTCACGTGCCATCTTTAAAGGATGTATGGCGTGAAAACTCCACCAGATTTGCAGGGATTAATTTTCTTCATTGGTCAGAAGATGTTGTTTCGGCCACATGCTCATCTTGCATGTGGTTTTTTAGCGGAGAAGGAAGTAGAAATAACTCCAGAGATATAGGGAGGTCAGACTTGGATAAATCCAGAAGGGCTTCATTTAGTGGCAGGGAATGGACCAACATCCTCCTTATGATTAATGTCTTGTGAGTATCACCTTATTAGACAAAGACGTCGCAACTTTATGCATTTTGTATCTCCTAAGCACGTTTATCTATATTCCCTGGAACCTTCTTTTTCCTTTTTTTGGGCTCATTTCTTGCTTGCCATTTCTTGCTTGCCATGTTTCTTATTTTCTAATTGTGACAGGCTTTTTATCATCTGATATTTTTGTACAGGGTCTATATTGCACAAGTTGCAACACAAGGAAAGCTACTCACATGGGGTGCTAAGGTTAGAATACCACTCAGAATGCGGGGTGGGGTTGATTTCTGGGCTTACATTTCAAAAATCTCAACTTGTGGGCTCATCTCTACTTATTTTTTATTTTATTCTATTTTTTTTATTTTTTGTGAAAATTGTGCAGATTAATGGTCTTATTGACAAAGGACAATTGTGGAGGCTAGCCACATCTTCTGTTTTGCATGCAAATATTGGCCACCTCATGGTCTCTTCTGAAGCTGCTTGATATTATCATGTTCTGGTTTCTTTGTAGGTTGGTGGTTTTAAAAAATAAAAAATTCCACTTTTCAGGTTAATTGTTATTCTTTGAACTCTATTGGTCCTAGTGTGGAGAGTATTAGTGGTCCTAGAAGATATGTTGCGGTTTATATCACCTCTGCAGTTGCAAGTAAAAGCTCCTAATCCCACTATAATTGACAATGCATAGTATATATATATATATGTATATATTTAAAAGAAGAAACAACTCCCAACCTCTATTATTCTGATTGAGAGTTTTGAGGAAACCAGGTTCGGTGATGAGCTATTGGCTCTGCAAATCACCTGCAGTTGGTGCATCTGGAGCAATTTTTGGATTAGTAAGTCTTTTCAAACACTGGTCAAAATTTTGTTGAAGATTTTTTAGTTCACATGCTAATCATATATACAGCATGGTGCCTGACCAAATAACATTTGATCAAATTAGAAAAGGAAGTTGCAAATTGAGGAAAACAGAGCAAATTATCATCATTTGTAATTTTTTATTCTCCTGGAATAGTTTTGTGAACTCAGAAGAATCAGAACTCTTTTTAGCTGTAAATGCAAAATTTTCAAATATTTGCGAACTTGTTCAAAAAAAAAAAAAAAAGCAAAGATTCCTTTGTAGTTCTTAGTAGTTACTGATATGTCTTTCAATTTTCTGTTTTATATTTTATCTTGCTATATGCATCATTTTTTATACTTAGTTTTCAACCTAAATATTCATCTCACCGAGTTTCATGGAATTTGTATATTTTTAATGAGAAAGTGATGGTAAGGGCCTCAACGAGTTCTAGCTTTGAGTATGCAAAGTAATAAATTTCTTTTATACATCATATCAAAGTAAAACACTTCTGAGAATCACAAGTTGGAGAAATGTAATCCTGTATTTTAAACCTACATAATGAATCAAAAAAAAAAAAAAAAATGGAGATATTAACTTTGAACTGTTTCATCATCCTTGCTCTTCTCAGTTTTATTCAATGTTATATAACTGGTGTGTGGTCAGGTTGGATCTTTTACTGTGTTTATCTTGAGGCACAGAGGCCTGGTTAGAGGTGGCAAGGAAGATTTACAGCATATAGCACGTGTGATTGCTTTAAATATGGTATCTTACTTACTTCTCTCTCAAGTCAAAGCCTTGTTTGGTGGGAGAATTTTTTTTTTTTTGGGTGATTTAGCTGGATCAGGCTTTAGGTACATTGAGTAGGTGTAGTATTTTTCGAAAATTGGAAGCAAGGCATGTGGCTAAATTTTCTCTCTTTCTACAGACTAGATTCATGTCCAAGTTTCATCCGAGTGTACAACATTTATCTTGTGACACTAGGATTATTTATGCACAGTTCTTGTTGGCCTGTTTTAACTCCCTTGCACAATGGTGATGGAATCCATCATGCAGGTTATTGGGCTTATGTCTCAAGGCATTGATAACTGGGGACATGTAAGTATAACAAGAGTATTTATCTTTTGTATCTTCTCTCTCGGATAATCCTTTGGAGTATCGATCAATTCTATTCAAATGACTTGTTCAGGCCAGGGTAGAAGAAAATTCTACACCAGGCCTTGACATATTGGATATAAAACTGTGCTGACCATGAATTGTGACTCCAAAATATGTGCAACTTGTGCTTATAGAGTTGCAGAAATTGGAACTCATCCCTTTGCAACCAGAGTGATCTTTGTTTACTTGTGATAGTCAATTTCTAGAGACAGCAAAATCAAAATCTTCTGCAATATATATTAATCAAACCATCCAATCCAAATTCTTCCCACAATATTATCGTTCTTAGGAACGCGATTGCAAACTTTTTCATTCCGTGTTAGATATCAGTTTGTTTCCTTCCCATTTATAAGCTTCAATAGTAAAAATTCTATTTGGAAAATGCCAAAAAGTTCAGTGAAAGTCCAGAGATTTTGTGGGAACATGTGGATCCAATCAGAGTTGATTGAGTTGCTGGTGTTTAGAACTTACATAGATATATTTTTTTGTCCCTTTTCCTTTAGTTGCTTCTTTTGTTTGTATTTTGCGGTTAAATCTAGTTTTCATGTTGAAAATTTCAGTTAGGAGGCTTAATAGGAGGAGCTGCAACATCATGGTTTCTTGGTCCAGCATGGAGGTACGAATCCCTGTCCAGTGATGGTCGAAAAGTTTTTGCTGATAGAGCACCAATATTCTCCCTCATAAAACCAAAAAGGAAAACTCGATAGAGCCATGCAGATGAGATGAGATTCAATGCCGGCTGATGAGAGATTCTTGGATCCAATTCTTGCCCCAGACGGTGTAACAGTATGTATGAACTCCAGAATGAATACACAATTTTGCTTTGTGTGCAATGTTCCTTCTTCTTCTTCTTCTTCCCCAAATCTACCCGATCTTAAACCCCAAATCAATCTTTGGCTTGGTAGAAAGTGTGTCGTAATTTTGCAGCATCATTAGCCTTGTAAAAAATATAGATACGAGTGCATGTAAAAATATACATAAGGTTTTCAAATTTGAAAAGGGAACCAAGCTTTTCCAGCCTCTGCATCTTTAGGTTGGGATGAAGAAATGAGTATATGACTCAAGCTTGAATTAGGGCTTTTTAATACATTTGGCTGGACTCGATAAAAAAATAATTTACATCTGACTTCGTTGTGAATAGTTATCACGGCTCCGTTTTGAAGAAACAAAAGATTTTGAAAAAGGGTAAAAAAATATTTAAAAAATTTTAAAAATTATTCATTTTTTATCTTACTACATGAATTACAAACTTGTAACTTATCTCATTTTGGGTGTATTTAGAGTGATAAAAAATAAGATAAAATGAAATAAAGTGAAATAAGTTATAAATTCGTAATTCGTGCAATAAAATAAAAAGTAAATAACTTTTAAGATTTTTTATTATTTTTTACTCTTTTTTAGAGTTTTTGAACTTTTATCTCATTTTTTGGTATTTCAAATGCACCCTAAAATGTTGTTGTGATATAAAATATTATAACTTAAAATTAATAATTCAACTTAATTAAAATGACATAATTTTAGTCTCAAATATTATAAAAATAAATATATTACTTTATGACTTGAATTTTAAACAAATCATTGAAAAAAATTAAATTTAATTTGTTTGAGGCCATAACGGAAGTCAGCTCAACTCAATCCTAACCGAGGCAAACTCAAAATTCGTGTACCTAACGCAAATAAAATGTAAGAAACCTAACTGAACTGAGATTTTATTTTATTTTTTTCACAAAGTTATTACTATTATATTAACTAATCATAAAGTACAACCATCATATTGACGGTTGTGTATATCATAGCAAAAGAGAGAGCGGGGAGATTGGGTTTAAGATTTAAATTTAAGTTCACCAAATCGTGCTTTGCAAGGGTATGAAGCTAATAAATATATGTATCATATATATATAATTTTATTTTTCACAAATTTGTTACACAGATATATAATTATTTATTTTTTTTGGTAGTTTATAATTATTTAATTCGGTTTTCATTTATTCAATTCCATAAATACAAAAACCAAAACTAAACCAAATTATAACTTGAATCTAATAAAAAATACCGAAATTGAATTAAAAAAAATTAATTGAACCAAAAATCTCGGTTCAATCATTCGGTTCTAGTTCGGTGAACTAGCTGTCCTCGATGATTCACAATTCTCCAATCCGAAAACCCAAGAAAATGGCATCTAACTATCCAAGGCTCTAGAGCCAGCACAGCATACAATCTCTCAGCAAAACAAAACATATACTTTGATTTCCATTAGGCCGTGAACATTGCTCAATCCATTCATTTGTGACACAATTCAGTCTTATACCCTGTACTGCAGATGCTCAAAAAGAACCAATATATTTTTACACTTTGTGACTACTAAGTGGAGTGGTTCTCCTTGAAATACTGCAGGGGTACATACATATACATTCACTTCTTAACTAGTTTACCATCTTTGGAGTTATTCCCTTTTCGGAAGAACATTCATCCTCCTGCGTTTTCTTGTCGTCTCACAATAGAGACATTAGAGGCCCGCCGTCCTTGTGGCTTTGACCTGCAAGTTTTGATCTCATGTACATGATGTCGCTTATATTAACACTGCCTATACACCACCCACGGCTTCCACCACTGCTGTATCATCCTATATATATTCTAAGCAAAACTGTGAGCTGCCATAAGACTGCGTGCTTGAGGAATTTGTGTATGGACTGTGTTGTTGGCAAAAGATTTATTGCCATAGTAGATGTAATGGTAGGAGCCCGCATAAACCAAACAACCATATCTCCTTGTAGCAACGACGCATAGCAGATGCTGCAGAAGTACAGGATTTCCTCAGTCAACCAGCCATTGCAAAGAAAAAAAAAGAGTACATGAATCCTAAGTCAAGCAACCATAGTGGAATGCTTGTTTTTGCGACCAGCAAGTCCCTCCTTTTAAGCAAATACAGCATGACAATCCAATGCTTGCATAATGTTTTAATGGAGACAAAATCAAAGGAACATCCCAAGGTTACTCTTATACCATGAGCTACTATGGTTAGATATTTGTCCTCTGGACAAAGCCCGTCTTGCCTCAAAGAAACATTGAGTGCCTAAAGCCCCCGCACCCCCCCCCCCCAAAACAAAAGGGGGGGGGGGAGAAAAATAAGATAAGTAACACATGCCAACTCAGATGAGGGCCTTGGAGAAATACCTGAAGCATTATAGTTCAGAGAACATCACAATATGCAATCAGTTAATATATGTCATGTAAATTTTCCCTTAATAACAATATAATGACCTTTCATCTTTCTTCTCTCTTTCGTGTCCAGCTTAACTGTTAAGATTTATAGGCCATCCTAGGAGTTCGAGTCTGGTGCTAGGCAAATGCTTATGTGCTGCTCCTATCAATTTATCTGTCATCCTTGACATAGGAAGATATGATATCAAAATGTTGAACCAAACATGGTTTCCCAATGGATGTACACTGAACCAACCATAAGGTGGTTGTAATATTAATTAAAACAATCTTCTCTTACTGTAGAATATCAGTTGGTTAATTTCAGCTATGCATGCACAATAACAGGCATAATTAATATAACAAAAAAAGAATCCATTGTAATAAAGCAAATAGAAACTTTTTCTTGCAGCTGAAAGCTAAAGAGCAGATTGCGAGCTAACCACATGGCAAGAAAGTCAGAAAGAATAAAGAGGACAAGGAAAATTCCTGAGTGCAATTACATCTTGAAAAAATTCAGAACAATTCATAATATGACTAGTCATTTTCAGTTTTTCAGGGCACTCAAATTGAAAAAGCAAAACAGGAAAAACAAGTACCATACAAGCACGAAACATCATGAAATTATCTTTAGGATGCAGAAGAAAGAAGATAAAAGAGTTACAGATATGCAGTAATAACTTACATGATTGAGAAGGCAAGATTGAGGGTGACTCAAGTGGTGGAGATGCCAGCCTTTTCGCATTCCCCCTGTGTATTGGCTTGGAGCCATAGGATCTAGCAGGTGAAGGAGAAAGATTTGGGGACAACTGCGGTGCAGGACCCACATGAGGTGCATAAGAATGAGGTGAAAAGGCTGCTGAAGGTGCAGTTGAATCAGAATTAGATGTGGGGGACGGGCTCGGTGGAATCATGGAAGCACAACGGGGACTAGGGTGAGGGGCGCGAGTACCTACCACTGAAGGTGCAGGAGAACTTGAAATGGGAGGAAAAGAATGGTGGGGAGAATTTTCAGGGCTTGGGGAATAAGGTTCGTTATAATCAGATGGAGAAGGAGCATCACAGCGAAAGCATGGTGGCAAGTGAATATGAAAATCAGGAGCTGGAGAGTGAGATGGAGAAAGTTCTGGAGACGGTGTAGGAGAGGGTTCTGTATAATCATTTCCCTCTGGAGCTGGGGCTGGAGAAGGGGTCGGTGGGGTTGCGTCAAGTGTATGATTTAGAAAAGAAGATAAACTGATTTCCTTGACTTTACCAAAAACAGAGTTATTGAGGCCAAGATTCTTTGCAGGAGAAGACCCTGTGATTGTTTGAGCCAATTGCTTCAATCTCTGGGGCAGAAGGCTCCCCGTGTTAGATGTAACTGCAGCCCCAACTATAACTGGAGGATCTACCATTGAGCCATTTCTGTTAGTTATCTGCACAAACACATTCTGCATGGAAAATAATATAGTTAAAAGACCAGGAATAGCAGCAATGCATTTGACGGTGAGTGTGACAATAAAACGGGAATGTCTAACTGTGTCACACACAAGCATAAAGTGTTTCCTATTTTATTTATTTATTTGCATGTGTACTGCAATATAATTCTTGAAATTAAGTTTCATCTCTTTATGAACTGGGAATACATGAGAACTTCAAAAGGATTGGTGAAGAAGTTTAGGAACTGGGGGGACAATATACGCAATCATGAACCTGCAGCAAACAACCCAAAACTAGGCCAGGTTTGCAGGTTTTAAAACGTGTCAAAGACTAGCCCATTGACATGCCAATCAAACTCCGCCCCCCCCCCCCCAAAAAAAAAAAAAAAAACTACTTGAACAGAATACCTCATATGACCTCAGATGCAACCCCAACTTCAGCTGTTCCTTCAACTCAATGAGATTTTCCTTTATTTCATACACACTATTGTGCAGAGTAAAATAAAAAAGGCTATGGGTTATCTGCCAAATCGAACCAGACTGCTCCGGGATCACAGTGATTCCCCCTGGAAACCTCAAAATTTTAAATGAGGACGGTTGCCCAAATATTGAAGTTGTCAAGGTCAGATTGGATTTCTGAAGGAACAGCTCTATTAAAGATGATCTCAGCACAGTTAACAACACTGGGTTTATTGAAACATCAGTTGGATCAGAAAGAACACCAAACACCACATTAGTCCAGTCAGATACACTGTCTTGGTGCATGGATAGGACAGCAACCTGTTAAAAATAGCTTGCTTTTAGGAAGAATTGTACTTTATCCAAAAGTCAAAATAGAAGATAAAAACACACCAAAGCAGAAGTTTAAGACAAACCTTTGAATTAGGGACACCAATTTCACTATAGATATCGTATTCTAATCTTCTAATGTGTGGAACTAGCACTGAAACTTGCTCTTGCAATCTAAAGCCTGCCTGAACCGTAGCTGAAAGGAATAAAAGGAAAGCAAACAGAAAAAGGAAAAGTTCAATCAACAATCAAGGACCAATAATGGTGTTTCCGTAAGCACGAGTAAAATATAAGATTAATCCTCATACGCTACTAGAAAGCAATAAAATGAAAATGCTGACTCCACATACATCAATATGGTACTCAATAACATAACATCTCTTCATTTTAATTTCATACCCTTCTCTAATTTTATCTTTTTTCTCCAATGTATCTCTTCTTTTTACTTGGGTAGATTATATTTTTATTGGACCAGTTTCACCTTGATCCTAGCAGTTTGAATTGCAACATATTGAAACTCATAGTTTCAATATGGCATAACCATCAACACCTGATATTATTTTGAAAAGGATAAATAAATAAACACACACAAGCGACTTTTACATCATTCCACATGGCCAACAAACCATTTATAAGGCTGCACACCTCTAGAGTCTTATTTGTATCAACAATTAGGGTTACAAACTTCCAACAGGTCGTTACCTCTCTCCCCCTCCTCCACTACCATCAGTCCCACTGCCATCCACGCCGTCTCCTCCCCTCCCCCCCAGAAAAAAAAAAAAAAAAAAAAAAAGCAGCCTGAACACCAAGTGTTTGCCCTCTACCGTACATGCAGTATGCATACAAGCCATTTTTCCCTTTCATGCATACACCCTCACAAATCAAAATAGCATTTGCAATCAAACAGGTTAATTATGTCCAGCAGACCTGAACCAGAATTGACCTCTCAAAACAACTGCATCTGAGGAGCTGAGATTAATATTAAATTGTTGACAATCTCCTCCATGATATTTAAAATCCAACATTTGCCAAGTGGATGATTTCTCCAAAATCATGGTGCAAGTTTGAAATATAATTATGACATAAGCATCTCAACATTTTGCCACTGAGTTTGAACTTCAATGTTATGCCCATGTTGTAACCAAAATACATCACTAAGCAATTTATTTATTGATTTGCTAAGTCACTAACCAATTTAATTATATTAGTATGAAAACAAGTTAAAGTAAGGGAAATAGTAAAGAGTCAAATTTTGGTATTACCCATGGACTGAAAATGGATGTTTAAAAGATTTATTTCCAGATGATTTTTATTTAGCTGAGGATAAAGGGGCAGTAACGACATATTATTTTGTGACAGATAGTCAGAATATTGTTTGGAAAATTAATTTGCACAAAAATCTTCAAGATTTGGAAGTAGAGAACTTTGACAATTTACTCCAATTGTTGTCCTATAACAAGCATTCATTGCTAAGTGTCCTATAACCAATCCAGAAGTATTGATGTCGGTTTTTAAGTCAATAAGCCAAGCATAAATTTATCTGGTACAATGTGAGCAAACATGAGAAAAGTTCTAAGTTCTGTTCAGTCTAAAATTTACTTCTCTTTTATTTTGTTTTATATACATATTCACCCATTTTCCTGTGCAAGTGACATCCTTCCACCGCAAAAGAGTTCGGAATACGAACCTATTAACAAAGATTATAACCAGATGCAAAGCCCTCAAGGAGGAGGATATAAAACACATTTAAGCATACCAGAGGGCCAAGGAATGTTACCTGTATTGATCAGAAACCATCTACCTCTGTATTTTATGAATTGTTGAATTAGTATAATGAAATAGTAGAAAATAAACAGGGCAAATGGCAATACCTTAAATTTAGACAACTTAAAAGTTAAAGAGAGTAAATATGCAACTGCTTTTTTTTTTTTTAAATTCATCGAATAGAGTAAATGGAAGAATGTCACTTCAAAAATTGCAAGCCATCATAATAATTACTAGAACCTTCAGAACTCAGCAAACAACTTTTATTTTTTTTAAAGGATGGATTGCATCTTTTGACTGGCTATACCTACAACATGCTCATCATTGAGAAGATTAAGAACAGCTCCGGTGTTAAAATACTAAAATCGCAAAAGAAACAATGGAAAATCAACCCCTCAAAAACCTAGACAAAGTGAAATTCATCATAACTATTTGCTCAGAAGTCAGAAAATTCAAATTACAGGGCATCACAAAACCAGCTCCTAAAAAATAAGAACCTAATTAGATTATACAAAAATAGAAAATCACAATAAGGAGGTGAAGCACCGCATAAGCACATACCCACATGTCATCAGAAACTCTTAATTATAACACTATGGAACCCTTGCGCACATACCCATCTCTCAATCAATTACACTAATAACTCAAAAATAAGGCCAAATAGCACACATCCAGCGGCCCAAGACATCAGAAAAATTCAAGTTAACAGCAGCTAATAAAAAATTAAAATTAATCCATAATAAAAACCCACATTTTATCAAATCATCAGAACCCCTAATTTAAAAAAAGAAGAGACTCTGGCAAATAGCCCTTTACCCAAATAGAAGAGAACACTAATCACAAGCTAACACTAAACTCTAGAACAACAAACAATCAAAGAGAGAGAGGAATACCTCTGTGCTTGATCGCGTATTTTGCATCAAACCCATACTGTTTCGGGCGAATAGGAACGACCCAAAACACGGCAGGGAGGAACACACAGAAACTGAAAATCAAAACTAGAAAACATCTGAGATTGAACTCTCCAACGACTCTACGCAGACCCACCGAACATCTCTCGCAGATGATTGCCGAACCAGCCTCCCCAGATCCAGTCCCCTCAACCCGATGTTGCGGCAGATGTAGCTGCTGCTCTTCCACCTTTCCCATTTCCAGAGCATCTGTAACTCCTCCCTTTCCTCTTTCCCTCTCTACCTCACCTCCACACAATCTCAAAACCCAGAAGACGGTGCCGACTACACGCAAGCGTTCATGGTGGTCACTCTCTCTCTCTACTCCCTAAAGCTCGCTGAGTGAGTTTGAGTGGGGTTTGCATTCTCTTTTGTCTTCTTTCTAATCCGTATATTATTATGAATTAATTATTATTGATGCGATTAATCAATTGCCAGAATAAACGAGATAACGAGTGATTTGGCTACCCAACGTCGAGGGAAAGTAAAGGGGAAAGAGAAAGGGGAAGAGAGAGAAAGTGTGTAGGAGAAGCACATAGGATGGAGTGGTGGGTGGGCCCCAATTTTGCTAAATGATTCCCAATTTTTTTTTTAATTTATCAAAATTAACCAAAATTTATTAATTTTTATCAATATTTTTATATTTTTTTCTACATAAATTTTATCACGTATTATTTTTACATCAAAATTTTATATTTTCACTATATTTTCTTTTTACCAAACTTCTATTAACCGAACATCTCAAAAAAAAGATAATATGATCCCGTTTGGCATCAAGATAAAACATTAAAAATTCCTATAAATCTCTAACAACCCCTTTACATCTAATTTGTTCGTCATCACTAATTTCAAAAATTCTAATATTTTGCTAAAAAAAAAAATCTGGAAATAAGTTAACCGAATGTGTAATTTTTTTATACAATCATATTCTTTGTGTCAAAAGTTTTTAAACGAGTACTATTATCGCTATTTCTTGTGAATTTTTTTGAATCCGTGTGAACGAATTTGAAAAACTATTCCCACAATTTGTAACTTTTTAAAAAAAAAATAATGCTAAAATTAAGTCAAAATTATATTTTATCGCAATTTATCTTATTTTTTCTTACTCTAAACAGAGATCATACTATAGCAATAAAAATAAAATGATAATATTCGTGCGAATCACATTTCAAAATTCAAAATGGGGGCATCTATTACTAGTGCTCCTCTCACTTTTATGTTACGCTTCCCCACCTTTTAATCTAAAGTCCATTTTCAATATTATATATACATATTTTTATTAATCCATACTTCCACGCCTTTCAATCTAATTGGATTGCCTTTGCATTTTTATTTTTTATTTTTTTTATTCATTCCATACTTGAGCGATGCTTCCGTGTAATCTTACTGTGAGATTAAGTTCATCGGCGCATTCAAACAAAATTTAGGCTCATCCAAACAAGATTTAGTAGGTAAAATTGTCATCTTTAATTTAATAAATTAAACTAAGAGGGTGTCTAGTTGACAAAAATTTAATCAAAAAGTGTCTAAAAAATATTAAAATTTGACGTAAAAGTGATATGTAATAAAAATTGACTAAAGAAAGTATAAAAAATTAATAAAAATTAATGAGTTTTGCTTAATTTTAACCAATCAAACACTCTTTAAAATTTTATTAACTTTATTATTTTTTATAAACTATACTTTTCTCTTAATATTTATTTTTACTCTTATTTTAAAATTATAATTCTGCTCTCACTGTTTATAATTTCTGAATTTGCCTTTGTTAAAGGGATTGAATATGCTTTAAAAAGTTTATTTCAACATAAATTTCTGTCCTTTTTTATATTTTGGTTAAAATATTATTGTATTTATTTTATGCATCTACTGTTACTACTTAGATTAGGTGTCATAATAAGTTAAGCAACTGAATACCTTAAAATAAATAATTTAAAGGAGATTTATATGTATATTGCTTGTCAAATAAATTATTCTGCAACATATATCTGTATAGTTTCGAAGACAAGTTTTTTTCTTTTTTTTTTTTTCAAACGTAAAATTTGTAAATATTTTTATATAGAAAAATATAGTTATTGACTCCATAATTTGAGAGATGGTGAAATGGTACAAATAGAAAAATAAATTTAAAGATCCAAGCTAAAATGATTTGACTATATTTAACATAAACATATTGATGAATTAGTGTAGAAAAGGACATCAATCCTAGTAGGTGTAAAAAAGAATTAAAAAAATATATGTAGACTTATAATTATAATGACTGAAATTATAATTAAAAACATAACTTCATATAATATTACATAAAATTCCTTGTACTCAGAGCTAGTTGATCAATAAATAAAAATATCAGTCTCCCTCAATTGCTTGCAAACATACCACATGATAGAATTGAACAAAATAATATAATTCATACAACCGACCCAACTAATTTGAAACTGAGACTTTATTTATTTATTAATTTTAATAAATTGAAACTTTGTTTTAAATAGAAACAGTCAATTTTTCTTATTTTGGGTGAAAAAATTAATTTCTTATTTTAAACTTATTTTATTTTATGTAACTTTTTTTTTTACTATTTTTTTTTTGTTTGATAATTTTTGGATGTGTTATTCACATTCATAAAAAAGAAAATACTTCCAAATGGAAATGAAAATCAATAGAATTGATAGTTTTTGGATATGTTATTCATATTTATCTTATACGATTTTTTTTTTAATTTTTAAGGGATGCTTTCAACTTACAAATGAAATTTTTTTATTTTTTGTAATTTTTTTATAAATCTAGTGTCCACATAACATGTTTAAAAACTACCAAATAAAAAATTGATGAAAAAAACATATTAGATGAAAGTAAACTATAAATAGAAAAAAATTAATACCTGTTTGAAGTGACAAATTTTGTCCCAAAAATAAAAAGTAAGTAAATTTTAAATTGTTGAATATTAGGTGTGCTCTTCGAAAAATGTGAATATTTTAAAAATTAAAAAATGATAAAAGTTAGAGAAAAAATTGAGATTTTTGAGATAAAAAAAGTTAAAAATTTTTAAAGAAAATTAAAAGCAATCTAACTCTTACTTAGAGGACGTTTGGAGTGTTTAAAAAAAAAAAGTTAACAAAAGTGAAATTTTTTTAATTTTGAAGTGTAAAAAATTATTTTAAAATGATGGTTGGATGTTTGTGTTGGAGCTCCAAATGGCTCCTTCATTTTTAATTCCCAAACCAAACCCAAATTTAGTTAAGTTGTTTAGTTTATTAAACCCAGTCCATGCAGTAATGTCAAGTTACATGGAATCGCTAGGAAGTTAAAGAACGAGCAAATAAGATAACCATTAGGGCAATTATTACTTAGTACACATGTAAGAGTAACTAATTCCTCTTCTACTTCAAAAGACACATTAATATGCCCCGCGAGATAGCTCAATGGTCAGAAGGGTTCGTGACGAACCGTTAAACTTTGACATCGTGAGTTTAAATCATATTGGGATCAAACTCGTGACTAATTTGACGATATTTTAAGACTAACCTCCTGCCCTCGATTTGACAAGGTGGGGTGATTCCAATGAAACCTGTCCACTCCAAGTTCTGGATTACAAAAAAAAAAAAAAATGATACATTAATATTATTATGCATTCAAATTAAAAAAAAAAAAAAAAAACTACACAAAGAGATTTTTGGTTAAATTAAATTTAATTAAAAATTTCACTTCTTTAGTTATCTTACAAACTGATCGCTCAATATGTTTGACAGAAAGTATCTTCAATCTTTTAAACCCCACGTACTCACACTCAGTCGCGAATTTGTTTAGGGTGCGTTTGGAGTCCAAAAAAAAATCAAAAAAAATCAATGGATGGGATTGATGTGATATAAAAATGATAGGTGGCAAAATATGATTTGATGAATTTGAAAACTTTTGAAGTTTTTTGAAATTTTTTGGTTTTTTTTAGAATGGGCTTTTTTGTTTAAAAATTTAATAAATCTTATTATTGTATTTTACAAGTATAAATTTTTAAAAATTAATTTCTTTTTTAAATTTCAAGCGGGTTAATAATTTTTACATTTATTTAAAATTTAATGTCCAAACTAATTCGTGTACATTTCAATTAAATCTTAAAAAGCAAAATTTAAAATTTAAATTCTTGAATTTCGTTAAAATATCGATGCAAAAACTTTTATCAAATTTTCTGGTTTCACTAAATTTTAGATCACGCTAAATGACTTTAATATTTTTATTATAATAATAAATGAAAATGCATTTATAAATGTACAATAAATATTACACATCCTTAATCCCCACCTTTAAAGCAAACCTATAACCCAAGTAAAAATAAATAAATAAATAATTGTGCGTGATTGGGTATTTTTTTATTTATTAATGTGTCAATTAACATGCAATTTAAAAAAAAATATTTATTTTGAAAAATTAAATGATTATCATACTTTATTATACGAGTGTGTATATATATATATATATATATATGAGTAAAAATAGATACATGGCCGTACAATGCTCGTGGTCGAATACCATCCGAAAGTGGCCAACCACCAAGAGTTTGATTGATTAGAGCAGTCACGGTGGTTGGATTGTTGAGCTATGCTTGTCTTTTTATTGATATTGGGGCAACCACAAGAAATTCTAATTATTTTTTCCCATTAATCAATTAAAGAAATATTATAAAAATACACTGTCCTTTCATCACGCACATGATCTTCATTTCAACTAATTAGGCTTTTTGAAAAAAACCCCTCCCAAAAAGAATATTTTTTAATTTTTTCTAATCATTTTAATATATATTTAAAAGCTATCAAACAAAAAAAAATAATTTTTTTAAAGAAAAGGTCATATTCCACAAAAAAAAAAAAACGAAAAGAAAAAAAAAATTAACTTTTGGAATGGCAAACTAGCCCAACAAAAAACAAATCAAAATTAAGTGAAAAAAATCATATAAAATGAAAAAAAAAAAAACCCAAAAACTTAAGAATGAGATGTCAAACCAATAAAATAAATTTATTAGTCCAGAATTTTAAGAAGATATAGAAAGTTAAAGATAAACACAAACATGAAATAACATTTAGCAGTATCAATCATACTATCATAAGGATATTATCAAAATCAGTTGTCAAGTGAATATTTACCCATTTATCAGTTTAAATAAAAAAATAAAAAGAAAGTAAGATGTCAACTAATTGCAAAATTGTTATCCACACATCGTTATTACATATTTTAAAAAAATAAAAGAATAAATATTTGCCAAAATTATTCCATTTTTATGACCTCAGTTTTATGAAATAATAAAAATGAATTTTAAAAATTAAGATTCTTAAAAAAAAAAAAACAAATAAGAACGTGCGTTTTAAAAAATAGATATATTTTTTGAAAATATTTTTTTTTGAAAAAAAATAAATTTTGCTCCTCACTATTTTGCCAATTGAATTGAAATGGACAGTATTTTAGCAAACATGTGTCCCATTTTTATTAAAAAAAATCACAGAGACAATACCATCTCTCTCTCTCTCTCTCTCTCTCTCTATATATATATATATATCCTCCTCCCCCTTTGGGTTGGCTTTTCCCAAATGTCTTCCTTCTACGGTTCCGAGATCTGAATGAGACGTTGATTAATTTGGGTATGGAGTTACAGCGAACATGTTGAAAACAGCTAGCATTGAAAAAATAGCTAACATTGAGAAAATATTGGACTTTTACTCAATAAAGTGAACGTTTCTAGTACGAACGTGCAAGAATACTGTGAACATTACTTTGATCAATACAAGTAATTTAAAATTTCAGTGAAAAAAACGTGGCTTATATATACTTATTTGATAGGAAAAAAAAAAGTAAATATTTATTAATTTTTTATTAAATTCAAATAACTCTTTAAAACATTAATTTAAATTGTTTTAAATAATAAAAAAAAAACATAAATTAAATCCCTTTTAAGGGTAGACTTATAAATTAAATCCCTTTTAAGGTAGACTATCGCCTAATTTTCTACATTCAAAAAAGTAAATTCACTTATTAAACATCAGTTTAATAAATAAAAGTTAAAATAGAAAACAATTATTATCTGGAGCGAATTTGGTCATAATTAAGGATGGATGACAATGGGGGTGTCTCAAAAAAAGAAATCTAATGCGATTCTAACCAAATCGGGTGACAAAAACTAAAATTCAGTAGAATTTAGGGCATGCCAATGTTATGATAAAATTTTTCTACTTGTCTTGATTTGGTACATAGGCCCTGTTTAGTTTGCAATGGTTTGATGAAAATCTTTAAAAATCTCTATAAATCTCTGCTAACTTTATATCACATCAACTTTTTTCTCTCACCACACGCATTACGAACTCTCCCCAAACCACAATTTATCTCAATTTATCTTATTTTTTCTTACTCCAAACAACCCCTATAGTTCGCCAATTGTTCAAAATTTCTGCGGATTTTGTTGTTGAGTCGTTCACCGTCTCTTTGATGTTTGTTCAAATCATACCGTACAAACAAATATTGTTAAACAAATTTCTTTTTTTAATAATGCAATTTCGAAGCTTCGACAAATAATATGATATATATAGAATTAAAATTTTGTTGAAATGAGATATATACATAGAGATTTGTAAGGATAAGACTTACATCAAATATATTATCGTATTAAATCACGTGACTTAATGCCTAGGTGAAGTGTCAGTTACCAACTGGACTCACCCCATTTGTCGTTAAGATGATGCTTGAAACTTCCACGGGCGTCGCAATAATAATTAAGGGTGACTACTCAATTTTCAATTCTATCCGAATTATCCAAATTATTGTCGTTCCAATAAAAGGAACTGAATTGTCTAAACAAACCCAAATCATATTTATATATACATAAACATCTATATCTATATAAACATATATATTTTATTTTACAAATTTATTATATTAGCCAAAATTACGTTTGTTAATATTATAAATATACCCCTACTTTCGAGGGCAAAAAAAGTACACTGAAATAAAAAAGAGTACATTTAAAATAATAAAAAGTAAGATAAAATAAGATAATTTGTAAGTTTGTAATTAGTGCAGTGAAATAAAAATTAAACATTTTTTAGAAATTTTTAAAAATTTTTAATATTTTTTTACAAACCAAACGGACTCAAAGTAGACAGCAAAACACAAGTAATGCCCTATTGTGAGATGAAAATTCAACTGTTTTGCCTTTCTGACTAATAAATAAAGCGGTCAAGAGGCACCCAATTAATAGGACGACAATTTCCCTTCTGAAAAACAACTTATCAATTAAAAAAAAAAAAAAGGACGAAAAAAGTGTGTATCTAAAGTGAGTTCAAATCAGCTTCTTCTTTTGGAAAAAACAGGTCAAGTGCCATAGCTGCAGAGCTGAAACCACAATGCAGATCCCCAAGGACATAATGCTGAACCATGCCACTCTAGCATTAGTTTTCTCACTCACTATCCTCATTTCTGCTTCCCTGCAAGAGATTACCACCCCCCAAAATGTTGAAAAGGAAAAACAAACAATTATATAAAGGAAAATGTGCAAATTTATTTTAGGGACAAACCATGCAACAACATCACGCATTAACTGCGGAAAGAATCTACCTGTCCTTGAGATAAATTAAATTTTCATGGATAGCCTCGACTGCTCCTTCAAGCTTTCTGAGCTCAAGCTCTACACCCTGCAGGGTTAAAACCTAGGTATTAAGGTTATGCTTGATTGAGCGAACAGGATGATGGGGAATAATTAATATTATTGACGTTGAATGGGATTGAATATGACATATAATTAACTTTTTGCATTGGATTACTTTTTGGTGTTCGTTAGACGGATTAAGAGGTGTGATTTGACAATAGATAACTTTAGAAATTTGGATATATCCAGATCTGTTGCCCCAAAAAAGAGAGATGTGGGGCCCATGGGCTTAATAGTCCAATCCCACTCACACCCCCCCCCCCCCAAAAAAAAAATCCCTATAATCAAATATAGCCTAAAAGAACACTCAGCAGGGGAGGACGTGTAAATAGTTTCCAGGCCACCAAAGAAGTGCAACATAGTGCACAAGGTTCCTGCATTAAAGTCTGACAAGGAGAGATATTTGATGTAAAAGACAAGCTTATACTATGTGCTGAAACTTCACCAGTGACGCGAGTATTTGCTCTTCGTGTCTATTCTATTGGCATATGTAAACGTAGTCAATTCTAAAGGAAAAGTAGAAAATAAATTTCTGGTTAAAAGCAGAAAGAAAAGGTAAAGAAGCCAAAGTACCGACCTCAATTTTCTCTTTCCTTGCAACTGATTCCCAATCCTTAGCAGCAACACCAGTTTTCCAGTCAAGATTAACGCTTACACCTTCACCTCCTTGACGATGGCTATCCAACCAAAAACAAGCCAGGTAGTTACCAGACTCCTTAGTTGTAAATGCAAACTGACCATGTGTCACCTTTTCCTGGTGATGAAGATTGTTTCCATATGGTGAAGTTACCTGCAAGAGGAACCAAAGCCAATATTCTACTGAGTTACAATCAAACAAGAACGATGCCTGCACCTGCAATGATTTATACGAAAAAGAATTGAGTTGTCCTATTGAGGTTTGATTAGGTTGTTCAGAGTCATAATTCTATGGCTTTTTTTCTCAACTGAGAAAAGGGCATTGAGAACTGCCATAAAAATGTATACCCCATAGACCTCGAGCACACCTTAAATACATGACTACATATCTGAAGTGAAATACAAGCATCTGGACACCAATGAATCACATCTCCCGAGTATGCCTCCAGTTGCGCAATTAATACCAAAAATATTGCCCTTTTGATTGTCCAAGTCCCTTTTACACATCTAAAATTTTAAACTCAATGAAATCCTTCAAGCTACTGGCCTAGGAAAGAGGATGTATCATCCCAGAAGGATTCCTAAGAGCTTCAAAATCAACAGTCATAAATTTCTCAAAGCATTAGGATTCAGCTTGATGTGGCCCAAAGGAAGGATGTGTGGCTAGTGAATTTCCTGGCTAGATGGGAGGTCATTGCTGATCTCCAATTTCTGTTTAAACTGAATCAAAATGAAACCTCAAGAGATGCATTCTTTGCGTTAATTCAAATATAGACGGAGAACATGGGTATGGTGGTGCATCCCTACAACCAGATTCTCTACCTTGATTAACAGTAATCCTTTGGGATTCTTTGGGACATCCAGGGGCCTTAGACAAGGGAAGCCAATTTTTCCCTCCTATTCATCTTGGTTATGAAGGTGATCGGTAAGATGTTGAAGAGGACAAAGCGAGGCGGAATTTTGGAGGGCTTCAAGGTTGGCGTAGACACTTGCCCAAGGTAACTGTTTCTCATTTTCCTGTTTGCGGATGATACTAATTGTTTTTTGTGGAGCAGACCCACTTTAGTCGGGACAGTTAAGGGGTGTGCTACTCTGCTTTGAGGCAGTATCTGGATTGCATTTCAATTTGGGAAAGTTAGAGCTGATTCTAGTAAATGTGGTTCAATAGCTAGATTATGTGTGCAATTTTGGATTGTACTCATAAGACACTCTCGACTTCTTACTTAGGAATGCCATTGGGCGTGAGATATGGGATGGAGTAATCAGCATCTTTTAGAAGAGCTCACAGGGTGGAAGAAGGATTATCTTTCCAAGAAAGCCAGGGTCACTTTTGATCAAAAGCACACTGGGAAGTTTGCCAACCCATTTTATGTTCCCCTTACCTATCCCAGGAAAGGTGGTGATGATAATGAAGAAGATACAGAGGGACTTCTTGTAAGGCAACAAGGAAGACATTACTAAATTTCACCCGATCAAGTGGGAGCCGATAGAGAAAGAAGGGTTGGGGATCAAAAGAATAGGATTATCTAATGAAATCTATTGGGTAAGTGGCACGGGAGATTCTCTTTGGAATGCGATAGATTTTGGAGAAAGTGGCGTCTGCTAGGCATGGTTCGGAGTGGGGAGAGTGGACAATCAAGCCCGTGGAAGAACCATATTAGGTTGAGGTGTGGAAGAGAATTCGTGCTAAATGGCCAAGTTTATGCAAATTTAGCCATTTGGAAATAAGATAGGGGATAAGGTGAGAGTTTGGCTAACGGTGGGTGGGTGGGAGGGAGATGTCTTAGGGAGGAATTTGAGGACATTTATAGGCTAGCATGGAATCGGGATATATCTATTCAGGAGAGTAGGAGGAAAAGGGGTACAATTTATTTGGAAGGTCGGGCTAAGAAGAAATTTTGCAAGATTGGGAGATGGAGATCTACATTCGGTTGACGCACACACTATAATTTTTTTAAAAGAAGAGGAGCAATTGATAAACTGATATGGACCTTGACGAGCTCAGGTATATTCCAAGTCAAGTCATTGTAAGCGGCTCTAATGGGAAGCCAGGGTATAGACTTTCCATGGAGGATAACTAATGTAGCCTGCACAAAGAGGCGGTTGAATATATTGATCACTTGATCGTGGAATGTTCATGGGCACAGGAATTTTGGTACCTTGCACTCTCTCGTTTCGGTGTTACTTTGGCGCCAAGAAGAGAACATCACTTCCTGGATTCACGGAGGAGAGTCAAAATCCCCAACCACAGGAGGAGAGTGTAGAATCTTATACTTTTTGTATTCTTTGGTTACTTTGCGGGGAGAGAAATAGAATAATATTAGAAACACAGAATATTCCTTGTATAGGTTATTGAGTTCTTTTTTGTCTTTTCTATACAAATGGTTAGAGGGTGGGAGCAAGCTGGACCTGCTCCATTTTTTGAATTTTGTAGATAGCTTGGAGTTGTAACAAGCCCTTTGGGGTGCTTTTTGCATCTCCTTGATGCTCTAATAAAATTTTGATTACTTATCAAAAATGAAATTCAACTATAGAAGAACTTCAATTATGCAAGAGTCCTATTCTCTCATTCCGTTGCAAATAAAGGTTAAATAAACATGATTGCCCAAAAAAAAAAAAAACCCACACAACCTTAGCCTATTCTCAAAGCTGGAAGGTAACAACTATAAATAAGACAAAAAGTTAACCACATTATCAAAAAGGACTGAAGCAAAGCAAGAAGGAATATGAACATGGATGGCAGGAATAAGTAAGCAATCATCTGAGAGGCAGTAGTACTAAGATGACCAAATCAAGAACAATCCACTTATTCATTCTTGCCTTTCCAAGCGTGCACTTTAGAGTTTGGGGTTACTTGGTTTCTATGTGGTGTAGGGTTAGTTATAGACATAGCCCTGTGCTTTCAGATACTTGTCAAGATTATAAATAGACATCTTGAGGAAACATCGTAGACATGGAAGATGTATCAATGATTACTTGAAAGTATCCAGAGCTCCAGTCCTGCGCCCTGGGGGGGTTGGGATTCTTTCTTCATCCGCCTCTATGTCTCTTTTTATATTATATTTGGAAAGCTCAGGAAGTTTCTTCAGTGTCCACTCATCCGCTCTACCTCATTTTTTTTCCTTACGGAAAAAAGGCTTGGAAGACGAACTGTGCCCCTTCGTTTCCTATTCATGTCTCTGTTCTCTTTCCATTTCCGTCTCTTTCTCTTCATAAATGACAGTGCACCTCATTTGCGCATTATTATAGAAAATATTCTCATTGGAGTCAAGTCACAACAGTGCTTAATGATTTCTACAAAAAAGCAGTCTTGCTAAAGATGATTTCAGCACATGGCTTGAAGTCCAGCACGTAAACAAAGAAATATGTATAAACAAAACAACTGAAAAACTAGAAACAAAAAACAGATTACAAGCAATTAAAAAACAAGGGGAACTTAAGCTTATACACCTACAGCTGAAACTTATCACACGATTGGGACTCTGGAGTTCTGAGCAAAACGTTAGGAAAATCACCTTACATAACAGCCATGCGGAAATAACAAAACCTAGGAAGATGAAAAAGGTGGGAAATAAATGATGTGTTGCCCCCGTAGCTGTGATAGCAAAAGTAATGTATAAACAAGGAAGAAAAAAATGCAACTCCCCGCCACCCGGGGGGGGGATGGGAAAGAGGTAAATCGTGTAATAGGTTCACAAATATCATAATACCTTCAAGCAGCATAAATATATCTACCACTGGAACTTGGGCACTAAATACCTAAAATTAAATTAACCTGTAGCACGCTTCAAACGTTTTAAACAACTCTATTGAAAGGGGGGGAAAAAATCTTCTGCAAAGACCAACTATAAAGATCCCTCTCAATCCAGCTAATCTCATTAAACACAAATACCGGTCAATACAAACCTGCAGCCTTGCATACTTTTATGCCCTAAATAATATAAGAAACTGCTCGTATCCACCTATACAGGAAAAAGAAACCTTGCTTTTGCCCATTCTTAACTTCTTCCAGTCTCAACTAATTATCATCAAAAAAATTTTTTCTTTAAATCGTTTCTATATTTCTACAAATTATCATCTTCTTATTATTTATGTGCCCTTATGAATTAGTTTCAGATCAAGAAATTTTAGGAAGAGAAGTTGGAAGAAGTTAAATAAATTTTAAAAAGATAATTTACGAAGAAGCTAGGGTATTTTGGCAAAGAAGCTTGTGACGGGGCTTCACATACACTAAATGGAATCCTCCCCCCATATATTACTATACTATAGAAGAAGATACAATCGATGCACAGAAAGATATATTCACAAACATACGCTCATATATGCAAAAGTGTATGAAGTGAGATATAGAAAATGGAAGTGGAATGTTGATTCACAAACCCTAACCAATAATTGACAATTAAAGGGAATTTCGATGGGCGACGAGGGGCCAGAGAGGAGAATTGCGTTTACCTTGACGGAGATGGTTGGGGAGTGATCGTCGGCAACGACGACGTAATCGGCCAAAACGACGACGTTGTTCTGGATTTCCTCAGACACGCACTTCGTTCCCGACCCCGGAAGGCTCAACCATATGGCCTCACCCTCCGGTAGCAGACCGCTGGTCAAGCACAGTAGCAACAGCGGCAATAACACTCCGCAGCGCACGTTAGCACCCTTCCCCATTCTCTCTCCCTTCGATCTTGAATCTTGAAATTGAAATTTCGCCTGGTCCGTGCTCCAGATCAAAACCTCGGCTCTCTCTCTCTCTCGCTCTCTCTCTCTGCAGTGCTCTGTTTAGTTTACTTTAATTTTTTTTTCACGATAAGCTAAATGGATTAACTATTACCCAATCATATGTTGCTAATGTCAATTAAAGTTTTAATATTTTATGCTTAACATAGTTGTACATTCTGCCTGTAACATAGTAGTATACTAGCATACGGCAACGATAGGGAGACATGAAAGTAGTTAAAAGTCAAAATCTTTCTTTCTACGTCGTGCATAATTATTTTTTCAAAAATTAATTTTACGTTTTTTATATCTTTAAAATTTTTAATTAAGCATATCGTTCACATTTTAAAAATAAATTGTAATAAATACTTAAAATTAAAAAAACACATACTTGTGAAAAAAATCAACTTATTTTAAAAATTAAGTGTTTTTTAACAGATGAATAATACGTCTAGGATATATCAAACAAATCTTTAATATTTTATGAAAAATTATATAGAACAAAAAATAATTTAAAATAAAAAATTTATTTTGAGTTGTCCAAGAATTATATATATGACCTATCACTAGGCTACATAAATTGTAATTGATGACTGTTTAGAGTTTTAAATTTTGATAAAAAATAAATAAATACAAAGTAAATAAATTTTGAATTATTTGGTGTTTAGTATTGAGAGAAGATTAAGAAGGACAACAAATGTTTCAGATAACTAATTTAGTTTCATGCCTGGAAGATCAACTATGGAGGCTATCTTTCTCTTTAGGAGGTTAATGAAACAGTATAGAGAAGCTCAAAAAGATTTACATATGGTGTTCATCGATTTAAAGAAGGCATATGATCGGGTTCTTAAGGAGATTCTATGGAGAGTATTGGAAAATAAAGGAGCGTGTGTCGCATATATTGAGGCGATAAAGGACATGCATGATAGAGCCATGACATTTATACGGACGACTAATGAGTTCCCTATCACGATTGGTTTATATCAAGGCTCATCGTTAAGCCCGTACTTATTTGCTTTAATTATGGATGAGATTACAAGACATATTCATGATGAGGTGCCGTGGTGTATGCTATTTGCAAATGATATTGTTTTAGTAGATGAAACGAGAGAAGGAGTTAATGCTAAGCTAGAATTGTGGCGGGATACGTTAGAAACAAAATGGTTTAGGCTAAGCCGATGCAAGACGGAATATATGGAATGTAAGTTTAGTCAAAATAGAATAACGGGTAGTATAGAAGTAAGTTTAGGCACACAAAAGATTGTAGAAAAAGATAAATTTAGGTATCTTGGATCTATGGTGCAACAAGATAGAGGGATTGATACTGATGTAAGTCACAAGATTCAAGCTGGGTGGACCAAATGGAAGAGTGCTTTGGGGGTTTTGTGCGACCGAAAAATCCCCCTCAAGGTGAAAGGAAAGTATTATAAGGTAGTGGTTAGACCAGCGCTGCTATATGGATCAGAGTGTTGGGCAGTAAAGTATAATCATGGTCAGAAGATGGCAGTTGCGAAGATGATGATGCTAAGGTGGATGTGCGGGATTACAAGGAAATATAGGATTAGGAACGAGGAGATTAGGGACAAAGTAGGAATAGCACCGATTGAAGATAAAATGAGAGAAAATCGATTAAGATGGTTTGGCCATGTTAGAAGGCGTCCAGCAGATGTACCTGTTAGAAGGTGTGAAAGTATGGAGATTGTCAGGAGTAGGAGAGGTAGAGGAAGATCCAAGAGAAGCTGAAAGGAAACCATTAAACATAACTTGGCCTACCTAGATTTATCGGAGGATATACTCCTAAACAGATCTAATTAGTGTCGATAAATCCATATAGCCGACCCCACCTAGTGGGAAAAGGCTTGGTTTTGGTTTTGGTTTTGATTTTGGTTTTGGTTGGTGGGTGTTTAGTATGTTTTTTTGAAAAGTATGAAAAATTTGATATAATTTTATAAAGTTAGTAAAAATTAAAAAAATTAGAAAAAATGGATGAAAGTTATAAAAAAATAAAAAATTAGAGATTTTATTGTGTAAAAAAGTTGAAAAAGATTAAAAAATTTAATAAAATTTATTTATAATAGTATTCTCATTTATCGCATTAAATAGTTGTAACTTTGGTAAATTTTATTTAATTAATGTGCACACGAGTAAGAAGATACAAATATTATGAATTAAAATGTGTTTACACAAAAAATTTGTAAACAAAAATCAAAGAATAAAAATTTAATTGACAAAAATATTATAGAAGAATTATTAAAATTATGAAAATAAAATTCCTTTAAGACTTTTAATGAGTATTATTTTATCTTGATAAATTTATGAAATATCTATTGTGCAAAATTACTTTTTATTGTCTTATGTTTATATTAATTTAATAAATTTTACTAAAGTAATAAATACCAATAGAATGAAGAAATACATTGTCACATATTAATAATTTAAGAATTAATGTGTAATATTTTTAGGGGGCGTTTGGAGGCATAATTTTAAGTAATTTTTTATATTTTTTGCCAAAAGTTACTAGTTATAATTTGGGTAAAGTACAAAAAATACCCATACAATTTACCCTCAGTATCACTTTAGTCCCGCACGTTTCAATTGCAACAGTTAAATCCCTACACTTTCGGTCAAGTATCAATTCGGTCATTCCGTTAGTTGACTGTTAGAAATAACCGTTATACTGAGGATAAAATGGTAATTTTATTTATAGTTTACTCTCAATGTCACTTTAGTCCCTCGCGTTTTCAATTATAACAATTGAATCTCTACACTTTCGACATATATTAGAAATATATTTTATTAAATTATTTTTAATAAATAATATACTCTAAAATATATTTTATTAAATTATATAACATATTTTAATTTGAAATATATCTTATTAAATTATTTTTAATCATTAAAATATTTAAATTATATTTAATATATTCTATATTTATTGAATTAAATTAATTTTCAAAAATAATATGATTAAATTAATAATATAATTAAAATAATATTTAGTATATTTTAACTAATATGAAATATATTTTATTAAATTCAGTTAATTTTCTTAGAAATCAATTAAATTAAAAAATTTATTAAAGGGTGATTTAATGGTTTCACTAATAATTGTTATAATTAATAGAATAAAATTAAAAAAGTCACATATATAAACTTATACTCTTGAATTGAATATATGTATAAAATTATATAGAGAAAGAAAACTGAAGAAATATAAAATTTAAAAAATAGCGATTCTAAGACCTTTTGATAATATTATTATTTTTTATTTTGTTTAACTTTTTATTTTTTGATTTTATTTTTTATTATCATTTTTTTTCTAAAATAAAAATTGAAACTGCGTTTATAGATACAATTTTATTTATATAAATTAAATTTTAATAAAATATTTAATTTTATTATTTCTTAAAAATTATTCAAATTTAATAAAATATATTTCATATTAATTAAACTATATTAAATATTATTTTAATTATATTATTAATTTAATCATATTATTTATGAAAAATAACTTACTTCAATAAAAAGAAAATATATTAAATAAAAATTAAATATTTTATTTATAAAAAATAATTTAATAAGATATATTTCAAATTAAAATATGTTATATAGTTTAATAAAATATATTTTAGACTATATTATTTTATTAAAAATAATTTAATAAAATATATTTCAAATATATATCGAAAGTGTAGGGATTCAATTATTATAATTGAAAACGTGAGGGATTAAAGTGATACTGAGGGTAAACTATAGATGAAATTACTATTTTATCCTTAGTCTAACGATTATTTCTAACGATCAACTAACAGAAGGATCGAATTGATACTTGACCGAAAGTGTAAGGATTTGACTGTTGCAATTGAAACGTGTGGAACCAAAGTGATACTGAGGGTAAACTGTAAGGGTAATTTTTATACTTTACCCTTATATTTTTTTTGTATATTTGGTAAAATAAGTAACAATTTTTAGCAACTTTGCAACGTTGGGTATTTAATAAAATTTTTGGTAACTTTTGATAATTTTTAGTAATTTTTGATAACTTTTAACAATTTTTAATAACTTTTGAGTTCAAAAATTACTCTAATAGAGTAAAAAAGTGACAAAAGTTAGTATTTTTTAAACACTAACTTTGTAACTTTTGGCTGATTTATGTACAAAATTATACTTCCAAATGGACTATTAGTCAAGGGATAAATTGATACTAAAAATGTATTTGGTATTCTTGAAATAAGTTGATTTATTATTGTCATTTCTATATTATGACTGTTTTACCAAAATGTGATTTTATTTTTTATTTATTTTTTATTATTTTTTATCAGGTAACTGTTTGACATGTTATCCAAACAAATACCCAGCCGTATCATACCAATTGTTAGCCGCGGGGCTTAAACCCCTAATTTTCACTACGTACGAGATAACATGTCATACGTACAGTTATATAAAATTTTTATCCAAACAAAGCCCCCCGGTCTGCAATTGTATTATTCGTACAGTTATATAAAAATTTATAAATTTTTATAAATTCTTAGAAAATTGAAATTTTTTATTTAGTACAAATTACAAGTTTGTAATTTTTACAAATTAATACGATTTTTACAACTCTACACAGATAAAAGGTGTTTGGAGATATAATTTTTAGTAATTTTTGACTTTTTTTGTTAAAAATTTTCAATTATAAATTTTTATGTGTTTAATAAAACAAATATCAAATTTTCACAGTTTTTAGTAATTTTTTACAATTTTTAACATTTGTTAAAATTTTTAATAATTTTTGATAAATTTTAATATTTTTAACAATTTTTAATAACTATTAAATTAAAAAATTGCTGTAATTAAATAAAAAATAATAAAAATTGATAATTTATTACATATTTAAAAATAAATAATTTTTATTAAAAATTATGCTGCCAAATACTTCCTCAATTATTGCTCTTTATTGGCTTGAGCTCAACGGTCGTATTTAATGGCAGGTTCAATGGTCCTACCCTGTTCCCCCAGCTGTATTAAAATGCTAAAAGGGCGGGGAATCACGGGAAAGGAAAGCTACTTTGTGTGCTTGGAATTCCAAGAAGACGAAAAGCAAGTGGAAGCCTGGCCCACTCTGCACCCAATCTGGATTCCCAACTGTGAATCTATGAATCAGATAAGGTAAAACAACCCCAGATTGGGGGCTAAAGTTACTTTTTTTTAACTTCAGATACCTAAAATTAAATCCCAATCGTTTAATTAATACAAGTTTAATTTAACTATTCAATTATAAAATTTATTTTTTATCTTTAAAAAGGATAAAAATAATCAATTGAGAAAACATTAAATGATAAATTAAAAAGAAAAAAGAGAAAATTTTAAATGACTAAAGAGAAAAGAGAAAAAAAATTAAACATAAATAAAGATAATAATTAAATATAAATAAAGTTATTGTAAAATTTTAATTATTTTTATTTTTTAAAAATAATTAAATTTATATTAAAAATAAATAAAAATATAGTAATTTTTTAATTATTTTATTTTTAAAGGTATATTGAAATTCATGTATATTAATTTAAATTTTTAATTCTTTATTTATCTTTAGTTGTTATCTTTATTAGTTATTCAGTTGTAAATCTTAGTTTAACAAAAAATTTATTATATCTCTATTTATCTTTAATATAAATTAACATATTTTTAAAAAATAAAAATAATAAAAATTTATTATTTTTTATTTATCTTTAGTTGTTATATTTATTAGTTACCTTTATTTTAATTATTTTTGTTTTTTAAAATAAAATATGTTAATTTATGTTAAAAATAAAGAGATATATTACAGATAAATAGAGGTATAATAAATTTTTGTCAGAGTCGGTTTTCAGGGCCCTTTTGGTGCGTCTTTATTTGATTTCTCTTCTTCAGCATTCCATTCTCGCTCATGCGTATTATCTCGTCGTTGATCTAACTTTTCCGTGAGTTGTTGCCTTACATTGCCGAGGCAATTTCTTTTCTTCCAGATGCCAAAAGCTGTGAGAATAACAAATCCTGTCCACTGATCCGATTGACCTCAGCTCAACGTAATCAACTATATAAAGGTATACATACATACATATATATATATATATATATACCTAATACTAATACTCTCTGCTGTATGATTCATATAACATAATATCTTATTTTATAGAAAATTCTTGTGAATTTTTATCTTCTGGTGCAACTCTCTATAGTTTGATTTTTTTTTTTTTTTGGTGAATTTTGCTTTTCTGATAACAAATTTTCTAAAGAAGAAAGTGTTAGATTTTCAGATGAAAATGAAAAACTATGACTTTTATATGTATATTCAAGTTGTCGAAAAGTTTAGCTTTTAATATATATATATATATATATTAAAAGTGTTAGATTTTATTATATATTATTATAAGTCATAGTCTTTAATATATAACGGATTTTCTAAAGAAGAAAGTGTTAGAATTTCAGATGAAAATGAAAAACTATGACTTATATATATATATATTCAAGTTGCCGAAGAGTTTAGCTTTTATATATTATTTACCAAAAAAATGAAAAATAAAAATAATATACGTACAATTTTTAGCTTCCTCCAATATATCACATAGATGGGATTTTCTAAATATGGCATAGAACGATTTCGTGATGGTAGGAATGAGTTGAACACAAACTTACATAAATAAGGCATCTTCATACGGTTTCCATGAATTCCTCCCAATGCAAATTTCATTTCTTATTTCCTTCTGTTGATTTTAATACATTTAAAATTTATATTTTCATGTTGCTGAAAAGTTTTTGTTGATTCTCATCGCAGCGATTCGTTCCTGGTCATTTAATTCCCGAGAAAATGTGAATTTTGCCTAGAAAATTTTGTATTGTTTCGTTTAGTTTTAACATTTGGTCTTATCGTCCCGTCTTTATTGATTTTTGTAATTTTTTTTTTTTTTTTTTGGAATTAGTGGCTGATATAGAATGGAAGGTGGCGGTGGTAGCCGGAGACGGCTATTGTATTCAGACTCGGCGAGTCGTCGAGGCTCTCACCGAGGCAAAGAGGACGACGAGGCACGCAACTCGTTGGCAGGCCTAACCTTAAGTGCGGTGCTCGGGGGCGAGAAAAGACCGTCGCAGGCTCAGGTGAACCGGACTCTGATTGATATCATCCGTGACGATCCAGACATCGGCAGAGAGAATAAGAAAAGCTGGCAAGTCATCAGAGACAAGCTTCGTCTCCGCCGCGCCGGCGCCGCCTGGACCTCCACCGTACGGATCCCGGCCTCTGACATTCCAATTCAGAGCAACAACAGAATGATGTTGCGTGGAAATTCGACTCGGTTTCATGGCAATTCAGACGATCCAATTAGTAATCGAGCGGAATTGAATTCAATGAAAAGCAATAGATCCATGATGCTTCGCGCCAACTCGAGTCGCATGCCCTCAATTTCCGCCGGCAGATACGGCCGCGATGGTCCGGCATTCGGTAATGAGGAGCCACGACGACGAACGCCATTGACGGAGGAGTTGGAAGAAGAAGAAGAAGGACAAGAAGAAGAAGAGGAAGAGGGGGATGAGGCGCAAGACAGCGAGGGAGAGGCGGAGGAGGGAGCGAATCAGCCGCCGGTGAGGATGTCGTTGATGGCGCTTTTGGCGGAGACGGACAGAGAACTGGGGTTGGATGGGTCGACGTACATGATGGATGAGTCGGAAGATGAGGAAGAAGAGGAGGAGGAGTTAGTAGAGACTGGTGGAAGCGGCGGAGGATACAATTGCTGCTGCGTTTGTATGGTGAAGCACAAGGGGTCAGCCATCACACCTTGCGGGCACAACTATTGCAGGCTTTGTTCTAGGGAGCTCATGGTTCAGAGAGGTCATTGCCCACTCTGCAATGGCTTCATCTTGGAAATTCTTGACATCTTCTGATGGGTTAGGCTTTAGCTCTAAGCACCACCATTGTGAACAATACCCTTGCTTCCATTCTTTCTTTTTTTGAAGCTTAAACCCTTGCTTCCATTCAATTGTTCAATCTCTCTCTCTCTCTCTCACCCTTTTTTCCTATTTATTTTGATTACAACCTTTGGTTCCAGTTGCTGTATATGTAAGATTTTGGAACATATATGCATTAAAATTTCAGAATTATAAAATTCTCCAAAAGTTTGTTTTGTTCGTTTGTTTTTTTTTTTGGGGGCCAATTTTGTTAGGATGAGCGGCTGAGGTTTTTTCATTTATATTTAACTATTTGTGACATTTTCTATTTTTGTTTTCTATTGACTTTTTTTTAAATAAAAACTTAAATTGTATTTAAAAATTCAATTTTATTTATTATTATATATAAATCAACGTTGATAGTATTAATAAATATTTGGAGGATGATACGGAGGACGTGTGGTGTGTATCTGACCGAAACACGTGGAATGCATCAAAGGGAGATAATGTGGTGGTTGGAAAACTGTTGCCTTTCCTGTCACATTTATGAAGGGTTAGAAAGGTGAACCTCAACTCACTGTCGATTACATCCCTGATTACATCCCCAATCATATTTGTGTCGATTATGCAGCGTAATTTAAGTTATCATCGTATTATTACTCATGATTAGCGAGTATGACCAACACATGTGAAGAAGGCTATAAATATCGAAAACACAAAGATAGGAGACAAGCAAAGACTGCTGAAGAGAACCCCCACTAAAGAGATCCTCCCTCTTCGCTCATACTTGCCTGTAACAAGCCACCTTACCTAGCCTAACTCATACCCCATTTCCCACAAAAAGGTTATTTAAGGACTTATCCAAGTAGCTTGACCATTAAAAAAAAAGTAACATAATGAGGTCGGACATGTCAGCACGAAATTATATGAGTTTTAGACACTCCAATCTTAAATTTAAAAAACGATGAAATAGACAACTTTTTAGTTTTTTGGGTTTTTTCTTAGGCTAATACTTTCAGAGAAAAATATTTTGAATAAAAAATTTATTTTTTTCATTCTGACGGCCAATTTTTTTTTTTATTTTGAAGCATTTCTTCTAAAGATTTGAATAACATGCTGTATGTGAATTTTTATATTTTTAAGTTTTTTTCTTTTTTTTTGAAGTGTAAATAACAGATCAAACTATCAAAAAGTCATATAAGATGAAGAATGATAAAAAGTAATTAACTTATCTTAAAAGATCACAAACAACTTAAATTTATTACAACAAAAATAACGAGTTATGACTAAATGTAACAATTCAATTTATCAGTTAGTATTTGTTTAGAGTGTTAAATTTTAATAAAAAAATAAAAAACAAAAAATAATTAAATTTTAGATTGTTGAGTATTTAGTGTACTCCTCTAAAAATATGAAAAAATTTAAAATAGTTAGTAAAAATTAATAAAAATTAAAAAAATAGAAAAAATTCAAAAATGAAAAAAAATGAAAAATTTTTTATCAACTCTAAACCCTTAATCTTTTACCACTTGATTGACCAAGTTTAAAAAATCTTACCGCACGTAAAGTAGTTTTTCATACGGTAAAGTAGAATTTCCCCTTAAAATACCCATAATGCAAATAGATGCCCCCTTACATGATTCTCATCCCAGTTCAGCCCCTTTTATCCTAATACAGCACCAAACCCATCACAGCTCTTTTCACACCGAAAAGAAAAGAAAGAAAAGAGAGAAAGAAAATGGAAGATCTCTTCTCCCAATTCATCTTCCTCTCAGATCAGGCCCTCCAAGACAAGAACTTCGACCCCTCCACGATCGAAGACGTCATGAAACTCTTCGAGGTAGAGTCCTACAAAGCCTGGGCTGCGATGGAGCTCGAGCACCAAAAAGAGGTCGAAGAAGCAGAGGAATCGCTGAGAGAAGCGGAGGACGATCTCGACAACGCCATAGAAAGCGCCATGGATGAGTTCAGGCGGTTCGAAGAGGAGCTAGAGGGCGAGGCCATGGCTGAGCTGGAGAGCCTGCTCCGAGCTTCCGAGTCTGCTCGGATGATGGGGAATTCAATGGAGAGGGCCGCCACTGCTGCTGCTAAGAAGTACATCGAGGCCGCTCTGAACTCGGCTGGCGCTTCTATGAGATCTGCCTGGAAGGGTCTCTCCGCCAAAGCCAAAAAGGTTCATCCTTCTTGAAGAATTTCCATCTATATATACACTTTTGATGATGGACTTGGTGGTTTGTATTGAATAATAATAATATGTATTTTGACTATGATTTGCAGTTGGATCCAGGATGATTTCACGGAAAAGTAGATCCATGAAATGGCTTTTTAAAATGTTATTGATTTTGGATTTGGAAGAATACAATTTGGCATTTTAATCAAGAAATTAAATTCAGTCGGAGATCGTTTCCAAACCCTGGAAATTGTCATGATCTCCGAAGGAAACATCCAAGATCTGGTGCTTGAAAGGATAAGGTTAAATAGTTAAAATAGAAAGTTGTTTAGAATTTTGGAAAAAATTTGTGGGATGAGCTTTTGAAAGGTATTCAAAACTTTTGATAAAATTATAAAGTGGGGGGGGCATTGGGCGTGTAAAATTTTGCCAACTTCTTGGATGTCTAAAGTTTTGCTAACTTTGTGCATAAGTTAACACTCTCACTGTCGAATTTTTGATAAAAATTTGTAAAAGTCAATAAAAATTAATAAAAAATAAAAAAATTAATTTTGCACTGGATGAAAAAAATAAAAAAAAATGATAAAAGTTAATTTATTTTAGTAAAATTTGGTAAATCAAACATCCTAGATCTCTTAAAGTTTTTATAAACTTAAAAGGGGATCTGCCTCCTCCTCCTCCACCCCCTAGAATAAAGGGTCCCTCGACTTTTGAGCAATCTACGCAGAGGAAAAGGGGTTGCGCTAACTGGGAATAATATTGTAGATTTGTGCCAAGAATGCTTATATTTTTGGGGTAACAAGAAAGGAAATAATAGTCTAGATAACTAGCTAATAAAAAATGACGTTAAGAGAGGGTCATTTTCATCAGCTCAGCAATGTTCACATTGCTCAGCATACATGGTTGATTTAGAGCTGCAGTGCTCAGATGGTTTTAAAAAATAATAATGACAGATGTAACGATGATAAAAAATATCAGGTATAATGGATAAAAAAACGAGAGTTTAATGGAAATGGAGGTGTTCCAAAACGTTACGTAACGGTATTGGCTACTTTTTAAAATCTCCATTCTCATTCCTCCTCAAATTAGGTATTGGTATTGGTATTGGATGGCTTTCGGGGAAGTGTTTTAAAATGCAGATGTATAGATTATTGCCTATGCTGAAGAGTCTTTTGCTTGGGTTTTTGCAGCTGGCGCTTCTTATAAATAATTAAAAGATTCATTGAATTTGTTTGAGTTAAATGTATACGTATCTATGCATGGGTGACCAAAAACGGGCTGGTTGTTCGAATTGGCTGGGAGCCATGCTGACAGACGAATGAGTTCAGATAAAAAATTAAGCATCGAAAAGTGCAAAAAGTATGACAGTAGAGGTGAGCCAGCTGGGTGAGAACTATGACCGTCTAGATAGAGCATCAAGAGTAGAGATTTGGAGAATGACTGAGGGGTTGGAGGAAGAGGTATTTATTGGGAAAAAAGGTCAGCATGCCTGTAGGATGATAGTCCCTGAGGCGGGTGACTAACTTTGCATGGCTTGACCCATCTGCTACTGGGAAGACAGCCAACCAGCTAGTGGCAGTTTCTCTGCTCGATTGAATGGTACAAGAATTATGATTGTACTGTACAAATGGGCATGTTCTGGTCGATTTTGTGAGGTAGTTCTCCTATTTATAATAGTGTCTGGTTGGTCAAAAAGTACAGTAAAAATATAAAAATTTAATGTAAAAATGATATATAACAAAATTTAATTAAAAAAATACAAAAAATCGGTAGCAGTTGATGGATTTTGATTGTTTTTGTTCAACCAAACACTCCTGGTGAGAACTAATGACTGTAGTGTAATGTACTATTGTTGGCTTTTTATTTGAACCCTGATGAATGTCCAGGGGAATCTGGATAGGAAAGATCTAGGTCATCCTCTGAAGTGAAAAGGTGTAAAAGGGAGGACTTTCAATTGGCTCAACAGTTAAATGATCTACAGTGAGATCAAGGGCAGGAAAAGGGCTCAACTCTAGATCCTCAGTTCTTGTTAATTAAAGATGCTTTACAACTAGTTCTGCAATTAATGCCCATTTTCAACCTCAGGGGTTGGTGTTGTTGGAATGGTGTCTTTTGTATGGAAGAAAACTTATAAATCCAGACGGGAGATGGTACATGGGAGGCCATAAAGTATATGGTCAAACAGATGGATTTATTAAGGGGTGGTTTGGTAATGCTGTTATTTTTTTATTTATATTTGTATGTTTGTATTTTTTATTTTTTATTTTTTGTTGTTGTTTATCTTTTTTTTAAAATGAAAACTAAAACTGTGTTTGGAAATACAATTTTGTTTACAATTACTAATTTTTTATTTTTATAAAATATTTAATTTTTTAATTTTTAAAAATTAATTGAATTTAATAAATACATTTTACATTAATTTAATTTATGCATTTTATTTATTAAAAACAATTGAATAAAATATAAATATTATATCATTTAACCAGTAAATGTAAAATATATTAATTATAATTTAATTATATTATTTATGTAAAACAATTGAATAAAATATATTTCATAATAATTTAAATAACTTAATTACGATATTTATTAAAAATAATTTAATAAAATGTAATTCATATTAAATAAATTATTAAATTAATTAATTAAATTATGATATTTATTAAAAATAATTTAATAAAATATATTTAATATTATTTAATTTAATTATTTTAAATTAATTATTAAATTAAATAATATATATTAAAAATAATTTAATAAAATATGTTTATATTAATTAAATTATTTATTAAATTAAATTAATATATTTTATTTTATTATTTATTAAAATAATTTAATAATAATATATATTTCTTATTAATTAAATTAACTAATTTAATTTAATTATTTATTAGAAATAAATTAATAATAGATATTACATATTAATTTAATTTAATTATATTATTTATTTAAAATAATTTTAATTTAATAAAATATTTGAATAAAATAATTTATTTTAATATGATGTAACACAAATGGATAAAGTATTAGAATTGACAAAATATTTGTAACTAAAAAAAACACAAAGTGAAAATATATTTTTTTCTGTTTAAATTTTTATTTTCTTGAAAATAAAAAAAAAACATAAACAGATTTCATAAACATATTTTTATTGTTACTTTGTAAAATTTCAAAAACATAAAAAATAAATAAAAAATAAAAATATTACTGAACGGGCCTAAATGTCATGTCTTGGATTCCAAATCCTAGAAGCCCTGGGAGTGTGTGAAGAGTGAGTACCAAACTGCGGTGCAGAGAAGAGATATAGGGAGATTATTAAGTAATCGATAGATGATGAAAGGCAGCTCTTCCTTAATTCCATCTGAAAATCCATGGGGAAAAGAAAAAAAAAAAACTAATGGTGGGTTTTTAAGTTGGATTTGTGGAACCAAAAGAAAATATAAAGGAAAAAAACAGGAAATTAAAAAATGCAAAATTTGTTCTATTATGGGTGTGTTTGGAGTTGTATAAAATTATAAAAGTTAATGTCTCGTGTTTTGTGTAGTGAGTAGAGAATTTAAATTTTATTATCTCGTAATTCGTATTTATAGAAATTTGTAGAAATTTGTATTATTTTGTCTTAACTTCAAACAAGACATATGTCGTAGTGTTAAAAAAAATTAGAAAGTTAACGAATAGATGATTTGTTAAAAAATTATTTTATTTGATTAATCATAAAAATAAATAAATTTTTAAAAAAAATATAAGGTGGCATTTAGTTTATTTTTCTATTTTTTATTTTTCAGTTTTTAATTTTATGTATTTTATGTTTTAAAAATCTTAAAATAAGGAAATAAAAAATATTCTATTTTTTTATTTTGAGATTTTTCTTATTTTGGATTGAAAACGTTTAAAATAGTTTTTTTGCCATTTCATATTTCATGTATAAACTCATTTTTTATTTTTTAAAACAAAATTTGAAAATACAATTGACCAAATACATTTTGAGTTATTTTTCTTATTTTCAAAAGTATAAAATAACAAATCAGCTCAAAATAAAAAATAAAAAAACAAATCAAATACCACTTTAAACTTTTGAATTGAAACTTCCAAACACAAACTTTTATCACTAGTATTGAATTTTCAGTTAAAAAGTTCATTTCTAAGAAATTTTCTTAAAAAAACAAATATATATAAGTAATTTTAATTTTTTTACCCTTTACAAATTCTTAATTAAAATACAATCATAGAAATCTATAGCCAATTCAAGGAGCACAAGTATTTGTTTTTTTTTTTTTTTCTTTTTTCATTTTTTTCGAATGTTTGTAAGTTTTGCTCATAACTGTGAATTTCAAATGAATTGACTTAAAGGGGTGTTTGGAATTCCAAAAAAGTTAAAAAAAAAATTAAAAGTGACACGTGATAAAATTTAATATGAGAAAGTTAGGATTTTTTAGAGTTTTTGAAAATTTTTTAAAACTCCAAACAAAACCTTAATTTAAAACTAAATTTTATAAAAATGTGAGTGTGGTTAATTTGTATGTTATTGTGTTAAATATTAACCACAAAGATGATCTATTGCATTTGTATGATCTATATGATAAAGGGGGATTATTAATTCATTTTGAAGTACAAATTTTTTAATGTAAGAGATAGCTCTCTTTTTTTATTTATTTTTTTGTCAAAATTTAAAAATTCTAAATTATTTTTTTGTTACATGTTTTATTGTATTTATTTACCAATCAATCACTAAAAACATAAATTTAAATAAAAGATTAATTCAATGTTATTAATAGTGATGTAAGTATGACGCGTCCACTCGTAATCCAGTATCAAAACGTGAAGCACCTTGCCTTGGCCCTTACCCGGGCTGGCTGCCCCGCCCCGCCCCGCCCCGCCCCGCCCCCAAATAAATAATTATTTATTTATTAGTAATCAATTAATTTTTATTTACAAATAAATTTTATTCATCAAATAATTTTAATTTTATTTATAAATTGAAAGTGTTTTTATTTTTAATGTCATTTTTGTAAATAAAAATTATTTATTGTAATTTATAAGATTTAAATATAATTGAAAATATATTAATTTTAACAATTAATTGAACAATTTATTATTTTAATTTTTTTAAAAATTGGTCAGAGCCAATGGGACGAATCAGTGACGATTTTTACATACTTTGACCCGACCCAAGGGGCAGTCGGGGCGGGTCAGCCCTACGGGCCCATTTTCCATCACTAGCCCGTCATCCCCCGTTTTCCATCCCCCAATCAAACGTGCCCTACAGATTCATCGACTCTCGGTTGGTTTGGCGTTTTCATGCGTTTCCTTCGATTCTCCGAAGTCCTAAGTACCTCGAAGTCTCATCTTCATCCTTTAAATCCTCCGTTGTCACCCATAAATATATATATATATATATATACACATATATATATATATATCGGACTTTCAATTTATCGTCTCCGATTCTTTTCAGGGGTTCGGATTCTGCCGTGTCTGTGGATTAGATCGTCTCATACAGATCTGTGTGGCATTTAGAGGTAAACCCCGTTACTATCAAAATAAGAGAGGGAAAATCTTCCCTAGAAAGTTAAATTAATGATCCTGAAGATCCACTCCACATAAACGAAAAAAATGGAAGGAATTAATTGGCAAAAAACGATATATTTACCGGAAAATTTTTCCAGGGACTGTTTATCAATGGAAACGGAGGGATCCTAATATGGTCTTTGACTCTGCAGGAGATAATTGTTTGTGTGGTGGTGGTGGTCGTGGTGGTGGAGATTGATAAATGGCGAGGGATAGAGATTTATCGAGATCGCCGTCGTACAGACGAAGGTATTCTCGGTCGCCTTCGCCAGCGGGGCACAGGTATAGCAGGAGAAGCCGGAGAGATAGAAGCCGATCTCCGTATTCTTATAGCAGGTGATACCCGATTACTTTGTCCATCCATCTCTGTTTGGTTACTGAATTTTAGATTTGGAGACTCACGTATCTTTCATGAGGAATTGGAGTTAGGATTTGTTCGGGTTATGCTGGACGTGTTTGATCCTTTTTAGATGTTTGATGTTTTGGTGCGTCTTTCTATTGAAGAGTTTATTCAATTCTGAAGCACAGAGTTTATTCAATTTGGCTGAGAGTTTAGGATGGTGTAATTTTACATTTTAGGCAAAAATATGAGTGGGTGCTCACTGACACTTAAGCATACATGCATGTATAGTTGGTTAAAAGGGTATTTTAATCTTAAGATTACCCATAATATGAGTGCTGACCTTGTTAAAAAATTGTTTCTTCCTTTCTTCTCATTGGAATTTTGTTATGGTTTATTTCAGAATGTTTGTTAGCAAACACTATTGCTTTCATAACGTTTTCATTTTTTCTTTTGTATGAAATTAGTTTTGAGACTTCAGAGAACATTTTAATTCTTTTCTCGAAGATGGTTAATTTCAAAATATAAAAAATCATAAGAATAGTTTTCGGAGGGAGGGCTGCCTTTGAGAAAAAAATTTAGAAATTAGTTTTGGCAACTAAATCAAACGAGCCTTTCAATTCATTTTCATGTTTGGTTTTCAGATTTGTTGATTGAAAAGAAAAGGAAAGGGAAAAGAAAGGGGAGAAGCTAAACTCCTCACTTAGTTTGGTTTGACTAGGGGAATATAATGCATAGGAATTTGTAATAAATCTTTTTTTTTTTCTTGTTTTCTTGCCTATAGAAACATGAATAGGCACAACTAGTTTCATTTTTGGTCCATTTTCTTTCTTCCTTAATCAAATTGGAGATCAAAACATTTTGCTATTCTCTCCAGATTTTCATTGCAGTGGCATTATATTATTGATTGTAAAACAAGATGCACTTTTTTAGAGTACAAAAATTTGCCAATTTGAATTTCCAACAGAAGGATGGAACTTGACATCATCAGATAAGTTTTTTTTTTTTTTTTCCTTCTCCCAATTGGTGTTGCTTATTTTGTTGGCTTCTTTGTTTTACTTTCTATAGCAGATGGATATGGATAGTCGTTTACTCTTGGTATTGATTTGGGATGTTGCTGCCTTGAGAGTTCTCACTTTCCATGACCATGCTTACAGTTGATGACCATCATGCCATCTACGAGTGTTCCTATTCTTTGCTTAGTATGATGATTATGCTGCTCAATTTGTAAGCATTAGTGGTCTGGCCATCTGACTTCTGTGAAGTTTTATCTTATGCGTATTTTCGTGAAAATATGCTAAGAGGGATATTTGTTGCATAACCTGAAGAAAGTTAGATGAATAAGATAGAATACATTTCTCTCTCCTAGAAATTAAAAAGAAGCAGCGGCTTCCCTTCAAATGGGAAGTGAGCAGGTGATGGGTGTCCTTTCGTTGCTCGATTCTTTACCAGTTTCATGTGATAAAAGAGGGAGCACTCAGTTTATTCTTATCAATGTTTGAGGTAATTGTATATGCTTCTATACTTATTATGCTAGATGGTGGGTTGCATGATGCTATAAATGTATATTCTATGGTTTGCTAAGCTTTGGTTGTTGCTCAGTAAATTATATGTTGTTAAACAGAAGAAGAAGTCGTTCAGTTTCCCTTCGACGCCGCAAAAGTCCTTCCCTAACTCGAAGACGACGTAAAAGTCGTTCTCCAACACCAAGGCCTTATAAGAGACAAAGAAGTATTAGTATCTCATTGTCTCCTATGAGTAAATCACGCAGCCCAAGTAGCGGATCAATAGAGCGCAAAAATGCTAGCGAAAATTTAAGAAAAGAAGAAGAAGAGAAGAAAAGGTATATTAATTGTTCTATGTCCTTATTCTGATTCAGTCTTTCTTTTCTTATTTTTCTTTCTTTGTACATCTTCAGATATAACATGTTTGTCCAATCTGTATTCCACTGTTGTGTGCATTTTGAATCACATAGGTGACAGGCACACTCGCTTTTCTCTTGGGTGTGGAGAAACTGTAACTTGGACTTTCATGATAATTGACTAGTTGTAGAGATCTGCTTTTGCATAATCTTCTCGCTCATTTATGTTTGGGCCTGTATAATTTTGTCATTTTATTTTTATTTTTACCATTATAATAGACACACAATGGTGTCATAAGGGAAAAGTAAAAGGTATGGACATGCTTCTGTAGGTGTACACTCTGACTGTGGTTTGGGGGCCTTGATGTAAATCAGGCAAGAAGCCATATACCTATAGGCATTTGCCTTTTGGCTCCCAATGAAGCCATATTTTAATCATGTCATAGTGCCTTGGCATGCTTGCAGCTTCAATTGTCTTGTTCTTTCCGAATTTATGTCTTCTTACAAGATTATTAGCAGTGCACCTGAGGTAAAGAGTAACACGGGATGATTAAAACTTGAGATAACCATCTTTTTTCCCCTGAAGATAGGTGAGCTTTGCAGCCTATGTGGCTTATGGCACCAAGATGGCACTTATCAAGAGAAAAATGGTATTATGGTACCAATGTTAGCGATTTATGATATCAGATAAATGAGTCTGTTAAGGAATATAGCATCCTTCATTTTTGAACAACGGTGGTTGTATTCCAAATACTGATTTTAGGTTTCGTAACAATTTTTCATGACCAGGTTTTCATAAATATTTAATGCACATTTTACTTATAGCAAAATATGTAATGTGCATTCTGTTCTTTAATTAGCTTTTCAACAAGCTAAGCCATTGGGTATGGAATGCATGCATCGATAAATTATTGATTCTCCATATTGATGAATCAGTTGTGATTCTTCATATGTATACGCATCTTGGACACCCTTACATTTGTATTTTTTTTAATCATTTTTTATTGGTTCTTTATGCTAACCATGTTACCAGTAGTGGACCCATAAATTAGACATAGAGGGGCCCGAGATAAAATTTTCATAATTTGAGGGGACTAATACATTAGTTTTTATCATAAATGTTCAAAAACTAAGTGGGATTTTGAAGTATATTGGAAAATTGCCAGTGATGCCAGCTCCACTCATCATATCCATTTGTAGGCATTGATAAAATTGCTCAGAAGTCAAGGCTATTGAAAATGGTATCCTTCTTATATATGTGAACCCTAAATTTTGGTGTCAACTGCTGTCAAGGCTATTGAAAATGATATCCCTCATATATATATGTGTGTGTGTGTGTGTGTGTGAACCCCAAATTTTGGTGTCAACTGCTGTCAAGACTGTTGAAAGTGATAGCCTTCCTATAATTGTAAACCCTTGATCCCAGTTAATGGGAAATTTAATCCCTCATATCGAATGACTGTATTTAGTTTGATTGGCCTACTGGTTTGTAAGCCCCCATCCTTTGTGTGAAGGGCATTGAACAGGATAGCTCTCCTATACTTTTAAACCCTTGATCTTTGTTAGGTTAAAATTAGTGCACATATCTAGTAACTGTCTATTTAGGTTGATTGGCAGACCTGTTTGGCACCTTCAAGTTCTGTCTCATTTTTATAGACGCTTGTGGGTGTAAAGGCTTTATCTATGCATTTTTTGCCTGATTCCCTTCACTAAAGATTTTTTTAATTATTTTTCTTTTAGTTGCATTTTATTGCTCACTGTCCAGGATTGATTTAACTAAATCACAGTGATGGGATTGCATTATCCTGGTTGACCACAGGTTTGAAAAAACTGAGTCTGTTCCTGCTGGGAGGTTGGTCTCTGGGAGTAAGCAAAGCCTTTGGTATGGGTGTGCTGGCTTCTAGGGTAGGTTGCCCCATCTTCCCAAGCTACAATATCATTGGTCGTTCTTAGTCAACCTTTAATGCTCTATTTGGTATAGGGGGTGGAAAATAGGAAAAGAGAGGGAGGGATTGAATTAACATCCTTGGGAATGGATTGAGGGTTCCAGTGAAGTAGTTTGCTCGAGTGAAAGAGGAAGGAAAAGGCTTAACTTCATTTACAATTATATTCTCATTTTGTTAAACAAATTAACCAATAGGAACAAGTCTGAGCTCTTTACCTTTATTGTCGGATTGGTTTGTTTGGGGCTGGGAGGATTTATTTTGTCCTTCTATTGCTTCCACCCTCTAATTGCTTCTACCAAGACAAATTGCTTCTTCTCTTCCCCCATTTCCTTCTTTCCATCTTTCCTCGTACCAAACATAGCGTAACTTCTCCTGTAAATAATTTTATAATCAATGGAATCACTGGTCTTTTGCCATTGGATTCCAATACCTAACTCAGAATGCAAAACTAAAACAGTATATATTGTAAACAATTTAGAACTTTGCCTTGACAAAACTCCTTTTTAATTCAAGATTTGAAATATCATGGTGATTAGTTTTAAAACTGCGACAGGTTACTTGACATTCTCCTCCACAGGCTTTTTTGAAGGACGATACTGCTATAGTTCAACTTGTTATATTTGATGATCAATTGGATGCTCGTTTATCTACTGTTCACCAAGTTTTGAAACTCATTTGTTTGGATCAGGAATCAGTTAGAGGTATGCCTTAAAAAGCATGAGCATGTTTTTTTGTGCCTTTCTCGTCATGGAGGTTAGTTTGTTATTCATTGCAAATAATAAGAGGAAAAAGGAAGGAAGCTTGCAATGTCAATTGCCATTTCAGTTTTAATGTTTACCCGGATTCAAAGGCTTTTCTGGAATAAGAAATGCTGCATTTCTCTTCTGTTGTCAGTGGCCATCATGCTTAACTTTCCTCCTGTTCTATCAGGCGTCAGCAGGAGGCAGAATTGAAACTGATAGAAGAAGAAACCGCAAAAAGAGTGGAGGAAGCAATACGGAAGAAAGTTGAAGAGAGCTTGAACTCTGAGGAGATCAAGCTGGAAGTACAAAGGCGATTGGAGGAAGGTCGGAAGAGACTTGTTATCGAGGTTGCAAGACAACTTGAGAAAGAGAAGGAAGCTATTGAGATGGAGGCAAGACAAAAGGAGGCAAGTATCTTGAGAAACAGCCCTTCATAGATCACCTTCTTGTCCTTGTTGCACAAAAGCTGACAAAGATGTTTCTGATTCATACTAGTGACTTTTAGGTGTTCTAGTTGAGGTTTTTAAACATTAATTGCTTCTTTTTCTCCTTTTTTGCTGGTAGCTGAGTAGTTCCCCATCCAACACTTACTTGAATCCGGACAAGATGGGATTGCACTTCAGGAATTTATTTATTCTCTTTTTGGGAGGGGGGGGGTTATTTTGGAATACAGAGTCTTTGTTTTCTTTAATTAATTGATAATCACATTTATATATTACATAAAGAAAATGGAAAGCTAAGGGTCAGAGGAGTCGGGTGTTTTTTAGATAATGGGTAAAAATAGCCTGTCTTTATGTGCCCATTCATAATGAAGTGCAGTCCTGTGGTCATGGGCTCGTTGCTCAGAAACGATCTCGTCAATTTCTGCTCTCCCAAAAAGTTTCTTCACTCTCCTGCAATATGCGGAAAGTAACCAAACTTTGTGTTTTATTTTTACAGGAACAAGCTCGAAAAAAGAGGGAAGAGATGGAAAGAATGCTTGAAGAGAACAGGAGAAAGGTGGAAGAAGCACAGAGAAGGGAAGCTTTAGAGCAGCAGAGGAGGGAGGAGGAACGTTACCGAGAACTGGAAGTGCGTCAAAGACAAAAGGAAGAGGCCATGCGAAGGAAGAAGCAGCAAGAGGAAGAAGAACGGGCAAACCAGATGAAATTGTTGGGCAAGAACAAATCCCGGCCAAAATTATCATTCGCAATTGGTTTGAAATGATTAGCCACCAGGATTCAATTGAATTTCGTGTCGCTGATTTACATACATATCAGCGCAATCTGAAGGAAGTTATTGGTTATAACAGTTTTTGGTGGTGGCAGTGTTTATTTACTCTCTGCATTTGTCTTTCCAGTGTAAGCAATGAACTCATCAACGCTTGCTTTTGTATCAGTTGAAAGCTTAAGATTACCCTCTGATCGTAGTCTGCATTCAGGGTCTCCCAATGTGTGTTTTGGGCACCGCCACGAAATAAATTTTAGCCGTGAAATGTGAAATAATATAAATTGCTGGCTCAAAAAAGGAGGTGGTTTTTAGTAAAACAATAATAATGGTTTGGGTGTAAATGGCGATAATGCGGCTCACGAGTTATTTTCTTTTTCATATCATTTGTTAATGAATTGGGCTTTAAAATAAACTGAATTATTTAGGGTTTACTCCAGTCTTTGATTTGGTAACAGGTCCATTTGAGCCTTAGCTTGATTTGAAACATAAACAATTGAACTTGAATTGTTCATTCGAGTTTGATTCAATAGTAGGCACGCTTGATTCAATATAATAGGTGCTTGATTCAATATAATAGGTACGTTCGAGCTTAACTCAAGGGATAATTAACTAAGTTTAAATTATAATTTTAAGCTCATTACATTATTAAATTTAATATGATTATAATTAGATAAATTAATATTCAGTAAATAGAGTAAATTATTAAATTATTTGCATTCAATTTGCGATTGATTTGATTAAAGAAATGTTTGAGTTCAACTTCTAATAATACTATTATCAAACTAAACTCGAATTTTTCTTCTCTTTTTTTTTTTTTAATTTATTAAGTTCAACAAATCTAATTTAAATATCTAGATTGATCACTCAAAAGTTGTGCGTTTGGCTTGAATTTTTTTTTTTTTCATTTCTATGAAAGTTAACATTTTGTTCTTATCTCTGCGCCAAACATTTTTTCACCTATTTTAATTCTCTAATGAAAAATAAAAACAAAAAACTAGACGAAAAATAATCAAAGCAAACGCACCCTTCACAATATCTCACCCACTCCAATACTACAATAGAGACCTGGTAAACTAACAACATAGGCTTGTAAGTTCTATTTATTTATTTTTTATTTGAGTTCTCTTTTTTTCAAGTGGGTACTTACTACTACAAGAAAAATAAGGGAAATATAAAATTGAAGCTATGGGGCTTTGCAGTTCTCTTTCCCATTTTTTTTTTTTTTAATGTGATTTTTTAGCTCTACGTTTGGAATACAAATTTATAGAAGGAAAAAAGAAGTGAAAAAAAAATTATAAGAGAAAACAAAAAAGAAGTGAAAATTTAAGCTAGAAAAAATAGAAGAAAATAGACAAAATTAAACAACACGAACAAGAAATTATATTCTCCCCTCACTTTTCTTCCCCTCCCACAAATTCACGTTTCAAACATAGCGTGAGTGAAATAAACAAAGAAAGCAGTATTTACTAATTATGAAATAATTCCAATTTTTTTTTTCTTATGTAGGTTAACTGAATAAATCTCAAGTTAAAAAATACAAATTAAGGATGCGTTTAGAATGACAAAAAGTGAAATAAAATGAGATAAAGTAAAATAAGTTGTGAGTTCGTAATTCGTGCAGCGAGATAAAAGTGAATAACTTTTAAAATTTTTCAATATTTTTTACCGTTTTTTAAAATTTTTTATCACTCCAAACGGGGTCTAAATATATATACATATACAATCAGCAACTCCATATGCTGAATTTTACTGTACTAATTACAACAAGATGCACATTGCTTTACGGTATATGGTAAAAGAATTACATGTTCAATTCAAGCATGCAAATTGAAAAAGTTTCCATGCCTATAAGTCCATAGTACCTTGGCAGAGCAAAAGAACCCAAGATCTTCCTTCAATGTTGTTCAGTGTCTGGTAAAACAACTTTCTTCAGAAAATCAATGAAACGATCAGCGTAGAACTCGGGTTCAACAGCAGAAATGGACATAGGATCATATCGCAGCGATTTGAACGCGTGCTCCATCTTCTTTTTCAAGTTGTACACCTGCAATACATCAATTATGCCCAGAAAGAGAACAACGTCGTATTCCTCGAAGAGTTCTGCTTCCGATGAATCAGCAGTCCCATGTTGTGGGAGCTTGCGACGAGCTTGAGCAGGCATGTTCACTCCTAATTGCACTCGTAACCTGAAGAAATTGCACAAAATGCTCGGAAAAATTAAATAATGACCTGGTAATAAAGCAGTTGAATGAGACATTAGCATCGCTGGTTATCCCAGTTCCGAAGTTTCCACTTGGTAAAAGAAAAATAGAAAAGAGTTGCAGCATCTGTTGGGAGTAAGAGAGTGTGTGCCTTTACCAATTGCAGTCAGGGAACGACATTTCATTTCGGCCAGTCATTTCAGCTAGCGCCAAATATTTCAAAAATATTTTGAGAGCAACACAAAAGATACGTTATGCATATAAATGTCAAGAAGTACAAATAGAGAAATCTATCTAATATTAAATGAAATATTAATGATAAATTACTTAAACTAATTACTATTTGGGATATTATGTTAAACTTGAGTGCAATTTACCGTGTTTCGATGTAAATTTTAGCATTATTAGTCATTAGTATTCCATTTAGGTGTCATTTTAACAGAAAAGACAAGATATTTCATCCCTTAGTTGTAATGAAGACAAAATGAAATTACAATAAAAAATCAAGTCATTAAGGGTGCTATAATAGAAGCCATGCGGTGGAAGGAGCAGGAGCAAATGTATTTTAAAAAAATATATATATATATATATATATTTTTATAAATGTATTTAAATTATTAGGTATATCACAATGGTAAAGTCCCCCTTTCCTTCCTCTCCCTACCCCAACCCCCCAAAAAAAAAAAGGAGGAAACTGTATGTTAAATGAAATACTTGACATATTCTTCACAAATTCCACAAAGCATCAGGGTTATCGGCTTATAACAAATCAGCTTAAGCAAGAAGATAATCTCCTGTAAGGTATCGCAAAATAGGGAGTCAATTTATGTTAAACTAACGATTTGATCAGTTCTAAGAATCGGTAAAAGAGAAGGAAACATCAATGGAAATGCAAAATGGAAAATGTAAAGGTAAAACTGTCATCCTTCAAATATTTTCCCCTGTAAAAGAATAACTTCATAACCAAAAAGTTCTCCAAAATGGTTAAAACTAAAGAAAATAAAAAATTTCTTATCATATTTTTCTTCTTTATTATTTTTCTTGGTATCCAAGACAGGAAAAAAAAAATAAGACTATTTTTTTCTGGGAACTCCCATGCTACAATCATGAAAAAGACGAGCTAAAGATAGCAAGATTTCATTCACAGACTAAATAAATTGAAAAATAAAAGAAGCTACCTTGCAGTACCAGGCAGAAGAAGATCAACCTCCTTGTCCCCTATAGAGGATGCTCTCAAAGTATTTCCTCTACTGTGAGGACCTGGTGCAGTGCTGACAAAGCTGGGTTCATGCTTAACTAGCCGCAGACCCTTTGGAGAAATTGGGATCTCCTCTTGAAAGATAGCACCTAGAGGAAATAGAATATAAGCCACCTACCCAATATATATATATATATATATATATATATATGAGCTGAAAACCATTAGATAACTAAAAGATGAAGAAAATGCCAAAGAGTGCTTTATTTTTTATTTTTTAAATTTATGATCTCGTTATTTTTTTTTAGTAATTATGAAGTCATAATATATCAACACATGCATGCAGAACATCCTAAGAAAATATGAAATAGGGAGTCAACAAAAACAATAAATGATTGGTGGATGGTGAAATCGAAGTCACAATTGACTGGCTTGGCAGATGGGATTAGTGTTTCTCCCTCCCTTGATTTTTCAACTCTTTCACCTTTTTCAACAACTCCACCCATCCAACTCTTTCACCCTCAATTTATTTGGCAAGATGATGTTAAAATAATAACGCCATTTTCAGAATGTGAATTTAAGAAAAAAGAAAATTGGCTAGAAAATGCATTCTCAGATTGCAGTTTTTATCCAAATTCTCATTACAAACACAACAGAGAGATAAGCCACCAATGAGATTGGCCAAGGTCATAGGCTTCAATTCCTGCTCCAATTGAATCACTTATTTCTTCTTTTTCTTGTCCGGTTTCCATATTGCTTTCTCTTATCCGTTTTCCATATTGCATAAAAACTATACTACCATTGTCATGCTTTTTTTAAAAAGGAAAAAAAATTAAAGAGAGCCCTTATAGATTATGCATGCATGCAACTTCTCAATTCTTCTTTTTATCCATTATCCAACTAAAAGTTTACTAAATTCACAGCTCTACTTCTGTCATATTTTTTTTTCAAAAAAAATAAATTATTGAAAGCCCATATAGAGATATATATGCATACATACAACTTCTTTAGTCTTCTTGTTGACATGTTATAGATATGTGTTTTAAATATGTACCTTCTTTTTCAGACATAACTTTTGAAAAGGCACCCTCAAGATGGATTTTTTTTTCTAATTGCATTTTTTACCCAAAATCTTTATTTAAAAGCACAATCTGAAATTGTGTGTTTTATTTAGCAGTGTTTTGTCAGATATACTTAAACTGATAGTATTTTCCTAAATTTTGGGGCCAACCACACTAGAAAAAAAACATGATTTTCATATTTATGAACAGATGCATCACTCATGTAAACTGGTAATTCTTAATGGTTCAATTCTCAATATAGATAAAAGCAAAGTTAATTGAAACGGTCTTCTTCCGTAATTGAGAATTATATGAATTTGTAAAATTTACCCCTACAGGAATGGCTAGGGTGCTTTTGCAAGAATGCTGCTGAAACTATAGACCATCTGCTTGTATGGAATCTTGTTTTGTCAAGAATTGCTCTGGCTTGGACAGTTCCAAAAAGGGTCAAATACTTTCTGAAAGCTAGGTGGGGGTTAGGATCCCAAAGCAAAGAAAGAGGATCTAGAACCTTTTACCTTTTCTATTTTTTGGTTATTATGGGGAAAGGGAATAGGTGGAATTTTACAGATACAGAGAACCTTTGTATAGGATGAGAATTTTTTCCTTGTCTTTGTTATATAGCTGGGTTGAGAGTGGGAAAGAATCCAAGCTCTTTACTTTCCGCAATTTGAAGAAAGTTTTGAGTCGTCATCCAACCCTCTGGTCCTTTGCATCTTCTTGATGCTCTTTTAATAAAATTCTGATACTAGTCACCAAAAAAAAAAAAAAAAAAGAGAGAGTATGGCTAGGGTTCTAAATACTTTGTTCGTTCAACCATAAGAAGAATCATTAGCTAAGGATCCATCGGGGCTGAGAAGTCAAGGCATAGTAGTTATAATTTGTTATGAGTGAAAGCTTGCTGCTGACACCTTTAATCGTTGAACAAAAGTTACTGCTTCCTTGTAATAAAACTCAGCTGATAGAAAGTCCATTCAATTCTTTCTCGGCTGATAGAAAATTAAACTATTTTTTTCCCAACTAAGTTATCCCTCAATCAAAGCAAAACAAGGGAATTTAATTTCAGTTTTCTAAAATATGCCCCCCCCCCCCAAAAAAAAAAAAACCTCGAGCGTCTAAATTAGAAGATCCAGGTATATCACCATTTAATACACTAAAAAGCAATTTCCACAGCCCGTTGGACATTGTACGCCCTAAAACAGCAGAAGAAGAAGAAAAAGAAGATTATTATAAAACATGACTAAAAGATGATTGACAACCATGGTCACTAACCCAAGGAAGAAAAAACCTCAAACAGAATTGAGTAAAAGCAAATACTAAAGGCCATCCTTCTCGTTTGAAACTATTGAACTCATAAAATCTCATAAATAAAAGCACAGTTCAAATCTCAGTAGCCCAACCATTCAAACAGCTCCATTTCTCACTGTAATACAGACTTGCATCAATACACAGAAATTAATAAAGAAAAATAAATTATTTTAAATAATAACGAGATCGAGGAGGAGGTATGAATCTAACTAATCGAAAATAAGCACTTGAAAAATCAGCACCATCAGAAACAGCTGGGCCAGAGATCAGGTTAATTTAGAAAAGGTAGGCAGGCGCTGCATGTTTGCTTGAACTTGTAAAAAACTGAAGTACAGATGATAAGGGTAACGGGTGCCCTATACTGTAATTCCACATTTTCTATGTGAGCTATGGTACCATTTTTACAGAATTACCAGGTAATGTCACCCAAAACTACTACAAGTAGCCAAATAAAAATCTAAATCAGCTGGTTTTGCATTATCAGATTAATATTTTTTACTGTATCATGATCTATTAAATGACCTAAGCCATCAACCATTATGACTACAAGCAGTGGCGTATGCGGGATTTTTGGGTCAGTGTAGGCCAAATCACGTGTAAAATTTTAAATTCTAAATAAATACATAAAATACGATAAAATACAAAATACTATACATTGATATCAAATACATTACTACTTTTTTACTCTCTACTCTGTTACAATAATTTGCTCTATTTAAAAGTTACCAAAATTTTTACCAAACACATAAAAGTTGCTAAAAATTACCAAAAATTGCTAAAAGCTACCAAAAGTTACTAAAATTGCTAAAAGTTGTCAAAAATTTTACCAAAAACCCAAAAATTGTAAAAAAATGCTAAAAATTTTTTGGTAAAGAAATACCAAAAGTTACTAAAAGATATGCCTCCAAATGCATCTAAAAATTTTTTTATAAATATTTATAATTTTTTATATCAAATAATTTTTTTTTTTTAAATTCCAACGTAGGCCTTCGCCTACACTGGGCACCATGTGGCTCCACCACTGATTACAAGCAAAGTACAAAAAACAAAGTGTTAGAATTGATACTGATTTATTCTGATTTATTTTTGTTTCCTTATTCAGTTCCTTTTTATTCCATTATAATTGTGTAATTTTCTATTTCCTTATTTGATTGTAAGACTTCAATATAAATATAATTGATGGGAGAAGAGAGAAAATATCCAATTCTCTCATTCTCTTCTTTTTTTCTTCACTTGGTATTAGAGCAGTTCGTGATTCCACAAAAAAAAAAAAAAAAACCCTAGCGGCGCTACCTATCTCTATCCGTCGCTGCCAACTAGCCTTTCCTTCATCACCGAATGGTTGTAATCACCCCAGAAGAGTCGACAGCCGGAGGTGACCGCCGATCAGTTGAGATCGTCGCCGGAGGTTAGCTGACGCGCTCCCACACGCCGTCGTTTTTCGCTGCTCGGCGCCCACGCGCCTAGGCCTTTTTGGTGCGTGACCACGCGTGGTCTTTCCAGCGACATTCTAGCAACCTCGACGGGACTCGTCTGATGTAGGCGAGTCAACCTACTGTTCAGATTGATATTTGGTGTCGTCCAGATTGATGGATTGTTCGTGTTCTTGCTATTCGCTGCTTTTGCTGCTCGCTGTTTGTCTGGCTGATCTGCTTGTTGGTTGTCTGGTCAATCTGTAAGCCTTTTTTTGTTCCTTTTTTTGGATGGGTTATTGCAGACAACTGCAAGCTTGTGAGTATTTGTTTGATTGATTTGGCGACGACACCAAACAGTGTTGATTGAAGTTTTTTTTTTTTCTTCTTCGACTGAACTGTTTTTTTTTTTTTTTTTTGAGAATTTATTTACTGTTGGTATGTCGAAATCTGAAAATATACGCGAGATCATGCCTCAATCGATGTTTTTCAAGGCAAATGATGTCCCTCACTCTATTACCCCTAAGAAACTACATGGCACAAACTATTTAAGTTGGGCACATGTGGTGAAAACATTCCTTCGGAGAAAAGACAAACTGCGATATATTACTGATGAGCCACCCGCTTCTAGTGATCCCCAATATAATGTTTGGATGAGTGAAGATGCTATTATTACGGGCCTGTTATGGCATAGTTTGGAAGATTCAGTTGCTACCACAGTAGAGTTTTGTGATTCTTCCAAAAAGATCTGGGATTGTCTTGTAGAGTCATTCTCTCAGAAAAGCAACATCTCCTGGGTTTATGAGTTATATGAGCAGATATTTTCTGCAAAACAAGGCGAGAGGTCATTATCTGAGTATTACAGTCACTTGAAGGGTTTATGGGAGTAGCTCTTGCAGTATCGACCATTTAGTGAGGATCTAACACAGCAGAAAAAGTACTGGGAAGAATTTATAATTGTTAACTTCTTATCTGGCCTCAATCTTGCACTTCGAGGATTTAAAGATCAGATTCTTACAAGTGAAACTCTACCTACTGTTGCTAGTGCTTATGCCCATATACAAAGATCATCCTTGGGAAATTATTCATCTCATGATCATTTAGTATCTTCTACTGATTCTTCTGCACTGGTTAGTCATCAACAATACCGTGAAGGTTCTCATGGTAACCGTGGAGGACGTAACACATGTGGTGGCTCTCGAGGTGGAGGACGTTCCTCGAATGGTAGAGGTGACCACAAGTGTAACTTTTGCGGTGGGACCAATCACACTGAGCCTTATTGCTGGAAGAAATATGGGAAACCCGAGCAAGCAAATCATGTCTCTGATCGTGCATCCACACCACTTTCAATGCTTGATAATGGAGCTACCACATCTGATTCTCAGGAGACTTTTACTTTGAGTTCAGCACAGCTTCAGAAACTTATTCAATCCTTGCGTGTTTCTAATCCTTCTACCTCCACTGCCACCCTAGCCAACTCAGGTAATCCAGCTCTTGTGGCCTCCTCTTCTCCCTCCTGGATCATCGATTCAGGGGCCAGTTCACATATGTCCGGTAATTCTTCCTTATTCTCTGACCTTAGCTAAATTCATCATAATATTGTATTAGCTGATGGTTCTTCTTGCCCTGTGTTTGGTAGAGGGACCCTTCATCCGTTCTCATTCTTTAAACTTCCCTCTAGTCTTTATGTACCTAATTTTCCTTTTAACTTACTTTCTGTTAGTCAGCTAACCAAGTTATTAAATTGTTCAGTAACATGCTTTCCTACTTCTTGTGTTTTTCAGGACCTCACGACGAAGAGGAAGATTGGTTCGGGGCATGAAAAGGATGGCCTATATTATCTTGATCGTGATCATCCTCCAACACATAAACATTCTACTGCTCTTCAGGCTTCTGTCCCTCTATTGTAGTGGCATCTTCGCCTGGGTCATCCATGTTTAGCTCGATTGAAGCTACTGGTTCCAAATTTAAGTCAAGTGTCTAGTCTAGAAAGTGAAGCTTGTCAGCTTGGCAAGCATCACCGTAGTTCCTTTCCTAGTCGTGGTCTTAATCGTGAGTCAGAACCTTTTGCTATTGCTCACACAGATATTTGGGGTCCTTCCCGTATTACAAGTATTACTGGTTTTTCTTATTTTGTTATATTTGTTGACGATTATTCCCGTATAACATGGCTTTTTTTGATGAAACAACGATCTGAGTTACCTTCTGTCATTTCTCGTTTTTATAATGAAATTGTGACTTAATTTGACAGGAAAATTAAAGTTTTTCGTTCAGATAATGCTCTAGAATATGTTCAGACCGTTGTTCATAATTTCTGTATTGATAGAGGAATTATTCATCAAACCACTTGTCCTTACACCTCCCAACAAAATGGTATTGCTGAACGCAAACACCGTCATTTGTTGGACGTTACTTGCACTTTGATGTTTTACATGCATGTTCCTAAACATTTTTGGGCTGATGCTGTCCTCACTGCATGTTATCTTATTAACAGGGTCTCCACACCTATTTTGTCCAATCACTCTCTCTTTTCTCTCCTTTACCCTAATAAGTCTCCATTTCCTCTTGTCCCTCGTGTTTTTGCTTGTGTAGCTTTCGTCCATATTCTAGATTCAAATCAAGATAAGCTTTCACCACGTTCTCGTAAGTGTCTTTTCTTAGGCTATTCTCGCACTCAGAAAGGTTATCGGTATTATCATCCTTCTTCACATCGGTATTATGTTAGTAGTGATGTCACCTTTTTCGAGCCTACTGCTTTCTTTTCCCCCAGTAGTAACTTCTTGATGCCCGATCTCCTTGTATCTCGTGAGGGGGTGCATTCTCCCACTCTGCCTGCTCCCTTGTTCTCTATCTATATCCCATTGTCTCAGCCTTCTGAGTTCCCTTCTAGTCCTACCACAGCACTTGCTGCACCTTTAGAACCCGAAGTCCAGCCTGAACATCTTGTTCCTACCATTACTCCTGATCCTGAACCAACTACTCCACAACAGGTTTATCGACGGGATCCTGATAGGAGGGTCATCCTTTTTCTGCTGATCGATTCCACTTCTTCGTCTGAGGTGCCTACACCTTCTTTTGACTTGCCTATTGCCCTACGGAAAGGTACACGTACTTGTACTCGCCATCCTATTACTAATTTTGTTTCTTATCATCGCCTTTCTCCTACCACTGCTACCTTTGTCTGTGCATTATCTTCTGTTTCTGTCCCTACTTCCTGCAAACAGGCCTTATCTATTTCGGGTTGGAAACACGCAATGGACGAAGAAATGCATGCTCTCGATCAGAATCAGACATGGGAACTCACTTCTCTTCCTCCTGGAAAACAATCTGTTGGTTGCTGTTGGGTGTATACGGTTAAGTATCTCTCAGATGGTTCAGTTGAGCGTCTTAAGGCTCGCTTGGTTGCCAAAGGATACACTCAGACATATGGTGTTGATTATTCTGAGACTTTCTCTCCTGTTGCTCGCCTAAGCTCCGTTCGAATTCTTCTATCTGTTGCCGTCAGTCGCTCTTGGCCTTTATATCAACTTGATATTAAGAATGCCTTTCTCCATGGCGAACTTCAGGAGGAGGTCTATATGGATCAACCCCCAGGATATAGTATTCCTGGTAGCAAGCATCTGGTGTGTCGCTTACGACGTTCTTTATATGGTCTAACGCAGTCTCCTCGAGCTTGGTTTGACCGATTCAGCTTAGCTCTTCTCGCTATTGGGTATACTTGCTCTACTACTGATCACTCTGTGTTTGTACGCCGTTCATCCTCTGGCATTATTGTCTTGATTGTGTATGTCGATGATATTATCATTTCGGATGATGATGCTCCAGAGATTGTGGCCTTGAAAAAGTATCTTGCTACTCAATTTCATACCAAGGATCTTGGCAAACTTCGTTATTTTCTTGGGATTGAGATTGCTCGCTCCTCATTGGATATATCACTGTGTCAGCGCAAGTATGTTCTCGACTTGCTATCCGAGACTGGCCTCCTAGGTGCCCGTCCTGCTGATACTCCTATGGATTCCTCCACTAAGCTAGATGCTACTTCCAGAGAACTTTTTCCTGATGTGAGTCGCTATCGACGTCTTGTGGGGAAGCTTATTTATCTCACTGTTATTCGTCCTGACATTACCTATGCTATGGGAATAGTTAGCCAGTTTATGCATAGTCCTCGTCGTCCTCACTTTGAGGCTGTTTGTCGGATTTTACGATATTTGAAGCAATCTCTTGCTCGTGGACTTATGTATCGTCCTTCCTTGTCTTTATCTGTTACTGGCTATAGTGATGCTGATTGGGCGGGGAGTTGGACTGATCGACGTTCCACCTCAGGTTACTGTACATTTGTTGGTGGTAATCTAGTTACTTGGCGTAGCAAGAAACAACAAGTTGTGGCTCGTTCCAGTGCCAAAGCTGAGTACCGTGTCATGACTCATACTGCCTCTGAGATGATTTGGGTTCGATCTCTTCTTCATGACTTTGGTGTTGATATTCCTACTCCTATGACTATGCATTGTAACAATCAAGCTGCCATCTTTATTGCCAATAATCTAGTGTTTCATGAGCGTACGAAGCATATTGAGGTTGACTGTCACTTTATCCGAGATCTGCTACTTCGCAAGGAATTGAGTACTCCATTTGTTCGATCCTCTTCCCAATTGGCTGATCTTCTTACTAAGCCATTGCCTCGGCCTTCATTTCAGAGTCTTTCTTCCAAGCTGGACATTTTTGACCTATATGCTCCAGCTTGAGGGGGCGTGTTAGAATTGATATTGATTTATTCTGATTTATTTTTGTTTCCTTATTCAGTTCTTTCTTATTCCATTACGATTGTGTAATTTTCTATTTCCTTATTTGATTGTAAGACTTCAATATAAATATAATTGATGGGAGAAGAGAGAAAATATCCAATTCTATCGTTCTCTTCTTTTTTTCTTTTACTCAAAGAAAACCATAAGACCAAAAATTTTCAACATTATGCAAGCACCAACATAAAAATAAAAATAGAACCATGCATTCAAGCAAAATAACTAGAAGTACAAGCAAAAGATGTTCATATTAACCATAAAAAAAAAAAAAAGATGTTTATATTAGAAAGGGATATTTACCGTCAATTTGAGGCAAGGTCTCATGTCTGTGTGGAGCAACAGGAGGTTCTACGAGGGCACGAAGATGCTCAGGAGCTCTAAGATGTAATCCCAACAGAATGCTGTAATCAATTATTTGTTGAGATTTTAACAACATGCAGTCCAGGTTGAGTTGCCTTCAAAAAAGAAGACAGAGACAAAAAAAATATGTCAGAATTTGCATTGTGTAATTCACTTGGTAAATGATACATAAAATACATACATATATATATATATATATATACACATATTAAAAAAAAAATTAACTTGTGGCTGGTGCCTATTGTGAATATTTGACATTCTATACTAAAATGAGTCTATAAGATCCTTTATTTATGTACAAATAGAAAAAAAACAGTAAATATGCAAACATTGCAGAATGCCTAAGAAAGTCACATACTCAAAAAGTGATTCTCGCAGTGATTTGTCCATATGAAATTCATATGACAAATCAAGATCTTTCAAAGTTGTATTCTTATCAATCTTATCCAAATTAGTGAATCTTCCAAGCTTCGAACCTTTCAAATCAAAAGAACGGTGTATTCTCAATTCGGTGCAAAACACATTCCCCATGACTACAAAGCGTACCTGAAAATGAAATAATATATAGAATCTTGCAATGATAACAGGCACAAATTACAGAATTAAAGAAAACAGTGGCAGTATGGATTACAGCATACCTTTCTCGCACATCCAAATGTTATCTGATGGAGCCCAAAAAATTTTGTTATGAGAGTGTTTTTGTGCTCTTTCACATGATCATAGTAGCTGGGCAGCATATTGAGCAGAACCTGCAGAGCATTAATGGATCATGATCATGAATTTTTCTTCCGTTAGGATCAAAACCCAATACAACTTGATTAATGTCTCAAAATCACTATTCCTATCCAACTTCAAAGTTTTCAAACGAATACACTAAGAAATAAAAGAATAGTTACTCGCATGCAATTATGCACAATCTCATTGCATCTTTATCCTAGTATAAGTTCATCTTTAAAAGAAGCGTGAGTTAGTAGTTGATTAGTTCACACACCAGAGGTCCATGGTTCATACTGAGTCACCTTAAGAAGTGTCTACCATGTCATCCAAGAAAATTGGTTAATTTAGCAAAATGGATCTAATTAACAGTACTTTGTAAAAGGGATTAAGATAGCATTATTACAGAGTAGGGTATGATAATTTTTTTTCTATCCTATATATTCTTTCTCTGGTTTCCATGTAAATTGTCAACTCTCTTTAACTCTTTTTGGGGCTTATCATAGATTTTATATAAAAGCTCAAACTTTTCAATATAATAGTGTCATTATGTCACATATAGGTTACATTTGGTTTGCTATAAATCTCTAAAAACCTCTAAAAGTTATTCACTTTTTATCTTATTGCACGAATTATAAACCCACAATTTATCTCACTTTATCTTACTTTTTATCACTCCAAACACACCCATAATATAAATGTCATTTGTAGTCTCGACAAAAGAACAATTTGGATTAATATGATATTCCTTTATCTAGAAAATATATAATTAGAAAATAAATGCATTAGAGGGAAGTTAGAAGTGGCACCATATATGATCCTACTACTCTATTCACCTCAACCAGCACTTGTCCTTAGAACAAACTTACAAGGCCAAATGCTTGTTGAGGTTGGTAGTAGGATCATTTTGTTTCATTTCTTTTTCTAGGAGGGGGGTGTTATTCTTCTTTCTTTAGTGGTTGGGGAGGGGTAGATAAAGAGAAATCTTAGAAATGAAGACCAAATTCAAAACACAATGGAAATATACAGAAGCATTTAGAAGTATAAATTGAAATCAATCCTATGTATGGAAACCTAACAACAAATTAATTGAAAAATTTGTTGGTTCAATGTACTATGTTTTCTTTTCTTGTTCTTGTTCTTGTTCTTCTTCTTTTGTCTACTACTATTTTTCAATGGGAACATTATAATTATTATTCCACTAGTGTTTCGTTTTGGTCTCTTAGCAAAGGAAAAAAATTTCGACTGTTTTGAGGGGAAAAGTGATATTTTGTTCCTTGAAAAGTTCAGCTGTGTGATCTGCTTATCTTTACATGAAAACTTGTATGAAGAAAAATCATAATAAGTGATTATTTGAAGATTACTTTTAAGTAAATTGGCAATTATAGTAACTAACATGCTGGGTATGGCAACTACATATCAAACAAGCCTCAATACAGATGTCTCTCCATGTTCAAACCTTCAGTTCAGATCCTTGTAGAGTCTTAATGAAAAACCTATCCCCATGAGAAACATAGAAAATGCTGCCACTTTTCCCAGGAGAAGAAAGCTCCCTCAGGCCATCATCACCACAGATGGACATCATGTACTCTGCAGCATCTAGTTTGAACATCTCCCTCAGTTTCCTACACGCGCAAGTTCAGCCATGGTTCAAGTCATTCAAAAATCAAATCAAATCAATTGAGGTATTATAATTGGATAAAATACTAAAAGGTCAAAGGGACACACATTGCATGCAAATAATAAACATAAGAGAAATTAAAATTAGCTTTTAAATAAGGAGAAAATGATGGAGAAGGAAATGGAGGAAAGTTCGTAAATGCATAAGGCACAACACATGACGTGGCTACAATTAAAAGAACCATAAGAACATCCCAAAAGTGATACAAATTTCTGCATGAATGTCTTCCAACGTTTTTTGATAGACTCATGGATAGACAGCAAGAATGACGTCAAGGAAATAGAAGATTTTTATTTCAGAAATAAAAGCAAACTATAAGGTAAAATTAGAAAGAGTACCATATGTAAGCACTCAAATTAAGAGTTGAAAGAATGGTAGAACAAAATCTTTTATATGAAAATATCCACTAGTAAACGGAAAAAAATAAAAATAAAAATAAAAAATGAGAGAAGATAAGGAATAACAGCAAAAAAGGGTCAAGATTAGCTGCCCAGGTCCATAATTGCCTCCTACATTCTAGTCGTAACATGCAAATTTAACATAGTGACATTACTAAATAGTAATAAGTTATCCGAAAAAGTCGGCACTAAAACTCAAATCGAACCAGAGGATGAGTATCCAGTCTCTGCTGGCTCTTTTACATAAATGATAGATGAAAGCCTTGAAGAAGACCCAAATTTTTTGTGCAGAATTGATAGACGGAGCAACAAATATCATGCTTATTGCCACTCTAATGAGATCGTGAACTTTAACATGAATAGAGTTTTCATGAATTGATTGATAACTAGAAATGTAAACAGCAACTTAACTGTCCTAAAACATACCCATTAGAGATCAAAACTCACCTTCTTACAAAATGTTAATGCTATGGAATATCACAGTCCATGACCATGGCTTATACTGCTTTAATATTATAAGAAATAACAACAGTTTGCTGGTTAGTGGCTCCTGATTCCTGAATGTCACCATTTATTCAGGAGAATCTTCAAATGCCCAAGGATTTTGATATTGCTAAAGGGGACGACAACTAGAAACATCTTCGCTACCAAAAGAGAGGAGTTCAAGAGGCTTCAAAGTGACAGATTATAAGTAGAAGGGTAAACCTCATTTTTCCTCTATAGTTTGAAAATTATTCAATTTTGCCCTGTTCTCTTTAAGATAATTCAAACATGCCCTCTATCATTTTCACACCTTCCTTAGAAACTTTATAACTTCATTTTAAAAATACCCTGTTGGCATATATCTATTCTTGTTCCAATTTTTTCTTCATAAGAAAAAGGAAAAAAAAAAGATAAAAATATAATTACTTATTTAATATCTACCCAAATCATTTGCATAATTCGTTTAATTGTGAGTAACTAAACATGAGATGAAATAACCCTCGGTTTTCTATCATTTGATCTTTAGCTATCTACTTCTATAAGAAATAAATAAATAAAAAAGATAGAAAATCACTGGCTCATGTTAAGACACAACCTAGCATCACACATGTAGCATTACAAGATTGATAAATACCTGAAGACCATAGGGCAATAATCCTTCCAGTAGAAATCAATAGAATAGTGTGGAGGTGTAAACTGGGAGCCCTTTCCTGGAAAATACATTTGTATTCTAGCTCGTTTTCCAAAATCTGAAGCTCGCACTTCACGCATAGGTATTGGTGTGATCTTTCCAAGAGTGTACCTGTGAACTTCAGATGAGATATTTTAGCAATGAGATTCTACCTATGTGCGCTTAATGTTTATGTTTAACACAATCGGTCCCAAGCCCAGATAAAGGAGAAGTGTTGCAGTAGGTTAACAATCAGCATAAAACATAGTCACTCCAAGAAGCAACACTCTCATAAGATGAATGCAGAGGAAATAAGGACGCTAAGATGGATATGGGATAGCACAAGAAAAGATAGAATAAAAAATGAATGTATTCAAAAGAAATTTGAGGTGGTACCAATAGAAAGGAAATTGAAAGAAAATCGTTTAAGATGGTTTGGTCATATCCAACATAAATCTAGAGATGCACCAATAAGAAAGAGTATGCAAATCCAACTAGAAGAAATAACACAGATAAAAGATATACTTAAGATTACATATACTAGAATTGTAAGAAAAGATCTAATTTCATATAATGTACGAAAAAAAAAAACTTATGACAGAAATGAATGGAGAAAGAGGATTCATGTAGTGATGCCAACTAGTTTGGGACAAAGGCTGAGTTGAGTTGAGTAGTTGAGTTGAAAAACATACTTTTCTTGCATTATATGTTAGACATTCCAAGGATAAATTTAAATACATAAATAAAACACCAAACAAACAGACAAAGACAATCAAATGGTCAACCTTTTACAAAGAGGAAAACTGTGGCCAATAAAATATACATGACAATTGAACCAATTACTACCACGGCCAATAATAATAGAAACAATAGTAATAGTAGAATAAAGGGAACTTCTTCTTAGTTTGGTTACCTAATACCAAGTTGTAGATTAAGCTTCAGATGATAACTCCTACGGCCTTCAAAAATGGGCAGACATGATTTCTTTTTCACTTCTTTGACTTGATACTTAGTCCGCCGCTTACTTTTAGATGATGCTCCTGTACTTCTCCTAATATTTTCTCTAATCAGAACTCCTTGCAAATATTCCCTTCTGAAAGCTACAGTAGTATTATCCTGCACCTCACGCTGAACTCCATCAAATGAAAACCCTCTGGTGGAATCACAAAGGCTTAAACCTTCATCCAATGATGAAGTTGTGTGTGATATTCGACCTGAAACTCTTAAAAAGCCATTAATCGAAAGACTACGCTTGATACTACAACGTGGAAACCTGCACTCCTCCGAATTCAAGGATAAACTATGAGATAGACACTCTTTTCCCCTCCCCTCCTGGTCACTGCGGCTAAACAACTCTCTCATCGATGTATGTTTACTTCTTGCAGGATAGTACGTTCCTTGTCCATCCTTCAGACCCTTAGTCCATGTTCCAAAATAATAACTCCCATCTGCAAACCTGTAAAAGCCTGATCCATGACTAAATCCATTCAACCAAAAGCCATCAAAAAGATCACCATTCACCCATTTCATAACCCCTTTACCACACATTCTCCCAGCTTTCCAATTCCCAATAAATATGTTACCATTACTCCAAACATACTTACCACTTCCTTCACGTACTCCCTCTTTCCATGACCCTTCATAAATATCATAATTACAGTATACTTTTTTTCCAAGCCCATGCTGAATGTTCATCTTCCAGGCCCCTCTATATATAGACCCATCAGGACTAGCAAAGGTGCCAAAGCCATGAAGGTAACCCCAAGAGAAATCACCCTTATATGTTGCTCCTGATGGCCAAAAAATCTGTCCTTTACCAGTCATTTGTCCTTCTTCCCAATCACCGTCATAAATTGTTCCATCAGGCCAAGTATACTTTCCCTTGCCGTGGGGAAAGATTCCCTTGAAATTACCAACATAGACATCTCCATTTAAGAAGACCTTATCACTGAACCTAAAAAAAATAATTCAACAATTTATCAATATTCAACCAGAAGAATTAGAATGAATGTTCATGTATGATAACCAGCGTTCTATCATCAAAAGGAAAATATGGGTGCTAAAGATTAAAGAGCACCTTTCACTGCTCTCCATGATCAGCATCTAATAATGACCTAGCAATCCTCAATGACTTCTGATAAACTCATCTTAAATGCCTTGATTACTTTTAAGCAATGAGAAAGTATTTCTTTATTGTTGAATGGTGAAGCTCTGGACAATGAAAACAAATGTCATATTGAGAATGAATAAATAAACATATAAAGCACAATAAACATCAGAACGCTAGGAAAATTCCTATTTGTCTATGCCATTACATAATTTTCTGAGTTCATGCTATTTGTTTTAGTTTTGGTTTCCTAAAAACCAAGGTGGGAAAATGGTGTGGGGCAAAGAGATGTAACGTAGTGGTCAAGGATAGAGTTGTATTTGTAAAAATATTCTAATTAGTTTCCTATCTAAATTTCTTTACCTATTTAGCCAAAGGCCATATTGCAATTCCCTAGGTATTTAAATTGTATATTTTTTGTAAGATAGGAAAACTCTCTCAAACCGTTTTCCAAATGGTGTTGGATTAGTTTGGTTTTCTTTATAAATAGGACCCTTTGTAAACACCTTCATTCATTCAATTATCAATATATTTTCATATTAATTAAAGAGCTTGGTATTCTTGGTGTTTTGCTTGGTTATTGTGGATTCAAGGCCGCCATTCTTATGGATTCAAAAACAAACCGTTGTATTCGATAACGATATACTGTTGAACGCACCGCTGTTGCGTCAAAAGGTACTGGCTGCATGTCTTGAAATAGGAAAGATAATAACCCAATCTTGCAAGATATTTGTTTGCAATGATTGACAATACTATTGGTTGGCTAATCGAATGCTTAATCTTATAATGTATTTCCATGCTTTCATTGAGAAAGAAAAAAAAATCGTAAAATGATTTTTTGTTTCTTTATAATGCTTTATAGTGTTGCAACTAGTTATTTCATTTTATGAATAATATCTTGCTTGTAAAAGGAACATTAGAATACCAAAAGGCATACAGGATAATTTCATCTAGCAGAAACTTATTCCAACCTTTTTCTTTGAGTGCATCTTTTTATCAATTACTTCAGCTAAAAATAACATCAACACACGTAGGCATCAATCCTGCAACTTAGAAAAGTTTCCGAAGTCATCCAACTAATGAGATTTATTTTCTGAAGACAATTATGAAATATACACCCAAGTTTCCTAACAATTTCCATATTTGCTGTACAATCCCAAAGAAAGATGTAGCCACATGATCCGACTTTTATATTCTATAAATTTGATAAACTTACCAAATCATACAAAAAAATACAGATCTAGCAAATGCCAAGTGAATCAAATATAAGCATATCTATGGATATTTACATCAATTGGTAATGTTAAGGGGGTAAGATTTTGGATGGACTCTTGATGTGATGACAGACCTTTAACTATCTCCTTCCCAGAATTATTCCATATAGCAAATTATAGGGAGGGTTGGGTATTGGACTTTTGTACCTTCTCTAGTCAAAGAGTTGTTTGGCTTCCCAGCTTTAACTGTCAGGATTGGGAGATTGATCCATTGGTTAATTTACTGTCTTGACACTCTCCTCCAGGATCATTCCCCATAGTGGGGAGGAGGATAGATGGAAATGGAGCATATCAAGCAAAAGTTTGTTTTCTGTTCAATCATTCTATGGGTCTTTATTTCTTCACATAAAATGGTTTCCAGTAAAATCTATTTGGAAATAAAGAGCTTCCCCTAGATAACCTTCTTTGCTTGGAAGACCTCCGGGGGAGCTATTCTTACTTTGGATAATCTGAGAAAACGGCAACATATTACTCTTGACTGATGCTTCATGTGCAAGAAGAATGTTGAATCAGTGGACCATCTTTTTTCAACATTGTCATGCTAGAGATGTACGGGATCTTTTTTGGACCTCATTTGCAGTTGAGTGGGTTATGACGGTTTTTGTGTTGACATCATAGCTGCCCTAGTCCAACAGTGAAGAGGTTGGAGTCTTGTTCCCTCTTAGTTTTCTTGTGGTCTTTGAAGTGAGAGAAATGCTAGAGCTTTTGCGGGGAAGGAGCATGCAATTCATTTTGTAAAAGGAAATATTCTTGTTTCCATATGTGCTTGGCTCAAACATAAGTTTTTTCCACCTTAAGTCATGCTTTGTCAGTTTATCTTATTTATCATAAGAGAAAAGAGAGAGGGGAGAGAGAGAGAGAGAGAGAGAGAGAACGAAAGAAAGGAAAAACATCAACAGGCACATACAAATCTCACAGCAGCCCTATGAAACTTTCAGGAAAGTTCATGCTTCCAAAAGGGGGCAAGGTGGAAAAGTGCCAGTATTTGACAAATTAAAAGAGCTGTCAGGATGCTAGGATCATAATTATTTTCATGCCAGCAATTTCCAATTCAAAACCGAGACTCATCTTATTGGTTGTTCAAGACATAATGTGCAATAAGTATCTTCAAAATAACAGGCAATTTTGATATTCAATAAGCCAAGCTCGCTTGCAAACTTGACAATGAAAAATGCATAATGCTCATAAATAATTGTTACTACAGTAACAAGGCAAAGAAATAATGTATTAAATCAAAAAAAGATAATAATTGCACCACAGAATTACAAAAGAAGTCCTAATCATAGAGACTTCAAAAGAAAAGGCAGTAAGATGAGATTTAAACAGCAACCTAAACCAAAAATAAACAAAGCGAATAATTAAAAGAAAAAAAAAGTACAGAATCTTGAAGAATATAATCAAGACAACAATAAAGCTCAAAATATATATATACACACACACACACATATATATATAGAGAGAGAGAGAGAGAGAGACAAGGCTACAATCTATTCTAGCATGGGACAACCAGCATTATAAGTTTAGTAAGGTGGCAGGCATTACAAAGAACGGGGTTCCCCTTTCTTTTGGATAGAGAGAAGGAAAATTAAGAGAAATTGATTAATTTCGAAGATTTTGCAAAATAGCATTCTTACAGAAACTAATTCTCGCTTACTGCAAATCCCCTTAACATTTATAGGGGCCCCTTTGCATCATTTCTGTGAACTGTGCCGATCCTTTTTGCCACTGAACATGCTTGCATTTTCAACTTCAAACATTTTTGCTACTGAAAATCAAAATGATACCAAAGGGCCCTTAGTTTTGCATTGGAAAAATATCCACCCATTACACTTCAGCTTAAACTTCAATTTAATATAGCAAATCATAAATGATAAATTGCCACTAAACATGAGTTCCGGTCCTCCTATCATTTCACCCGAAAAAGGAAAAACAATAACAACGATAATAAAAGAAAGAATGGGAAGAATTTAATACAAAATTAAGATGAAACTGAAACACAGGAAGAATTAGAATTGAAAGAATCACATTGCCACTCCATTGAAACAAATTCAAAACTTCATCGTTTTGAAGGGATTAAAACCGACTGATCGTTTAAAAGTGAAGATACTAATCTAATGTACTCCTTGAATTGGCTGTTCCATTCCATTTTCTGTTCAACTCAATGCAGCGATGAGAGTCCACAAAGAGCTGCAAAAGATGAAGATCCAAATGCGAGGAAACGCAGAACTCACCGGCAATAGATTGATTGGAGGATGTGAAGGTTATAAATCGAAACCCTAGTTTCTCAATAAATTAGCGATCGAATCGGTTTCAGAGTCGAAGCCAACAGTGAAGTCGAGACCAGAATGGATCCTCCCTCTCTCTCTCTCCAAAGGTCATGCTTTCTCTCTCCTACTCTACATTGTTCCGTTACCTGTACAAGAACTGGTTCTTTCCTTGTCGGTTACGTACAAACATTAAGAAGTTTAAATATTCGAAATTGTACACGTGTCGAAATCAAGATGGTTTTGTTTGTGGGACCAATGCAGTTCGATTGCGGGGCGTAGGGAGGATACTGTGAGCTGGTTTGTAGACGACGTGGCTGGCGTTGAACTGTCTGCCACGTAAAGCATAAAACCGCCTGAGTTAAATATTTGAGCAAAGCAGTTATTTAAAATTAATAATTTTTTAAATAAATCGGTTAAAATTTTTTTTAAATCAATTCAAATATCATATTCAATTTGAATAAGAATAATGTATTCAAAGTAAAATTATTATTGATAATAACAGATTTTTTTTTTAAATAAGTTGGTAAAAAATAATTTTTTTAATCAATTTAAGTTTCATATTCAATTTGAATAATGTATTTAAAGTAAAATCATTATTTGTAATAGCAAATTTAAAAAATATATTTAAAGAATAGATAAAATCTTACGTGAGTAAACTCTTAAAATGTGTTTGGTGTATTGAAAAATATTAAAAATTTTTGAAATTCTTAAAAAGTTATTATTTTTTTCTCACTGCACGAATTACGAACTTACAAATTATCTCATTTTTTGTTACTCTAAACGCTCGCTAAAGCTTATAAACTTTTTAAATATAGCAACAAAGTTGTCATAACAAAAAAATGAAAAAAAAATGATTTCTAATAGATAACCTCATTTTGAAGATGCTATTCAAATTGTTGGTTTTCGGCAAACAAAATATTATCTGATTTATTAAAAGAATTATTAATTTCAAATAAGTTTTTTTTTTTTTTGAGAAATTTCTTGTAAATTACAAGTGAATTCCCGTGAATTTCTGACAAGTTAGACAATACATTTTACAAGTTTCGAAATTACTTTTGTATTTCTTATTTTTTAAAATTTTTAATAAAAATTTTAATATTACTTATAAATGCTGAAAAGTATATGGAATTTTGCTAATATCAAGAGCATATTTGACAATCCTCTAAAAATAGTAAACTTTTAAAATTTTCTTCAAGTTTTTGCCAAATAAATAAAAAAATATATCATACAAACAAAATTACTATTTTTTTAACTTTTTTAAATTTTATCAAACATAAAAAAGTCTCTAAATTACCCAAAGTTAAAAGTTTTTTTATGCACCAAACGGGATCCAAATACTCTCTTATGAGTTAATTAAAAAATTACTCAAAAAATTAAACTGTTTATAAGTTAAATCATCTTATCTGAAAATATGTTAATTGATTCGTATAGAATACGTTTAATTTTTTAGCATTTTTGTGTTATAGGCCCGTTTGGAGTAAGAAAAAATAAGATAAATTGAGATAAAATGTGATTTTGGGTTAATTTTGGCGCCGCTTTTTCTGAAAAGTCGCAAATCGTGGAAACGATTTTCCAAATTCGTTCCCATGAATTCAAAAAAATTCACAAAAAATAACGACAATGGTACTCGTTTGAAAGCTCTTGACACGAAAAATATGATTGTATAAAAAATTTACACATTCGATTAACCTATTTTCAGATTTTTTATTTTTTAAGCAAAATGTTAGAATTTTTTAAAATTAGTGATGGCAGGAAAATTAGTGTAAAGGGGTTGTTGAAGATTTATAGAGATTTTTAGAGGTTTATCTTGATGCCAAACGAGGCCATGATGTAATTCTTTAGAAAATTTAAAAAATATAAAAAGTACAAAAATTTAAACGTAGAAGATCACTGTAATTTATCTAAACTCTTTTTTTCTATAAATTTCTAATCAAAATTAATTAACAATGTCACTTGTTTTATTGATATATGCATTTTTATCATTACGTTTAACTTGATTAATAAATAATAAATTTTTGTAGAATAGTAGTCACTCACGACTAATCGATTATGGTCATTAATTTGTGTGGATCATATTCACAATCTGTTAATCTGTTAATTGGTGATTGGTATTTTTTTAAATAAAATAATTAAAATATTATTTTATATTTTTACACATTCCAACAAGGTCATCAATGTTACAGGAACAATTGATGGCAAACTCAATTTTAAAATAAAAATAATTGACAACAATAATTTTATTAAAATTTAGTTGGCAAAAAATAATTTTAATGAATCCATAATTTAAATATACCCTAAGTTAGGAGGTCTTTATTCAAAATATAATTTCTAATAAGATAAACAAGTCAAGTAGGATGCCCGTTCAATTAACGATTATAGTTGCGTTTAGTGTAGTAAAAAATAAGATATATTGAGATAAAATATGATTTTTGGTTAATTTTGGAGTTTTTTTTAATAGTAGTAAACTGTGGGAACGGTTTTTTCAAATCTGTTCCCACGGATTCAAAAAAATTTACAAAAAATAGCGACAATAGTACTCGTTTGAAAGTTTTCGACACGAATAATATGATTGTAAAAATAAATTTACGTACTCGGTTAATTTTCTTCCAGATTTTTTATTTTTTTGCCTGTTCAATTAACGATTGTGGCTGCGTTTGGTGTGGTAAAAAACAAGATATATTGAGATAAAATGTGTTTTGGGTTAATTTTGGCATTTTTTTTAATAGTAGCAAACTATGTGGATGGTTTTCCAAATCTGTTCCTACGGATTTAAAAAAATTTATATAAAATAGCGATAATAGTATTCATTTGAAAACTTTTGATACGAAGAATATGATTGTAAAAAAAAAATTACGCATTCAGTTAACTTCCTTTCAGATTTTTTATTTTTTTAGCAAAATATTGAATTTTTTTTAAATTAATAATGATGAAAGTTTGAGTGATATAGAGGTTATTGGAGATTTAGTGATTTATTTTGTTTGTTGGAGGTCCAAACGCAACCTATATTACCAAATTTATTTATTTTTTTGCTTATCATTATTGCCCCAAACTCATTTATCTTCTAATTGAAATCCTAAACTCGTATCAACCTTATCAAAATTCGTCCAAAACCTACAAAAACAATTAATAATACATTGCAAATTTATATAAATACTCAAAAGATAATAATAACATCTAAAAACTCATCACATAATTATAACTTTTGCAGTTTTAAATTTTTATAAACTAATAAGGGCTCGTTTGAAACCACAAAAAAAATCAAAAAACTTCAAAAAACTTCAAATCCCTCCAATCATATTTTGCCACATATCATTTTTACATCACATCAATCCCATCCATTGTTTTTTTTTTAGTTTTTTTTGGAACTCCAAATGCACCCTAAGATAAGTTAATATAATTAATTCAAATATTAGGAAATTTATCTCAAATAGGTTGAATATATATATGTGTGTACAACCAGGGCAGATTCAGAAATTTTATTGAGTGGGGGCCAAATTTAGAAAAAAGTAAACATTAAAAATTTTTAAATAACAACTAAATTTCAGTGGGAGTAATTTATATATTTATATATTAAAAGAATAAAAAAATTATACAAAACATATATAAAATATACAAACTTTTAATAGTCAGTGGGGGCCTTTTCATGGATCCGCTCTTGTGTACAACAAACAAATTATTTGTACTGAATTTTAGATTTACTTAAAATTAAAACAAGTTGATGTAAATAATGTTTAAAAGTTATTTAAAAAAATTAAATTTTGTTAAAAAAGACATAAAAAGATGAAAAATAACTAAAATAAAAAAGTGAGAGCTTATTATTCCCAAACCACCTTAATGCTATGCAAGTTGCACGAGTTACTCAATTGCAAATAGAGTAAAAATTAATACATTTGAAATTTTTATTTCATTAAAATGGAATTGTTTGCCCAAAACTTTATATTTTTGTTGGATTATTTCGTAAAAATCCATCAATTTGATTTTTTTAATTTATTTTAGCATTTCAGAATTTGAGTTCACAAAATTATAGAAATAATAATAATAATAAAAATAAAATAAAATAAAAATTTCCCTTTCCAAACAGATCCTTATGAACGAGCAAGTGGCATCAGGATGGTCTTCAAGTTCTTTGGGCGTAGCAAGAGCAATGGAGTTATCCTCCATGTTCACGAATCGATTTCACCCCGTTTCTCTGACCCAATCGTCGCCCAGAACATCTACTTTCTCTCGCTCTCCAACTGTCTCTTCCACTGTCAGACCAAACAAGAACTCTCCATCCTGCTCTGCCACTGCCCCTACTACTCTACAGGGGGAGCCCCAAAGTAGACCCACCAATGTTTCCCACAAGCGTCTTCCAGTTTCTTACACTGCAAGACAATCTGCAATTCTTGATATTCAACAAGCGTCTGATTTGGGTTCAGCTCTTACGAGGTTTTTCCGTTCTTTGAAACCTTTACGTATGTATGATTCATATGAATGTGTTGTCTTTCATGTGTTCGACATCTGAATTGTCTCAAAGTGGACTGGTTTCAGGGAATTTCTCGCTGGACTATGAATTTTAAGATTAAACCTCAACTGGGTTTTCTAACTGGTACAAGAAAATTGGCTTTTGTTTGAATTTAAATTGCAGATTTATGTGCTTCACGCATAAATTTGTAGACTTTGTTACTTAATTTGCAGGCCCTTTTTTTGTCTAGTTTGCTGAATGGTACATAGTTTTTAGTATAATCTCGCGTGAGTTCTGTGATTATTCATGTAAATTTGAGTTGTGATGGAGGTTTTGCATCTCTTGCGTGTGAGGTTGTTTCTTCCTCCTCATACACCGATGGTGAAGGGTGAGGATTTGTTGTTTGGAGGGTAAACATTGTAGTTGCTTTCTCCCCCCTCCCCCCCCCCCCCCGGGGGGGGGGGGGTGTTGGAGCCTATATAAGATTCAACAAATTTCAGAATCAGACACCAAGATTCAATAAATGAGATGTAACTCTGGTAGGCCAACCATTGTGGGTGAAGATTGAGGCCTTGAAGGGCTGGGCTTATATAATTAGGATATGATCTATGAAGTCTAAAAGTGAGTTGGGACATTTTGTGATCAACGAATTCATTTTCAGCTAAACTAAGATTATGGGATGACAGCTATATGCTGGCCATGCTTTCCAAAAGAAAAATATCGTGTGATTAAGAAAGAATATGTTTTGTTGGTTAAAGAGTTTCCTATCGGTATTCATATTAGTTTAAGCATAGTCAATAGGTAGGCTTGTCAGGATCTTTGAGTATCAAGATATGGATTTAGAAGTGAATGCATATAAGACAGCTATTGCTTAGATGATTCCCCCCCCCCCCCCAGCGAGAGAGAGAGAGAGAGAGAGAGAGAGAGAAACCAGTTTAATTGGAAAGGGTGCAGTGATCTTGTTTCACTCAATATCTTAAGTTCTAAACTATGTTTTCTACTGCTGTATCAGGCAAGAAGGAAAATGTTTCCACGTAAAATTATATAGCTTTCTCATAACAAGTGCTGGTGTTAATTATTTACAGGTTGGGTGGAATGTTGAAGGTGGAAGAGTTGAATATAATTTTGCGCCATTTTGGGAAACTAGATAGATTGCAGGAGCTTTCTCAGGTGCCGCAAGTTGCTTTCACTACAACTTATTTTTCTTTGATTTACTAATTACAATACTATGATTGTGTTGACCTTTTTTTATTTATTTGCAGAGTTGAGTATGCATTTGAATTAAGTAATATCAGTATGTGTGTGTGTTTATATAAACCCTAAGGGTTAGCTCAATTGGTCAGGTCTTGAATTTGTTTCCCAACGGTCATTGGTTCGAGTTTCCTCAGGCTTCAGGGATTAGTTTTGGTGCGAGCAAGCTGTCCTGAACATCCTAGGTTATAAGAAAAAAAATGTGTGTGTGTGTGCGTGTGCGTGTGTATATATTTTCTGTCTCACTGAATCTGCAGATTTATATGCTGTCTTTATTTATTTGGTTTTGTACCTGGTCAAGAATCTATTTTTTGATCTCATCACTGCAATTTGTTTTGAAGTTAAAATGCCGGCTGTCTAAAACCATAACCCTGTTATGATAAAATTTGGTGGATTAAACTTTTTGTTCTGTGGAATCAAAAGGAGTTTGAACCCCATTTCTAAACCAAGTATCTGAAACTTTTGAAGGAGCAGTGTTACTGGTCAAAATTTAATATGTTATTTAAATTTGTGTGGCAGGAATGTACCAGTGTAAGCTAAAATTATGAGCTGAAAATTAATATGAACACCTTTCTTTTATGTTTAAACATGTACAAGTCTCTTAATGCAGAGTGAGTTTGTCTAGTCTTAATTTATGATATTCTGAATCTCTGATATAGGTATTCTTTTCGCTTTCAATAACTTGACCTTGTAGTCTGACAGAAAAACTGGCTTCACCAACCATTTCTCATTCGTATACATGGTCCCGCCTATGATTGTGGCTTTGAGTGTTCATACGTGTTCTGGTTCTTTCCAAGTGCAACAAATTTATTTATTTTTTATATTATTATTTGTTTATTTGGTGAATTAATGGTTTCCTTTCTGTCCCCCATCTTTTGGATCTAAACTACTCATTTATTATGCAACTCTCCTGTCATGTTTTCTGGTGACGATGAGTTCATCACTAAGGTACTTTTATCTTGGTATTATTGCAGGTTTTTGATTGGATGCAGAAAAATGGAAGGATCGACCCTTCGTCTTATAGCAGTTTTATAAAGTTCATGGGGAAGGGCCTTAATCCTGTGAAGGTGCTAGAAATATACAATAGCATAGAAGATGAATCAATGAGAAATAATGTCTCTATCTGTAATTCTGTCCTTAGTTGCCTGGTTCGGAGTGGGAAGTTTGAGAGTGGCATCAGATTGTTTCATCAGATGAAACATGATGGTCTTAGACCAGATGTTGTTACATACAGTACGGTATGTCACTTCAGTCACAATATTATCTTTCATAATAATGTTGCCTATTGGTCATGTAAAATTGAGTTGCAGCTGAACTTCATAAAATTATGAAAAAAGAACACATTCATCTAAATTTATTGTTTCTTCTAGTAGTAGAATAATTTAAAATCTTGGAAAGAGAAGTTGGCTTATTGCAAATATTATAGGAAACAAAATGGAGCAATCACATTATTTTCTGGTGTGTGCTTTTAGTAAACCTTCACAAATATTGTCTTCTGTTATCCTTAGCTCCTTGCAGGCTGCATCAAAGTAAAAAATGGCTATTCCAAGGCCATGGGCCTGGTTCAGGAGCTGAAGTCTAATGGACTGCACATGGATAGCGTAATATATGGGACACTTATAGCTGTTTGTGCTTCAAATGACCAATGTGAAGAAGCTGAGAACTACTTTAACCAGATGAAGGATGAAGGTCACATTCCTAATGTTTATCATTACAGCTCTTTGCTCAATGCTTACTCAGTTGATGGAAATTATAAGGCGGCTGACATACTGGTTCAAAATATGAAATCTGCAGGGTTAGTACCTAATAAGGTTTGTTTTCATGTTATCTCGCTGCTTAAAGGTTATGAGTTTATATGGTGTCTTAACATTAGTTTGTTTTAAGTTTATGGTTAAAGTGTAGGTATTGGTCATGATGTTAATACGATATCAGACAACTTAATTTCAGCTTCACGTGAACCACTTTTGAAAAATACTTCTCTATTTATAAGAAAAAGCAATAAGAAAACCAGATAATACTGGTGAGTTCAATTTAAGAGCAGTTAAATGTATAAAACAGGCATTTTCACATAAACTTCTGGGAAGGAGACTTCGCTTATCTTGAATGTATGCTCTGTGCCTTGTGTCCAAAGAACAAGAAATGTCACATCATTTTTTTATACGTGCCGAAGTTATGGATAGAAATTTCTGAGAAATCAAAAAAAGTACAGATGCTCTATTTATCCCTAGGTAGAGAAAATACCTATTGAAGTGGAGGGTTTCTTCAAATAACAAGGGGCACATATTATGTGTTTTTGTGTTTGCTGCTGCTCTACTCTTGCTTTTTCTATCTTTCTCCCTTTTGAACTTTTCTCTTACCATTAATTATACTGCTCTCTTTAGATGCCAAGCTTTTACTTACACTATGTCCACCACAACATGTTTTCTCTTGCAGTTTATTTTGACAACTTTGTTAAAAGTATATGTTAGAGGAGGATTGTTTGAAAAATCAAGAGAACTGTTAACTGAACTGGAAGCTTTAGGTCATGCTGAAGAGGAGGTATGCTTGATATCTTGTCTTGAACCTTATCTTTAAGAAGTTGGTTCACCCATGTTGGAGGCAAATTCTTAAAAGGCTTCATAGCAAAACAATAATTTAAATTATGAAAGATTACTCAATAAGCCCGTGGGGTTTTATATTTTAAGATGATGTTGTGTTAATTCCACAAATTTTGCTGAGGAACGTCTTACTCTAATAATTAATTCCACAAATTTTGCTGAGGAATGTCTTACTCTAATAATACTATCTTATGGTTACTATTTTGATTGGCAGTAGTTATATCCTAAAGATATGCCATAGCTGTTGAGTTTATTTGGATCCTTCGTCAAATATTTATTTGTTTGGTTGTAAAACAGAATAATCTACGAGCTCATATTTATGCTTGGAAACTGATGCGGCTCCTCTGCCTTCTCCACTGCAAAGTATTCTTAATTTTTTGACAAGCATTAACTAAGAACTGTTCTGAAGGATTTGAAAAAGTATAAATCAATTGTTTGAGAGATTTCTACTCAAAAAAATCTCGCATGATTTCTGAATTGGAGATGGGCAATGTTTTTCGGAATCAATTAAGTTCAGTTTGGTCCTAGTATTGTTTGTTGGTACCCTCACACTCCACTGTCAAAGTGGGTTTAGTTTTTTGTTCTCTTTCTGGCTGACATAGGTTTAGATGTGCATATTAGCAACAACTTTTCATTTCCTTTTTTGTAATTTGTTTTATAAGATTCGGCTTTACTTCTGTAGCTCATCAGATATAATTTATTTGCAGATGCCATACTGTTTATTAATGGACGGCCTTGCAAAGGCTGGACAGATGCATGAAGCAAAATCAGTTTTTGAGGAAATGAAGAAAAAGGATGTGAAATCTGGTATGTTTTCTGATGAGTGTATGAGCATTCTGCAAGCCTCTTTTAAACATCAATCGGTGTATCCTACCATCAATGATCTATGACATGCCAAATTGCTTGTTTATATGGCACCAAGTCAAGAATGACACCTTTTGCCTTTTGGTCTTGTTTCAGAAGGTTTCCTTTTTATGAAAATTTAATAATAAATCAATTAATATATTATGCTGTATTTTGATGTGATCTATTGTATTTAAATGGCAATATTAGAATTATTATTCCGTTATTGTTTCATTTTGTTCTCTTAGGAAACAGAAAAGTTTGGTCATTTTGATGGAGAAGAAATAGCATTTTGTTCTTAGCCTATTTAACATGATTACTAATTTATAACTTATTGTGTGTTCTCCATTTCATTATATTTTAGGCCTGCTTGCAGAATATATGAACCTGAGATTATGTATAATCTGGCATCTTTGCAGGACTTACTCAAATTTCTTTTCTATACCTGCAGATGGCTATTCCTACAGTATTATGATATCGGCCTTTTGCCGAAATGGACTATTTGAAGAAGCAAGACAACTGGCTTGTGATTTTGAAGCTACATATAACAAATATGACTTGGTTATTATGAATACAATGCTCTGTGCCTACTGCAGAGCAGGAGAAATGGAGAGTGTTATGAAAATGATGAAGAAAATGGATGAATTAGCAATCAGTCCTGATTGGAATACCTTACATATTCTAATCAAATACTTTTGTAAGGAGAAATTGTATCTGCTTGCTTACCGGACCATGGAGGACATGCACAAGAAAGGCTACCACCTAGAGGAGGTACTATTTATTATCAGTTCAGTTGTTTTTTTTTTTTAAATTATTATTGTTTATTAGTCATAAAAGGCATTGAACCCATTTTTATTGGTTTGGATATCTTTTTCCTTTTTCTTGGTTAACATAGATGAAGCCTATGGCAGCACTGACTAGAAACCATTTTCCTTTCTCTCCTCCTCTATTCTTCTGACCAGTCTGAGACCTGTCCATGTAACTGTTAGTGGTGATAAAAGATGAAATACAAAAACTTGATCTGTGGGCGCAAAGCATAAGTGCAGCCCCGCAACTGTATCTTGTGCTTCTTGAATCTTTCAGACTCCCCTTTGGGACAAGAATTTTTGCCATTCTCGTATGAGTTTGGTTGCCAACTTTGTTGATCCTTCTCATCTGAGTAAGAATGACTAGGAGTCATCTGAAGAAAGATTTGTTTCTTTCTCAGAATTGCTATTTGAATAAGAAGGATTTATTCTCTTCTTGAAGCTGCAGAACAATAGGGAAGCTTGTATGATTGACGCTCAGTAGTTTATGACAAAGTTTGGGAAAGTTATTTGCAATTATTTTGAGTTAAATGTAGATATTAAATGGTACATCTGCCACAGATGTGTTTTAGGAGGTGCATGTGGGTTTGGTTGGCATTATGACAGACACTTGCCATTTGAAGGGGCCTCTCTTCATTTCATGGTTTAGATTTGGATTCAGCCCCTGCTCCTTCCCCACACTCACACACACAAATGATGTTGAAGTTGAATTTAATTGTCATTAAAAGTGAAAACAAATCGAGTTATTCGCGAGCTATTCCAGCTTGGCTTGAAAAAAGCTCGGCTCTAGCTCGATTCGTGACTAAAACGAGCTAGAATCAAGCTTGATTTGTGACTCGTTTTAGATTTGAGCTCAAATTGAGTCTAGAAAAGCTCGGCTTGAAAACTTACAAGCAGGTTCGATAAAATAATTTATATTTTTTTAATAATATTTTTATTATATGTTTTTATATTATTTTATTTATTATATTTTATACTAAAACGACGTAGTTTTAGTTTAATCGAGTAATTTGCGAGCTGAGTTCGAGTCTAAATTTTTTTTTATCGAGCTGAGTTCAAGCTTATATAGAAGCTCGAATCGAGCTCGAGCTTGGTATAAATAGCTCGAGCCGAGCTTGAATAAGTTAAAGCTCAACCCGATTCAGCTTGTTTCCACCCCTAATTGTCATTACTTCAAGAACTTTTGGCACGTTAGCATTAGAGGTAAATTTTAGCAGACTAATGCAGAATTCTGCAACGTTGATGCAACAAGCGGTCATTGTGGACCAATGCTTTGTCATGTGACTATTGAGATAGTTCAAATTTTTGACAAGATGAAATCTGCTTCATAGGTACTTACATTGTTTTTTACCTGCAGGAGCTTTGCTCCTCTTTAATTTTCCATCTTGGTAAAATTGGGGCCCATTCAGAAGCATTTTCTGTGTACAATATGTTGAGATATAGCCAAAAACCAATGTGCAAGGCCCTTCATGAGAAAATGCTGCATATCCTTATAAAAGGGAAACTTCTCAAAGATGCATATGTAGTAGTCAAGGTATGCCGTATTAGTTAATGAAATCTTATTTTGTTTGGTAATTTATCTGGTGTGAATGTTTTCTGAAAACTTATTATTCGACAGGATAATGCAAGATTGATTTCTCAGCCTGCTAAGAATAAGTTTGCAACTTCATTTCTGAAGTTTGGCAACATAAACTTAGTGAATGATGTTATAAAGGCCATCCACGGTTCCGGCTACAAGATTGATCAGGTAACAATTGACTTCCATACACCTAAAGACATTTGCATACGGGTCTTGTACCTTATACATAGGATCTTGGCATCTTGACGACGGATTCTGCATATTTTCCACAGTGCTAGTCCCAGGATCTTCCAATCCCATAAGTGCATTTGTGAGACTGTAAAGCTGCTTTCTGTTATGTGTTATATCATATATGCAATTTTTTTTTTTTTTTAATTATGGGGATTGCTAACATTTCACTATTTTGGACAGAATGCCAGTATCATTCATACAAAAGTAGGTCTTAAAGTAATTTCCCATTTTCTTTCCTTATTCCTCCACTTATAAATTTTCTCCTAGTTTCTGCTGATGCAACAAACCATTACTGTAATGAAAAAAAAATTCTTGTGTCCTTTTAGACTTGTAATTCTAACTGATATTGTGCCCTGTTTTCATCCTCTCTGCACAATGTTGTTAGGTGCAGTCCAATGGACTGGGTTCCATGTGTAATGTTGGCAAATTTGCCACATAGTATGAACCTCTTTTCAAAAATAGTAATAATGATTGGCTAGAGCGGATGCTGTCTGAAAGAAAGTGACATGATTGTCCTCTAGAGCAATTGTGTTACATTCTCTTCTGTACTTATATTTGTGCAGCGAAAAATTATCCATTGAGGAAAAAAAAAATCGCAGTTTGACTTATTGTAGTAATACAAATGAATCCTGAATTTATCAACAGTTCTTGAAATGTGTGAACATTCTGAACATTGCATATAATTTTCACAGATTTTCAGGATCTCTAGTTTATTCTAATAGCTAGCGAATGATACCTTATGCTTTTAAGCTTTTTAACAGATACTGCTTTTCCTAAGTTTGTCTTAGGATATCTTTTTCATATTTCGTGTAGTAGATTTTTGGAATAACTCTTGCATTATAAAACATTCACTTACCCTTTAACCAGTGAAACCCATATTTGTCACTGTGCTCGTGGGATTTGATCTCACCCCCCCCTTTTTTTTTTCAGGGGCTGTTTCATGTGGCTGTATTGCGTTATATTGGCCAGCCTGAGAAGAAGGAACTGCTTCTCCAGTTGCTACAGTGGATGCCTGGTCAAGGCTACGTGGTAGATTCATCAACACGGAACTTAATCCTGAAGAACTCTCACTTATTTGGGCGCCAACTCATTGCCGAGATATTGGCCAAACAACATATGGTGTCAAAGGCATTGAGATCTCATGAAATGAAAGGCAAATAAATTTGAGAAATGGACACATTTCAGGTACATGTCATTTTATAGCTTATCACTGTAGAAGATAGACGAGTATAATGTTCACCCCTTCCTTCCTTTGGCTGGTTGCTCCGCCATGTCTTATCCCTTCTACCACTACTACTATTATCATTATAATTGTTATTATTGTTATAAATTTGTATTTCTCAGGCATTGACTGAGACCTTGCAGAATGAAGCTATGGGATTCAGCCATGGGACATGGGGAAAAATTTTGAGTGCTGCTGATATTTCTGAATGTGCCACCATTCATTTGCTTGGCTGAAGATGATTTGTTAGCATGTGTCTGTTTTGCCGTTATTGCTGATGGTTCTGAAAGTACCACCATTCATTGCATTGTTGAAGATGAATCATTAGCGTGTATCTGTGTTTTTTGCTGTTATTGAAACGCATTCTTGGCGCGAAGACCTTTCTAACTTAAATGGGACTCCGGAGTTGGAAGGAGTGATTAGCTGAGTGGAAATTGCAGCAGAGTTTTCCCCTCAGAACACTCCCATATCCAGGTTCAATTTGTACATACTAGACTTGTTATGAGTGCTAACCAATTTTAAAGATCATTGCTTTTGTTGAACCTAATGATGATGTTTAGTTAATATTGTCACTCGGGTTCTTTAATAATTAGTGATGCTATTCTAAGATAGTCTTGTAACTGATAGAGGTACTGGAGAAGTCATGTTCTTTTCATGTGAGAAGTGTCTGTAGCATTTGCTGGGTACTGTTTCTTGAAAAGCCTTTGAGCGTGTGGCCAAGAAAGTTAGAATAGATTATTGTATATTTCATGTTTTTTTAATTAGCCTTTGTTTAGGATAGGTGAATGGAGCGAAAGAAATGGTGTGTTCGGTGCACCAAATTTTGGTAAAAATTTTAAAAAATTTTTGAAAATCTCTATTACATTTTTACACATTCATATTTTCTTGAAATTTGAAAAAAATTCAATACCTTCTGAAAAAAAAAAAAAGTCAATAAGTGGAATTTAGTTAATCAAATAGTAAATTTTTTTTTACCATTTTCACCAAGGACTCCGAAGGTACCGAATGACACTCACTGTGATTATTTTTTCTGAGGTTGCAGAAACCGTTCCGACGGATTCGCACAGTCAACTTTCATTCAAATGGATTGTATAAATTATTTCGAGTCCGGTTTGGTCTGCAAAGAAGTTATGACTGATGTAAAATTTTGAATTTATCCAAATGGAATTTCAATCCGTTGAAATACGAATTCTACCATTTATCTCTAAAAAATACGGTTTGAGATGTGTACACTAAATGCAAAAAATTTTTTCAAATTACATTTTATCTAACTTTTTATCACTCTAAATACATCTTAAATAATAGAAATAAAAAATATTTATATTATTTTTTGATATGAGGTAAACGAGAAGGGGAAAAAAAAAAAAAGTAAACGGAGATGATTCATCTACTTTTATTAACTAACTTTTTTTTCACCTTCTATTTGGGTGTATTGGGTATAAAGTTTATAAATTCTTTTTTTTTCGGTTCTTAATATTTTTTATTATCTTACAAATGTTTATTATAAATAAATATATTTTAAAGGAAATATTAGTATTTATGATCATATTTTTTACTTTACCTTTCATTTCCTTTCTTATTTAAAAAAAAATTATAAATTTTATTCTCTTCATTTTTTTCTTTCCATTCATAAATTCATGTTCCCAACATATCGGGATGTCAACGGGGCGGGTATGACCTTCCCCGTCCCCGTCCCCGTTTAGCAATACCTTTACCCGTCTCCGTCCCCATCCCCGTTTCGGGGAAAAAATTTTTCCCCATACCCGTCCCCACAAAATAATGAATTCCCCGTCCCCATCCCTGTTTACCCGCCAAGTATATTAATTATTACAAATTATATATTATATATATAAAATAAATATTTAAAATTATTATAAATATTATATATATTAAATAAAAAAATATATTACATATATATATTAAATAAAAATTAAAAATATATATATAATATTTGACTTTGACTGATGCACTTAACCAAAGATGAAGTAGTCTTTATTTATAATCTCACAAGACCTTCACTTCTTTGTGAGAAATCGATGTGGGACTTCTAAAGGAGTCACCACGCCAACAAAATTAACAAAAAAATATTTAAACTGGTACGGGGCGGGGTGGGGACTATTGTACCCGTCCCCGTCCCCATACCCGTGCGGGTAACATTTCAAATCTCCATACCCGTCCCCGTCCCCGCTATTAACATCCCCATACCCTCCCCGAACGAGGCGGGTGAAACGGGTACCCACCGGGTACAGGTATATTTGACATCCCTACCAACATAGCATTAATTTCCTTTCATTTCCCTCTCCCTCTCCCTCTCCCTCTCCCTCTCCCTCTCCCAAACAAAGGCTCAGGGAAATGTAACATCAAAACATTTTTGTTCCGGTCAAATTAGTGTACAATCGTTAATGCATATAATATAAGTAACTGATGTAATAAAAAATTTGGGGGTTTTTGGAGGCCGGTCACTATTTATGAACTTATAAAGATTTAAGTCATACCCAAAAATCTTATTTGTGAATAAGTCACACTTGCAATAAAAAGACCAAAAAGGATATCACGCGTTTTTCACTACATTTCAAAACTGCCAGTTTTATCCAAAAATAGTGCACACTTTACTCATAACTTCCGTGACTTTCCATCTTCTTTATAAAGCAAGTAAAATTGATTTTTGGAAACAAAATCAAAACTGTTTGAGAAAAACCTAATTCCGCGACTTTCCATCTTCTTTACAAAACAAGCAAAACTGATTTTTGGAAACAAAATCAAAACTATTTAGGAAAACAGTACCACATAATAAAACAATACCGCATAAAAAATAGTACCACATAATAAAACATTATCGCATAAAAACAGTACCGCATAAAAAACAGTACCACATAATAAAACAGTACCACATAATAAAACAGTACCGCATAATAAAACAGTACCGCATAATAAAACAGTACCTCATTAAAACAGCACCATTCTTTGCATGATATAGTCATGCGGTACTGTTTTTGAACGAGCATGCATCCTAAAAAAAACAGTATCGCAGACATGTGGTACTGTCACACATGCGGTACTGTCGGTCATTCGTTTGATATGTGAACTATTTTTGTGTTTACATGTGATGTTTGTATGATAGAGTCATGCGGTACTATTTTTGAACGAGCATACATCCTAAAAAAAACAGTACCGCAGACATGTGGTACTGTCACACATGCGGTACTGTCAGTCATTCGTTTGATATGTGAACTATTTTTGTGTTTACATGTGTTGTTTGCATGATAGAGTCATGCGGTACTATTTTTGAACGTGCATGCATCCTAAAAAAACAGTACCGCAGACATGTGGTACTGTCACACATGCGGTACTGTCGGTTATTCGTTTGATATGTGAACTATTTTTTGTGTTTACATGTGATGTTTGCATGATAGAGTCATGCGGTACTGTTTTTGAACGCGGTACTATTTTTGAACGAGCATGCATCCTAAAAAAAACAGTACCGCAGTCATGTGTTTAAATACGTAATCCAGATCTGTATATATTCATTCGATCGACGTTAATCTCACAGCATAAACTCGCGTAATCCGTGTGTATTCCTTCGTATATAATCCTTTAACAGATTTTTATCTCACTATATCTTCACGCGATTGATAAGGAAGGAAACAAAAACGGAAAACGTGATTCTCGGTTCCATAATTTTCGGCAACTTCATCTCAGTTAATTATAGAAAAATGGCATTTAAGTCATATTATAAATTATATTTAAAACAAACTCGTGGGACCCACTCAAAAGTATGACTTAAATACAAAACTTTTCACATTAATGTGACTTAAAAGTAATACTTTTTTTTGAGTGTTACTAATAACTTTAAAAGATTACCAAGTATGACTTGGATACAATTTTTCGAAAAATTTGACCCAAAAAAAAAAAAAAGAAAAGAACTTTGGCATTATCAATTTTATTTTATTTTATTTTTTGTTTTTTAAATAATCTCATATGTAGATCTATACTTCTCAGTTTTAGTAATCAACAAAACAATGCAAAAGCAGGGTGAGATCTTCTAATTGATGCAACTATTGCCGCTACAAAAGCAAAACCGAAAGACCATGCGTCTGAGCTAATTGATTTGCTTTTGGGCCGCACTGAAGCCCAGGTCCACAGTATCGTACTCGGGCAAATTTTAAATTTATTAATTAGTAATTAAAATTAAAATACTTCACACTGTGTATACTTTTTCTATCAAATTTCACTTTACTTTCTCTCCCCTTCAAACTTTTCAATCCGAACAACACATTAAAACTGAAATTTCAACGGCAAACCTTCCATTTCTTTCCCAAACCCCAAAATCCAAACGAATGTGATGTAAATTTTAGAAATAATGGCAATAAAAGGGATATCTTTAAACAAATCATTCTATTTTAATAAAATAAAAATTCTAAAGTCTAAATATACCAACTTTTATTGTTCATCTTTTTTTTTTAACCCAAAAATACTCTTAATCCTAATGGCCATAAAAAAAAAAAAAAACAAAAATTTAAAATTTTTACTGTTTATTTATTTGTTAAACTTAAAAATACCTGGTGCCAAAAAAACTATAACTATGATCTTAGAAAAACTTAAAATTGTAATTTTAGTTGAATTGTTTATTTCGAGTTAAATCGGAATCGGATGGATCATGGACTACCGTGTGATTGACGCAGCTTCAAACAACTTCTCCGCTACTCACCAAAAAAAAAACTTCTCCGCTGAACTTAGCTCCGTCCTCGTATCAGCCCAGGTTCAGTCTCTCCTCTCTCTCTCTCTCTCCCTCCCCGAAAATGAACACTCCGTACCCAAAACTCATAAGCCCCGCAGAAACTCGCGTTGGCTGGATAGGCATAGGCGTAATGGGCTCAGCCATGGCCTCTCGCCTCCTCTCCGCCGGCTACTCCCTCACAATCTACGCCCGCACCCCTTCCAAATCCCTCCACCTCCAATCCCAAGGCGCCCATCTCGCCGAATCCCCCTTTGACGTCGCCAAATCCAGCGACGTCATCTTCACCATGCTGGGACACCCATCAGATGTTCGACAAATTGTCCTAGACAACACAACTGGTGTCCTCGCCGGTCTGAACCCCGGCGGAGTCGTTGTTGACCACACTAGCAGCCACCCAACACTCGCGAAGCAAATCTTCGCGGCCGCCCGCGACAAGGGTTGTTGGGCTGTGGACGCCCCGGTCTCCGGCGGCGATATCGGGGCCAGAGAAGGGAAACTGGCTATATTGGCCGGCGGGGACGGCGGCGTGGTGAAGTGGTTGTCGCCCTTGTTTGATGCCATGGGAAGGGTGACTCACGTGGGCGGTTCCGGTTGTGGCCAAAGCTGCAAGATCGCGAACCAGATCACAGTGGGGGCGAATTTGCTGGGGTTGAGTGAAGGGCTGGTGTTTGCAGAGCGAGCGGGGTTGGATGTGAAGCAGTTTCTGGAAGCCGTGAGGAGCGGGGCGGCGGGGTCCATGGTGATGGAGTTGTTTGGGGAGAGGATGATTGAGAGGGACTTTAAACCAGGTGGGTTTGTCGAGTACATGGTGAAGGACTTGGGTATGGGTGTGGATGTTGGGGTGGAAAAGGAGGATGATGGTGACAATGTGGTGGTGCTGCCTGGGGCTGCATTGTCCAAACAGTTGTTTTCTGGGATGGTGGCTAATGGGGATGGGAAATTAGGAACTCAGGGTCTCATTACTGTCATAGAGAGGATCAATGGCAAGTGAGACCATCTCTTTGGCTTTCTTAGTCTCTGGGTATATATATATATTTATATATATATATAGGAACACGCACAAGCTAGGTGATGTGGTTTTTTGAGCAAATTGTGCTGCTTTTGGAGCCATTTAAGGCATCAAATTGATCAGTGTCACCTTACCTTAGATTTCTCTGTGACAAAAACTTGCGTGGAATGTTGTTTTGGGTGTGTTTGGAGCTGTATAAAATTATAAAAATTAATATCTCGTATTTTGTGAGTGAATAAAAAATTTAAATTTTACTATCTCGTAATTCGTATTTATAGAGATTTGTAAAATTTTGTGTTATTTTTTTTAGCCCCAAACGTGGCCGTTATCGTGTTTATAGTTGCTATGCTGAATAAGGGATTGGGCTAAGAGTTTCCTTTTCTTTTAACCCCAGTAGTGGTTGGGACTACCTCTTGGGAGTGTACTGGGTTCAGTGTGTTAGTCCGCATCCATTCAGTTGGATGGTGGTGTTGAAGAAATGAAAATGGACATCTTTGAAGTGTTGAACTGCTTTGTCATATTATATAATATGTATGTATACATCTCAATTTGTATTTCTGGACACCTCGCAGATTGTGGATTTTGCAACGGTTAGACATGAAACTGTAATTATATAGTTTTTTGTTCAATATTATGTCCCACAAAACAAACATGGGTGTGATTAATTGAATTATAGTCTCAATTCATGTCCAGTTTGGATCTTTAGCAAATGATATATCGAAAAGTTTACAGGTGCTTGACAATCAGGTTTAAAATTGCATCATGAAGGCGGTCTTGAAGTGGTAAGGTTATCCTATTGTGATGTGGTGTAGGATTAAGAATTTGAATTAAGTCCCATTCAAACACAACTGGAAATCTGAATGCAATTTTTGAACTAGTAATTCAAATAGGTTGATGCCTGCCTTGTTATTTATTTTTTCATCATTTTTTTTTTTTTTACAAGTTATAGTAGATTATTTTGCTTCTGTTAAGAGTATTTGAATTTTTTTTTCTTTTTAGTATTTGAATATTAAATGTTATTTTTACATTTAAAATTTTAAGAATTTTTAGTGGTTCAACACTTATTTCACTTTTTTGTTTCTTTATCTAAAATTTAAATTTTTCACTCACTGCATGAATTACGAGACATTTATTTTTACAATTTTATACAATTTATATAATTCTATACAATTCCAAACACTCCATTTGTTTAGAGGATTGACACTTCTTATTATTATTATTTTTTAATTTATAGTGTATTGATTGAAAGTTTGAATTTTTTTTTTCCTTTTTAATGTTTAAATATTACATGTTTTTGTATTAAAAATTATAGTACATTTCGCATATCCATTTTTTATCCATCATGACCTTAAATATGTTGCAAAAGTTTACAGCATGGTGGGGCCATTTTGCTAATTTTTACTTACAACTCGACACTTGTGTTCAGGAGAAAAAAGGGTGTGTTTGGAGTGAAAAAAAAGTGAGATAAATTGAAAATTCATAATGCGTGTGTGGTGAAAGAAAAAAGTTAATGTGATATAAAATTAACAGAGATTTATAAAATTTTTTGTTATTTGTTTACAAACCAAACGGAACCAAAATAAATAAAAAAGAAAGAGTGAAAATTTGTGCAGAGTGCAATGGATTGAGCGATCTATGAGGCCTTTTATTGTTTTATTTCAAAAGAAAAAAAGATAGAATAAATTAGGAAATAATTATATAAAATCGTAGAAAAAAATTCAATGGGTCAGCTGACCCACTTTACCGTTTGTGGGTCGGCCTATTTGCTTCTTGTTTCCATCGTTCTTAACGGGGACAGAGGCCCATAAAAATAAACTGAACAGATGAGCTCTATTTATAGAACGGAACGGTTGCCTGGGGAATCCACACCGGGTTAGTTTGGCTTCCCAAAAAAAAAAAAAAAAAAAAAAAAACTAGAAAGCTTTTTTGATAGTTTTTTTTTTATTTTATATGATTTTTTTCATCAAAAATTGATTTTCTTTCTGAAAACTATAATTTTTAGATATGTTAAACGTATTTATAAAAAAAATCAAAAAAATATTGTCCTTTTGAATAAAAACTATCCGCTTGGTTAAAAAATTAACAAAAAAAAGTTAGTTTTTTTGTTTTTTTTCTAACTTTTATTTTAATGGATGTGAATTTTTATTTTTTTTTCGAATGTAATTAACACAGCTAAAAATTACAATTTTTAAAAAGAAAATTAAATTTTAGTTAAAAAAAACTTTTTTAAATCCAAACAAAGCCATGCGTTTTAATGATATAATAGTAAAAATAGTAACTTGTACTTTTTTTCTTTTCTTTAATTTTTTTTCTCAATTCACTAAAAAAAATAAAAATTATTATCTATATTCTCTTGAACTCTCAAATATATGAAGAGAAAATTATTTTCATCTCCTCTTATTTCCTTATTAATTTATTTTTTCCTTACCTTTCATAAACTTGAAAATGAAGCGGTAGTGTGTGTTTGAAGTAAGAATTCCAAGAGTGAGGGGATAAGTAGAGGAAAATTAAGTTCATTATATATGAATTTATAATGTAAATTATTTAAATAAATTTTGATTTTTTTTTTTATAAATTCATGTTCTTGCTTTTTCCAAATCATAATTAAAAAATAAAATAAAATAATTTTTTACATTATATTATATTTTATTTTATTTTCCTTTCTCACCGTTCTTTTTTCTCTCTCCAGATTCTTGTTCCAAACATACTCCGTATGTTTAGAATTTTGATTTGTAGAGAAAAAAAAAACAAAATTTAAAAGAAATAAAATTAATTGTGAATATTCATTTTTCATGATTAATGAAATAAAAAATTACTTGTTTTGGACAAACATTTATTTTTTCTCATTTTCTTGACTGTATTTTATTTCATTTCGCTTTTATACCTTTTCTCTTCACTTTTTTTTTTTTTTCTTCGCAGATCCTAATTCCAAACACTTGATTAATAATTTTGGGATTTTCATTTTCATAAATTGCACTTGTTATTTCAATTATTTTTCAGGTATCTTTTCTATTGCATGTTATATTCATTAATTCTAAATTTGTAGTTATGAAATTGTTTGGATCCTAAAAAAAAATTCTCATTTTTGTCAACTTTATTGAACTTTTTCCGTTAAGTTCACTTTTTCACTAACTTTTATTTATTTTCTTTTTTTTTTTGGACAAACTAAATACTTTGTCATCTAAGTAATATTATTTATGTTCGAATATTTGGTTATTTGTACATGAGTGCTTTGGGTTTTTTTTTTTTTTTCCTCTCTTTCAAATGCCGGTTTTTTTTGGGTGGCGTTTGGAATTTTATATAAATTAAAAAAATCAAAAATTAATGAAAAAAATAAGACGTGACAAAATTTAATTAAAAGAAAGTTCAGAACTTTTAAAATTTTTCAAAAAAAAATTTGTAACTCCAAACAAAACTTTAATATGGCTTCAAATTTCTTTTTATTTTTTCATAAGATCCACCATTAAATTTGAAATCCAAACCACGGTTGCAATTTGCAAAGTCATACAACAGATAAGATTTGACTGAACGGTTGTTTCAACTCTAATTGTCTTATTTAATTTTCTTCTTAAAATAATACATACTTAATGGCAAAAAGTAATTAAATTTACATTACTTTAGATGAAAAAGCAAAAGTTAAATAAGGTAAAGAATTGAAACAACTTTTATTAAAGAATAATAATTTAGATAATGACATCTTTAATTACGAACCCTTTTATATGCGAGCTTTATGATTTTTTTTCCATCTTAAATTTGTAATTTATATCATTTACAAATATAACATTAATCATAAATGTTGGGTATAAAATTAATTTTTATATCTTTGTATATTAACCCCTTTCTTCTTGCTTTTTATTTATATATCTATTTATCTATCCTATCTGTAATACTAAAAGAATGTATTTTCTCTCTCTTTCTCTCTTTCACTCCAATCCTATGTGACATATTTATTTGACTTTCATTTCATTTTTTTATAGTTTTTAAATTATTTTTAAAATTCTTTTATTCTCTTTTTTTCTATTCTATTTTCTCATTCATAAAATATTTATTTCTTTGTCCTACATCGTTAAAATATAAAATATTATAACTTCACTTTTTTTTGTTGCATATAAAATCACTAAAATTGTGACATATGATTTTGATAGATGTAAATTAATTCATAAGTTCAAAAAGGAGATCCACTGCTTAAGTTTCAAAAAGGAATTTACTTACTTATAAATTTAATATTGTTATAAAATTTATATATTTCAAATAAATTAATGATTCAGTTAAAAAATAAATAAATGATGAAAATAAATTAAAAAATAATAAAAATGCTTAAATAATAATTAAGTTTTCTCTCATAACAACTCTTAGCGTTTTTAAAATTTAAAAATACAACAAGCACAGAAATATTAATTAGATTCGAAAATAGTTATTTTTTTAAATTTTAATTTTAAATATAAAATAGTCACATTGACTGTATTTGTTCTATTTTATCAAGCATATATCATTAATAATCATATTTTGTAGTTGAGTTATTTTTACAAAATTAATCAAAAATTTATTATCAAATTCTATGCAAGACTCTCTATTGGTCATATATTTTACTTTGTTTACTTTTATAAATCTTTGAACAAAATTAGTCTTGGGAGTGATTTTTTTTTCTAAACTCTAATTTTAAATTTAAATTGACGAGGTTATCCATATTTTTTTATAAAATACGACATACGATTAATAATAATATTTTTAATTTAAGTTATTTTTATAAAACTAATCAGCTAGGGATGGGAACGGAGCAGATCGGAGGCGGATCTGGTATTATCTAAATCCAAACTCTAAATCTTCTACCTACCTCCAAATTTACCCCAAACTCCAAACAGATATTTTTTTGAACCTCCATCCCCGCTCCAAACGGAGAACGGATATATCAACGGACATCCAAAACTCCAAACCATTTGTTCACTTCCGAATCTGTCCTTAAGTTGTATGTAACTTATTACTACCAAATAATTCATCTCTAAAATCAAAATAATATATAATAATATATTTTGTAAATAATGTAATACATTTCAATAATCTAGTAATATATTTAAAAATACTTTAATGATTAAAATATAAGAAAAAATATGAGTTGGTAAATTTTAAAATGAATAAATTTTTAAAAAATTGTAAAAAATAAATAAATATCAAAATGTTAAAAAACATGACAAAAGTTTGTAAATAAATTTCAATTTATTTTATATCTTAATTAAATAAATTTAAATTTATTTTTTTATGATTGCTAAAAATATAAATATAAATAAAATTTATTTTAGCTTTTTAAATTTTTTTCTTATATAAAACCTACAAACATAAAAATAAAAGTTGTAAATTTAAATTTCTAGTTCTTTTTTGTTCCTATTAACATTTTACATCAACCTAATTTTAAAATAGAATAACTGATTTTTTTTCTCACCATTCACATATAGAAAAAAATAAAACTACAAAAAATTTTTAATTTTTTTATAATAACAAATAATTTTTTAGAATAACATAGAACTATAAATATTTATTATTTGTATAAGTAAATGTTTTCAAAAAATTTAAGATATAATTATCTGCACTTATCAAACTACCTAAGAAAAAAATTAATAAGTTGCCTTCTCTATATATTTTAAAAAAAAATAATTTCCACTATAAAAAAAATATTGAATGTTTTATGAAACATTTTAGTTAAACTATTTGAAAAATCTATTTTCTAAAGAACTCTTTTGAATATCAATATCGAAAAGTTTAAAAATATATTTTAGTTGAAAATATTAAAAATACAAGAAAAACAATAAACTATTCAAAGTTCAAGAAAGAAGTTACTTAATGAAACAGTAATTTTATTTACTAAAAATAAGAAAATAAAATATTTTAATTATTTTTTAAAATTTGTATCTAGTTATTTTTCTGAAAACAATTGAGTTTACAAGTCATAGTGGGGTTTGAAATTGTATAAATTAATATAAATTTGTAAAAATTATAGTTTCATAATTCGTGCAGTAAGTAAAAATTTAAATTTTAAAGGGATTTATATAATTTTGTAGAGTCCCAAATGATTATATCTTATAAAATTTTAAATTTATCTCTTTAAATTTTCTTAATTTTTGCGTATGAAAGAAATAAATTGAATTTTTAAAACTTCAATTTGCACAAAAGTAAGAAAAAAATTAAATTTATAATATCTTTCCCAAACACACCCTAATTAATACAAAACAATGACAATTTTTGTTTTAAATTTATTTATCAATATTCATTTTAATAATAATAATAGTGAAATTTAATAAGTTTAGAGTATTATGAATGTGAATATTGTTTGTCATGGTATAGTGATGATGTTATCATCGTGGTTTCAAATGATTTTGGGTTATTCAAATATTTTTCGGGACAAATCGGGGTAGATTTGGATTAGATATCGGATTCGGGGCAGATTGGGGCGGAGGTAATGTCATCCCCATATCCGATCTAATATCCAAATTTTTTTAAAAAATCAAATCCAAATCCGATCCAATCTCCAAAAAAAAATTCAAATTTCACATCCATTTAGATCGGATAACGGATCGGATTCGGACGGATCGGCCGAGATGCCCATCCCTATAATCAGCACATGACCGCATTTTCATTTTTTTTTTCTTTTGTCAGTATAGCAAATAAGGTTGTATTATGTAATTGTAAGTAATTTGAAGTGAGTTAATGATTTTTAAAAAAAAACCGAGTTGCTTGTCGATTTACTATTATTATAAAATTTATATACTTCAAATATATTTAAAATTAAATTTAAAAACAAAAATAAAAATATTTAAATAATAATTAGGATTGAAAAACGACTAAATAATAATTAAATTGAATAAAAATTTAACTTTATCTCACAATAACCACTTTTACTATATTTTAAATTTAAAATAAAAAAAGTATCTATTTTTACTTAATTAAACTTAGAAGTGCTTAAATTTAATTATACTAGAGAATAATTTTTTTTAAGTTTAATTTTAAAGTTAAATTAGTCATGCTAATCATTATTAATTGGTTTTAAAGTTATTTTATAAAGTAAATAATACAATTAATAAAAATAATATTTTAACTTGAGTTATTTTTATTAAATCAGTCAAAAATTATTTTAATAAAATTAAGAATTATAATATTTCTAACTTAATATAATTTTTTAAAATGAGTTAAGAATTAAAAAATAAAAATAGATATTAAAATTAATAAATAATTTAAAATAAAAAAGAGATTAGGTTGATTAGGTAAGTTTATGATTTAGGTTCCGTTTGTAGTGACAAAAACTTTGAAAGTAGTGAAAAATACTGAAAAATTTCAAAAGTTATTCACTTTTTATCTTGTTGCACAAATTACGAATTCACAACGCATTTCACTTTGTCTCATTTTATTTCATTTTTTGTCACTCCAAACGAGACGCAAATTTTAGTTTTCAAGATTAGGTCAGATTGAAATTTGTTAAAATATAATGTGGCATTTGGTTTACTTTTGTGTTTTCTATTTTGTGTTTTTGTTTTATGTGTTAAAAATCTTAAAATGAAGGAACGGAAAATGCTTTATTCTATTTGTTTTGAGATTTTTCTTATTTTTTGTTAAAAACTCTCAAAATGATTTTTTATCATTTTTTATTTCATGTGTAAACTCATTTTCAATTTTCCAAAATAAAATTTGAAAACACAAGTTACTAAATGAATTTTGAGCTGTTTTTCTTATTTTTAAAAGTACAAAATGAAAAATGAGCTCAAAATAGAAAATAGAAAATAAAAACAGAAAACAAAAAATAGAAAAACAAATCAAATGACCCCTAAATTTTTAGTATTCATATGAAAACCCAATTTTAATTAACTCTATCAGCTCACATACAAATAAAAAATATAAATACAAAAAGATAACTCAATACCTATTTTGTAAAACTATATAACTTTATTGGAGTATTTTGTATTATATTTAAAAATTATGATTAGTATCAAATATATTGGGTGTGCTTGGAGTTATATAAAAGTGTATAAAATAAAATAAAATTATAAAAGTAAATATCTCGTAATTCGTACAATGAGTGAAAAATTTAAATTTTATTATCTCGTAATTTGTATTTGTAAAATTTTTTAAGATTTTATTTTATTTGATAGAATTCTAAACGGAGTCATTATAAAAAATATTGTAAAATTCCGTGCACACGAGACAAACTAGTGTGTGTGCATGTAACTGTCTGTGTTCGTATTTAAATTTTTTTTTCAGCGTGTCATTTTATTATGAAATAAATAGACGGCTCAGATTAAAACAGATCACAGAAAAATCCATCCTATGGTGGAAAAACCCTAGAAAATACATACACCTCAGATACACGCCTGCATTTTCTTGCCCATGTATACACAAAAACACGGCACTGCTGCTCGCACTTTCACACCCGTCGTGGTCTTAGCTCAGACAATCTTCAGCGAAATCTCTCTCTCTCTCTCTCTCTCTCGGTCTTTCGGAATGGCTAGGTTGAGAAGTGACTCTCCGATATGCCTCAAGATCGTGCTTGCCTTCGTGGACTTTCTGACCAATGGTTTTGTTCTTTTCTTGTTCTTTTTTTCCCCCCTCAACTGTTATATTTGTTTGATCTGATCTTGAATTTTCAGCTTGATAGCAATCGTGACTTCTTTTAATTTTCTTCTATTGGTTTTGTTTTTCTTGTATTTCTGTTGAAAGTTTTTTTTTTTTGGGGGGTGGTTTAAACAATGGTGGTTTTATTTAGAGTCTCGTTGGACAGATGTGTGGGTTTTAGGGTCTCATTGGACAGAACTTTGTGTGCGTGTTTGTGCGTTTGCGCGTGTGTGTGTGTGTGAGAGAGAGAGAGAGAGAGAGAGAGAGAGAGAGAGAGAGAGAGAGAAAGGTGGTTGTATGGCTAACTCTCTCTAAGTTGATCTACGAAACATGAAGAATTCTCCTTTTTTTTCTTTTTTTTTTATGGTTTTTTGGTTGAATGTTCGTGAAGAATTTCTTACATACAACATTGCTAGCTTATGATCAATTTTGTATTTTTTTGGGGGCTTTTTTTTGGTTTTTTTTTTCTTTTATGCAGTTGTTTGGGACAGAGTCACACTGCGAGCTGCGGTAAGTTCTAATCCAGTGAAAAAAAAAATTTACTAAATAAATTTTGAACTTAAAAAGAATTAACCCAACTCATTTATTATTGAATAGCTCATTTTATTTTTTGAACAATTTAATCCCAACCAACCCTTATAAAACTTTTAATTTTGAGTGTTGACTTTCAGTGTAAGGTATTTTACAATCTTGGCTTTGCCCCTCGTGATTGCGGGTGGGCATATTGGTAAACTCTCTCTGCACTGATCACTAAAAATCCGAAGGATTTTCTTTTATTTTATTTTTTATTTTTTGGGAGGGGGAGGGAGTGTTGATTGAATATTTTCAGAAAAAATAATTTACTGAATGACAAAAAATAATTAATTACACGAATTTAAGTTGAAAAAGCAAAAGTTAAATAAGACGAAGAATTGAAACAACTTTTGTTAAAAACAATAATTTAATTAATGACAATTAATTACGAACCTTTTATAGGTGAGCTTTATGATTTTTTTTCCTTCTTAAAAGTGGTATTTATGTCATTTCTTAATATAAAATTAATCATTTAGTGAAGGGTATAAAATTAATTTTTATATTTTTGTATATTAACCATTTTTTAATTTTTTTATTCATATATGAGTACGTTTTTATTTGGATTTTTTTTTTTTTGGCGGTGCGTGTACCATTTTATTATGAGATAAATAGGCGATTCGATCGATTAAAACAGATTATAGAAAAATCTATGGTGAAAAACCCCAGATCATACATACACCTCAGATACACGCCTACATTTCTTCCGAACATAATAAAGCTTAGCAGTGCTTCGCTCTCTCACTCCTGTCCAGGTCTTGACTCAGACAATCTTCGTAGAAAATCTCTCTCTCTCTCTCTCTCTCTCTCTCTCGCTCTCTCTCGGAATGGCTAGGCTAAGAAGTTACCTTCATATCTGCCTTAAGATCGTGCTTGCCTCCCTGGACTTTCTCTTATGTATGTGGTTTTTTTTTTTTTTTTTGGTCTTATTTTTTCCTTATATTTGTTTGATATATGATATATATCTCAATATGCAGAGAGATGGATAGATATATGGAGGTTATAAATCTGTACTTAGATGTCCTATTTGATCCGATCTTCAATTTTCAGCTTGATAGCGACCAGTGTGTGAGTGTGAGAGGGGAGGGGGGTTTGGTTTTACGGCTTTTTTTTTTTTTTTTTGAGTTACGATGATTGTGGGTGTAACTCTCTCTTTGTTAATCTTCATAATTCTCTTCTTGTTTTTTTGGAAAACAAATTGAAATATATAATCAATGTGGGTTTCATGGAATTCTTTCTTTGTTATACGCAGCTTATGATTAAACCCTTGTTATTACCCCCCCCCCCCCCCCGGGGGGGGAGGGGGAGGATGGTGTGGTTGGGGCGGCTGTGTGGCAAACTCTCTCTATATTGATCTCTAAATTTAAAGAATCCTATTTTTACTTTTTAGGTTTTGAAAGAATGGCCGTGAAGGTTTTCTCACATACAGCAGCATATAGTTAGCTTATGATCATTCTCTTTTTTTTTTTTGTTGGATTTTTTGCGGTTGTGGGAGTAAACTCTAATTACACTAATCTCAAAAAATCCGAAGAATTGATTATGATTAGATTTTTTTAGTGTTATTTGGAGTAGGGGTTATGGCTATTGAAATATATAATCAATATGGGTTTCATGGAATTTTTTTTTTGTTACACGCAGCGTATGATTAGACCTTTATTATTACTATTATTATTTGTCCCCCGCCGCCCCCCGGGGGTGGTGCGGTCGGGGTGGCTGTGTGGCTAACTCTTTCTTTATTGATCTCTAAATTTGAAGAACCTTATTTTTTCCTTTTGGGTTTTGAATGAATGTTCGTGAAGGTTTTCTCACATACAACATATAGGGTGCGTTTGAAAATTGTTAAAAAATTTTAAGTATTATTTACTTTTTATCTCACTGTACGAATTATTAAACTCATAATTTATTTCATTTTATTTCATTTTTTGTTATTTCAAACGCACCCATAATTAGCTTATGATCAAACTCTCTTTTTTTTTTTTTTTGTGGGTTCTTTGTTGTTGGGGATGGCTGTGGGAGTAAACTCTATTTACACTAATTTCAAAAAATATGAAGAATTGATTATGATTAGACTTTTTTAGTGTTATTTGGAGTAGTGATTATGTCTATTGGTGGGTGTATGATAGGGGTGCATAAAAGATTCATTAAAATTAAGACTCGACTTAACTTGATTGTTTAGGATCAGGTTAGTTCAGTTCTAGCCAAAGAGGAAGTTATAAATAATTTATAGAGGCAGTAATCCCCAACACAATTTCAAAAAGGTCACTAGATGCCATGCATACAAAAGTTTCAATTTTTTATAAATAGAGGTTGGTCCCCCTTTCCTCTAAAGTATTTTCACATACTAGTTCAGTCTTTCTCATTAGGGATTCTTATCTCAGTCATTAGTTTTAGTTTGGGATGTTTAGTTCTAAGTCTAAATTTTGTGAACTCAATCATTTTGGTTCGATTTTGAGTCTAAAAAATTATGAATCTAACCATTTTTAACCTTATCCAACCTTTTCTTTGAAGCTTTATTTTATACATAAAGGCACTAGAATGATATGAATCCAAACCAACTCGATTAAAATTTGGTTTGTTTAATTCTTTAGCATGTTCATTTTGGTTATAGGTCAAACTATTTGGATCCAATTTGTAATGACCTGCATTGTTATAATGTAATATTGTCCACTTTGTGCTGATTTGGTGCGATATGAGGACTTCATAGGATATCACATATTCTAATACCACTCTCACTCAAACACACTTAACCTTGAAGTTTTAATAGAATTTAGTACTCTCACGGCGTTAAAATGAGTTGTAACTCGGAGATGTTGAATATATATATATATATATATATATATATATATATATATATATCACTTCTTCAAAATGATATGGACGGGAGTGTTTCACCTCTCCTCAGTGATAGTTCATTCAACCTCTCGTTAGCCCGCCCTCATTACCGTCAATTTGTCACATTTCTTTCCCTTTTGGGCATATGAACTCGTATAATCCGACACTTTCAGTTGAGTATTGGTTTTGATACCATTTGTAACAATTTATATCTCCACATTATGATATTGTTCGCTTTGGGCTAGTTAGGAATGATGTGATGACTTTCGAGGGGTTATAAATCCTGATATTACTCTTACCCAGGCACACTTAGAGCTGTTTGATAACGCTATCATTTTTCTGTTACCGTTTTTTATTTTGTGTTTTTTTTTACTGTTTATTTTTTCTGAAATGAAAATAAAAACTATGTTTGGTAATGTAATTTTGTTTACACAAATTTATAAACAGAAAGCAAAAAAATCTGTTTGGTAAACACAGTTTATATTGCATACATTTTAAAAAATTTTTCATTTATGAAACAACTAAAAAATTTTTTTGATGCAATTTACCTAAAAAATTACATTTATACCTCATTATTTTGATTCTTATTTATCTAAAAATTATACTTTGACCTATATTATTTTTTATTTTTATTTCTACTCATTTTCAAAAATTATATTCTTATCTTGGGACCCGTTTGACAACAACAAACGGATCACTGACAAACAGATCACTAAGTTTAAGGGGGGAGAGGAAGAAGATGAAGAAAAAAGAAGAAGATTGGGAGGGGAGAAGAGGGGAGGGAAGAAGATTTGGGGGGCAAGGGAGGGAGCAGAAGAAGATTCGGGGGAAAGGGGGGGAGGAAGCAGATGGGGGAGAGAGAAAAAGGGGAAGAAGATTAGGGAGAGGGAGAGAGAGAGGGAGTAAATTTTAGGGGAGGGGGGAGAGAGAGAAGAAGGGAGAAAAAGAAGAAGAAGAAAAAGGAGAAGACTTACCTGGAAGAGAGAGCAATCGGTTTGTTTGCTTTGAGGGTGTTTGCTCCCAGTCTATTTTTATTAAAAAAAAAAAAACATGGAAACACCTCCCAGGGTACCGGTGTTTCTTTTTTTTTTGTCTAATTTTGACAACAGTTTTCATTTTTTTTGACACCAAAAAATGCAAACATTTTTATTAAACACATTTTTATTTCCAGTTTTCAAAAATATGAAAACAAAAAATAAAAATATTACTAAACGAGGCCTTACCCTTGTAGTTTCAATTCAGTGTACTCATGATTTTAAAACATTTATTTAGAAAATGTTAACTATTATATATATATATATATATATATATATATATATAATACTTTCTTCATTCAGGTGATGTGAGATAAAAATGTTTTACCGCACCTTGTTGATTGCTCTTTCAAACCCTCGTGGGCTCACCCACATCACCACCAATCGATCTCACAATAAACACTGGCTCGATTGCGAGTCTACTATGAATCCTACCCAAGCACATCTCTAGGGTGTGGGTGTGCGTACCAAATCATCTCTATATTGATCCCCAAACAATTCTCCTTTTGGAAAACAATTTCAAAATAATAAATGCTGTTGAATTGAGTAATCATGATGGATTTCCTAAACACGGCCCATGATTAATTTTTGTTTTTGTTTTTGCTCTTGTATGACGTTAAATGAATTTCTGTATATTTGAGCCTCCTTAATAAGTACCAAATAATAATAATAACAATAATGGCTGATTTTGTATGCAAAGATGATAATTCGATAGGATTTTGAATGAACTGAACTTAAAACAATTGATTGCATTGAATTCGATTTGGAAAGATTTATTGAGATCTACTCTATATAAGTGTGTTTGAATTAAGTTATGAAACTTTAGGAGGGAATTGCTTTGATTGCTTCCTGTAAAATCCTACTGGGCTGCTGCAAATAATGATTCATGGACTTAGTTGGAAATTTCTCCTCCTTTAATTTTCTCAAGTGTTCTTCTCTCTTCAGAATTACTGCCTTTTCTCCTCCCTAATTTAAGAAATTAACTTAATCTATTTTATTGTACTCAACACTGGCTTAATTTCTGCATCTTTGAAGTGGAAGCTGCTCCTGGATTCGACCAAAATGGTCTGGAAGTCGCAAGGACATGCCTAACTGAAGCTTTCAAGCTTCGCGAGAGAACAGCTGCCGCCGATGACGATAATCCTCCCAAGGATGCACTACTTAATTTGTTCGGTGGATCTGATCATCCAGAGACTGAAAAAAGCAATTCTCAACCAGAAGTTGGTGATTCTCTAGCGATTCCTTCGCCAGCAGCGTCGCCTCTATCGGTTAATATTCCTCCGCCAGCCGCGTCAGAGGATGCAACCCCTATGGAACTATCCCCAGGAGGCAAGATGATGAGATATGTGAATTGTTTCTGTCTAGGTTTTAACCTTAAAAATTACGAAAATTTAAGGAAGAAGATAACATTCTTGGTTAATAATATACTTTCGGCAAAACCAGTGACAACCAAATTAAGGGCACATTTGAAGTTATCAAAAAATGAGATAAAATAAGAAAAGTTAAGAGTTCATAACTCGTATAGAAAAATTAAAAGTAAATAATTTTTTGAAAATTTCAGTATTTTTTATTATTTTTAAGAGTTTTTTTACCACTTGTACTAGATAAAAAAAAATAGACATAATTATATATATTAATGATGTTGAAAGTAATAAGAAAATTAGGTAAAATATTAATATAGTTTCTTGTCAATTATGTATAGCTTCGCAAAAGGGTGCAATTTCCTCCAGCAGTGCCATAGAGGAATTGTTCCAACAATTCTGTCAAGCAGTGGCTCACAGCGGATTGTTTGGGGTCACATCTATTGGGCACGCTCAGACCCTTGAGAAAGTGAAACGAGTTTTCAGTGAAGCAATGGGGGTATAATTATATTATATATATAACTTAATTATTTATCTTGAATATATGATTAATTCACTTTGTTGCCATCTCCTGAATGATGTTTTAGGTGTATACTAATCATTATGGAATAGCAGTATAATTCCTTTTCCCGTTTTCTTTATTTAATTTTCTCGAATATTTGATTCGATTGCGATCACTTGAATGATTTTTTTACTTACTAATTATATATATATATATATATATATGCAATGACAGTATAATGTTCATTTCCTTGTTTTGTTTATTGCTGCTTAATTAACTAGTTGTTTAATTACAGCTGCCAAAAAAAAAACCTAGTTGTTTAATTAAGTTTCCAGTTCTTTCATCCTTCATTGTGAAGGAAATGATTGATAGGGAATTACCATTTTGTTTGTCTAGCTAGTTGCATATATATATATATATATATTTGTTATTTGTAGCTCCATAGAGTGTTTGGTTGACAAAAGTTTAAACAAAAAGTATAATAAGATGTAAAAATGTTATGTGATAAAATTTAATTGAAAGAAAGTATAAAAAATTAGTAATAGTTGGTGAGTTTTTGATTAGTTTTGACTAATCAAATACCCTCTATATATTAATTCTGATATAATTATATATATATATATATATAATTAATTAATGAGTAGTTTTTACTCGAAAAATGGTTTATTTGGGCTGTAGGAATTGGAAAGCTCGAGCCAACGGACATTAGGTATCCAAAACCTGGCTGAAGCAGTAACGTTACTAGGTATGTAATATATAAATCTTCTGGTTGTAATCTCTGCATGCTGTTTAGTTTAATTTATTCTAAATCCTTTTCCGAATCTTTCTTAGTTCATACTCCAGTGGGAATTTTCTTTTCTCGCGAAATAATAATATATGCCAAAATTCTTAAGACTTTATTTATTTGATTTTCTTTTCTTTTTATTATGGCATATGGAAAATCTTCCTTCGTCAATTGTAATATAACAAGGGGAATACGAATATGCCTTGGAAATAAAAGCTATTTTTATAGAGTTTAAATTCAAATTCTCCAATTAATGACACCGATAATTTGTTAGTTATTCCTCTCACGGGCACCAAAAGTCATAGGTTTTTTATTATTTTATTTTTATTATTATTTATTTAATGACGATGCGTCCATTAAGATTCTTCCTAATGTGTATAAATGGGAGGTTGAGAATAAAATAAAGTGGACAAAAAAAAATTATGAGAAAGGCACGTTGTATCTATTTTTGAGATGGCTGAATATTTTTTATTATAATTTACTATGTAATAATCATAATGAAACGGAGAAATAGACAGTCGAATCATTATAAATTTCAGTATTTTTTTTCTCTTATTCTTATATGTTTTAATTCAAAAATTTTTAACATTATTTTCTTCAAAAAAAGAAAGTGATCATCACCAGTAATAGAATGCATGTAGTTTGCATATAATTTTTAATGTTTCATGTATTTATACTATGTATCTAATTTTGCAAAGTTGAGAAATTTTAATTGTTCGTGAATATGAATGCATTAAAATCCAAGTGTAATGTGAAAGATTAATTGTGTTTTGTTTCAGGAAACAAAGCAATGGAATCGAAGCTAAACACCGAAGCAGCTGAGCTATATAGTGTTGCAATTGCACTTGTCAAAGACAATGCCATCTATTTTTGCAACAGGTTAATTATCATGATGCATCGGTTGTTAATTGCTGCAATGTGTCACTTGTTTTCAAAACTTATTTTCTTGTTTGGCACGCTTATTAGATTTAAAAATATTCAGTCCCATAAAATATGCATATTCATTTTAACCTTTTATAAAATGTGGAAATAACTAACAGTGGTTTAATTCGATCCGAGTCAAGATAAATTATGTTTTATTTGAGTTTGACTCGAACTATTTATTCAAAACTTATACTTGAGCTTGAGAGAGAGAGAGCCTGATTTTGAGAGAGAGAGGCCGATATCGAAAGAGAGAGAGCGTGAGAGAGAGAATGTTAGAGTGAAATGACTGAGAAGAAAATGAGAGGGGGAAATTAAGGATGTTAGCGTGAGAGGGAAGAGTGGGTTGTTGAAATGGTTTGGATTTCTCGACTGCCTCACGACGGTCGTTCGACTTTGGTAGTGGTCGTCAAAGATACGTAAAGTTGACAGCCATCAAACAGTCGACTGACTATCCGTCGGCCTTGTCCCTTCTCTAGTAGTGTAGATTCTGTAGACTTGAGCGAAACTTCACAAAAAATAATTTAAATTCAAAATCAACTTGTGAATAATTTGATTGAACTAAATGATATTATTATTATTAAAAATATTATAAAAAATTTATATATATTTTTTTTTGTTAAACTCTCGAACCAAACTTCTTTATGCTCGAAATTGATTTTGATTCTAAATACTCATAACCAATCCTAAGAATGACCATATGCTATCTCAATGAAAATTAATTACCCTTTTCATATTTTTATTTTCTTGTGGAGTAAGAAAAATTTGAGTAAGAAGTAAACGAGAAGATAAAATATAAAAGTCAATGGTGGCGGCCACCAACTGTCACTTTTATCACCGCTCTTACCATCACTCACCCACCCGTGCATCTATCTCCATCACTACTATTAGTCATAGTCACTCGCCTATTCATCACCACCTTCTACTCAATATTTTCACCTAGCTTACCCTTAAGATATTATGTCTTTAGGCTTTAGCAAGCTCTTAACCAAAGCTCCCTCCCCCCAAAAAAAATAAAAAAATTACAACAAATTAGCAAACTCTTGACCAACATCCCCAAAAAAATTACAATAAATCATGGAATTTATATTATTATCAAAATACGATATCAAATATCTGCTCCTTTATATGGGTTCCCAAGTTCTTTGGAGCATCCTACTTAATATTACTGATAAAAAATAAAAAATAAAAAGTTAAAAATAAACAAATGGGCCGGGTGGTGTGCCTCAATTGGTTTGGTGTGGGCAGAGAATGCTTCATCATCCAAGGCCGTTTAACTTGTTAAAATTAAATTGACTTTATTTACTTCGAGAATCAGTTCACTTTGCTTGAACACATTAATTTCTCTATTACTGTAACTTTTTCCTTTATTTCCTACCTCAAGTGTTTGTTTCTGCATTTGCCTTAATAACTGCCTGCATAGTCGTTTTTGTGTGTCCCATGCGAAGTATAAAATAAATTGATCTCTTGAATTTTCATGTTAGTGTGTGCATGTGAAGGTGTTTGGCTGATCATAACTAATCAAAATTTATTAATAGTTATTAATTTTTTATACTTTTCTTCAGTCAAATGTTATTATATTTCACATTTACATTAAATCTTTGTATTTTTATTATATTTTTTGGTCAAATTTTTGCTAACCAAACACCCCTAAGTGTATAGTACAAACTTTTTAAGATCTTTCAATCAAATGTTATTATATATTACATTTACATCAAATTTTTATATTTTTATCATATTTTTTAGTTAAATTTTTGCCAACCAAACACCCCTAATAAGTATGCAGTACAAACTAAAAAAACTTTTACTTAATTTATTAACTTAATTTATGTGGTTATATATATATATATGTGTGTGTGTGTATCAGGGCTGCTGCTTTAACCCAGTTGCACAAATATGATGAAGCAATCGAGGACTGCCATAAATCGATTGAGATCGACCCTAATAACAGCAAGGCATACTTTCGCCTGGGTGGCGCATATTTCGGGCAGAACAATTACGTTGATTCTATCTGCAGTGGATTCGTCAAAGGTCACTATTAACTCTTTGTTTAAATGTGTGTGTGTATATATATATATACACACACCACAATATTTATTTTTTCTTTTTTTTTTTCCTTTTTATTTCATCTCGGATACATTTATTTATTTGCTGCATTCTATTTAGCTGTCCTTTCCCATATTTTTCCTGATGCAGAAAAGTTCTATATATATAGATATAGTGAAGGGTTAATTAATGTGATTATAAATTAATGTTGCTCCTGGTATATATTTATACATATATTCTTGATTTTGCAGCTTTGCAGTTGAATCCAAACAGTGATATTGCAATGGCAAACATTCTTGTGAGTTCACTCTTGCATTCCCCTTAATATTGTTAATAAATATACAGCGACAGGGTTATGATTATATAATATTTTAAATTATAAGTCTAAACTTAATTAACTAAAAAATATATATAAATTGAGGGCCTATAGAGGATTAGTTAGGATTGAATTGTTCAAGAGATAAGATAAACTGTGTAGGAAATAAATTGGGCTAATATCTGGTCCAAAATTTACTTAATAAATTTTTTTCTATATTGGGCTTGAACCCAGCGCAGTTTTCTCTTACTTTTTATTCTTGTAAATAAATAAATAAATAAATATATATATATATATATATATACATACATACATACTAGATACTCTAAACAAAATTAGTATTAAGTTTCTTATATAGTTAAAAATTTGGACAAAAATTTCAAATCGAAAAAATTATGATAATTTATGAATTTTAATTTTTTAAAACTTTAGACCCTAGCAGCTATCATATGTGCTTTGGTCTCTCTCTCTTCAATTAATTTTTAATAAGCACCATAAAAGAAAAAATACAAATGATGATACTTTAATCTGAAATGTTCAACTTTCTAGAAATCATAATTAAGCGGAATTTAAATAAGTAGTTTTGATTTATATATAATCTCCTCCTTTGAAATATAGTGAAATTTAAAATGTTCCAGATCATTTTGTTAGATAAATGGTAGTGGAATTCACAAAAATAAGAATTGAATAAGAAGTTAAAAATATAAAAATAATTTCAATCATTGAATAAAAAAATAATTTTTAATCATCAAATTTTAATTTGTGAGAATGACATTTTAAAAATCCATCCTGTTTCATTATATATATATTAATATGGTATAGTCATGGCCACACTAGCATTTACTTTGGTTTTATTTTCTTTTTTTTTTTTTTCTATTTATGGGTGTTTATGCCTGAAAATCATTTTTAAATTAATTAATTTCCAGCCTGGATCTTCACGGTTAATTCCTTCTTTTTTAACTTAATTGTAGGAAGCTGGGGAAAAAATTAAAGAAGAGATCCAATGCTTAGGCAGTCAGGTATCCAATTTTCGACTCTACATCATATATTATATATATTTTTGTTTATTTATTTAATATTTTTTTCATGTCAATTTACATGATTAATATTCATATATATGTGTATATGTAAATATATATATGTATATATATGTTTGTTTTTCATTCTTAATAATTCTATGTCAGATCGGAGAATTATCAGCAAGGGAGAGTGGGAACAACGTTCAAGTAACTCATGGAGAAGTGACATTATTCAGGTTTCGATCAATTAACACTCTCGATGAGGTACCTGACGTCGACATTAGCATACCAGAGATGTTGTATCTGCTACGCCAACCATATCCCAACGCTGCTGCTTATTCGGATGAAGATGATGAGATGGATGCAGATGATCCATGATCTAGGATATATATATATATTATATAATATTATATATAGTTAACTTATTTTGGAACTAATGTCTGTTGAGATTTTGTCTGTGGAGTTCGGAAAAAGATACCCCAACATTCGGTTGATGCTTCTTTCTGAAGTATTTTGGACCATGCATAACTTATATATATATATATATATATATTTGCTTAATTTGCAGGATTTTTGTTTTTCCTTAATTTAATTGTTTCCTTGCATATATATAAGTGGTAAGTTCATTACTTGCATGAAAATCGCATATTTTATTAATATATAATTAAAATTTTATAAACTTTCACCATGTAATATATATGGCCCGTCATAGAGGTAGATTTTGGCCTACGTTGGTTCTAATTTTGTGTAATTTGAATGATAGAAGAGGAGTTAAGGTATAAGTTTTAATTAAAATAGTATATCAGAGTAATATGAATTCAAATAGACTAATGATCAAAAATAAAGAATACAATAAAGTGATTTTTTACTATAAGAATGGTACTATTGGCTCCGTTTGATTTGCTACAAGAGCCGTTTGGAGGTTAAAAAAAAAAGTAAAATTTTTGGTATTTTTTTGTGTGTTTTTTTAGTTACATTTTTTTGGGTGTTTGGTGGAACAAAATATTTTTTTAGCATTTTTTTACAATTTTTAGGTGTTTGGTAAATTTTTACTGTAACAAATAAAAAAAGTGATAACTTTTTATATGTTTGGTATGTTTTTTTACTGTAACAAATCAAAATAGTGGTAACTTTTTGTTTTATTTTTTTACTGTAACAAATTAAAAAAGTAAAAAAAATTATGGTTCTACCGAACGCACCAAAAGTTGTAAGATGTAACTTTTGGTATTTTTTTGGTAGTTTTTAAGTCTTAAAACGGGCCCTAAATCTTTGAAAATTTCTGAAAATTTCTAAAAATTATTCATTCTTTATCTCACTACACAAATTATGAACTCATAATTTATCTCACTTTTTATCACTCTAAACACACCAATTATATCATTTTGATTCAAGTTTCACACTAAAAATTTTGTAGAGAGTAGCATTTTTTTATTGAAAAATCATTCATGCAAACGGATTTGGGCTCGAGTCATCTATCCTTGGGTTTATGTGCACGTGTTTAAACTAGGCCGACCCCCGCCTTTGTAATAATGAATGGTTTATATTATTCTAATTTATATAGTACATAATATATTATATTTTTACGGCTCGTTTAGAGTCACAAAAAAATTAAAAAATTTCAAAAAATTTTAAAAATTTTCAAATTTCTCCAATCACATTTTGTCACCTATCATTTTTATATCACATCAATCCCATTCATTGATTTTTTTTTATTTTTTTTGGACTCCAAACACAGCCTTAATCTAGTATATATATTTTGTTATTAGGCGTAAGGAGAAATTTGGATTCACATATTTATCTTAAGCTTGGGCTTGAAATTTCGTAAGGGCCCAAAATACTAGACCGAGACGAGTTTGGACAAGCGGATGGTTTTAAAGTTCATGCACGAGATGTTATCTTATTTTTTAAATAAGGTTTCGTAATTTTTTTTATTCTTAAAGAAAGAAGTGTGACAATTTTTCTTAATTAATATATATGCCTACTTTTTCAAATTCTAAGATTGTAGGTAAGCTCATCAATGGGTCGCATTTGATTTAAGTTTGATCTAAATCCGATTTATTAATACTAGACTAAATCGGACATATTCAATCTATGACATAACGGATTTAGATACGTCGTATTTAATGACTAATAGATCTAAATATGGATTGATTCGCCAGTCTCATTATTTTTAAAAATAAAATATTTAAAAATAAAAAAATAAAAAATTTTATGTGCAATAATAATAATAATAAAATAAAGAATAATTACCTTTTAACCCATATATAAAGATAAAAATTACTTACATTTCTTAAAATTTAAAAATTTATCTTTGTATTTCTTATACTTTTAAATTAAAATAAAACTGTAAATGACGTTAAATTTTCAAATGAAATGACAAAAATATCTGTTAAAAACTAACTAGAATCCGGGATATAATTGTAGGTAATATAAAGTATAAGGATATAAATGTAATTTTTAAACTTACTTAGAGTCAAAACTTTTATCTTTGACAAATTTTTTAATATTTTTACTTTTTATTTAAAATACAATAAATACAAAAATAAATTTTTAAAATTTAAGAGATACAAATGATTTTCACCTTAAGTACGTAAATAAGGGGGTGTTTGGCAACTCAAAAATTAGTAAAAAAATACCAAAAGTTAGTTTTTGTGTGTTTGGCAAAACCACAAATTTTGCCACTTTTTTGATTTACTACAGTAAAAAGTACCACTCCATAATTACAATTTTTTTAATTTGCTACAGTAAAAAAATACCAAACACCCAAAAGTTACAACTTTTTTACTTTGCTACAGTAAAAAATTTACCAAACACCCAAAAGTTATTAAAAAAATATTAAAAATTTTACTTAGTTCACCCAAACACACACAAAAAAGTGCAAAAAAAAAAAAAAAAACAACCAAAACTTAAGTTTTTTTTAACTTTCAAACACTCTCTAAGTACGTAAATAGAAGGGCATTTCTTCCTAAAACAAAATATATAGCTAAAATGATTCCCCTACTATCTGTCATCTCCAGCTAGCCTCTTTTAGCCACACAATTGCATATTTAATATTTAAAATAAATTGATCATAAAACTGCTACTAGTTATTGCATATTTAATACTTACCATCTGAATATTAAAAGTAGTAAGGCTGTGTTTGGAACCCAGTTATTGGCTATCAGCTATTAGTTATTAATTTTTTATTTTTTTTAAAATGATTAAATTTATTTGTTTACATTTTAAACTTTTTCTAAACATTAAAGAGTAAAAATGTAATATGAACAAAAAATAAAAGAAACTTACTACTAAAAATCTAGTTTTTTTTCTTCTCAAGTATAAAAAAGTTAACTTTTTAGTAATTAATAGCTACTACTTGCTAGCTAACTTTTTCTTCCCTTACTCAACCTAATTTTGAGGAAAAGAAATTACTTATTTCGATTCCTCTCTAAATCTCAAAATGCGAGTTTTACATACAATTTTTTTTTTAAATTTCCTTTAATTAATCGTATACTCAATATTTACATCAACAATATATATATATATATATATTGCATTTGTTTGGATACCTTTTTCTTAAAGTGTATATATATATATATATATATATGCCTTTTTCTCTCAAGTAGTTACAAGGTAGCCACAAGAAATAAAAATAAAATCCCACCAACATTTCCAGCTGCCGAAGTGCATTGGTAAAATTGTTTGGGGACTGGTCCGTCATTAAAAAGATTAGAGCCAATAATATTATTGTTCACCCCCCTTACTATTCCAGCAATCACAATGCCTCCCCGACCCCAGAAGGTGCACGAGTTACTCAATTGCAAATAGAGTAAAAATTAATACATTTGAGATTTTTATTTCATTAAAATGGAATTGTTTGTCCAAAGCTTTATATTTTTGTTGGATTATTTCGTAAAAATCCATCAATTTGATTTTTTTAATTTTTTTTAGCATTTCAGAATTTGAGTTCATAAAATTATAGAAATAATAATAATAATAAAAATAAAATAAAATAAAAATTTCCCTTTCCAAACAGATCCTTATGAACGAGCAAGTGGCATCAGGATGGTCTTGAAGTTCTTTGGGCGTAGCAAGAGCAATGGAGTTATCCTCCATGTTCGCGAATCGATTTCACCCCGTTTCTCTGACCCAATCGTCGCCCAGAACATCTACTTTCTCTCGCTCTCCAACTGTCTCTTCCACTGTCAGACCAAACAAGAACTCTCCATCCTGCTCTGCCACTGCCCCCACTACTCTACAGAGGGAGCCTCAAAGTAGACCCACCAATGTTTCCCACAAGCGTCTTCCCGTTTCTTACACTGCAAGACAATCTGCGATTCTTGATATTCAACAAGCGTCTGATTTGGGTTCAGCTCTTACGAGGTTTTTTCGTTCTTTGAAATCTTTACGTATGTATGATTCATATGAATGTGTTGTCTTTCATGTGTTCGACATCTGAATTGTCTCAAAGTGGACTGGTTTCAGGGAATTTCTCGCTGGACTATGAATTTTAAGATTAAACCTCAACTGGGTTTTCTAACTGGTACAAGAAAATTGGCTTTTGTTTGAATTTAAATTGCAGATTTATGTGCTTCACGCATAAATTTGTAGACTTTGTTACTTAATTTGCAGGTCCTTTTTTTGTCTAGTTTGCTGAATGGTACATAGTTTTTAGTATAATCTCGCATGAGTTCTGTGATTATTCATGTAAATTTGAGTTGTGATTGAGGTTTTGCATCTCTTGCGTGTGAGGTTGTTTCTTCCTCCTCATACACCGATGGAGAAGGGTGAGGGTTTGTTGTTTGGAGGGTAAACATTGTAGTTGCTTTCTCCGCCCCCCCCCCCCCCCCCCCGGGGGGGGGTTGGAGCCTATATAAGATTCAACAAATTTCAGAATCAGACACCAAGATTCAATAAATGAGATGTAACTCTGGTAGGCCAACCATTGTGGGTGAAGATTGAGGCCTTGAAGGGCTGGGCTTATATAATTAGGATATGATCTATGAAGTCTAAAAGTGAGGTGGGACATTTTGTGATCAACGAATTCATTTTCAGCTAAACTAAGATTATGGGATGACAGCTATATGCTGGCCAGGCTCTCCAAAAGAAAAATATCGTGTAATTAAGAAAGAATATGTTTTGTTGGTTAAAGAGTTTCCTATCAGTATTCATATTAGTTTAAGCATAGTCAATAGGTAGGCTTGTCAGGATCTTTGAGTATCAAGATATGGATTTAGAAGTGAATGCATATAAGACAGCTATTGCTTAGATGGTTCCCCCCCCCCCCCCCGGCGGGGGGGGGGGGGGAGCGAGAGAGAGAGAAACCAATTTAATTGGAAAGGGTGCAGTGATCTTGTTTCACTCAATATCTTAAGTTCTAAACTATGTTTTCTACTGCTGTATCAGGCAAGAAGGAAAATGTTTCCACGTAAAATTATATAGCTTTCTCATAACAAGTGCTGGTGTTAATTATTTACAGGTTGGGTGGAATGTTGAAGGTGGAAGAGTTGAATATAATTTTGCGCCATTTTGGGAAACTAGATAGATTGCAGGAGCTTTCTCAGGTGCCGCAAGTTGCTTTCACTACAACTTATTTTTCTTTGATTTACTAATTACAATACTATGATTGTGTTGACCTTTTTTTATTTATTTGCAGAGTTGAGTATGCATTTGAATTAAGTAATATCAGTATGTGTGTGTGTTTATATAAACCCTAAGGGTTAGCTCAATTGGTCAGGTCTTGAATTTGTTTCCCAACGGTCATTGGTTCGAGTTTCCTCAGGCTTCAGGGATTAGTTTTGGTGCGAGCAAGCTGTCCTGAACATCCTAGGTTATAAGAAAAAAAATGTGTGTGTGTGTGCGTGTGCGTGTGTATATATTTTCTGTCTCACTGAATCTGCAGATTTATATGCTGTCTTTATTTTTTTGGGTTTGTACCTGGTCAAGAATCTATTTTTTGATCTCATCACTGCAATTTGTTTTGAAGTAAAAATGCCGGCTGTCTAAAACCATAACCCTGTTACGATAAAATTTGGTGGATTAAACTTTTTGTTCTGTGGAATCAAAAGGAGTTTGAACCCCATTTCTAAACCAAGTATCTGAAACTTTTGAAGGAGCAGTGTTACTGGTCAAAATTTAATATGTTATTTAAATTTGTGTGGCAGGAATGTACCAGTGTAAGCTAAAATTATGAGCTGAAAATTAATATGAACACCTTTCTTTTATGTTTAAACATGTACAAGTCTCTTAATGCAGAGTGAGTTTGTCTAGTCTTAATTTATGATATTCTGAATCTCTGATATAGGTATTCTTTTCGCTTTCAATAACTTGACCTTGTAGTCTGACAGAAAAACTGGCTTCACCAACCATTTCTCATTCGTATACATGGTCCCGCCTATGATTGTGGCTTTGAGTGTTCATACGTGTTCTGGTTCTTTCCAAGTGCGACAAATTTATTTATTTTTTATATTATTATTTGTTTATTTGGTGAATTAATGGTTTCCTTTCTGTCCCCCATCTTTTGGATCTAAACTACTCATTTATTATGCAACTCTCCTGTCATGTTTTCTGGTGATGATGAGTTCATCACTAAGGTACTTTTATCTTGGTATTATTGCAGGTTTTTGATTGGATGCAGAAAAATGGAAGGATCGACCCTTCGTCTTATAGCAGTTTTATAAAGTTCATGGGGAAGGGCCTTAATCCTGTGAAGGTGCTAGAAATATACAATAGCATAGAAGATGAATCAATGAGAAATAATGTCTCTATCTGTAATTCTGTCCTTAGTTGCCTGGTTCGGAGTGGGAAGTTTGAGAGTGGCATCAGATTGTTTCATCAGATGAAACATGATGGTCTTAGACCAGATGTTGTTACATACAGTACGGTATGTCACTTCAGTCACAATATTATCTTTCATAATAATGTTGCCTATTGGTCATGTAAAATTGAGTTGCAGCTGAACTTCATAAAATTATGAAAAAAGAACACATTCATCTAAATTTATTGTTTCTTCTAGTAGTAGAATAATTTAAAATCTTGGAAAGAGAAGTTGGCTTATTGCAAATATTATAGGAAACAAAATGGGGCAATCACATTATTTTCTGGTGTGTGCTTTTAGTAAACCTTCACAAATATTGTCTTCTGTTATCCTTAGCTCCTTGCAGGCTGCATCAAAGTCAAAAATGGCTATTCCAAGGCCATGGGCCTGGTTCAGGAGCTGAAGTCTAATGGACTGCACATGGATAGCGTAATATATGGGACACTTATAGCTGTTTGTGCTTCAAATGACCAATGTGAAGAAGCTGAGAACTACTTTAACCAGATGAAGGATGAAGGTCACATTCCTAATGTTTATCATTACAGTTCTTTGCTCAATGCTTACTCAGTTGATGGAAATTATAAGGCGGCTGACATACTGGTTCAAAATATGAAATCTGCAGGGTTAGTACCTAATAAGGTTTGTTTTCGTGTTATCTCGCTGCTTAAAGGTTATGAGTTTATATGGTGTCTTAACATTAGTTTGTTTTAAGTTTATGGTTAAAGTGTAGGTATTGGTCATGATGTTAATACGATATCAGACAACTTAATTTCAGCTTCACGTGAACCACTTTTGAAAAATACTTCTCTATTTATAAGAAAAAGAAATAAGAAAACCAGATAAAACTGGTGAGTTCAATTTAAGAGCAGTTAAATGTATAAAACGGGCATTTTCACATAAACTTCTGGGAAGGAGACTTTGCTTATCTTGGATGTATGCTCTGTGCCTTGTGTCCAAAGAACAAGAAATGTCACATCATTTTTTTATACGTGCCAAAGTTATGGATAGAAATTTCTGAGAAATCAAAAAAAGTACAGATGCTCTATTTATCCCTAGGTAGAGAAAATACCTATTGAAGTGGAGGGTTTCTTCAAATAACAAGGGGCACATATTATGTGTTTTTGTGTTTGCTGCTGCTCTACTCTTGCTTTTTCTATCTTTCTCCCTTTTGAACTTTTCTCTTACCATTAATTATACTGCTCTCTTTAGATGCCAAGCTTTTACTTACACTATGTCCACCACAACATGTTTTCTCTTGCAGTTTATTTTGACAACTTTGTTAAAAGTATATGTTAGAGGAGGATTGTTTGAAAAATCAAGAGAACTGTTAACTGAACTGGAAGCTTTAGGTCATGCTGAAGAGGAGGTATGCTTGATATCTTGTCTTGAACCTTATCTTTAAGAAGTTGGTTCACCCATGTTGGAGGCAAATTCTTAAAAGGCTTCATAGCAAAACAATAATTTAAATTATGAAAGATTACTCAATAAGCCCGTGGGGTTTTATATTTTAAGATGATGTTGTGTTAATTCCACAAATTTTGCTGAGGAACGTCTTACTCTAATAATTAATTCCACAAATTTTGCTGAGGAATGTCTTACTCTAATAATGCTATCTTATGGTTACTATTTTGATTGGCAGTAGTTATATCCTAAAGATATGCCATAGCTGTTGAGTTTATTTGGATCCTTCGTCAAATATTTATTTGTTTGGTTGTAAAACAGAATAATCTACGAGCTCATATTTATGCTTGGAAACTGATGCGGCTCCTCTGCCTTCTCCACTGCAAAGTATTCTTAATTTTTTGACAAGCATCAACTAAGAACTGTTCTGAAGGATTTGAAAAAGTATAAATCAATTGTTTGAAAGATTTCTACTCAAAAAAATCTCGCATGATTTCTGAATTGGAGATGGGCAATGTTTTTCGGAATCAATTAAGTTCAGTTTGGTCCTAGAATTGTTTATTGGTACCCTCACACTCCACTGTCAAAGTGGGTTTAGTTTTTTGTTCTCTTTCTGGCTGACATAGGTTTAGATGTGCATATTAGCAACAACTTTTCATTTCCTTTTTTGTAATTTGTTTTATAAGATTCAGCTTTACTTCTGTAGCTCATCAGATATAATTTATTTGCAGATGCCATACTGTTTATTAATGGACGGCCTTGCAAAGGCTGGACAGATGCATGAAGCAAAATCAGTTTTTGAGGAAATGAAGAAAAAGGATGTGAAATCTGGTATGTTTTCTGACGAGTGTATGAGCGTTCTGCAAGCCTCTTTTAAACATCAATCGGTGTATCCTACCATCAATGATCTATGACATGCCAAATTGCTTGTTTATATGGCACCAAGTCAAGAATGACACCTTTTGCCTTTCGGTCCTGTTTCAGAAGGTTTCCTTTTTATGAAAATTTAATAATAAATCAATTAATATATTATGCTGTATTTTGATGTGATCTATTGTATTTAAATGGCAATATTAGAATTATTATTCCGTTATTGTTTCATTTTGTTCTCTTAGGAAACAGAAAAGTTTGGTCATTTTGATGGAAAAGAAATAGCATTTTGTTCTTTGCCTATTTAACATGATTACTAATTTATAACTTATTGTGTGTTCTCCGTTTCATTATATTTTAGGCCTGCTTGCAGAATATATGAACCTGAGATTATGTATAATCTGGCATCTTTGCAGGACTTACTCAAATTTCTTTTGTATACCTGCAGATGGCTATTCCTACAGTATTATGATATCGGCCTTTTGCCGAAATGGACTATTTGAAGAAGCAAGACAACTGGCTTGTGATTTTGAAGCTACATATAACAAATATGACTTGGTTATTATGAATACAATGCTCTGTGCCTACTGCAGAGCAGGAGAAATGGAGAGTGTTATGAAAATGATGAAGAAAATGGATGAATTAGCAATCAGTCCTGATTGGAATACCTTACATATTCTAATCAAATACTTTTGTTAGTAGAAATTGTATCTGCTTGCTTACCGGACCATGGAGGACATGCACAAGAAAGGCTACCACCTAGAGGAGGTACTATTTATTATCAGTTCAATTGTTTTTTTTTTTAAATTATTATTGTTTATTAGTCATAAAAGGCATTGAACCCATTTTTATTGGTTTGGATATCTTTTTCCTTTTTCTTGGTTAACGTAGATGAAGCCTATGGCAGCACTGACTAGAAACCATTTTCCTTTCTCTCCTCCTCTAGTCTTCTGACCAATCTGAGACCTGTCCATGTAACTGTTAGTGGTGATAAAAGATGAAATACAAAAACTTGATCCGTGGGCGCAAAGCATAAGTGCAGCCCCGCAACTGTATCTTGTGCTTCTTGAATCTTTCAGACTCCTCTTTGGGACAAGAATTTTTGCCATTCTCGTATGAGTTTGGTTGCCAACTTTGTTGATCCTTCTCATCTGAGTAAGAATGACTAGGAGTCATCTGAAGAAAGATTTGTTTCTTTCTCAGAATTGCTATTTGAAGAAGAAGGATTTATTCCCTTCTTGAAGCTGCAGAACAATAGGGAAGCTTGTATGATTGACGCTCAGTAGTTTATGACAAAGTTTGGGAAAGTTATTTGCAATTATTTTGAGTTAAATGTAGATATTAAATGGTACATCTGCTACAGATGTGTTTTAGGAGGTGGATGTGGGTTTGGTTGGCATTATGACAGACACTTGCCATTTGAAGGGGCCTCTCTTCATTTCATGGTTTAGATTTGGATTCAGCCCCTGCTCCTTCCCCACACTCACACACACACACACAAATGATGTTGAAGTTGAATTTAATTGTCATTAAAAGTGGAAACAAATCGAGTTATTCGCGAGCTATTCCAGCTTGGCTTGAAAAAAGCTCGGCTCTAGCTCGATTCGTGACTAAAATGAGCTAAAATCAAGTTTGATTTGTGACTCGTTTTAGATTTGAGCTCAAATTGAGCCTAGAAAAGTTCGGCTTGAAAATTTACAAGCAGGCTCGATAAAATAATTTATATTTTTTTAATAATATTTTTATTATATGTTTTTATATTATTTTATTTATTATATTTTATACTAAAACGACGTAATTTTAGTTTAATCGAGCAATTTGCGAGCCGAGTTCGAGTCTAAATTTTTTTTATCGAGCTAAGTTCAAGCTTATATAGAAGCTCGAATCGAGCTCGAGCTTGGTATAAATAGCTCGAGCCGAGCTTGAATAAGTTAAAGCTCAGCCCGATTCAGCTTTGTTTCCACCCCTAATTGTCATTACTTCGAGAACTTTTGGCACGTTAGCATTAGAGGTAAATTTTAGCAGACTAATGCAGAATTCTGCAAAGTTGATGCAACAAGCGGTCATTGTGGACCAATGCTTTGTCGTGTGACTATTGAGATAGTTCAAATTTTTGACAAGATGAAATCTGCTTCATAGGTACTTACATTGTTTTTTATCTGCAGGAACTTTGCTCCTCTTTAATTTTTGTTTTTTAAATAATCTCATATGTAGATCCATACTTCTCAGTTTTAGTAATCAACGAAACAATGCAAAAGCAGGGTGAAATCTTTTTAATTGACGCAACTATTGCTGCCACAAAAAGGAAACCAAAATACCATGCATCTGACCTAATTGATTTGCTTTTTGGGCCGCACTGAAGCCCAAGACCACAGTGTCGTACTTGGGCAAAATTGAAATTTATTAATTAGTAATTAAAATTAAAATCCTTCAGCTCTAATTTTTCTTTTTTTTTTTATTTTAAAAAAAAGTATCATGTACTATTTAACCGTATATATTTTTTCTATCAAATTTCACTTTAATTTCTCTCCCCTTCAAACTTTTCAATCCAAACAATATATTAGAAATAATTGAAACAAAAAGGATTTTTCCGATACATTAATTAAAATTTCACCTCCATTTCTTTCCCAAACCCCAAAATCCAAACAAATGTAATGTAAATTTTAGAAATAATGGCAATAAAAAGGATTTTTTTAAACAAATCGTTCTATTTTAATAAAATAAAAAATCTAAAGTCTAAATATACGAACTTTTATTGTTCATTTTTTTTAATAAAACCCAAAATTACTCTTAATCCTAATGCCCAAAAAAAAATGAAAATTTTTACTGTTTATTTATTTATTTATTTGTTAAACTTAAAATACCTTGTGGAAAAAAACTATAGCTATAACCTAATAGAAAAACTTAAAATTGTAATTTTAGTAGAATTGTTTATTTTGAGTTAAATTGGAATGGGATGGATCATGGACTACGTATGATTGACGTAGCTTCGAACAACTTCTCCGCTGACCTTAGCTTCTTCCTCGGATCAACCAAGGTTCAGTCTCTCTCTCTCTCTCTCTCTCTCTCTCCTCCCACGCCCCCGGGGAAAATGAACACTCCGTACCCAAAACTCATAAGCCCCGCAGAAACTCGCGTTGGCTGGATAGGCATAGGCGTAATGGGCTCCGCCATGGCCTCTCGCCTCCTCTCCGCCGGCTACTCCCTCACAATCTACGCCCGCAACCCTTCCAAATCACTCCACCTCCAATCCCAAGGAGCCCATCTCGCCGAATCCCCCTTTGACGTCGCCAAGTCCAGTGACGTCGTCTTCACCATGCTGGGACACCCATCAGATGTTCGACAAATTGTCCTAGACAACACAACTGGTGTCCTCCCCGGTCTGAACCCCGGCGGAGTCGTTGTTGACCACACTAGCAGCCACCCAACACTCGCGAAACAAATCTTCGCGGCCGCCCGCGACAAGGGTTGTTGGGCTGTGGACGCCCCGGTCTCCGGTGGCGATATCGGGGCCAGAGAGGGGAAACTGGCTATATTGGCCGGCGGGGACGGCGGCGTGGTGAAGTGGTTGTCGCCTTTGTTTGATGCCATGGGAAGGGTGACTCACGTGGGCGGTTCCGGTTGTGGCCAAAGCTGCAAGATCGCGAACCAGATCACAGTGGGGGCGAATTTGCTGGGGTTGAGTGAAGGGCTGGTGTTTGCAGAGCGAGCGGGGTTGGATGTGAAGCAGTTTCTGGAAGCCGTGAGGAGCGGGGCGGCGGGGTCCATGGTGATGGAGTTGTATGGGGAGAGGATGATTGAGAGGGACTTCAAACCAGGTGGGTTTGCCGAGTACATGGTGAAGGACTTGGGGATGGGTGTGGATGTTGGGGTGGAAAAGGAGGATGATGGTGACAATGTGGTGGTGCTGCCAGGGGCTGCATTGTCCAAACAGTTGTTTTCTGGGATGGTGGCTAATGGGGATGGGAAATTAGGAACTCAGGGTCTCATTACTGTCATAGAGAGGATCAATGGCAAGTGAGACCATCTCTTTAGCTTTCTTAGTCTCTGTGTGTATATATATATATCGGAACACGCACAAGCTAGGTGATGTGGTTTTTTGAGCAAATTGTGCTGCTTTTGGAGCCATTTAAGGCATCAAATTGATCAGTGTCACCTTACCTTAGATTTCTCTTGCTATGGCAAAAACTTGCGTGGAATGTTGTTTTATCGTGTTTGTAGTTGCTATGCTGAATAAGGGATTGGGCTAAGAGTTTCCTTTTCTTTTAACCCCAGTAGTGGTTGGGACTACCTCTTGGGAGTGTACTGGGTTCAGTGTGTTAGTCTGCATCCATTCAGTTGGATGGTGGTGTTGAAGAAATGAAAATGGACATCTTTGAAGTGTTGAACTGCTTTGTCATATTATATAATATGTATGTATACATCTCAATTTGTATTTCTGGACACCTCGCAGATTGTGGATTTTGCAACGGTTAGACATGAAACTGTAATGATATAGTTTTTTTGTTCAATATTATGTCCCACAAAACAAACATGGGTGTGATTAATTGAATTATAGTCTCAATTCATGTCCAGTTTGGATCTTTAGCAAATGATATATCGAAAAGTTTACAGGTGCTTGACAATCAGGTTTAAAATTGCATCATGAAGGCGGTCTTGAAGTGGTAAGGTTATCCTATTGTGATGTGGTGTGGGATTAAGAATTTGAATTAAGTCCCATTCAAACACAACTGGAAATCTGAATGCAATTTTTGAACTAGTAATTCAAATAGGTTGATGCCTGCCTTGTTATTTATTTTTTCATCATTTTTTTTTTTTTTTTACAAGTTATAGTAGATTATTTTGCTTCTGTTAAGAGTATTTGATTTTTTTTTTCTTTTTAGTATTTGAATATTAAATGTTATTTTTACATTTAAAATTTTAATAATTTTTAGTGGTTCAACACTTATTTCATTTTTTTGTTTCTTTATTTTTTGTGGTTTATATTTTGGCTCCGTTTGGAGCTCTCAAAAAAAAAAAAATCATACAAATATTTAAAAACACGAATTATGATACAGTAAAATTTAAATTTTTCACTCACTGTATGAATTACGAGACATTTATTTTTACAATTTTATATAATTCTATACAATTCCAAACACTCCATTTGTTTAGAGGATTGACACTTGTTATTATTATTATTTTTTAATTTATAGTGTATTGATTGAAAGTTTGAATTTTTTTTTTCCTTTTTAATGTTTAAATATTACATGTTTTTGTATTAAAAATTATATTACATTTCGCATATCCATTTTTTATCCATCATGACCTTAAATATGTTGCAAAAGTTTACAGCATGGTGGGGCCATTTTGCTAATTTTTACTTACAACTCGAAACTTGTGGTCAAGAGAAAAAAAGGGTGTGTTTGGAGTGAAATAAAATGAGATAAATTGAGAGTTTGTAATGCGTGCAGTGAAAAAAAAAAGTTGATGTGATATAAAATTAACAGAGATTTATAGAATTTTTTTTTATTTATTTGCAAACTAAACGGAGCCAAAATAAATAAAAAAGAAAGAGTGAAAATTTGTGCAGAGTGCAATGGATTGAGCGATCTATGAGGCCTTTTATTGTTTTATTTCAAAAGAAAAAAAGATAGAATAAATTAGGAAATAATTATATAAAATCGTAGAAAAAAATTCAATGGGTCAGCTGACCCACTTTACCGTTTGTGGGTCGGCCTATTTGCCTCTTGTTTCCACCGTTCTTAACAGGGACAGAGGCCCATAAAAATAAACTGAACAGATGAGCTCTATTTATAGAACGGAACGGTTGCCTGGGGAATCCACACCGGGTTAGTTTGGCTTCCCAAAAAAAAAAAACTAGAAAGCTTTTCTGATAGTTTTTTTTATTTTATATGATTTTTTTCATCAAAAATTGATTTTATTTCTAAAAATTATAATTTTTAGATATGTTAAACGTATTTATAAAAAAAAAATAAAAAATAAATCTTGTCCTTTTGAATAAAAATTATCCGCTTGGTTAAAAAATTAACAAAAAAAAGTTAGTTTTTTTGTTTTTTTCTAATTTTTATTTTAATGGATGTGAATTTTTTATTTTTTTTTCGAATGTAATTAATACAGCTAAAAGTTACAATTTAAAAAAAAAATTAAATTTTAGTTAAATTTTTTTTTTTAAATCCAAACAAAGCCACACGTTTTAACGATATAATAGTAAAAATAGTAACTTGTACTTTTTTTCCTTTCTTTAATTTTTTTTCTCAATTCACTAAAAAAAATAAAAATTATTATCTATATTCTCTTGAACTCTCAAATATATGAAGAGAAAATTATTTTCATCTCCTCTTATTTCCTTATTAATTTATTTTTTCCTCACCTTTCGTAAACTTGAAAATGAAGCGGTAGTGTGTGTTTGAAGTAAGAATTTGAAGAGTGAGGGGATAAGTAGAGGAAAATTAAGTTCATTATATATGAATTTATAATGTAAATTATTTAAATAAATTTTGATTTTTTTTTATAAATTCATGTTCTTGCTTTTTCCAAATCATAATTAAAAAATAAAATAAAATAATTTTTTACATTATATTTTATTTTATTTATTTTCCTTTCTCACCGTTCTTTTTTCTCTCTCCAGATTCTTGTTCCAAACATACTCCGTACGTTTAGAGTTTTGATTTGTGGACAGAAAAAGCAAAATTTAAAAGAAATAAAATTAATTACGTATATTCATTTTTCATGATTAATGAAACAAAAAATTACTTGTTTTGAACAAACATTTATTTTTTCTCATTTTCTTGACTGTATTTTATTTCATTTCGCTTTTATACCTTTTCTCTTCACTTTTTTTTTTTTTCTTCGCAGATCCTAATTCCAAACACTTGATTAATAATTTGGGATTTTCATTTTCATAAATTGCACTTGTTATTTCAATTATTTTTCAGGTATCTTTTCTATTGCATGTTATATTTATTAATTCTAAATTTGTAGTTATGAAAGTGTTTGGATCCTCAAAAAAATTCTAATTTTTGTCAACTTTATTGAACTTTTTCCGTTAAGTTCACTTTTTCGCTAACTTTTATTTAATTTCTTTTTTTTTTTTTGGACAAACTAAATACTTTGTCATCTAAGTAATATTATTTATGTTCGAATATTTGGTTATTTGTACACGAGTGCTTTGGGTTTTTTTTTTTTTTTTTTCTCTCTTTCAAATGCCGGTTTTTTTTGGGTGGCGTTTGGAATCTTATATAAATTAAAAAAATCAAAAATTAATGAAAAAAATAAGACGTGACAAAATTTAATTAAAAGAAAGTTCAGAACTTTTAAAATTTTTCAAAAAAAAAAAATTATAACTCCAAACAAAGCTTTAATATGGCTTCAAATTTCTTTTTATTTTTTCATAAGATCCACCATTAAATTTGAAATCCAAACCACGGTTGCAATTTGCAAAGTCATACAAGAGATAAGATTTGACTGAAAGGGTGTTTCAACTCTAATTGTCTTATTTAATTTTCTTCTTAAAATAATACATACTTAATGGCAAAAAGTAATTAAATTTACATTATTTTAGATGAAAAAGCAAAAGTTAAATAAGGTAAAGAATTGAAACAACTTTTATTAAAGAATAATAATTTAGATAATGACATCTTTAATTACGAACCCTTTTATATGCGAGCTTTATGATTTTTTTTCCATCTTAAATTTGTAATTTATATCATTTACAAATATAAAATTAATCATAAATGTTGGATATAAAATTAATTTTTATATCTTTGTATATTAACCCCTTTCTTCTTGCTTTTAATTACTTATAAATTTAATATTGGTATAAAATTTATATATTTCAAATAAATTAATGATTGAATTAAAAAATAAATAAATGATGAAATTAGATTAAAAAATAATAAAAATACTTAAATAATAATTAGGTTTTCTCTCATAACAACTCTTAGCGTTTTTAAAATTTAAAAATACAACAAGCACGGAAATATTAATTAGATTTGAAAATAGTTATTTTTTTAAATTTTAATTTTAAATATAAAGTAGTCACATTGACTGTATTTGTTCTATTTTATCAAGCATATATCATTAATAATCATATTTTGTAGTTGAGTTATTTTTACAAAATTAATCAAAAATTTATTATCAAATTCTATGCGAGACTCTCTATTGATCATATATTTTACTTTGTTTACTTTTATAAATCTTTGAACAAAATTAGTCTTGGAAGTGATTTTTTTCTAAACTCTAATTTTAAATTTAAATTGACGAGGTTATTCATATTTTTTTTATAAAATACAACATAGGATTAATAATAATATTTGTAATTTAAGTTATTTTTATAAAACTAATTAGCACATGACCGCATTTTCATTTTTCTTTTCTTTGTCTGTATAGCAAATAAGGTTGTATTATGTAATTGTAAGTAATTTGAAGTGAGTTAATGATTTTTAAAAAGTACCGAGTTGCTTGTCGATTTACTATTGTTATAAAATTTATATACTTCAAATATATTTAAAATTAAATTTAAAAACAAAAATAAACATATTTAAATAATAATTAGGATTGAAAAACGACTAAATAATAATTAAATTGAATAAAAATTTAACTTTATCTCACAATAACCACTTTTACTATATTTTAAATTTAAAATAAAAAAAGTATCTATTATTACTTAATTAAACTTAGAGGTGCTTAAATTTAATTATACTAGAGAATAATTTTTTTAAGTTTAATTTTAAAGTTAAATTAGTCATGCTAATCATTATTAATTGGTTTTTAAGTTTTTTTTATAAAGTAAATAATACAATTAATAAAAATAATATTTTAACTTGAATTATTTTTATTAAATCAGTCAAAAATTATTTTAATAAAATTACGAATTATAATATTTCTAACTTACTATAATTTTTAAAAATGAGTTAAGAATTAAAAATAAAAATAGATATTAAAATTAATAAATAATTTAAAATAAAAAAGAGATTAGGTTGATTAGGTAAGTTTATGATTTAGGTTCCGTTTGTAGTGACAAAAACTTTGAAAGTAGTGAAAAATACTGAAAATTTCTAAAAGTTATTCACTTTTTATCTCATTGCACAAATTACGAATTCACAACGCATTTCACTTTGTCTCATTTTATTTCATTTTTTGTCACTCCAAACGAGACGCAAATTTTAGTTTTTAGGATTAGGTCTGATTGAAATTTGTTAAAATATAATGTGGCATTTGGTTTACTTTTGTATTTTCTATTTTGTGTTTTTGTTTTATGTGTTAAAAATCTTAAAATGAAGGAACGGAAAATGCTTTATTCTATTTATTTTGAGATTTTTCTTATTTTTTGTTAAAAACTCTCAAAATAATTTTTTATCATTTTTTATTTCATGTGTAAACTTATTTTCAGTTTTCGAAAACAAAATTTGAAAATACAAGTTACTAAATGAATTTTGAGCTGTTTTTCTTATTTTTAAAAGTACAAAATGAAAAATGAGCTCAAAATAGAAAACAGAAAATAAAAATAGAAAATAAAAAATAGAAAAATAAATCAAATGACTCCTAAATTTTTAGTATTCATATGAAAACCCAATTTTAATTAACTCTATCAACTCACATACAAATAAAAAATATAAATACAAAAAGATAACTCAATACCTATTTTGTAAAACTATATAACTTTATTGGAGTATTTTGTATTATATTTAAAAATTATGATTAGTATGAAATATATTGAGTGTGCTTGGAGTTGTATAAAAGTGTATAAAATAAAATAAAATTATAAAGTAAATGTCTCGTAATTCGTGCAGTGAGTGAAAAATTTAAATTTTATTATCTTGGGTTTGTTTGGAGTAAAAAAAATGAGATAAATTGAAATAAATTATGGTTTGGGAAGAGTTCGTAATGCGTGCAGTGAGAGAAAAAAGTTGATGTGATATAAAGTTAACAGAGATTTATAGAGATTTTCAAAGATTTTCAGCAAATAATTGTATGCCAAACAAGCCCCTTGTAATTCGTATTTGTAAAATTTTGTAAGATTTTATTTTATTTGATAGAACTCCAACGGAGTCATTGTAAAAAATATTGTAAAATTCCGTGCACACGAGACAAACTAGTGTGTGTGCATGTAACTGTCTGTGTTCGTATTTAAATTTTTTTTTTCAGCGAGTCATTTTATTATGAAATAAATAGACGGCTCAGATTAAAACAGATCACAGAAAAATCCATCCTATGGTGGAAAAACCCTGGAAAAGACATACACCTCAGATACACGCCTGCATTTTCTTGCCCATGTATACACAAAAACACGGCACTGCTGCTCGCACTTTCACACCCGTCGTGGTCTTAGCTCAGACAATCTTCATCGAAATCTCTCTCTCTCTCTCTCTCTCTCTCTCTCTCTCTCTCTCGGTCTTTCGAATGGCTAAGTTGAGAAGTGACTCTCCGATATGCCTCAAGATCGTGCTTGCCTTCGTGGACTTTCTGACCAATGGTTTTGTTCTTTTCTTGTTCTTTTTTTTTCCCCTCAACTGTTATATTTGTTTGATCTGATCTTGAATTTTCAGCTTGATAGCAATCGTGACTTCTTTTAATTTTCTTCGATTGGTTTTGTTTTTCTTGTATTTTTGTTGAAAGTTTTTTTTTTGGGGGGGGGGGGGGGGTTTAAACAATGGTGGTTTTATTTAGAGTCTCGATGGACAGATGTGTGGGTTTTAGGGTCTCATTGGACAGAACTTTGCGTGCGTGTTTGTGCGTTTGCGTGCGTGTGTGTGTGTGTGTGAGAGAGAGAGAGAGAGAAAGGTGGTTGTATGGCTAACTCTGTCTAAGTTGATCTACGAAACATGAAGAATTCTCCTTTTTTTTCTTTTCTTTTTTTTTTTTTTTGGTTTTTTGGTTGAATGTTCGTGAAGAATTTCTTACATACAACATTGCTAGCTTATGATCAATTTTGTATTTTTTTGGGGACTTTTTTTTGTTTTTTTTTATTTTATGCAGTTGTTTGGGACAGAGTCACACTGCGAGTTGCGGTGGGCTCTAACCCAGTAAAAAAAAATTTACTAAGTAAATTTTGAATTTAAAAAAAATTAACTCAACTCATTTATTAAATAACTCAGTTTATTTTTTGAACAATTTAATTCCAACCAACCCTCTATAAAACTTTTAATTTTGAGTGTTGACTTTCAGTGTAAGGTATTTTACAATCTTGACTTTGCCCCTTGTGGTGGCGGGTGGGTATATTGGTAAACTCTCTCTGCACTGATCACTAAAAATCTGAAGAATTTTCTTTTACTTTTTTTTTTTTTTGTGGGAGGGGGAGGCAGTGTTGAATGAATATTTTCAGAAAAAATAATTTGTTGAATGACAAAAAATAATTAATTAGACGAATTTAAGTTGAAAAAGCAAAAGTTAAATAAGACGAAGAATTGAAACAACTTTTGTTAAAAACAATAATTTAATTAATGACAATTAATTACGAACCTTTTATAGGTGAGCTTTATGATTTTTTTTCCTTCTTAAAAGTGGTATTTATGTCATTTCTTAATATAAAATTAATCATTTAGTGAAGGGTATAAAATTAATTTTTATATTTTTGTATATTAAACATTTTTTAAATTTTTTTATTCATATATGAGTACGTTTTTATTTGGATTTTTTTTTTTTTGGCGGTGCGTGTACCATTTTATTATGAGATAAATAGGCGATTCGATCGATTAAAACAGATTATAGAAAAATCTATGGTGAAAAACCCCAGATCATACATACACCTCAGATACACGCCTACATTTCTTCCGAACATAATAAAGCTTAGCAGTGCTTCGCTCTCTCACTCCTGTCCAGGTCTTGACTCAGACAATCTTCGTTGAAAATCTCTCTCTCTCTCTCTCGCTCTCGCTCTCTCTCGGAATGGCTAGGCTAAGAAGTTACCCTCATATCTGCCTTAAGATCGTGCTTGCCTTCCTGGACTTTCTCTTATGTATGTGGTTTTTTTTTTTTTTTTGGTCTTATTTTTTCCTTATATTTGTTTGATATATATGATATATATCTCAATATGCGGAGAGATAGATAGATATATGGAGGTTATAAATCTGTACTTAGATGTCCTATTTGATCCGATATATCTTCAATTTTCAGCTTGATAGCGACCAGTGTGTGAGTGTGAGAGGGGGGGTTTGGTTTTACGGCTTTTTTTTTTTTTTTTTTTGAGTTACGATGATTGTGGGTGTAACTCTCTCTTTGTTAATCTTCATAATTCTCTTCTTGTTTTTTTGGAAAACAAATTGAAATATACAATCAATGTGGGTTTCATGGAATTCTTTCTTTGTTATACGCAGCTTATGATTAAACCCTTGTTATTAACCCCCCCGGGGGGGGGGGGGAGGGGGAGGATGGTGTGGTTGGGGCGGCTGTGTGGCAAACTCTCTCTATATTGATCTCTAAATTTAAAGAATCCTATTTTTACTTTTTAGGTTTTGAAAGAATGGCCGTGAAGGTTTTCTCACATACAGCAGCATATAGTTAGCTTATGATCATTCTCTTTTTTTTTTTTTGTTGGATTTTTTGCGGTTGTGGGTGGCTATGGGAGTAAACTCTAATTACACTAATCTCAAAAAATCCGAAGAATTGATTATGATTAGATTTTTTTAGTGTTATTTGGAGTAGGGGTTATGGCTATTGAAATATATAATCAATATGGGTTTCATGGAATTTTTTTTGTTACACGCAGCGTATGATAAGACCTTTATTATTACTATTATTATTTGTCCCCGCCACCCCGGGGGTGGTGCGGTCGGGGTGGCTGTGTGGCTAACTCTTTCTTTATAGATCTCTAAATTTGAAGAATCTTATTTTTACTTCTTGGTTTTGAGTGAATGTTCGTGAAGGTTTTCTCACATACAACATATAGGGTGCGTTTGAAAATTATTGAAAATTTTTAAAAATTTTTAAAAATTATTCACTTTTTATTTTACTGTACAAAACTATTAAATTCATAATTTATTTTATTTTATCTCATTTTTTGTCACTTCAAACACACCCATAATTAGCTTATGATCAAACTCTCTTTTTTTTTTTTTTTTTTTCGGTGGGTTCTTTGTTGTTGGGGATGGCTGTGGGAGTAAACTCTATTTACACTAATCTCAAAAAATATGAAGAATTGATTATGATTAGACTTTTTTAGTGTTATTTGGAGTAGTGATTATGTCTATTAGTGGGTGTATGATAGGGGTGCATAAAAGATTCATTAAAATTAAGACTCGGCTTAACTTGATTGTTTAGGATCGGGTTAATTCAGTTCTAGCCAAAGAGGAAGTTATAAATAATTTATAGAGGCAGTAATCCCCAACACAATTTCAAAAAGGTCACTAGATGCCATGCATACAAAAGTTTAAATTTTTTATAAATAGAGGTTGGTCCCCTTTTCCTCTAAAGTATTTTCACATACTAGTTCAGTCTTTCTCATTAGGGATTTTTATCTCAGTCATTAGTTTTAGTTTGGGATCAGTTTAGTTCTAAGTCTAAATTTTGTGAACTCAATCATTTTGGTTCGATTTTGAGTCTAAAAATTTATGAATCTAACCATTTTTAACCTTATCCAACCTTTTCGTTGAAGCTTTATTTTATACATAAAGGCACTAGAATGATGTGAATCCAAACCAACTCGATTAAAATTTTGTTTGTTTAATTCTTTAGCATGTTCATTTTGGTTATAGGTCAAACTATTTGGATCCAATCTGTAATGACCTGCATTGTTATAATGTAATATTGTCCACTTGGTGCTGATTTGGTGCGATATGAGGACTTCATAGGGGATCACATATTCTAATACCACTCTCACTCAAGCACACTTAACCTTGAAGTTTTAATAGAATTTAGTATTCTCACGGCGTTAAAATGAGTTGTAACTGGGAGATGTTGAATATATATATATATCACTTCTTCAAAATGATATGGACGGGAGTGTTTCACCTCTCCTCAGTGATAGTTCATTCAACCACTCGTTGGCCCGCCCTCATTACCGTCAATTTGTCACATTTCTTTCCCTTTTGGGCATGTGAACTCGCATAATTCGACACTTTCAGTTGAGTATTGGTTTTGATACCATTTGTAACAATTTATATCTCCACATTATGATATTATTCGCTTTGGGCTAGTTAGGAGTGATGTGATGACTTTCGAGGGGTTATAAATCTTGATATTACTCTTACCCAGGCACACTTAGAGCTGTTTGATAACGTTATCATTTTTCTGTTACTGGTTTTTGTTTTGTGTTTTTTGTTATGAAAATAAAAATTATGTTTGGTAATGTAATTTTGTTTACGCAAATTTATAAACAGAAAGCAAAAAAATCTGTTTGGTAAACACAGATTATATTACATACATTTTAAAAAAATTTTCATTTACGAAACAACTAAAAAATTTTTTTGATACAATTTACCTAAAAAATTACATTTATACCTCATTATTTTGATTCTTATTTATGTAAAAATTACACTTTAACCTATATTATTTTTTATTTTTATTTCTACTCATTTTCAAAAATTATATTCTTATCTTGGGACCCATTTGACAACAACAAACGGATCACTGACAAACAGATCACTAAGTTTAAGGGGGGAGAGAGGGGGGAGAGGAAGAAGATGAAGAAAAAGAAGAAGATTGGGAGGGGAGAAGAGGGGAGGGAAGAAGATTCGGGGGGGAAGGCAGGGAGCAGAAGAAGATTCGGGGGAGAGAGGGGGGAGGAAGCAGATGGGGGAGAGAGAAAAGGGGGAAGAAGATTAGGGAGAGGAAGAGAGAGAGGAACTAAATTTTAGGGGAGGGGTAGAGAGAGAAGAAGGGAGAAAAAGAAGAAGAAGAAAAAGGAGAAGGCTTACCTAGAAGAGAGAGCAATCGGTTTGTTTGCTCTTAGGGTGTTTGCTCCCAGTCCATTTTTATTAAAAAAAAAAAAAAACATGGAAACACCTCCCAGGGTACCGGTGTTTCCTTTTTTTGTCTAATTTTGACAACAGTTTTCATTTTTTTTGACACCAAAAAATGCAAACATTTTTATTAAACACATTTTTATTTCCAATTTTCAAAAATATGAAAACAAAAACAGAAAAATAAAAATAAAAATGTTACTAAACGGGGCCTTACCCTTGTAGTTTCAATTCAGTGTTCTCATAATTTTAAAACATATATTTAGAAAATGTTAACTATTATATATATAAAATACTTTCTTCATTCAGATGATGTGAGATAAAAATGTTTTACCGCACCTTGTTGATTGCTCTTTCAACCTCTCGTGGGCTCACCCACATCACCACCAATCTATCTCACAATAAACACGGGCTCGATTGCGAGTCTACTATGAATCCTACCCAAGCACATCTCTAGGGTGTGGGTGTGCGTACCAAATCATCTCTACATTGATCCCCAAACAATTCTCCTTTTTGAAAACAATTTCAAAATAATAAATGCTGTTGAATTGAATAATCATGATGGATTTCCTAAACACGGCCCATGATTAATTTTTGTTTTTATTTTTGCTCTTGTATGACGTTAAATGAATTTCTTTATATTTGAGCCTCCTTAATAAGTACCAAATAATCATAATAACAATAATGGCTGATTTTGTATGCAAAGATGATAATTCGATAGGATTTTGAATGAACTGAACTTAAAACAGTTGATTGCATTGAATTCGATTTGGAAAGATTTATTGAGATCTACTCTATATAAGTGTGTTTGAATTAAGTTATGAACCTTTAGGAGGGAATTGCTTTGATTGCTTCCTGTAAAATCCTACTGGGCTGCTGCAAATAATGATTCATGGACTTAGTTGGAAATTTCTTGGAAATTTCTCCTCCTTTAATTTTCTCAAGTGTTCTTTTCTCTTCAGAATTACTGCCTTTTCTCCTCCTTAATTTAAGAAATTAACTTAATCTATTTTATTGTACTCAACACTGGCTTAATTTCTGCATCTTTGAAGTGGAAGCTGCTCCTGGATTCGACCAAAATGGTCTGGAAGTCGCAAGGACATGCCTAACTGAAGCTTTCGAGCTCCGCGAGAGAACAGCTGCCGCCGATGACGATAATCCTCCCAAGGATGCACTACTTAATTTGTTCGGTGGATCTGATCATCCAGAGACTGAAAAAAGCAATTCTCAACCAGAAGTTGGTGATTCTCTAGCGATTCCTTTGCCAGCAGCGTCGCCTCTATCGATTAATATTCCTCCGCCAGCCGCGTCAGATGATGCAATCCCTATGGAACTATCCCCAGGAGGCAAGATGATGAGATATGTGAATTGTTTCTGTCTAGGTTTTAACCTTAAAAATTACGAAAATTTAAGGAAGAAGATAACATTCTTGGTTAATAATATACTTTCGGCAAAACCAGCGACAATCAAATTAAGGGTACATTTGGAGTTATCAAAAAATGAGATAAAATAAGAAAAGTTAAGACTTCATAACTCGTATATGAAAATAAAAAGTAAATAATTTTTTAAAATTTTTAACATTTTTTTACTATTTTTCAGAGTTTTTTGTCACTCTTACTGGATAAAAAAAATAGACATAATTATGTATATTAATGATGTTGAAAGTAATAAGAAAATTAGGCAAAATATTAATATAGTTTCTTGTCAATTATGTATAGCTTCGCAAAAGGGTGCTATTTCCTCCAGCAGTGCCATAGAGGAGTTGTTCCAACAATTCTGTCAAGCAGTGGCTCACAAAGGATTGTTTGGGGTCACATCTATTGGGCACGCTCAGACCCTTGAGAAAGTGAAACGAGTTTTCAGTGAAGCAATGGGGGTATAATTATATTATATATATAATTTAATTATTTATCTTGAATATATGATTAATTCACTTTGTTTCCAACTCCTGAATGATGTTTTAGGTGTATACTAATCATTATGGAATAGCAGTATAATTCCTTTTCCCGTTTCCTTTATTTAATTTTCTCGAATTTTTGATTCGATTGCGATCTCTTGAATGATTTTTTACTTACTAATTATATATATATATATATATATATGCAATGACAGTATAATGTTCATTTCCTTGTTTTGTTTATTGCTGCTTAATTAACTAGTTGTTTAATTACAGCTGCCAAAAAAAAAAACCTAGTTGTTTAATTAAGTTTCCAGTTCTTTCATCCTTCATTGTGAAGGAAATGATTGATAGGGAATTACCATTTTGTTGGTCTAGCTAGTTACATATATATATATATATATATATATTTGTTATTTATAGCTCCATAGAGTGTTTGGTTGGCAAAAGTTTAAACAAAAAGTATAATAAGATGTAAAAATGTTATGTGATAAAATTTAATTGAAAGAAAGTATAAAAAGTTAGTAATAGTTGGTGAGTTTTTGGTTAGTTTTGACTAATCAAATACCCTCTATATATTAATTCTGATATAATTAATATATATATATATATATATATATATAAAATTAATGAGTAGTTTTTACTTGAAAAATGGTTTATTTGGCCTGTAGGAATTGGAAAACTCGAGCCAACGGACATTAGGTATCCAAAACCTGGCTGAGGCAGTAACGTTACTAGGTATGTAATATATAAATCTTCCGGTAGTAATCTCTGCATGCTGTTTAGTTTAATTTATTCTAAATCCTTTTCCGAATCTTTCTTAGTTCATACTCCAATGGGAATTTTCTTTTCTCGCGAAATAATAATATATGCCAAAATTCTTAAGACTTTATTTATTTGATTTTTTTTTCTTTTTATTATGATATATGGAAAATCTTCCTTCTTCAATTGTAATATAACAAGGGGAATACGAATATGCCTTGAAAATAAAAGCTATTTTTATAGAGTTTAAATTCAAATTCTCAAATTAATGACACCGATAATTTGTTAGTTATTCCTCTCACGGGCACCAAAAGTCATAGGTTTTTTATTATTTTATTTTTCATTATTATTTATTTAATGACGATGCGTCCATTAAGATTCTTCCTAATATGTATAAATGAGAGGTTGAGAATAAAATAAAGTGAACAAAAAAATTATGAGAAAGATACGTTGTATCTATATTTTGGGATGGCTGAATATTTTTTATTATAATTTACTATGTAATAATCATAATGAAACGGAGAAATGGACAGTCAAATCACTATAAATTTCAGTATTTTTTTTCTCTTATTCTTATATGTTTTAATTCAGAAATTTTTAACATAATTTACTTCAAAAAAAAAGAAGTGATCATCACCAGTAATAGAATGCATGTAGTTTGCATATAATTTTTAATGTTTCATGTATATATACTATGTATCTAATTTTGCAAAGTTGAGAAATTTTAATTGTTCGTGAATACGAATGCATTAAAATCCAAGTGTAATGTGAAAGATTAATTGTGTTTTGTTTCAGGAAACAAAGCAATGGAATCGAAGCTAAACACCGAAGCAGCTGAGCTCTATAGTGCTGCAATTGCACTTGTCAAAGACAATGCCATCTATTTTTGCAACAGGTTAATTATCATGATGCATCGGTTGTTAATTGCTGCAATGTGTCACTTGTTTTCAAAACTTATTTTCTTGTTCGGCATGCTTATTAGATTTAGAAATGCTTATTACATTTAGAAATATCCAGTCCCATAAAATATGCACATTCATTCTAACCTTTTATAAAATGTAGAAATAACCAACAGTAACTTAATTCGATCCGAGTCAAGATAAACTATGTTTTATTTGAGTTTGACTCGAATTATTTATTCAAAACTTATACTTGAGCTTGAGAGAGAGAGAGGCCGATATCGAAAGAGAGAGAGCGTGAGAGAGAGAATGTTAGAGTGAAATGGCTGAGAGGAAAATGAGGGAGGAAAATTAAGGATGTTAGCGTGAGAGGGAAGAGTGGGTTGTTGAAATGGTTTGGATTTCTCGACCGTCTCACGACGGTCGTTCGACTTTGGTAGTGGTCGTCAAAGATACGTAAAGTTGACAGCCATCAATCGGTCGACTGGCTATCCGTCGGCCTTACCCCCTCTCTAGTAGTGTAAATTTTGTAGACTTTAGCGAAACTTCACAAAAAATAATTTAAATTCAAGATCAACTTATGAATAATTTGATTGAACTAAAATGATATTATTATTATTAAAAATATTATAAAAAATTATATATATATATTTTTTGTTAAACTCTCGAACCAAACTTCTTTATGCTCGAAATTGATTTTGATTCTAAATACTCATAACCAATCCTAAGAATGACCATATGCTATCTCAATGAAAATTAATTACCCTTTTCATATTTTTATTTTCTTGTGGAGTAAGAAAAATTTGAGTAAGAAGTAAACGAGAAGATAAAATATAAAAATCAATGGTGGCGACCACCAATTGTCACTTTTATCACCGCTCTCACCATCACTCACCCACCCGTGCATCCATCTCCATCACTACCATTAGTCACAGTCACTCGCCTATTCATCACCACCTTCTACTCAATATTTTCACCTAACTTACCCTTAAGATATTATGTCTTTAGGTTTTAGTAAGTTCTTAAACAAAGCCCCCTCCCCCCCCCCCCCAAAATAAAAAAATTACAACAAATTAGCAAACTCTTGACCAACACCCCCAAAAAAATTACAATAAATCATGGAATTTATATTATTATCAAAATACGATATCAAATATCTGCTCCTTTATATGGGTTCCCAAGTTCTTTGGAGCATCCTACTTAATATTACTGATAAAAAATAAAAAATAAAAGTTAAAAATAAACAAATGGGCCGGGTGGTGTGCCTCAATTGGTTTGGTGAGGTCAGAGAATGCTTCATCATCCAAGGCCGTTTAACTTGTTAAAATTAAATTGACTTTATTTACTTCGAGAATCAGTTCACTTTGCTTGAACACATTAATTTCTCTATTACTGTAACTTTTTCCTTTATTTCCTACCTCAAGTGTTTGTTTCTGCATTTGCCTTAATAACTGCGTGCATAGTTGTTTTTGTGTGTCCCATGCGAAGTATAAAATAAATTGATCTCTTGAATTTTCATGTTAGTGTGTGCATGTAAAGGTGTTTGGCTGATCATAACTAATCAAAATTTATTAATAGTTATTAATTTTTTATACTTTTCTTCAATCAAATGTTATTATATATCACATTTACATTAAATTTTTGTATTTTTATTATATTTTTTGGTCAAATTTTTGCCAACCAAACACCCCTAAGTGTATAGTACAAACTTTCAAAGATCTTTCAATCAAATGTTATTATATATCACATTTACATTAAATCTTTGTATTTTTATTATACTTTTTAATCAAATTTTTACCAACCAAACACCCATAAGTATACAGTACAAACTAAAAAAAAACTTTTACTTAATTTATTTACTTAATTTATATGGTTATATATATGTGTGTGTGTGTGTGTGTATCAGGGCTGCTGCTTTAACCCAGTTGCACAAATATGATGAAGCAATCGAGGACTGCCATAAATCAATTGAGATCGACCCTAATAACAGCAAGGCATACTTTCGCCTGGGTGGCGCATATTTCGGGCAGAACAATTATGTTGATTCCATCTGCAGTGGATTCGTCAAAGGTCACTATTAACTCTTTGTTTAAATGTGTGTGTGTATATATACACACACACCACAATATTTATTTTTTCTTTTTTTTCCTTTTTATTTCATCTCGGATACATTTATTTATTTGCTGCATTCTATTTAGCTGTCCTTTCCCATATTTTTCCTGATGCAGAAAAGTTCTATATATATAGATATAGTGAAGGATTAATTAATGTGATTATAAATTAATGTTGCTCCTGGTATATATTTATACATATATTCTTGATTTTGCAGCTTTGCAGTTGAATCCAAACAGTGATATTGCAATGGCAAACATTCTTGTGAGTTCACTCTTGCATTCCCCTTAATATTGTTAATAAATATACGGCGACAGAGTTATGATTATATAATATTTTAAATTATAAGTCTAAACTTAATTAACTAAAAAATATATATAAATTGAGGGCCTATAGAGGATTAGTTAGGATTGAATTGTTCAAGAGATAAGATAAACTGTGTAGGAAATAAATTAGGCTAATATCTGGTCCAAAATTTACTTAATAAATTTTTTTTTATATTGGGCTTGAACCCACCACAGTTTTCTCTTACTTTTTATTCTTGTAAATAATTAAATATATATATATATATATATATATACATACTAGTAGTAATTCGTGCCTATAGTACTCTAAACAAAATTAGTATTAAGTTTCTTATATAGTTAAAAATTTGGACAAAAATTTCAAATCGAAAAAATTATGATAATTTATGAATTTTAATTTTTTAAAACTTTAGACCCTAGCAGCTAGCATAGGTGCTTTGGTCTCTCTCTCTTCAATTAATTTTTAATAAGCACCATAAAAGAAAAAATACAAATGATGATACTTTAATCTGAAATGTTCAACTTTCTAGAAATCATAATTAAGCGGAATTTAAATTAGTAGTTTTGATTTATATATAATCTCCTCCTTTGAAATATAGTGAAATTTAAAATGTTCCAGATCATTTTGTTAGATAAATGGTAGTGGAATTCACAAAAATAAGAATTGAATAAGAAGTTAAAAATATAAAAATAATTTCAATCATTGAATAAAAAAATAATTTTTAATCACCAAATTTTAATTTGTGAGAATGACATTTTAAAAATCCATCCTGTTTCATTATATATATATATTAATATGGTATAGTCATGGCCACCACTAGCATTTACTTTGGTTTTATTTTCTTTTTTTTTTTTTCTATTTATGGGTGTTTATGCCCGAAAATCATTTTTAAATTAATTAATTTCCAGCCTGGATCTTCACGGTTAATTCCTTCTTTTTTAACTTAATTGTAGGAAGCTGGGGAAAAAATTAAAGAAGAGATCCAATGCTTACGCAGTCAGGTATCCAATTTTCGACTCTACATCATATATTATATATATTTTTGTTTATTTATTTAATATTTTTTTCATGTCAATTTACATGATTAATATTCATATATATGTGTATATGTAAATATATATATATATATATATATGTTTGTTTTTCATTCTTAATAATTCTATGTCAGATCGGAGAATTATCAGCGAGGGAGCGTGGGAACAACGTTCAAGTAACTCATGGAGAAGTGACATTATTCAGGTTTCGATCAATTAACACTCTCGATGAGGTACCTGACGTCGACATTAGCATACCAGAGATGTTGTATCTGCTACGCCAACCATATCCCAACGCTGCCGCTGATTGGGATGAAGATGATGAGATGGATGCAGATGATCCATGATCTAGGATATATATATATTATATAATATTATATATAGTTAACTTATTTTGGAACTAATGTCTGTTGAGATTTTGTCTGTACCAACATTCGGTTGATGCTTCTTTCTGAAGTATTTTGGACCATGCATAACTTATATATATATATATATATATATATATATATTTGCTTAATTTGCAGGATTTTTGTTTTTCCTTAATTTAATTGTTTCCTTGCATATATATAAGTGGTAAGTTCATTACTTGCATGAAAATCGCATATTTTATTAATGTATATTTAATATTTTATAAACTTTCACCATGTAATATATATGGCCCGTCATAGAGGTAGATTTTGGCCTACGTTGGTTCTAATTTTGTGTAATTTGAATGATAGAAGAGGAGTTAAGGTATAAGTTTTAATTAAAATAGTATATCAGAGTAATATGAATTCAAATAGACTAATGATCAAAAATAAAGAGTACAATAAAGTGATTTTTTACTATAAGAATGGTACTATTGGCTCCGTTTGATTTGCTATAAGAGCCGTTTGGAGGTTAAAAAAAAGTAAAATTTTTGGTATTTTTTGTGTGTTTTTTTAGTTACATTTTTTTGAGTGTTTGGTGGAACAAAATATATTTTTTAGCATTTTTTTACAATTTTTAGGTGTTTGGTAAATTTTTACTGTAACAAATAAAAAAAGTGATAACTTTTTATATGTTTGGTATATTTTTTTTACTGTAACAAATCAAAATAGTGGTAACTTTTTGTTTTATTTTTTTACTGTAACAAATCAAAAAAGTAAAAAAAATTATGGTTCTACCGAACGCACCAAAAGTTGCAAGATGTAACTTTTGGTATTTTTTTACTAGTTTTTGAGTCTTAAAACGGGCCCTAAATCTTTGAAAATTTCTGAAAATTTCTAAAAATTATTCATTCTTTATCTCACTACACAAATTATGAACTCATAATTTATCTCACTTTTTATCACTATAAGCACACCAATTATATCATTTTGATTCAAGTTTCACACTAAAAATTTTGTAGAGAGTAGCATTTTTTTATTGAAAAATCATTCATGCAAACGGATTTGGGCTCGAGTCATCTATCCTTGGGTTTATGTGCTCGTGTTTAAACTAGGCCGACCCCCGCCTTTGTAATAATGAATGGTTTATATTATTCTAATTTATATAGTACATAATATATTATATTTTTAGGGCTTTGGAGCCACAAAAAAATTAAAAAATTTCAAAAAATTTTAAAAATTTTCAAATTTCTCCAATCACATTTTGTCACCTATCATTTTTATATCACATCAATCCCATTCATTGGTTTTTTTTGACTTTTTTTTGGACTCCAAACACAGCCTTAATATAGTATATATATTTTGTTATTAGGCGTAAGGAGAAATTTGGATTCACATATTTATCTTAAGCTTGGGCTTGAAATTTCATAAGGGCCCAAAATACTAGACTGAGACGAGTTTGGACAAAGCGGATGGTTTTAAAGTTCATGCACGAGATGTTATCTTATTTTTTTAAATAAGGTTTCGTAATTTTTTTTTATTCTTTAAGAAAGAAGTGTGACAATTGTTCTCAATTAATATATATGCCTACTTTTTCAAATTCTAAGATTGTAGGTAAGCTCATCAATGGGTCGCATTTGGTTTAAGTTTGATCTAAATCCGATTTATTAATACTAAACTAAATCAGACATATTTAATCTATGACATAATGGATTTAGATAAGTCGTATTTAATGACTAATAGATCTAAATATGGATTGATCTGCCAATCTCATTATTTTTAAAAATAAAATATTTAAAAATAAAAAAATAAAAAATTTTATGTGCAATAATAATAATAATAATAAAGAATAATTACCTTTTAACCCATATATAAAGATATAAATTACTTACATTTTTTAAAATTTAAAAATTTATCTTTGTATTCCTTATACTTTAAATTAAAATAAAACTGTAAATGACGTTAAATTTTCAAATGAAATGACAAAAATATCTATTAAAAACTAATTAGAATCCGGGATATAATTGTAGATAATATAAAATATAAGGATATAAATATAATTTTTAAACTTACTTAGAGTCAAAACTTTTATGTTTGACAAATTTTTTAATATTTTTACTTTTTATCTAAAATACAATAAATATAAAAATAAATTTTTAAAATTTAAGAAATACAACTGATTTTCACATTAGGTACGTAAACAGAAGGGCATTTATTCCTAAAACAAAATAGCTAAAATGATTCCTACGATCTGTCATCTCCAGCTAGCCTCTTTTAGCCACACAATTGCATATTTAATATTTAAAATAAATTGATCATAAAACAGCAATAAGATTATGTTATTACCATCTGAGTATTAAAAGTAGTAAGGCTGTGTTTGGAACCCAGTTATTGGCTATCAGCTATTAGTTATTAATTTTTTATTTTTTTTAAAATGATTAAATTTATTTTTTTGCATTTTAAACTTTTTCTTAACATTAAAGAGTAAAGATGTAATGTGAACAAAAAATAAAAAAAAACTTACTACTAAAAATATAATTTTTTTCCTTCTCAAATATAAAAAGTTAACTTTTTAGTAATTAATAACTAACTTTTTCTTCCCTTACTCAACCTAATTTTGAGGAAAAGAAATTACTTATTTCGATTCCTCTCTAAATCTCAAAATGCGAGTTTTACATACAATTATTTTTTTAAATTTCCTTTAATTAATCGTATACTCAATATTTACATCAACAATATATATATATATATATATATATATATATATTGCATTTGTTTGGATACCTTTTTCTTAAAGTGAATATATATATATATATATGCCTTTTTCTCTCAAGTAGTGACAAGGTAGCCACAAGAAATAAAAATAAAATCCCACCAACATTTCCAGCTGCCGAAGTGCATTGGTAAAATTGTTTGGGGACTGGTCCGTCATTGAAGAGATTAGAGCCAATAATATTATTGTTCACCCCCTTACAATTCCAGCAATCACAATGCCTCCCCGACCCCAGAAGGTGCACGAGTTACTAAATTGCAAATAGAGTAAAAATTAATACATTTGAAATTTTTATTTCATTAAAATGGAATTGTTTGTCCAAAGCTTTATATTTTTGTTGGATTATTTCGTAAAAATCCATCAATTTGATTTTTTTAATTTTTTTTAGCATTTCAGAATTTGAGTTCATAAAATTATAGAAATAATAATAATAATAAAAATAAAATAAAATAAAAATTTCCCTTTCCAAACAGATCCTTATGAACGAGCAAGTGGCATCAGGATGGTCTTGAAGTTCTTTGGGCGTAGCAAGAGCAATGGAGTTATCCTCCATGTTCGCGAATCGATTTCACCCCGTTTCTCTGACCCAATCGTCGCCCAGAACATCTACTTTCTCTCGCTCTCCAACTGTCTCTTCCACTGTCAGACCAAACAAGAACTCTCCATCCTGCTCTGTCACTGCCCCCACTACTCTACAGAGGGAGCCTCAAAGTAGACCCACCAATGTTTCCCACAAGCGTCTTCCCGTTTCTTACACTGCAAGACAATCTGCGATTCTTGATATTTAACAAGCGTCTGATTTGGGTTCAGCTCTTACGAGGTTTTTTCGTTCTTTGAAATCTTTACGTATGTATGATTCATATGAATGTGTTGTCTTTCATGTGTTCGACATCAGAATTGTCTCAAAGTGGACTGGTTTCAGGGAATTTCTCGCTGGACTATGAATTTTAAGATTAAACCTCAACTGGGTTTTCTAACTGGTACAAGAAAATTGGCTTTTGTTTGAATTTAAATTGCAGATTTATGTGCTTCACGCATAAATTTGTAGACTTTGTTACTTAATTTGCAGGTCCTTTTTTTGTCTAGTTTGCTGAATGGTACATAGTTTTTAGTATAATCTCGCATGAGTTCTGTGATTATTCATGTAAATTTGAGTTGTGATGGAGGTTTTGCATCTCTTGCGTGTGAGGTTGTTTCTTCCTCCTCATACACCGATGGAGAAGGGTGAGGATTTGTTGTTTGGAGGGTAAACATTGTAGTTGCTTTCTCCCCCCCCCCCCCCCCCCGGCCCGGGGGGGGGGGTTGGAGCCTATATAAGATTCAACAAATTTCAGAATCAGACACCAAGATTCAATAAATGAGATGTAACTCTGGGAGGCCAACCATTGTGGGTGAAGATTGAGGCCTTGAAGGGCTGGGCTTATATAATTAGGATATGATCTATGAAGTCTAAAAGTGAGGTGGGACATTTTGTGATCAACGAATTCATTTTCAGCTAAACTAAGATTATGGGATGACAGCTATATGCTGGCCAGGCTCTCCAAAAGAAAAATATCGTGTAATTAAGAAAGAATATGTTTTGTTGGTTAAAGAGTTTCCTATCAGTATTCATATTAGTTTAAGCATAGTCAATAGGTAGGCTTGTCAGGATCTTTGAGTATCAAGATATGGATTTAGAAGTGAATGCATATAAGACAGCTATTGCTTAGATGGTTTCCCCCCCCCCCCGGGGGGGGGGGAGCGAGAGAGAGAGAGAGAGAGAGAAACCAATTTAATTGGAAAGGGTGCAGTGATCTTGTTTCACTCAATATCTTAAGTTCTAAACTATGTTTTCTACTGCTGTATCAGGCAAGAAGGAAAATGTTTCCACATAAAATTATATAGCTTTCTCATAACAAGTGCTGGTGTTAATTATTTACAGGTTGGGTGGAATGTTGAAGGTGGAAGAGTTGAATATAATTTTGCGCCATTTTGGGAAACTAGATAGATTGCAGGAGCTTTCTCAGGTGCCGCAAGTTGCTTTCACTACAACTTATTTTTCTTTGATTTACTAATTACAATACTATGATTGTGTTGACCTTTTTTTATTTATTTGCAGAGTTGAGTATGCATTTGAATTAAGTAATATCAGTATGTGTGTGTGTTTATATAAACCCTAAGGGTTAGCTCAATTGGTCAGGTCTTGAATTTGTTTCCCAACGGTCATTGGTTCGAGTTTCCTCAGGCTTCAGGGATTAGTTTTGGTCCGAGCAAGCTGTCCTGAACATCCTGAGTTATAAGGAAAAAAATGTGTGTGTGTGTGTGTGTGCGCGCGTGTGTATATATTTTCTGTCTCACTGAATCTGCAGATTTATATGTTGTCTTTATTTATTTGGTTTTGTACCTGGTCAAGAATCTATTTTTTGATCTCATCACTGCAATTTGTTTTGAAGTAAAAATGCCGGCTGTCTAAAACCATAATCCTGTTATGATAAAATTTGGTGGATTAAACTTTTTGTTCTGTGGAATCAAAAGGAGTTTGAACCCCATTTCTAAACCAAGTATCTGAAACTTTTGAAGAAGCAGTGTTACTGGTCAAAATTTAATATGTTATTTAAATTTGTGTGGCAGGAATGTACCAGTGTAAGCTAAAATTATGAGCTGAAAATTAATATGAACACCTTTCTTTTATGTTTAAACATGTACAAGTCTCTTAATGCAGAGTGAGTTTGTCTAGTCTTAATTTATGATATTCTGAATCTCTGATATAGGTATTCTTTTCGCTTTCAATAACTTGACCTTGTAGTCTGACAGAAAAACTGGCTTCACCACCCATTTCTCATTCGTATACATGGTCCCGCCTATGATTGTGGCTTTGAGTGTTCATACGTGTTCTGGTGCTTTCCAAGTGCAACAAATTTATTATTTTTTATATTATTATTTGTTTATTTGGTGAATTAATGGTTTCCTTTCTGTCCCCCATCTTTTGGATCTAAACTACTCATTTATTATGCAACTCTCCTGTCATGTTTTCTGGTGATGATGAGTTCATCACTAAGGTACTTTTATCTTGGTATTATTGCAGGTTTTTGATTGGATGCAGAAAAATGGAAGGATCGACCCTTCGTCTTATAGCAGTTTTATAAAGTTCATGGGGAAGGGCCTTAATCCTGTGAAGGTGCTAGAAATATACAATAGCATAGAAGATGAATCAATGAGAAATAATGTCTCTATCTGTAATTCTGTCCTTAGTTGCCTGGGTCGGAGTGGGAAGTTTGAGAGTGGCATCAGATTGTTTCATCAGATGAAACATGATGGTCTTAGAGCAGATGTTGTTACATACAGTACGGTATGTCACTTCAGTCACAATATTATCTTTCATAATAATGTTGCCTATTGGTCATGTAAAATTGAGTTGCAGCTGAACTTCATAAAATTATGAAAAAGAACACATTCATCTAAATTTATTGTTTCTTCTAGTAGTAGAATAATTTAAAATCTTGGAAAGAGAAGTTGGCTTATTGCAAATATTATAGGAAACAAAATGGGGCAATCACATTATTTTCTGGTGTGTGCTTTTAGTAAACCTTCACAATATTGTCTTCTGTTATCCTTAGCTCCTTGCAGGCTGCATCAAAGTCAAAAATGGCTATTCCAAGGCCATGGGCCTGGTTCAGGAGCTGAAGTCTAATGGACTGCACATGGATAGCGTAATATATGGGACACTTATAGCTGTTTGTGCTTCAAATGACCAATGTGAAGAAGCTGAGAACTACTTTAACCAGATGAAGGATGAAGGTCACATTCCTAATGTTTATCATTACAGTTCTTTGCTCAATGCTTACTCAGTTGATGGAAATTATAAGGCGGCTGACATACTGGTTCAAAATATGAAATCTGCAGGGTTAGTACCTAATAAGGTTTGTTTTCGTGTTATATCGCTGCTTAAAGGTTATGAGTTTATATGGTGTCTTAACATTAGTTTGTTTTAAGTTTATGGTTAAAGTGTAGGTATTGGTCATGATGTTAATACGATATCAGACAACTTAATTCCAGCTTCACGTGAACCACTTTTGAAAAATACTTCTCTATTTATAAGAAAAAGAAATAAGAAACCAGATAAAACTGGTGAGTTCAATTTAAGAGCAGTTAAATGTATAAAACGGGCATTTTCACATAAACTTCTGGGAAGGAGACTTCGCTTATCTTGGATGTATGCTCTGTGCCTTGTGTCCAAAGAACAAGAAATGTCACATCATTTTTTTATACGTGCCAAAGTTATGGATAGAAATTTCTGAGAAATCAAAAAAAGTACAGATGCTCTATTTATCCCTAGGTAGAGAAAATACCTACTGAAGTGGAGGGTTTCTTCAAATAACAAGGGGCACATATTATGTGTTTTTGTGTTTGCTGCTGCTCTACTCTTGCTTTTTCTATCTTTCTCCCTTTTGAACTTTTCTCTTACCATTAATTATACTGCTCTCTTAGATGCCAAGCTTTTACTTACACTATGTCCACCACAACATGTTTTCTCTTGCAGTTTATTTTGACAACTTTGTTAAAAGTATATGTTAGAGGAGGATTGTTTGAAAAATCAAGAGAACTGTTAACTGAACTGGAAGCTTTAGGTCATGCTGAAGAGGAGGTATGCTTGATATCTTGTCTTGAACCTTATCTTTAAGAAGTTGGTTCACCCATGTTGGAGGCAAATTCTTAAAAGGCTTCATAGCAAAACAATAATTTAAATTATGAAAGATTACTCAATAAGCCCGTGGGGTTTTATATTTTAAGATGATGTTGTGTTAATTCCACAAATTTTGCTGAGGAACGTTTTACTCTAATAATTAATTCCACAAATTTTGCTGAGGAATGTCTTACTCTAATAATGCTATCTTATGGTTACTATTTTGATTGGCAGTAGTATATCCTAAAGATATGCCATAGCTGTTGAGTTTATTTGGATCCTTCGTCAAATATTTATTTGTTTGGTTGTAAAACAGAATAATCTACGAGCTCATATTTATGCTTGGAAACTGATGCGGCTCCTCTGCCTTCTCCACTGCAAAGTATTCTTTAATTTTTTGACAAGCATCAACTAAGAACTGTTCTGAAGGATTTGAAAAAGTATAAATCAATTGTTTGAGAGATTTCTACTCAAAAAAATCTCGCATGATTTCTGAATTGGAGATGGGCAATGTTTTTCGGACTCAATTAAGTTCAGTTTGGTCCTAGTATTGTTTATTGGTACCCTCACACTCCACTGTCAAAGTGGGTTTAGTTTTTTGTTCTCTTTCTGGCTGACATAGGTTTAGATGTGCATATTAGCAACAACTTTTCATTTCCTTTTTTGTAATTTGTTTTATAAGATTCAGCTTTACTTCTGTAGCTCATCAGATATAATTTATTTGCAGATGCCATACTGTTTATTAATGGACGGCCTTGCAAAGGCTGGACAGATGCATGAAGCAAAATCAGTTTTTGAGGAAATGAAGAAAAGGATGTGAAATCTGGTATGTTTTCTGACGAGTGTATGAGCGTTCTGCAAGCCTCTTTTAAACATCAATCGGTGTATCCTACCATCAATGATCTATGACATGCCAAATTGCTTGTTTATATGGCACCAAGTCAAGAATGACACCTTTTGCCTTTCGGTCTTGTTTCAGAAGGTTTCCTTTTTATGAAAATTTAATAATAAATCAATTAATATATTATGCTGTATTTTGATGTGATCTATTGTATTTAAATGGCAATATTAGAATTATTATTCCGTTATTGTTTCATTTTGTTCTCTTAGGAAACAGAAAGTTTGGTCATTTTGATGGAAAGAAATAGCATTTTGTTCTTTGCCTATTTAACATGATTACTAATTTATAACTTATTGTGTGTTCTCCATTTCATTATATTTTAGGCCTGCTTGCAGACTATATGAACCTGAGATTATGTATAATCTGGCATCTTTGCAGGACTTACTCAAATTTCTTTTGTATACCTGCAGATGGCTATTCCTACAGTATTATGATATCGGCCTTTTGCCGAAATGGACTATTTGAAGAAGCAAGACAACTGGCTTGTGATTTTGAAGCTACATATAACAAATATGACTTGGTTATTATGAATACAATGCTCTGTGCCTACTGCAGAGCAGGAGAAAATGGAGAGTGTTATGAAAATGATGAAGAAAATGGATGAATTAGCAATCAGTCCTGATTGGAATACCTTACATATTCTAATCAACTACTTTTGTAAGTAGAAATTGTATCTGCTTGCTTACCGGGACCATGGAGGACATGCACAAGAAAGGCTACCACCTAGAGGAGGTACTATTTATTATCAGTTCCATTGTTTTTTTTTTTAAATTATTATTGTTTATTAGTCATAAAGGCATTGAACCCATTTTTATTGGTTTGGATATCTTTTTCCTTTTTCTTGGTTAACGTAGATGAAGCCTATGGCAGCACTGACTAGAAACCATTTTCCTTTCTCTCCTCCTCTAGTCTTCTGACCAGTCTGAGACTTCCATGTAACTGTAGTGGGATAAAAGATGAAATACAAAAAACTTGATCCGTGGGCGCAAAGCATAAGTGCAGCCCCGCCCAACTGTATCTTGTGCTTCTTGAATCTTTCAGACTCCTCTTTGGGACAAAAAATTTTTGCCATTCTCGTATGAGTTGGTTGCCAACTTTGTTGATCCTTCTCATCTGAGTAAGAATGACTAGGAGTCATCTGAAGAAAGATTTGTTTCTTTCTCAGAATTGCTATTTGAAGAAGAAGGATTTATTCCCTTCTTGAAGCTGCAGAACAATAGGGAAGCTTGTATGATTGACGCTCAGTAGTTATGACAAAGTTTGGGAAAGTTATTTGCAATTATTTTGAGTTAAATGTAGATATTAAATGGTACATCTGCTACGATGTGTTTTAGGAGGTGGATGTGGGTTTGGTTGGCATATGACAGACACTTGCCATTTGAAGGGGCCTCTCTTCATTTCATGGTTTAGATTTGGATTCAGCCCTGCTCCTTCCCCACACTCACACACACACACACAAATGATGTTGAAGTTGGAATTTATTGTCATTAAAAGTGGAAACAAATCGAGTTATTCGCGAGCTATTCCAGCTTGGCTTGAAAAAAGCTCGGCTCTAGCTCGATTCGTGACTAAAACGAGCTAAAATCAAGTTGATTTGTGACTCGTTTTAGATTTGAGCTCAAATTGAGCCTAGAAAAGCTCGGCTTGAAAACTTACAAGCAGGTTCGATAAAATAATTTATATTTTTTTAATAATATTTTATTATATGTTTTTATATTATTTTATTTATTATATTTTATACTAAAACGACGTAGTTTTAGTTTAATCAGCAATTTGCGAGCCGAGTTCGAGTCTAAATTTTTTTTCGAGCTAAGTTCAAGCTTATATAGAAGCTCGAATCGAGCTCGAGCTTGGTATAAATAGCTCGAGCCGAGCTTGAATAAGTTAAAGCTCAGCCCGATTCAGCTTTGTTTCCACCCCTAATTGTCATTACTTCGAGAACTTTTGGCACGTTAGCATTAGAGGTAAATTTTAGCAGACTAATGCAGAATTCTGCAAAGTTGATGCAACAAGCGGTCATTGTGGACCAATGCTTTGTCGTGTGACTATTGAGATAGTTCAAATTTTTGACAAGATGAAATCTGCTTCATAGGTACTTACATTGTTTTTTATCTGCAGGAACTTTGCTCCTCTTTAATTTTTGTTTTTTAAATAATCTCATATGTAGATCCATACTTCTCAGTTTTAGTAATCAACGAAACAATGCAAAAGCAGGGTGAAATCTTTTTAATTGACGCAACTATTGCTGCCACAAAAAGGAAACCAAAATACCATGCATCTGACCTAATTGATTTGCTTTTTGGGCCGCACTGAAGCCCAAGACCACAGTGTCGTACTTGGGCAAAATTGAAATTTATTATTAGTAATTAAAATTAAAATCCTTCAGCTCTAATTTTTCTTTTTTTTTATTTTAAAAAAAATATCATGTACTATTTAACCGTATATATTTTTTCTATCAAATTTCACTTTAATTTCTCTCCCCTTCAAACTTTTCAATCCAAACAATATATTAGAAATAATTGAAACAAAAAGGATTTTTCCGATACATTAATTAAAATTTCACCTCCATTTCTTTCCCAAACCCCAAAATCCAAACAAATGTAATGTAAATTTTAGAAATAATGGCAATAAAAAGGATTTTTTTAAACAAATCGTTCTATTTTAATAAAATAAAAAATCTAAAGTCTAAATACGAACTTTTATTGTTCATTTTTTTTAATAAAACCCAAAATTACTCTTAATCCTAATGCCCAAAAAAAAATGAAAATTTTTACTGTTTATTTATTTATTTATTTGTTAAACTTAAAATACCTTGTGGAAAAAAACTATAGCTATAACCTAATAGAAAAACTTAAAATTGTAATTTTAGTAGAATTGTTTATTTTGAGTTAAATTGGAATGGGATGGATCATGGACTACGTATGATTGACGTAGCTTCGAACAACTTCTCCGCTGACCTTAGCTTCTTCCTCGGATCAACCAAGGTTCAGTCTCTCTCTCTCTCTCTCTCTCTCCTCCCACGCCCCCGGGGAAAATGAACACTCCGTACCCAAAACTCATAAGCCCCGCAGAAACTCGCGTTGGCTGGATAGGCATAGGCGTAATGGGCTCCGCCATGGCCTCTCGCCTCCTCTCCGCCGGCTACTCCCTCACAATCTACGCCCGCAACCCTTCCAAATCACTCCACCTCCAATCCCAAGGAGCCCATCTCGCCGAATCCCCCTTTGACGTCGCCAAGTCCAGTGACGTCGTCTTCACCATGCTGGGACACCCATCAGATGTTCGACAAATTGTCCTAGACAACACAACTGGTGTCCTCCCCGGTCTGAACCCCGGCGGAGTCGTTGTTGACCACACTAGCAGCCACCCAACACTCGCGAAACAAATCTTCGCGGCCGCCCGCGACAAGGGTTGTTGGGCTGTGGACGCCCCGGTCTCCGGTGGCGATATCGGGGCCAGAGAGGGGAAACTGGCTATATTGGCCGGCGGGGACGGCGGCGTGGTGAAGTGGTTGTCGCCTTTGTTTGATGCCATGGGAAGGGTGACTCACGTGGGCGGTTCCGGTTGTGGCCAAAGCTGCAAGATCGCGAACCAGATCACAGTGGGGGCGAATTTGCTGGGGTTGAGTGAAGGGCTGGTGTTTGCAGAGCGAGCGGGGTTGGATGTGAAGCAGTTTCTGGAAGCCGTGAGGAGCGGGGCGGCGGGGGTCCATGGGTGATGGAGTTGTATGGGGAGAGGATGATTGAGAGGGACTTCAAACCAGGTGGGTTTGCCGGTACATGGTGAAGGACTTGGGGATGGGTGTGGATGTTGGGGTGGAAAAGGAGGATGATTGGTGACAATGTGGTGGTGCTGCCAGGGGCTGCATTGTCCAAACAGTTGTTTTCTGGGATGGTGGCTATGGGGATGGGAAATTAGGAACTCAGGGTCTCATTACTGTCATAGAGAGGATCAATGGCAAGTGAGACCATCTCTTTAGCTTTCTTAGTCTCTGTGTGTATATATATATATCGGAACACGCACAAGCTAGGTGATGTGGTTTTTTTGAGCAAATTGTGCTGCTTTTGGAGCCATTTAGGCATCAAATTGATCAGTGTCACCTTACCTTAGATTTCTCTTGCTATGGCAAAACTGCGTGGAATGTTGTTTTATCGTGTTGTAGTTGCTATGCTGAATAAGGGATTGGGCTAAGAGTTTCCTTTTCTTTTAACCCCAGTAGTGGTTGGGACTACCTCTTGGGAGTGTACTGGGTTCAGTGTGTTAGTCTGCATCCATTCAGGTTGGATGGTGGTGTTGAAGAAATGAAAATGGACATCTTTGAAGTGTTGAACTGCTTTGTCATATTATATAATATGTATGTATACATCTCATTTGTATTTCTGGACACCTCGCAGATTGTGGATTTTGCAACGGTTAGACATGAAACTGTAATGATATAGTTTTTTGTTCAATATTATGTCCCCACAAAACAAACATGGGTGTGATTAATTGAATTATAGTCTCAATTCATGTCCAGTTTGGATCTTTAGCAAATGATATATCGAAAAGTTTACAGGTGCTTGACAATCAGGTTTAAAATTGCATCATGAAGGCGGTCTTGAAGTGGTAAGGTTATCCTATTGTGATGTGGTGTGGGATTAAGAATTTGAATTAAGTCCCATTCAAACACAACTGGAAATCTGAATGCAATTTTTGAACTAGTAATTCAAATAGGTTGATGCCTGCCTTGTATTTATTTTTTCATCATTTTTTTTTTTTTTTACAAGTTATAGTAGATTATTTTGCTTCTGTTAAGAGTATTTGATTTTTTTTTTCTTTTTAGTATTTGAATATTAAATGTTATTTTTACATTTAAAATTTTAATAATTTTTAGTGGTTCAACACTTATTTCATTTTTTTGTTTCTTTATTTTTTGTGGTTTATATTTTGGCTCCGTTTTGGAGCTCTCAAAAAAAAAAAAATCATACAAATATTTAAAACCACGAATTATGATACAGTAAAATTTAAATTTTTCACTCACTGTATGAATTACGAGACATTTATTTTTACAATTTTATATAATTCTATACAATTCCAAACACTCCATTTGTTTAGAGGATTGACACTTGTTATTATTATTATTTTTAATTTATAGTGTATTGATTGAAAGTTTGAATTTTTTTTTTCCTTTTTAATGTTTAAATATTACATGTTTTTGTATTAAAATTATATTACATTTCGCATATCCATTTTTTTATCCATCATGACCTTAAATATGTTGCAAAAGTTTACAGCATGGTGGGGCCATTTTGCTAATTTTTACTTACAACTCGAAACTTGTGGTCAAGAGAAAAAAGGGTGTGTTTGGAGTGAAATAAAATGAGATAAATTGAGAGTTTGTAATGCGTGCAGTGAAAAAAAAAAGTTGATGTGATATAAAATTAACAGAGATTTATAGAATTTTTTTTTATTTATTTGCAAACTAAACGGAGCCAAAATAAATAAAAAAGAAAGAGTGAAAATTTGTGCAGAGTGCAATGGATTGAGCGATCTATGAGGCCTTTTATTGTTTTATTTCAAAAGAAAAAAAGATAGAATAAATTAGGAAATAATTATATAAATCGTAGAAAAAAATTCAATGGGTCAGCTGACCCACTTTACCGTTTGTGGGTCGGCCTATTTGCCTCTTGTTTCCACCGTTCTTAACAGGGACAGAGGCCCATAAAATAAACTGAACAGATGAGCTCTATTATAGAACGGAACGGTTGCCTGGGGAATCCACACCGGGTTAGTTTGGCTTCCCAAAAAAAAAAAACTAGAAAGCTTTTCTGATAGTTTTTTTTATTTTATATGATTTTTTTCATCAAAAATTGATTTTATTTCTAAAATTATAATTTTTAGATATGTTAAACGTATTTATAAAAAAAAAATAAAAAATAAATCTTGTCCTTTGAATAAAAATTATCCGCTTGGTTAAAAAATTAACAAAAAAAAGTTAGTTTTTTTGTTTTTTTCTAATTTTTATTTTAATGGATGTGAATTTTTATTTTTTTTTTCGAATGTAATTAATACAGCTAAAAGTTACAATTTAAAAAAAAAATTAAATTTTAGTTAAATTTTTTTTTTTAAATCCAACAAAGCCACACGTTTTAACGATATAATAGTAAAAATAGTAACTTGTACTTTTTTTCCTTTCTTTAATTTTTTTTCTCAATTCACTAAAAAAAATAAAAATTATTATCTATATTCTCTTGAACTCTCAAATATATGAAGAGAAAATTATTTTCATCTCCTCTTATTTCCTTATTAATTTATTTTTTCCTCACCTTTCGTAAACTTGAAAATGAAGCGGTAGTGTGTGTTTGAAGTAAGAATTTGAAGAGTGAGGGGATAAGTAGAGGAAAATTAAGTTCATTATATATGAATTTATAATGTAAATTATTTAAATAAATTTTGATTTTTTTTTATAAATTCATGTTCTTGCTTTTTTCCAAATCATAATTAAAAAATAAATAAAATAATTTTTTACATTATATTTTATTTTATTTTATTTTCCTTTCTCACCGTTCTTTTTTCTCTCTCCAGATTCTTGTTCCAAACATACTCCGTACGTTTAGAGTTTTGATTTGTGGACAGAAAAAGCAAAATTTAAAGAAATAAAATTAATTACGTATATTCATTTTTCATGATTAATGAAACAAAAAATTACTTGTTTTGAACAAACATTATTTTTTCTCATTTTCTTGACTGTATTTTATTTCATTTCGCTTTTATACCTTTTCTCTTCACTTTTTTTTTTTTTTCTTCGCAGATCCTAATTCCAAACACTTGATTAATAATTTTGGGATTTTCATTTTCATAAATTGCACTTGTTATTTCAATTATTTTTCAGGTATCTTTTCTATTGCATGTTATATTTATTAATTCTAAATTTGTAGTTATGAAAGTGTTTGGATCCTCAAAAAAATTCTAATTTTTGTCAACTTTATTGAACTTTTTCCGTTAAGTTCACTTTTTCGCTAACTTTTATTTAATTTCTTTTTTTTTTTTGGACAAACTAAATACTTTGTCATCTAAGTAATATTATTTATGTTCGAATATTTGGTTATTTGTACACGAGTGCTTTGGGTTTTTTTTTTTTTTTTTTCTCTCTTTCAAATGCCGGTTTTTTTTGGGTGGCGTTTGGAATCTTATATAAATTAAAAAAATCAAAAATTAATGAAAAAAATAAGACGTGACAAAATTTAATTAAAAGAAAGTTCAGAACTTTTAAAATTTTTCAAAAAAAAAAAATTATAACTCCAAACAAAGCTTTAATATGGCTTCAAATTTCTTTTTATTTTTTCATAAGATCCACCATTAAATTTGAAATCCAAACCACGGTTGCAATTTGCAAAGTCATACAAGAGATAAGATTTGACTGAAAGGGTGTTTCAACTCTAATTGTCTTATTTAATTTTCTTCTTAAAATAATACATACTTAATGGCAAAAAGTAATTAAATTTACATTATTTTAGATGAAAAAGCAAAAGTTAAATAAGGTAAAGAATTGAAACAACTTTTATTAAAGAATAATAATTTAGATAATGACATCTTTAATTACGAACCCTTTTATATGCGAGCTTTATGATTTTTTTTCCATCTTAAATTTGTAATTTATATCATTTACAAATATAAAATTAATCATAAATGTTGGATATAAATTAATTTTTATATCTTTGTATATTAACCCCTTTCTTCTTGCTTTTAATTACTTATAAATTTAATATTGGTATAAAATTTATATATTTCAAATAAATTAATGATTGAATTAAAAAATAAATAAATGATGAAATTAGATTAAAAAATAATAAAAATACTTAAATAATAATTAGGTTTTCTCTCATAACAACTCTTAGCGTTTTTAAAATTTAAAAATACAACAAGCACGGAAATATTAATTAGATTTGAAAATAGTTATTTTTTTAAATTTTAATTTTAAATATAAAGTAGTCACATTGACTGTATTTGTTCTATTTTATCAAGCATATATCATTAATATCATATTTTGTAGTTGAGTTATTTTTACAAAATTAATCAAAAATTTATTATCAAATTCTATGCGAGACTCTCTATTGATCATATATTTTACTTTGTTTACTTTTATAAATCTTTGAACAAAATTAGTCTTGGAAGTGATTTTTTTCTAAACTCTAATTTTAAATTTAAATTGACGAGGTTATTCATATTTTTTTTATAAAATACAACATAGGATTAATAATAATATTTGTAATTTAAGTTATTTTATAAAACTAATTAGCACATGACCGCATTTTCATTTTCTTTTCTTTTGTCTGTATAGCAAATAAGGTTGTATTATGTAATTGTAAGTAATTTGAAGTGAGTTAATGATTTTTAAAAAGTACCGAGTTGCTTGTCGATTTACTATTGTTATAAAATTTATATACTTCAAATATATTTAAAATTAAATTTAAAAACAAAAATAAACATATTTAAATAATAATTAGGATTGAAAAACGACTAAATAATAATTAAATTGAATAAAAATTTAACTTTATCTCACAATAACCACTTTTACTATATTTTAAATTTAAAATAAAAAAAGTATCTATTATTACTTAATTAAACTTAGAGGTGCTTAAATTTAATTATACTAGAGAATAATTTTTTTAAGTTTAATTTTAAAGTTAAATTAGTCATGCTAATCATTATTAATTGGTTTTTAAGTTTTTTTTATAAAGTAAATAATACAATTAATAAAAATAATATTTTAACTTGAATTATTTTTATTAAATCAGTCAAAAATTATTTTAATAAAATTACGAATTATAATATTTCTAACTTACTATAATTTTTAAAAATGAGTTAAGAATTAAAAATAAAAATAGATATTAAAATTAATAAATAATTTAAAATAAAAAAGAGATTAGGTTGATTAGGTAAGTTTATGATTTAGGTTCCGTTTGTAGTGACAAAAACTTTGAAAGTAGTGAAAAATACTGAAAATTTCTAAAAGTTATTCACTTTTTATCTCATTGCACAAATTACGAATTCACAACGCATTTCACTTTGTCTCATTTTATTTCATTTTTGTCACTCCAAACGAGACGCAAATTTTAGTTTTTAGGATTAGGTCTGATTGAAATTTGTTAAAATATAATGTGGCATTTGGTTTACTTTTGTATTTTCTATTTTGTGTTTTTGTTTTATGTGTTAAAAATCTTAAAATGAAGGAACGGAAAATGCTTTATTCTATTTATTTTGAGATTTTTCTTATTTTTTGTTAAAAACTCTCAAAATAATTTTTTATCATTTTTTATTTCATGTGTAAACTTATTTTCAGTTTTCGAAACAAAATTTGAAAATACAAGTTACTAAATGAATTTTGAGCTGTTTTTCTTATTTTTAAAAGTACAAAATGAAAAATGAGCTCAAAATAGAAAACAGAAAATAAAAATAGAAAATAAAAAATAGAAAAATAATCAAATGACTCCTAAATTTTAGTATTCATATGAAAACCCAATTTTAATTAACTCTATCAACTCACATACAAATAAAAAATATAAATACAAAAAGATAACTCAATACCTATTTGTAAAACTATATAACTTTATTGGAGTATTTTGTATTATATTTAAAATTATGATTAGTATGAAATATATTGAGTGTGCTTGGAGTTGTATAAAAGTGTATAAAATAAAATAAAATTATAAAAGTAAATGTCTCGTAATTCGTGCAGTGAGTGAAAAATTTAAATTTTATTATCTTGGGTTTGTTTGGAGTAAAAAAAATGAGATAAATTGAAATAAATTATGGTTTGGGAAGAGTTCGTAATGCGTGCAGTGAGAGAAAAAAGTTGATGTGATATAAAGTTAACAGAGATTTATAGAGATTTTCAAAGATTTTCAGCAAATAATTGTATGCCAAACAAGCCCCTTGTAATTCGTATTTGTAAAATTTTGTAAGATTTTATTTTATTTGATAGAACTCCAACGGAGTCATTGTAAAAAATATTGTAAAATTCCGTGCACACGAGACAAACTAGTGTGTGTGCATGTAACTGTCTGTGTTCGTATTTAAATTTTTTTTTCAGCGAGTCATTTTATTATGAAATAAATAGACGGCTCAGATTAAAACAGATCACAGAAAAATCCATCCTATGGTGGAAAAACCCTGGAAAAGACATACACCTCAGATACACGCCTGCATTTTCTTGCCCATGTATACACAAAAACACGGCACTGCTGCTCGCACTTTCACACCCGTCGTGGTCTTAGCTCAGACAATCTTCATCGAAATCTCTCTCTCTCTCTCCTCTCTCTCTCTCTCTCTCTCTCGGTCTTTCGGAATGGCTAAGTTGAGAAGTGACTCTCCGATATGCCTCAAGATCGTGCTTGCCTTCGTGGACTTTCTGACCAATGGTTTTGTTCTTTTCTTGTTCTTTTTTTTTTCCCCTCAACTGTTATATTTGTTTGATCTGATCTTGAATTTTCAGCTTGATAGCAATCGTGACTTCTTTTAATTTTCTTCGATTGGTTTTGTTTTTCTTGTATTTTTGTTGAAAGTTTTTTTTTTGGGGGGGGGGGGGTTTAAACAATGGTGGTTTTATTTAGAGTCTCGATGGACAGATGTGTGGGTTTTAGGGTCTCATTGGACAGAACTTTGCGTGCGTGTTTGTGCGTTTGCGTGCGTGTGTGTGTGTGTGTGTGAGAGAGAGAGAGAGAGGAAAGGTGGTTGTATGGCTAACTCTGTCTAAGTTGATCTACGAAACATGAAGAATTCTCCTTTTTTTCTTTTCTTTTTTTTTTTTTTGGTTTTTTGGTTGAATGTTCGTGAAGAATTTCTTACATACAACATTGCTAGCTTATGATCAATTTTGTATTTTTTTGGGGACTTTTTTTTGTTTTTTTTTATTTTATGCAGTTGTTTGGGACAGAGTCCACACTGCGAGTTGCGGTGGGCTCTAACCCAGTAAAAAAAAAATTTACTAAGTAAATTTTGAATTTAAAAAAAATTAACTCAACTCATTTATTAAATAACTCAGTTTATTTTTGAACAATTTAATTCCAACCAACCCTCTATAAAACTTTTAATTTTGAGTGTTGACTTTCAGTGTAAGGTATTTTACAATCTTGACTTTGCCCCTTGTGGTGGCGGGTGGGTATATTGGTAACTCTCTCTGCACTGATCACTAAAAATCTGAAGAATTTTCTTTTACTTTTTTTTTTTTTTTGTGGGAGGGGGAGGCAGTGTTGAATGAATATTTTCAGAAAAAATAATTTGTTGAATGACAAAAAATAATTAATTAGACGAATTTAAGTTGAAAAAGCAAAAGTTAAATAAGACGAAGAATTGAAACAACTTTTGTTAAAAACAATAATTTAATTAATGACAATTAATTACGAACCTTTTATAGGTGAGCTTTATGATTTTTTTTCCTTCTTAAAAGTGGTATTTATGTCATTTCTTAATATAAAATTAATCATTTAGTGAAGGGTATAAAATTAATTTTATATTTTTGTATATTAAACATTTTTTAAATTTTTTTATTCATATATGAGTACGTTTTTATTTGGATTTTTTTTTTTTGGCGGTGCGTGTACCATTTTATTATGAGATAAATAGGCGATTCGATCGATTAAAACAGATTATAGAAAAATCTATGGTGAAAAACCCCAGATCATACATACACCTCAGATACACGCCTACATTTCTTCCGAACATAATAAAGCTTAGCAGTGCTTCGCTCTCTCACTCCTGTCCAGGTCTTGACTCAGACAATCTTCGTTGAAAATCTCTCTCTCTCTCTCTCGCTCTCGCTCTCTCTCGGAATGGCTAGGCTAAGAAGTTACCCTCATATCTGCCTTAAGATCGTGCTTGCCTTCCTGGACTTTCTCTTATGTATGTGGTTTTTTTTTTTTTTTGGTCTTATTTTTTCCTTATATTTGTTTGATATATATGATATATATCTCAATATGCGGAGAGATAGATAGATATATGGAGGTTATAAATCTGTACTTAGATGTCCTATTTGATCCGATATATCTTCAATTTTCAGCTTGATAGCGACCAGTGTGTGAGTGTGAGAGGGGGGGTTTGGTTTTACGGCTTTTTTTTTTTTTTTTTTTGAGTTACGATGATTGTGGGTGTAACTCTCTCTTTGTTAATCTTCATAATTCTCTTCTTGTTTTTTTGGAAAACAAATTGAAATATACAATCAATGTGGGTTTCATGGAATTCTTTCTTTGTTATACGCAGCTTATGATTAAACCCTTGTTATTAACCCCCCCGGGGGGGGGGGGGAGGGGGAGGATGGTGTGGTTGGGGCGGCTGTGTGGCAAACTCTCTCTATATTGATCTCTAAATTTAAAGAATCCTATTTTTACTTTTTAGGTTTTGAAAGAATGGCCGTGAAGGTTTTCTCACATACAGCAGCATATAGTTAGCTTATGATCATTCTCTTTTTTTTTTTTGTTGGATTTTTTGCGGTTGTGGGTGGCTATGGGAGTAAACTCTAATTACACTAATCTCAAAAAATCCGAAGAATTGATTATGATTAGATTTTTTTAGTGTTATTTGGAGTAGGGTTATGGCTATTGAAATATATAATCAATATGGGTTTCATGGAATTTTTTTTGTTACACGCAGCGTATGATAAGACCTTTATTATTACTATTATTATTTGTCCCCGCCACCCCCGGGGGTGGTGCGGTCGGGGTGGCTGTGTGGCTAACTCTTTCTTTATAGATCTCTAAATTTGAAGAATCTTATTTTTACTTCTTGGTTTTGAGTGAATGTTCGTGAAGGTTTTCTCACATACAACATATAGGGTGCGTTTGAAAATTATTGAAAATTTTTAAAAATTTTTAAAAATTATTCACTTTTTATTTTACTGTACAAACTATTAAATTCATAATTTATTTTATTTTATCTCATTTTTTGTCACTTCAAACACACCCATAATTAGCTTATGATCAAACTCTCTTTTTTTTTTTTTTTTTTTCGGTGGGTTCTTTGTTGTTGGGGATGGCTGTGGGAGTAAACTCTATTTACACTAATCTCAAAAAATATGAAGAATTGATTATGATTAGACTTTTTTAGTGTTATTTGGAGTAGTGATTATGTCTATTAGTGGGTGTATGATAGGGGTGCATAAAAGATTCATTAAAATTAAGACTCGGCTTAACTTGATTGTTTAGGATCGGGTTAATTCAGTTCTAGCCAAAGAGGAAGTTATAAATAATTTATAGAGGCAGTAATCCCCAACACAATTTCAAAAAGGTCACTAGATGCCATGCATACAAAAGTTTAAATTTTTTATAAATAGAGGTTGGTCCCCTTTTCCTCTAAAGTATTTTCACATACTAGTTCAGTCTTTCTCATTAGGGATTTTTATCTCAGTCATAGTTTTAGTTTGGGATCAGTTTAGTTCTAAGTCTAAATTTTGTGAACTCAATCATTTTGGTTCGATTTTGAGTCTAAAATTTATGAATCTAACCATTTTTAACCTTATCCAACCTTTTCGTTGAAGCTTTATTTTATACATAAAGGCACTAGAATGATGTGAATCCAAACCAACTCGATTAAAATTTTGTTTGTTTAATTCTTTAGCATGTTCATTTTGGTTATAGGTCAAACTATTTGGATCCAATCTGTAATGACCTGCATTGTTATAATGTAATATTGTCCACTTGGTGCTGATTTGGTGCGATATGAGGACTTCATAGGGGATCACATATTCTAATACCACTCTCACTCAAGCACACTTAACCTTGAAGTTTTAATAGAATTTAGTATTCTCACGGCGGTTAAAATGAGTTGTAACTGGGAGATGTTGAATATATATATATATATCACTTCTTCAAAATGATATGGACGGGAGTGTTTCACCTCTCCTCAGTGATAGTTCATTCAACCACTCGTTGGCCCGCCCTCATTACCGTCAATTTGTCACATTTCTTTCCCTTTTGGGCATGTGAACTCGCATAATTCGACACTTTCAGTTGAGTATTGGTTTTGATACCATTTGTAACAATTTATATCTCCACATTATGATATTATTCGCTTTGGGCTAGTTAGGAGTGATGTGATGACTTTCGAGGGTTATAAATCTTGATATTACTCTTACCAGGCACACTTAGAGCTGTTTGATAACGTTATCATTTTTCTGTTACTGGTTTTTGTTTTGTGTTTTTTGTTATGAAAATAAAAATTATGTTTGGTAATGTAATTTTGTTTACGCAAATTTATAAACAGAAAGCAAAAAAATCTGTTTGGTAAACACAGATTATATTACATACATTTTAAAAAAATTTTCATTTACGAAACAACTAAAAAATTTTTTTGATACAATTTACCTAAAAAATTACATTTATACCTCATTATTTTGATTCTTATTTATGTAAAAATTACACTTTAACCTATATTATTTTTTATTTTTATTTCTACTCATTTTCAAAAATTATATTCTTATCTTGGGACCCATTTGACAACAACAAACGGATCACTGACAAACAGATCACTAAGTTTAAGGGGGGAGAGAGGGGGGAGAGGAAGAAGATGAAGAAAAAGAAGAAGATTGGGAGGGGAGAAGAGGGGAGGGAAGAAGATTCGGGGGGGAAGGCAGGGAGCAGAAGAAGATTCGGGGGAGAGAGGGGGGAGGAAGCAGATGGGGGAGAGAGAAAAGGGGGAAGAAGATTAGGGAGAGGAAGAGAGAGAGGAACTAAATTTTAGGGAGGGGTAGAGAGAGAAGAAGGGAGAAAAAGAAGAAGAAGAAAAAGGAGAAGGCTTACCTAGAAGAGAGAGCAATCGGTTTGTTTGCTCTTAGGGTGTTTGCTCCCAGTCCATTTTTATTAAAAAAAAAAAAAAACATGGAAACACCTCCCAGGGTACCGGTGTTTCCTTTTTTTGTCTAATTTTGACAACAGTTTTCATTTTTTTTGACACCAAAAAATGCAAACATTTTTATTAAACACATTTTATTTCCAATTTTCAAAAATATGAAAACAAAAACAGAAAAATAAAAAATAAAATGTTACTAAACGGGGCCTTACCCTTGTAGTTTCAATTCAGTGTTCTCATAATTTTAAAACATATATTTAGAAAATGTTAACTATTATATATATAAATACTTTCTTCATTCAGATGATGTGAGATAAAAATGTTTTACCGCACCTTGTTGATTGCTCTTTCAACCTCTCGTGGGCTCACCCACATCACCACCAATCTATCTCACAATAAACACGGGCTCGATTGCGAGTCTACTATGAATCCTACCCAAGCACATCTCTAGGGTGTGGGTGTGCGTACCAAATCATCTCTACATTGATCCCCAAACAATTCTCCTTTTTGAAAACAATTTCAAATAATAAATGCTGTTGAATTGAATAATCATGATGGATTTCCTAAACACGGCCCATGATTAATTTTTGTTTTTATTTTTGCTCTTGTATGACGTTAAATGAATTTCTTTATATTTGAGCCTCCTTAATAAGTACCAAATAATCATAATAACAATAATGGCTGATTTTGTATGCAAAGATGATAATTCGATAGGATTTTGAATGAACTGAACTTAAAACAGTTGATTGCATTGAATTCGATTTGGAAAGATTTATTGAGATCTACTCTATATAAGTGTGTTTGAATTAAGTTATGAACCTTTAGGAGGGAATTGCTTTGATTGCTTCCTGTAAAATCCTACTGGGCTGCTGCAAATAATGATTCATGGACTTAGTTGGAAATTTCTTGGAAATTTCTCCTCCTTTAATTTCTCAAGTGTTCTTTTCTCTTCAGAATTACTGCCTTTTCTCCTCCTTAATTTAAGAAATTAACTTAATCTATTTTATTGTACTCAACACTGGCTTAATTTCTGCATCTTTGAAGTGGAAGCTGCTCCTGGATTCGACCAAAATGGTCTGGAAGTCGCAAGGACATGCCTAACTGAAGCTTTCGAGCTCCGCGAGAGAACAGCTGCCGCCGATGACGATATCCTCCCAAGGATGCACTACTTAATTTGTTCGGTGGATCTGATCATCCAGAGACTGAAAAAAGCAATTCTCAACCAGAAGTTGGTGATTCTCTAGCGATTCCTTTGCCAGCAGCGTCGCCTCTATCGATTAATATTCCTCCGCCAGCCGCGTCAGATGATGCAATCCCTATGGAACTATCCCCAGGAGGCAAGATGATGAGATATGTGAATTGTTTCTGTCTAGGTTTAACCTTAAAAATTACGAAAATTAAGGAAGAAGATAACATTCTTGGTTAATAATATACTTTCGGCAAAACCAGCGACAATCAAATTAAGGGTACATTTGGAGTTATCAAAAATGAGATAAAATAAGAAAAGTTAAGACTTCATAACTCGTATATGAAAATAAAAAGTAAATAATTTTTTAAAATTTTTAACATTTTTTTTACTATTTTTCAGAGTTTTTTTGTCACTCTTACTGGATAAAAAAATAGACATAATTATGTATATTAATGATGTTGAAAGTAATAAGAAAATTAGGCAAAATATTAATATAGTTTCTTGTCAATTATGTATAGCTTCGCAAAAGGGTGCTATTTCCTCCAGCAGTGCCATAGAGGAGTTGTTCCAACAATTCTGTCAAGCAGTGGCTCACAAAGGATTGTTTGGGGTCACATCTATTGGGCACGCTCAGACCCTTGAGAAAGTGAAACGAGTTTTCAGTGAAGCAATGGGGGTATAATTATATTATATATATAATTTAATTATTTATCTTGAATATATGATTAATTCACTTGTTTCCAACTCCTGAATGATGTTTTAGGTGTATACTAATCATTATGGAATAGCAGTATAATTCCTTTTCCCGTTTCCTTTATTTAATTTTCTCGAATTTTTGATTCGATTGCGATCTCTTGAATGATTTTTTACTTACTAATTATATATATATATATATATATATGCAATGACAGTATAATGTTCATTTCCTTGTTTTGTTTATTGCTGCTTAATTAACTAGTTGTTTAATTACAGCTGCCAAAAAAAAAAACCTAGTTGTTTAATTAAGTTTCCAGTTCTTTCATCCTTCATTGTGAAGGAAATGATTGATAGGGAATTACCATTTTGTTGGTCTAGCTAGTTACATATATATATATATATATATATTTGTTATTTATAGCTCATAGAGTGTTTGGTTGGCAAAAGTTTAAACAAAAAGTATAATAAGATGTAAAAATGTTATGTGATAAATTTAATTGAAAGAAAGTATAAAAAGTTAGTAATAGTTGGTGAGTTTTTGGTTAGTTTTGACTAATCAAATACCCTCTATATATTAATTCTGATATAATTAATATATATATATATATATATATATAAAATTAATGAGTAGTTTTACTTGAAAAATGTTTATTTGGCCTGTAGGAATTGGAAAACTCGAGCCAACGGACATTAGGTATCCAAAACCTGGCTGAGGCAGTAACGTTACTAGGTATGTAATATATAAATCTTCCGGTAGTAATCTCTGCATGCTGTTTAGTTTAATTTATTCTAAATCCTTTTCCGAATCTTTCTTAGTTCATACTCCAATGGGAATTTTCTTTTCTCGCGAAATAATAATATATGCCAAAATTCTTAAGACTTTATTTATTTGATTTTTTTTTCTTTTTATTATGATATATGGAAAATCTTCCTTCTTCAATTGTAATATAACAAGGGGAATACGAATATGCCTTGAAAATAAAAGCTATTTTTATAGAGTTTAAATTCAAATTCTCAAATTAATGACACCGATAATTTGTTAGTTATTCCTCTCACGGGCACCAAAAGTCATAGGTTTTTTATTATTTTATTTTTCATTATTATTTATTAATGACGATGCGTCCATTAGATTCTTCCTAATATGTATAAATGAGAGGTTGAGAATAAAATAAAGTGAACAAAAACAATTATGAGAAAGATACGTTGTATCTATATTTTGGGATGGCTGAATATTTTTTATTATAATTTACTATGTAATAATCATAATGAAACGGAGAAATGGACAGTCAAATCACTATAAATTTCAGTATTTTTTTTCTCTTATTCTTATATGTTTTAATTCAGAAATTTTTAACATAATTTACTTCAAAAAAAAAGAAGTGATCATCACCAGTAATAGAATGCATGTAGTTTGCATATAATTTTTAATGTTTCATGTATATATACTATGTATCTAATTTTGCAAAGTTGAGAAATTTTAATTGTTCGTGAATACGAATGCATTAAAATCCAAGTGTAATGTGAAAGATTAATTGTGTTTTGTTTCAGGAAACAAAGCAATGGAATCGAAGCTAAACACCGAAGCAGCTGAGCTCTATAGTGCTGCAATTGCACTTGTCAAAGACAATGCCATCTATTTTTGCAACAGGTTAATTATCATGATGCATCGGTTGTTAATTGCTGCAATGTGTCACTTGTTTTCAAAACTTATTTTCTTGTTCGGCATGCTTATTAGATTTAGAAATGCTTATTACATTTAGAAATATCCCAGTCCCATAAATATGCACATTCATTCTAACCTTTTATAAAATGTAGAAATAACCAACAGTAACTTAATTCGATCCGAGTCAAGATAAACTATGTTTTATTTGAGTTTGACTCGAATTATTTATTCAAACTTATACTTGAGCTTGAGAGAGAGAGAGGCCGATATCGAAAGAGAGAGAGCGTGAGAGAGAGAATGTTAGAGTGAAATGGCTGAGAGGAAATGAGGGAGGAAAATTAAGGATGTTAGCGTGAGAGGGAAGAGTGGGTTGTTTGAAATGGTTTGGATTTCTCGACCGTCTCACGACGGTCGTTCGACTTTGGTAGTGGTCGTCAAAGATACGTAAAGTTGACAGCCATCAATCGGTCGACTGGCTATCCGTCGGCCTTACCCCCTCTCTAGTAGTGTAAATTTTGTAGACTTTAGCGAAACTTCACAAAAAATAATTTAAATTCAAGATCAACTTATGAATAATTTGATTGAACTAAAATGATATTATTATTATTAAAAATATTATAAAAAAATTAGATATATATATTTTTTGTGAAACTCTCGAACCAAACTTCTTTATGCTCGAAATTGATTTGATTCTAAATACTCATAACCAATCCTAAGAATGACCATATGCTATCTCAATGAAAATTAATTACCCTTTTCATATTTTTATTTTCTTGTGGAGTAAGAAAAATTTGAGTAAGAAGTAAACGAGAAGATAAAATATAAAAATCAATGGTGGCGACCACCAATTGTCACTTTTTATCACCGCTCTCACCATCACTCACCCACCCGTGCATCCATCTCCATCACTACCATTAGTCACAGTCACTCGCCTATTCATCACCACCTTCTACTCAATATTTTCACCTAACTTACCCTTAAGATATTATGTCTTTAGGTTTTAGTAAGTTCTTAAACAAAGCCCCCTCCCCCCCCCCCAAAATAAAAAAATTACAACAAATTAGCAAACTCTTGACCAACACCCCCAAAAAATTACAATAAATCATGGAATTTATATTATTATCAAAATACGATATCAAATATCTGCTCCTTTATATGGGTTCCCAAGTTCTTTGGAGCATCCTACTTAATATTACTGATAAAAAATAAAAAATAAAAAGTTAAAAATAAACAAATGGGCCGGGTGGTGTGCCTCAATTGGTTTGGTGAGGTCAGAGAATGCTTCATCATCCAAGGCCGTTTAACTTGTTAAAATTAAATTGACTTTATTTACTTCGAGAATCAGTTCACTTTGCTTGAACACATTAATTTCTCTATTACTGTAACTTTTCCTTTATTTCCTACCTCAAGTGTTTGTTTCTGCATTTGCCTTAATAACTGCGTGCATAGTTGTTTTTGTGTGTCCCATGCGAAGTATAAAATAAATTGATCTCTTGAATTTTCATGTTAGTGTGTGCATGTAAAGGTGTTTGGCTGATCATAACTAATCAAAATTTATTAATAGTTATTAATTTTTTATACTTTTCTTCAATCAAATGTTATTATATATCACATTTACATTAAATTTTTGTATTTTTATTATATTTTTTGGTCAAATTTTTGCCAACCAAACACCCCTAAGTGTATAGTACAAACTTTCAAAGATCTTTCAATCAAATGTTATTATATATCACATTTACATTAAATCTTTGTATTTTTATTATACTTTTTAATCAAATTTTTACCAACCAAACACCCATAAGTATACAGTACAAACTAAAAAAAAACTTTTACTTAATTTATTTACTTAATTTATATGGTATATATATGTGTGTGTGTGTGTGTGTATCAGGGCTGCTGCTTTAACCCAGTTGCACAAATATGATGAAGCAATCGAGGACTGCCATAAATCAATTGAGATCGACCCTAATAACAGCAAGGCATACTTTCGCCTGGGTGGCGCATATTTCGGGCAGAACAATTATGTTGATTCCATCTGCAGTGGATTCGTCAAAGGTCACTATTAACTCTTTGTTTAAATGTGTGTGTGTATATATACACACACACCACAATATTTATTTTTTCTTTTTTTTCCTTTTTATTTCATCTCGGATACATTTATTTATTTGCTGCATTCTATTTAGCTGTCCTTTCCCATATTTTTCCTGATGCAGAAAAGTTCTATATATATAGATATAGTGAAGGATTAATTAATGTGATTATAAATTAATGTTGCTCCTGGTATATATTTATACATATATTCTTGATTTTGCAGCTTTGCAGTTGAATCCAAACAGTGATATTGCAATGGCAAACATTCTTGTGAGTTCACTCTTGCATTCCCCTTAATATTGTTAATAAATATACGGCGACAGAGTTATGATTATATAATATTTTAAATTATAAGTCTAAACTTAATTAACTAAAAAATATATATAAATTGAGGGCCTATAGAGGATTAGTTAGGATTGAATTGTTCAAGAGATAAGATAAACTGTGTAGGAAATAAATTAGGCTAATATCTGGTCCAAAATTTACTTAATAAATTTTTTTTTATATTGGGCTTGAACCCACCACAGTTTTCTCTTACTTTTTATTCTTGTAAATAATTAAATATATATATATATATATATATATACATACTAGTAGTAATTCGTGCCTATAGTACTCTAAACAAAATTAGTATTAAGTTTCTTATATAGTTAAAAATTTGGACAAAAATTTCAAATCGAAAAAATTATGATAATTTATGAATTTTAATTTTTAAAACTTTAGACCCTAGCAGCTAGCATAGGTGCTTTGGTCTCTCTCTCTTCAATTAATTTTTAATAAGCACCATAAAAGAAAAAATACAAATGATGATACTTTAATCTGAAATGTTCAACTTTCTAGAAATCATAATTAAGCGGAATTTAAATTAGTAGTTTTGATTTATATATAATCTCCTCCTTTGAAATATAGTGAAATTTAAAATGTTCCAGATCATTTTGTTAGATAAATGGTAGTGGAATTCACAAAAATAAGAATTGAATAAGAAGTTAAAAATATAAAAATAATTTCAATCATTGAATAAAAAATAATTTTTAATCACCAAATTTTAATTTGTGAGAATGACATTTTAAAAATCCATCCTGTTTCATTATATATATATATTAATATGGTATAGTCATGGCCACCACTAGCATTTACTTTGGTTTTATTTTCTTTTTTTTTTTTTCTATTTATGGGTGTTTATGCCCGAAAATCATTTTTAAATTAATTAATTTCCAGCCTGGATCTTCACGGTTAATTCCTTCTTTTTTAACTTAATTGTAGGAAGCTGGGGAAAAAATTAAAGAAGAGATCCAATGCTTACGCAGTCAGGTATCCAATTTTCGACTCTACATCATATATTATATATATTTTTGTTTATTATTTAATATTTTTTTCATGTCAATTTACATGATTAATATTCATATATATGTGTATATGTAAATATATATATATATATATATATGTTTGTTTTTCATTCTTAATAATTCTATGTCAGATCGGAGAATTATCAGCGAGGGAGCGTGGGAACAACGTTCAAGTAACTCATGGAGAAGTGACATTATTCAGGTTTCGATCAATTAACACTCTCGATGAGGTACCTGACGTCGACATTAGCATACCAGAGATGTTGTATCTGCTACGCCAACCATATCCCAACGCTGCCGCTGATTGGGATGAAGATGATGAGATGGATGCAGATGATCCATGATCTAGGATATATATATATTATAATATTATATATAGTTAACTTATTTTGGAACTAATGTCTGTTGAGATTTTGTCTGTACCAACATTCGGTTGATGCTTCTTTCTGAAGTATTTTGGACCATGCATAACTTATATATATATATATATATATATATATATATTTGCTTAATTTGCAGGATTTTTGTTTTTCCTTAATTTAATTGTTTCCTTGCATATATATAAGTGGTAAGTTCATTACTTGCATGAAAATCGCATATTTTATTAATGTATATTTAATATTTTATAAACTTTCACCATGTAATATATATGGCCCGTCATAGAGGTAGATTTTGGCCTACGTTGGTTCTAATTTTGTGTAATTTGAATGATAGAAGAGGAGTTAAGGTATAAGTTTTAATTAAAATAGTATATCAGAGTAATATGAATTCAAATAGACTAATGATCAAAAATAAAGAGTACAATAAAGTGATTTTTTACTATAAGAATGGTACTATTGGCTCCGTTTGATTTGCTATAAGAGCCGTTTGGAGGTTAAAAAAAAAGTAAAATTTTTGGTATTTTTGTGTGTTTTTTTAGTTACATTTTTTTGAGTGTTTGGTGGAACAAAATATATTTTTTAGCATTTTTTTACAATTTTTAGGTGTTTGGTAAATTTTTACTGTAACAAATAAAAAAGTGATAACTTTTTATATGTTTGGTATATTTTTTTTACTGTAACAAATCAAAATAGTGGTAACTTTTTGTTTTATTTTTTTACTGTAACAAATCAAAAAAGTAAAAAAAATTATGGTTCTACCGAACGCACCAAAAGTTGCAAGATGTAACTTTTGGTATTTTTTTACTAGTTTTTGAGTCTTAAAACGGGCCCTAAATCTTTGAAAATTTCTGAAAATTTCTAAAAATTATTCATTCTTTATCTCACTACACAAATTATGAACTCATAATTTATCTCACTTTTTATCACTATAAGCACACCAATTATATCATTTTGATTCAAGTTTCACACTAAAAATTTTGTAGAGAGTAGCATTTTTTTATTGAAAAATCATTCATGCAAACGGATTTGGGCTCGAGTCATCTATCCTTGGGTTTATGTGCTCGTGTTTAAACTAGGCCGACCCCCGCCTTTGTAATAATGAATGGTTTATATTATTCTAATTTATATAGTACATAATATATTATATTTTTAGGGCTTTGGAGCCACAAAAAAATTAAAAAATTTCAAAAAATTTTAAAAATTTTCAAATTTCTCCAATCACATTTTGTCACCTATCATTTTTATATCACATCAATCCCATTCATTGGTTTTTTTGACTTTTTTTTGGACTCCAAACACAGCCTTAATATAGTATATATATTTTGTTATTAGGCGTAAGGAGAAATTTGGATTCACATATTTATCTTAAGCTTGGGCTTGAAATTTCATAAGGGCCCAAAATACTAGACTGAGACGAGTTTGGACAAAGCGGATGGTTTTAAAGTTCATGCACGAGATGTTATCTTATTTTTTTAAATAAGGTTTCGTAATTTTTTTTTATTCTTTAAGAAAGAAGTGTGACAATTGTTCTCAATTAATATATATGCCTACTTTTTCAAATTCTAAGATTGTAGGTAAGCTCATCAATGGGTCGCATTTGGTTTAAGTTTGATCTAAATCCGATTTATTAATACTAAACTAAATCAGACATATTTAATCTATGACATAATGGATTTAGATAAGTCGTATTTAATGACTAATAGATCTAAATATGGATTGATCTGCCAATCTCATTATTTTTAAAAATAAAATATTTAAAAATAAAAAAATAAAAAATTTTATGTGCAATAATAATAATAATAATAAAGAATAATTACCTTTTAACCCATATATAAAGATATAAATTACTTACATTTTTTAAAATTTAAAAATTTATCTTTGTATTCCTTATACTTTAAATTAAAATAAAACTGTAAATGACGTTAAATTTTCAAATGAAATGACAAAAATATCTATTAAAAACTAATTAGAATCCGGGATATAATTGTAGATAATATAAAATATAAGGATATAAATATAATTTTTAAACTTACTTAGAGTCAAAACTTTTATGTTTGACAAATTTTTTAATATTTTTACTTTTTATCTAAAATACAATAAATATAAAAATAAATTTTTAAAATTTAAGAAATACAACTGATTTTCACATTAGGTACGTAAACAGAAGGGCATTTATTCCTAAAACAAAATAGCTAAAATGATTCCTACGATCTGTCATCTCCAGCTAGCCTCTTTTAGCCACACAATTGCATATTTAATATTTAAAATAAATTGATCATAAAACAGCAATAAGATTATGTTATTACCATCTGAGTATTAAAAGTAGTAAGGCTGTGTTTGGAACCCAGTTATTGGCTATCAGCTATTAGTTATTAATTTTTTATTTTTTTTAAAATGATTAAATTTATTTTTTTGCATTTTAAACTTTTTCTTAACATTAAAGAGTAAAGATGTAATGTGAACAAAAAATAAAAAAAAACTTACTACTAAAAATATAATTTTTTTCCTTCTCAAATATAAAAAGTTAACTTTTTAGTAATTAATAACTAACTTTTTCTTCCCTTACTCAACCTAATTTTGAGGAAAAGAAATTACTTATTTCGATTCCTCTCTAAATCTCAAAATGCGAGTTTTACATACAATTATTTTTTTAAATTTCCTTTAATTAATCGTATACTCAATATTTACATCAACAATATATATATATATATATATATATATATATTGCATTTGTTTGGATACCTTTTTCTTAAAGTGAATATATATATATATATGCCTTTTTCTCTCAAGTAGTGACAAGGTAGCCACAAGAAATAAAAATAAAATCCCACCAACATTTCCAGCTGCCGAAGTGCATTGGTAAAATTGTTTGGGGACTGGTCCGTCATTGAAGAGATTAGAGCCAATAATATTATTGTTCACCCCCTTACAATTCCAGCAATCACAATGCCTCCCCGACCCCAGAAGGTGCACGAGTTACTAAATTGCAAATAGAGTAAAAATTAATACATTTGAAATTTTTATTTCATTAAAATGGAATTGTTTGTCCAAAGCTTTATATTTTTGTTGGATTATTTCGTAAAAATCCATCAATTTGATTTTTTTAATTTTTTTTAGCATTTCAGAATTTGAGTTCATAAAATTATAGAAATAATAATAATAATAAAAATAAAATAAAATAAAAATTTCCCTTTCCAAACAGATCCTTATGAACGAGCAAGTGGCATCAGGATGGTCTTGAAGTTCTTTGGGCGTAGCAAGAGCAATGGAGTTATCCTCCATGTTCGCGAATCGATTTCACCCCGTTTCTCTGACCCAATCGTCGCCCAGAACATCTACTTTCTCTCGCTCTCCAACTGTCTCTTCCACTGTCAGACCAAACAAGAACTCTCCATCCTGCTCTGTCACTGCCCCCACTACTCTACAGAGGGAGCCTCAAAGTAGACCCACCAATGTTTCCCACAAGCGTCTTCCCGTTTCTTACACTGCAAGACAATCTGCGATTCTTGATATTTAACAAGCGTCTGATTTGGGTTCAGCTCTTACGAGGTTTTTTCGTTCTTTGAAATCTTTACGTATGTATGATTCATATGAATGTGTTGTCTTTCATGTGTTCGACATCAGAATTGTCTCAAAGTGGACTGGTTTCAGGGAATTTCTCGCTGGACTATGAATTTTAAGATTAAACCTCAACTGGGTTTTCTAACTGGTACAAGAAAATTGGCTTTTGTTTGAATTTAAATTGCAGATTTATGTGCTTCACGCATAAATTTGTAGACTTTGTTACTTAATTTGCAGGTCCTTTTTTTGTCTAGTTTGCTGAATGGTACATAGTTTTTAGTATAATCTCGCATGAGTTCTGTGATTATTCATGTAAATTTGAGTTGTGATGGAGGTTTTGCATCTCTTGCGTGTGAGGTTGTTTCTTCCTCCTCATACACCGATGGAGAAGGGTGAGGATTTGTTGTTTGGAGGGTAAACATTGTAGTTGCTTTCTCCCCCCCCCCCCCCCCCCGGCCCGGGGGGGGGGGTTGGAGCCTATATAAGATTCAACAAATTTCAGAATCAGACACCAAGATTCAATAAATGAGATGTAACTCTGGGAGGCCAACCATTGTGGGTGAAGATTGAGGCCTTGAAGGGCTGGGCTTATATAATTAGGATATGATCTATGAAGTCTAAAAGTGAGGTGGGACATTTTGTGATCAACGAATTCATTTTCAGCTAAACTAAGATTATGGGATGACAGCTATATGCTGGCCAGGCTCTCCAAAAGAAAAATATCGTGTAATTAAGAAAGAATATGTTTTGTTGGTTAAAGAGTTTCCTATCAGTATTCATATTAGTTTAAGCATAGTCAATAGGTAGGCTTGTCAGGATCTTTGAGTATCAAGATATGGATTTAGAAGTGAATGCATATAAGACAGCTATTGCTTAGATGGTTCCCCCCCCCCCCGGGGGGGGGGGAGCGAGAGAGAGAGAGAGAGAGAGAAACCAATTTAATTGGAAAGGGTGCAGTGATCTTGTTTCACTCAATATCTTAAGTTCTAAACTATGTTTTCTACTGCTGTATCAGGCAAGAAGGAAAATGTTTCCACATAAAATTATATAGCTTTCTCATAACAAGTGCTGGTGTTAATTATTTACAGGTTGGGTGGAATGTTGAAGGTGGAAGAGTTGAATATAATTTTGCGCCATTTTGGGAAACTAGATAGATTGCAGGAGCTTTCTCAGGTGCCGCAAGTTGCTTTCACTACAACTTATTTTTCTTTGATTTACTAATTACAATACTATGATTGTGTTGACCTTTTTTTATTTATTTGCAGAGTTGAGTATGCATTTGAATTAAGTAATATCAGTATGTGTGTGTGTTTATATAAACCCTAAGGGTTAGCTCAATTGGTCAGGTCTTGAATTTGTTTCCCAACGGTCATTGGTTCGAGTTTCCTCAGGCTTCAGGGATTAGTTTTGGTCCGAGCAAGCTGTCCTGAACATCCTGAGTTATAAGGAAAAAAATGTGTGTGTGTGTGTGTGTGCGCGCGTGTGTATATATTTTCTGTCTCACTGAATCTGCAGATTTATATGTTGTCTTTATTTATTTGGTTTTGTACCTGGTCAAGAATCTATTTTTTGATCTCATCACTGCAATTTGTTTTGAAGTAAAAATGCCGGCTGTCTAAAACCATAATCCTGTTATGATAAAATTTGGTGGATTAAACTTTTTGTTCTGTGGAATCAAAAGGAGTTTGAACCCCATTTCTAAACCAAGTATCTGAAACTTTTGAAGAAGCAGTGTTACTGGTCAAAATTTAATATGTTATTTAAATTTGTGTGGCAGGAATGTACCAGTGTAAGCTAAAATTATGAGCTGAAAATTAATATGAACACCTTTCTTTTATGTTTAAACATGTACAAGTCTCTTAATGCAGAGTGAGTTTGTCTAGTCTTAATTTATGATATTCTGAATCTCTGATATAGGTATTCTTTTCGCTTTCAATAACTTGACCTTGTAGTCTGACAGAAAAACTGGCTTCACCACCCATTTCTCATTCGTATACATGGTCCCGCCTATGATTGTGGCTTTGAGTGTTCATACGTGTTCTGGTGCTTTCCAAGTGCAACAAATTTATTTATTTTTTATATTATTATTTGTTTATTTGGTGAATTAATGGTTTCCTTTCTGTCCCCCATCTTTTGGATCTAAACTACTCATTTATTATGCAACTCTCCTGTCATGTTTTCTGGTGATGATGAGTTCATCACTAAGGTACTTTTATCTTGGTATTATTGCAGGTTTTTGATTGGATGCAGAAAAATGGAAGGATCGACCCTTCGTCTTATAGCAGTTTTATAAAGTTCATGGGGAAGGGCCTTAATCCTGTGAAGGTGCTAGAAATATACAATAGCATAGAAGATGAATCAATGAGAAATAATGTCTCTATCTGTAATTCTGTCCTTAGTTGCCTGGGTCGGAGTGGGAAGTTTGAGAGTGGCATCAGATTGTTTCATCAGATGAAACATGATGGTCTTAGAGCAGATGTTGTTACATACAGTACGGTATGTCACTTCAGTCACAATATTATCTTTCATAATAATGTTGCCTATTGGTCATGTAAAATTGAGTTGCAGCTGAACTTCATAAAATTATGAAAAAGAACACATTCATCTAAATTTATTGTTTCTTCTAGTAGTAGAATAATTTAAAATCTTGGAAAGAGAAGTTGGCTTATTGCAAATATTATAGGAAACAAAATGGGGCAATCACATTATTTTCTGGTGTGTGCTTTTAGTAAACCTTCACAAATATTGTCTTCTGTTATCCTTAGCTCCTTGCAGGCTGCATCAAAGTCAAAAATGGCTATTCCAAGGCCATGGGCCTGGTTCAGGAGCTGAAGTCTAATGGACTGCACATGGATAGCGTAATATATGGGACACTTATAGCTGTTTGTGCTTCAAATGACCAATGTGAAGAAGCTGAGAACTACTTTAACCAGATGAAGGATGAAGGTCACATTCCTAATGTTTATCATTACAGTTCTTTGCTCAATGCTTACTCAGTTGATGGAAATTATAAGGCGGCTGACATACTGGTTCAAAATATGAAATCTGCAGGGTTAGTACCTAATAAGGTTTGTTTTCGTGTTATATCGCTGCTTAAAGGTTATGAGTTTATATGGTGTCTTAACATTAGTTTGTTTTAAGTTTATGGTTAAAGTGTAGGTATTGGTCATGATGTTAATACGATATCAGACAACTTAATTCCAGCTTCACGTGAACCACTTTTGAAAAATACTTCTCTATTTATAAGAAAAAGAAATAAGAAAACCAGATAAAACTGGTGAGTTCAATTTAAGAGCAGTTAAATGTATAAAACGGGCATTTTCACATAAACTTCTGGGAAGGAGACTTCGCTTATCTTGGATGTATGCTCTGTGCCTTGTGTCCAAAGAACAAGAAATGTCACATCATTTTTTTATACGTGCCAAAGTTATGGATAGAAATTTCTGAGAAATCAAAAAAGTACAGATGCTCTATTTATCCCTAGGTAGAGAAAATACCTACTGAAGTGGAGGGTTTCTTCAAATAACAAGGGGCACATATTATGTGTTTTTGTGTTTGCTGCTGCTCTACTCTTGCTTTTTCTATCTTTCTCCCTTTTGAACTTTTCTCTTACCATTAATTATACTGCTCTCTTTAGATGCCAAGCTTTTACTTACACTATGTCCACCACAACATGTTTTCTCTTGCAGTTTATTTTGACAACTTTGTTAAAAGTATATGTTAGAGGAGGATTGTTTGAAAAATCAAGAGAACTGTTAACTGAACTGGAAGCTTTAGGTCATGCTGAAGAGGAGGTATGCTTGATATCTTGTCTTGAACCTTATCTTTAAGAAGTTGGTTCACCCATGTTGGAGGCAAATTCTTAAAAGGCTTCATAGCAAAACAATAATTTAAATTATGAAAGATTACTCAATAAGCCCGTGGGGTTTTATATTTTAAGATGATGTTGTGTTAATTCCACAAATTTTGCTGAGGAACGTTTTACTCTAATAATTAATTCCACAAATTTTGCTGAGGAATGTCTTACTCTAATAATGCTATCTTATGGTTACTATTTTGATTGGCAGTAGTTATATCCTAAAGATATGCCATAGCTGTTGAGTTTATTTGGATCCTTCGTCAAATATTTATTTGTTTGGTTGTAAAACAGAATAATCTACGAGCTCATATTTATGCTTGGAAACTGATGCGGCTCCTCTGCCTTCTCCACTGCAAAGTATTCTTTAATTTTTTGACAAGCATCAACTAAGAACTGTTCTGAAGGATTTGAAAAAGTATAAATCAATTGTTTGAGAGATTTCTACTCAAAAAAATCTCGCATGATTTCTGAATTGGAGATGGGCAATGTTTTTCGGACTCAATTAAGTTCAGTTTGGTCCTAGTATTGTTTATTGGTACCCTCACACTCCACTGTCAAAGTGGGTTTAGTTTTTTGTTCTCTTTCTGGCTGACATAGGTTTAGATGTGCATATTAGCAACAACTTTTCATTTCCTTTTTTGTAATTTGTTTTATAAGATTCAGCTTTACTTCTGTAGCTCATCAGATATAATTTATTTGCAGATGCCATACTGTTTATTAATGGACGGCCTTGCAAAGGCTGGACAGATGCATGAAGCAAAATCAGTTTTTGAGGAAATGAAGAAAAAGGATGTGAAATCTGGTATGTTTTCTGACGAGTGTATGAGCGTTCTGCAAGCCTCTTTTAAACATCAATCGGTGTATCCTACCATCAATGATCTATGACATGCCAAATTGCTTGTTTATATGGCACCAAGTCAAGAATGACACCTTTTGCCTTTCGGTCTTGTTTCAGAAGGTTTCCTTTTTATGAAAATTTAATAATAAATCAATTAATATATTATGCTGTATTTTGATGTGATCTATTGTATTTAAATGGCAATATTAGAATTATTATTCCGTTATTGTTTCATTTTGTTCTCTTAGGAAACAGAAAAGTTTGGTCATTTTGATGGAAAAGAAATAGCATTTTGTTCTTTGCCTATTTAACATGATTACTAATTTATAACTTATTGTGTGTTCTCCATTTCATTATATTTTAGGCCTGCTTGCAGAATATATGAACCTGAGATTATGTATAATCTGGCATCTTTGCAGGACTTACTCAAATTTCTTTTGTATACCTGCAGATGGCTATTCCTACAGTATTATGATATCGGCCTTTTGCCGAAATGGACTATTTGAAGAAGCAAGACAACTGGCTTGTGATTTTGAAGCTACATATAACAAATATGACTTGGTTATTATGAATACAATGCTCTGTGCCTACTGCAGAGCAGGAGAAATGGAGAGTGTTATGAAAATGATGAAGAAAATGGATGAATTAGCAATCAGTCCTGATTGGAATACCTTACATATTCTAATCAAATACTTTTGTAAGTAGAAATTGTATCTGCTTGCTTACCGGACCATGGAGGACATGCACAAGAAAGGCTACCACCTAGAGGAGGTACTATTTATTATCAGTTCCATTGTTTTTTTTTTTAAATTATTATTGTTTATTAGTCATAAAAGGCATTGAACCCATTTTTATTGGTTTGGATATCTTTTTCCTTTTTCTTGGTTAACGTAGATGAAGCCTATGGCAGCACTGACTAGAAACCATTTTCCTTTCTCTCCTCCTCTAGTCTTCTGACCAGTCTGAGACCTGTCCATGTAACTGTTAGTGGTGATAAAAGATGAAATACAAAAACTTGATCCGTGGGCGCAAAGCATAAGTGCAGCCCCGCAACTGTATCTTGTGCTTCTTGAATCTTTCAGACTCCTCTTTGGGACAAAAATTTTTGCCATTCTCGTATGAGTTTGGTTGCCAACTTTGTTGATCCTTCTCATCTGAGTAAGAATGACTAGGAGTCATCTGAAGAAAGATTTGTTTCTTTCTCAGAATTGCTATTTGAAGAAGAAGGATTTATTCCCTTCTTGAAGCTGCAGAACAATAGGGAAGCTTGTATGATTGACGCTCAGTAGTTTATGACAAAGTTTGGGAAAGTTATTTGCAATTATTTTGAGTTAAATGTAGATATTAAATGGTACATCTGCTACAGATGTGTTTTAGGAGGTGGATGTGGGTTTGGTTGGCATTATGACAGACACTTGCCATTTGAAGGGGCCTCTCTTCATTTCATGGTTTAGATTTGGATTCAGCCCCTGCTCCTTCCCCACACTCACACACACACACACAAATGATGTTGAAGTTGAATTTAATTGTCATTAAAAGTGGAAACAAATCGAGTTATTCGCGAGCTATTCCAGCTTGGCTTGAAAAAAGCTCGGCTCTAGCTCGATTCGTGACTAAAACGAGCTAAAATCAAGTTTGATTTGTGACTCGTTTTAGATTTGAGCTCAAATTGAGCCTAGAAAAGCTCGGCTTGAAAACTTACAAGCAGGTTCGATAAAATAATTTATATTTTTTTAATAATATTTTTATTATATGTTTTTATATTATTTTATTTATTATATTTTATACTAAAACGACGTAGTTTTAGTTTAATCGAGCAATTTGCGAGCCGAGTTCGAGTCTAAATTTTTTTTATCGAGCTAAGTTCAAGCTTATATAGAAGCTCGAATCGAGCTCGAGCTTGGTATAAATAGCTCGAGCCGAGCTTGAATAAGTTAAAGCTCAGCCCGATTCAGCTTTGTTTCCACCCCTAATTGTCATTACTTCGAGAACTTTTGGCACGTTAGCATTAGAGGTAAATTTTAGCAGACTAATGCAGAATTCTGCAAAGTTGATGCAACAAGCGGTCATTGTGGACCAATGCTTTGTCGTGTGACTATTGAGATAGTTCAAATTTTTGACAAGATGAAATCTGCTTCATAGGTACTTACATTGTTTTTTACCTGCAGGAACTTTGCTCCTCTTTAATTTTCCATCTTGGTAAAATTGGGGCCCATCCAGAAGCATTTTCTGTGTACAATATGTTGAGATATAGCCAAAAACCAATGTGCAAGGCCCTTCATGAGAAAATGCTGCATATCCTTATAAAAGGGAAACTTCTCAAAGATGCATATGTAGTAGTCAAGGTATACCGTATTAGTTAATGAAATCTTATTTTGTTTGGTAATTTATCTGGTGTGAATGTTTTCTGAAAACTTATTATTCGACAGGATAATGCAAGATTGATTTCTCAGCCTGCTAAGAAGAAGTTTGCAACTTCATTTCTGAAGTTTGGTAACATAAACTTAGTGAATGATGTTATAAAGGCCATCCACGGTTCCGGCTACAAGATTGATCAGGTAATAATTGACTTCCATACACCTAAAGACATTTGCATACGGGTCTTGTACCTTATACATAGGATCTTGACATCTTGATAACGGATTCTGCATATTTTCCACAGTGCTAGTCCCAGGATCTTCCAATCCCATAAGTGCATTTGTGAGACTGTAAAGCTGCTTTCTGTTATGTGTTATATCATATATGCAATTTTTTTTTTTTTTTAATTATGGGGATTGCTAACATTTCACTATTTTGGACAGAATGCCAGTATCATTCATACTTAAAAGTAGGTCTTAAAGTAATTTCCCATTTTCTTTCCTTATTCCTCCACTTATAAATTTTCTCCTAGTTTCCGCTGATGCAACAAACCATTACTGTAATGAAAAAAAAAATTCTTGTGTCCTTTTAGACTTGTAATTCTAACTGATATTGTGCCCTGTTTTCATCCTCTCTGCACAATGTTGTTAGGTGCAGTGCAATGGACTGGGTTCCATGTGTAATGTTGGCAAATTTGCCACATAGTATGAACCTATTTTCAAAAATAGTAATAATGATTGGCTAGAGCGGATGCTGTCTGAAAGAAAGTGGCATGGTTGTCCTCTAGAGCAATTGTGTTACATTCTCTTCTGTACTTATATTTGTGCAGTGAAAAATTATCCATCGAGGAAAAAAAAAAAATCGCAGTTTGACTTATTGTAGTAATACAAATGAATCCTGAATTTATCAAACAGTTCTTGAAATGGGTGAACATTCTGAACATTGCATATAATTTTCACAGATTTTCAGGATCTTTAGTTTATTCTAATAGCTAGCAAATGATACCTTATGCTTTTAAGCTTTTTAACAGATACTGCTTTTCCTAAGTTTGTCTTAGGATATCTTTTTCGTATTTCGTGTGGTAGATTTTTGGAATAACTCTTGCATTATAAACTATTCACTTACCCTTTAATCAGTGAAACCCATATTTGTCACTGTGGTCGTGGGATTTGATCTCACCCCCCCCCCCTTTTTTCAGGGGCTGTTTCATATGGCTGTATTGCGTTATATTGGCCAGCCTGAGAAGAAGGAACTGCTTCTCCAGTTGCTACAGTGGATGCCTGGTCAAGGCTACGTGGTAGATTCATCAACACGGAACTTAATCCTGAAGAACTCTCACTTATTTGGGCGCCAACTCATTGCCGAGATATTGGCCAAACAACATATGGTGTCAAAGGCATTGAGATCTCATGAAATGAAAGGCAAATAAATTTGAGAAATGGACACATTTCAGGTACACGTCATTTTATAGCTTATCACTGCAGAAGATAGACGAGTATAATGTTCACCCCTTCCTTCCTTTTGGCTGGTTGCTCCACCATGTCTTATCCCTTCTACCACTTCTACTATTATCATTATAATTGTCATTATTGTTATAAATTTGTATTTCTCAGGCATTGACTGAGACCTTGCAGAATGAAGTTATGGGATTCAGCCATGGGACATGGGGAAAAATTTTGAGTGCTGCTGATATTTCTGAATGTGCCACCATTCATTTGCTTGGCTGAAGATGATTTGTTAGCAAGTGTCTGTTTTGCCGTTATTGCTGATGGTTCTGAAAGTACCACCGTTCACTGCATTGTTGAAGATGAATCATTAGCGTGTATCTGTGTTTTTTGCTGTTATTGAAACGCATTCTTGGCGCGAAGACCTTTCTAACTTAAATGGGACTCCGGAGTTGGAAGGAGTGATTAGCCGAGTGGAAATTGCAGCAGAGTTTTCCCCTCAGAACACTCCCATATACAGGTTCCATTTGTACATACTAGACTTGTTATGAGTGCTAACCAATTTTTAAAGGTCATTGCTTTTGTTGAACCTAATGATGATGTTTAGTTTAATGTCGTCACTCGGGTTCTTTAATAATTAGTGATGCTATTCTAAGATAGTCTTGTAATTGATAGAGGTAATGGAGAAGTCATGTTCTTTTCATATGAGAAGTCTGTAGTATTTGCCGGGTACTGTTTCTTGAAAAGCCTCTGAGCCTGTGGCCAAGAAAGTTAGAATAGATTATTGTATATTTCATTTTTCCCCCTAATTAGCCTTTGTTTAGGATTGGTGAATGGGGCGAAAGAAAGTAAATAAGAGAAATAAAAACTATTTATATTATTTTTTGATATGAGGTAAACGGGAAGGGAAAAAAATGTAAGCGGAGATGATTCGTTCACTTTTATTAACAGACTTTTTTTCACCTTTTATCTGGGTGTAATGGGTACGAAATTTTTAAAATGTATTTTTTTTGTTTTTGGTTCTTAATATTTTTTATTATTTTATAAATGTTTATTATAAATAAATATATTTTAAAGGAAATAACAATATTTATGATCATTTTCTTTATTTTACCTTTCATTTCCCTTCTCATTTTCTTCAAAACAAATAATAAAATTTATTTTCTCTTCATTTTTTTTCTTACCCTATACAAATTCATGTTCCAAACATAGGATTAATTTCCTTTCATATCCCTCCCGTCTCCCTCTCCCAAACAAAGGCTCGGGGAAATGTAATGTCAGAACATTTTTGTTCCAGTCAGATTAATGTACAATCATTAATGCATGTAATGTAAGTGGCTGATGTAATAAAAAATTTGACCTGAAAAAAAAAAGTACTTTGGCATTATCAATTTTTGGCTGCCACAAAAAGGAAACCAAAATACCATGCATCTGACCTAATTGATTTGCTTTTGGGCCGCACTGAAGCCCAAGACCACAGTGTCGTACTTGGGCAAAATTGAAATTTATTAACTAGTAATTAAAATTAAAATACTTCACCTCTAATTTTTCTTTTTTTTTTTTAATTTAAAAAAAAAGTATCATGTACTTTTTAACCGTATATATTTTTTCTATCAAATTTCACTTTACTTTCTCTCCCCTTCAAACTTTTCAATCCAAACAATATATTAGAAATAATTGAAACAAAAAGGATTTATCCGATACATTAATTAAAATTTCACCTCCATTTCTTTCCCAAACCCCAAAATCCAAACAACTGTAATGTAAATTTTAGAAATAATGGCAATAAAAAGGATTTTTTTAAACAAATCGTTCTATTTTAATAAAATAAAAAATCTAAAGTCTAAATATACGAACTTTTATTGTTCATCTTTTTTTTTTTTAATAAAACCCAAAATTACTCTTAATCCTAATGCAAAAAAAAAAAAGAAAAGAAAATTTTTACTGTTTATTTATTTGTTAAACTTAAAAATACCTGGTGGAAAAAAACTATAGCTGTAATCTTAGAAAAACTTAAAATTGTAATTTTAGTAGAATTGTTTATTTTGAGTTAAATTGGAATGGGATGGATCATGGACTACGTATGATTGACGTAGCTTCAAACAACTTCTCCGCTGACCTTAGCTTCTTCCTCGGATCAACCCAGGTTCAGTCTCTCTCTCTCTCTCTCTCCTCCCACCCCCCGGGGAAAATGAACACTCCGTACCCAAAACTCATAAGCCCCGCAGAAACTCGCGTCGGCTGGATAGGCATAGGCGTAATGGGCTCAGCCATGGCCTCTCGCCTTCTCTCCGCCGGCTACTCCCTCACAATCTACGCCCGCACCCCTTCCAAATCACTCCACCTCCAATCCCAAGGCGCCCATCTCGCCGAATCCCCCTTTGACGTCGCCAAGTCCAGTGACGTCGTCTTCACCATGCTGGGACACCCATCAGATGTTCGACAAATTGTCCTAGACAACACAACTGGTGTCCTCGCCGGTCTGAACCCCGGCGGAGTCGTTGTTGACCACACTAGCAGCCACCCAACACTCGCGAAACAAATCTTCGCGGCCGCCCGCGACAAGGGTTGTTGGGCTGTGGACGCCCCGGTCTCCGGCGGCGATATCGGGGCCAGAGAGGGGAAACTGGCTATATTGGCCGGCGGGGACGGCGGCGTGGTGAAGTGGTTGTCGCCTTTGTTTGATGCCATGGGAAGGGTGACTCACGTGGGCGGTTCCGGTTGTGGCCAAAGCTGCAAGATCGCGAACCAGATCACAGTGGGGGCGAATTTGCTGGGGTTGAGTGAAGGGCTGGTGTTTGCAGAGCGAGCGGGGTTGGATGTGAAGCAGTTTCTGGAAGCCGTGAGGAGCGGGGCGGCGGGGTCCATGGTGATGGAGTTGTATGGGGAGCGGATGATTGAGAAGGACTTCAAACCAGGTGGGTTTGCCGAGTACATGGTGAAGGACTTGGGGATGGGTGTGGATGTTGGGGTGGAAAAGGAGGATGATGGTGACAATGTGGTGGTGCTGCCTGGGGCTGCATTGTCCAAACAGTTGTTTTCTGGGATGGTGGCTAATGGGGATGGGAAATTAGGAACTCAGGGTCTCATTACTGTCATAGAGAGGATCAATGGCAAGTGAGACCATCTCTTTAGCTTTCTTAGTCTCTGTGTGTATATATATATATCGGAACACGCACAAGCTAGGTGATGTGGTTTTTTGAGCAAATTGTGCTGCTTTTGGAGCCATTTAAGGCATCAAATTGATCAGTGTCACCTTACCTTAGATTTCTCTTGCTATGACAAAAACTTGCGTGGAATGTTGTTTTATCGTGTTTGTAGTTGCTATGCTGAATAAGGGATTGGGCTAAGAGTTTCCTTTTCTTTTAACCCCAGTAGTGGTTGGGACTACCTCTTGGGAGTGTACTGGGTTCAGTGTGTTAGTCTGCATCCATTCAGTTGGATGGTGGTGTTGAAGAAATGAAAATGGACATCTTTGAAGTGTTGAACTGCTTTGTCATATTATATATATGTATGTATACATCTCAATTTGTATTTCTGGACACCTCGCAGATTGTGGATTTTGCAACGGTTAGACATGAAACTGTAATGATGTAGTTTTTTGTTCAATATTATGTCCCACAAAACAAACATGGGTGTGATTAATTGAATTATAGTCTCAATTCATGTCCAGTTTGGATCTTTAGCAAATGATATATCGAAAAGTTTACAGGTGCTTGACAATCAGGTTTAAAATTGCATCATGAAGGCGGTCTTGAAGTGGTAAGGTTATCCTATTGTGATGTGGTGTGGGATTAAGAATTTGAATTAAGTCCCATTCAAACACAACTGGAAATCTGAATGCAATTTTTGAACTAGTAATTCAAATAGGTTGATGCCTGCCTTTTTATTTATTTTTTCATCATTTTTTTTTTTACAAGTTATAGTAGATTATTTTGCTTCTGTTAAGAGTATTTGAATTTTTTTTTCTTTTTAGTATTTGAATATTAAATGTTATTTTTACATTTAAAATTTTAAGGATTTTTAGTAGTTCAACACTTATTTCATTTTTTTGTTTCTTTATTTTTTGTGGTTTATATTTTGGTTCCGTTTGGAGCTCTCAAAAAAAAAAAAAATCATACAAATATCTAAAAATACGAATTACGAGATAGTAAAATTTAAATTTTTCACTCACTGTACGAATTACGAGATATTTATTTTTACAATTTTATACAATTTTATATAATTCTATACAATTCCAAACACTCCATTTGTTTAGAGGATTGACACTTGTTATTATTATTATTTTTTAATTTATAGTGTATTGATTGAAAGTTTGAATTTTTTTTTCCTTTTTAATGTTTAAATATTACATGTTTTTGTATTAAAAATTATATTACATTTCGCATATCCATTTTTTATCCATCATGACCTTAAATATGTTGCAAAAGTTTACAGCATGGTGGGGCCATTTTGCTAATTTTTACTTACAACTCGAAACTTGTGGTCAGGAGAAAAAATGGTGTGTTTAGAGTGAAAAAAAATGAGATAAATTGAGAGTTCGTAATGCGTGTAGTGAAAGAAAAAAATTGATGTGATATAAAATTAACAGAGATTTATAGAATTTTTTGTTATTTGTTTGTAAACCAAACGGAGCCAAAATAAATAAAAAAGAAAGAGTGAAAATTTGTGCAGAGTGCAATGGATTGAGCGATCTATGAGGCCTTTTATTGTTTTATTTCAAAAGAAAAAAACATAGAATAAATTAGGAAATAATTATATGAAATCGTAGATAAAAATTGGGATTTTTGGAGGCCGGCCACTATTTATGGACTTATAAGGATTTAAGTCATACCCAAAAAACTTGTTTGTAAATAAGTCACACTTGCAACAAAAAGATAAAAAAGGACATCGCGCGTTTTTCACCACATTTCAAAATTGTCAGTTTTATCCGAAAATAATGTACACTTCACTCATAACTTCCGTGACTTTCCATCTTCTTTACAAAGCAAGCAAAACCGATTTTTGGAAACAAAATCAAAACTGTTTGGGAAAAACTTAATTCCGCGACTTTCCATCTTCTTTACAAAGCAAGCAAAACTGATTTTTGAAAACAAAATCAAAACTGTTTGGAAAAACCTAATTCCGCGACTTTCCATTTTCTTTACAAATCAAGTAAAACCGATTTTTGGAAACAAAATCAAAACTATTTGGGAAAAACCTAAATCGATCATTATTCCTAAGTATATTTATTTATTTTTTTTTTTGAAATAGTATCGGTACTGTTTTGAAGATATCTCAATATACTAATCAACTCCATGGATTTCTCTTGTCCAAAACTTATCATCTGCTTATAATTCATGGTGCTATTTTGAAAACAGTACCGGTACTGTTTTGAAAACAGTACCGATAAAACAGTACCGGTACTCTTTTGAATCGGTACTGTTTTCATACTGCCTAAAAAACATCAATCGATACATCATACAAACCAACGATACGAACCAACATCATCATATTTTTTGAAACAGTACCGGTACTGTTTTGAAGATAGCTCAAAACGCCAATCGAACCCATGGATTTCTCTTGCCTTGAAAACTCGTCATCTGCTTATAATTCATGGTGCTATTTTGAAAACAATATCGGTACTGTTTTGAAAACAGTACCGGTACTGTTTTGGACCGGTATTGTTTTCATATTGCCTAAAAAACATCAATCGACACATAACAAAAACCAACGATACGAGCCAATATCATCATATTTTTTGAAACAATACCGGTACTATTTTGAAGATAGCTCAAAAAGCCAATCGGCCCTATGGATTTCTCTTGCCCTTAAAACTCGTCATCCGCTTATAATTCATGGTGCTGTTTTGAAAACAGTACCGATAAAACAGTACCGATACTGTGTTGAAAATAATACCGATAAAATAGTACCGGTATTGTTTTAGACCGGTACTGTTTTTATATTACGTAAAAAACATCAATCGATATATAACACAAACCAACCATACGAGCTAGCATCATCATATTTTTTGAAACAGTACCGGTACTGTTTTGAAGATAGCTCAAAACGTTGATCGGCCCAATAGATTTCTCTTGCCCTTAAAACTCGTCATCCGCTTATAATTCATGGTACTGTTTTAAAAACAGTACCGATAAAACAGTACCGATACTGTGTTGAAAACAGTACCGCCAAAACAGTACCGGTACTGTTTTGGACCGGTACTGTTTTCATACCGCCTAAAAAACATCAATCGATACATAACATAAACCAACCATACGAACCAACATCATCATATTTTTGAAACAGTACCGGTACTGTTTTGAAAATAGCTCAAAACGTCAATCGGCAAAATCAATCCATGAAGAAGATAGGCCAAATAAGTTCTATCTTCTTAATATCTTCACGACTAAAATTGTAAATAATGAAACTGAAAACAAGGAAAGAAAAAAAAACGGAAGAAGCGTTATTCTTGGTAAACATATCTTCACGTGATTCCCGGAATTCCTAGAAATAACTTGTGTAACTTTGTTATAGAAATAAAGGATATTATCGGTATATTAGAAACTATATTTAAAACAAATTCGTGGGACTCACTCAAAAGTGTGACTTAAATACAAAACTTTCCACATTAATGTGACTTAAAAGCAATACTTTTTTTGGGTGTGACTAATAGTTTTAAAAGATTACAAAGTATGACTTGGATACAATTTTCCAATAAAAATTCAATGGATCAACTGACCCACTTTACCTTTTGTGGGTCGGCCTATTTGCTTCTTGTTTCCATCGTTCTTAACAGGGACAGAGGCCCATAAAAATAAACTGAACAGATGAGCTCTATTTATAGAACGGAACGGTTGCCTGGGGAATCCACACCGGGTTAGTTTGGCTTCCCAAAAAAAAAAAAAAATAGAAAGCTTTTTTGATATTTTTTTTATTTTATATGATTTTTTTCATCAAAAATTGATTTTCTTTCTAAAAACTATAATTTTTAGATATGTTAAACGTATTTATAAAAAAAAATCAAAAAAATATTGTCCTTTTGAATAAAAACTATCCGCTTGGTTAAAAAATTAACAAAAAAAGTTAATTTTTTTGTTTTTTTTTCTAATTTTTATTTTAATGGATGTGAATTTTTTATTTTTTTTTCCGAATGTAATTAACACAACTAAAAGTTACAATTTAAAAAAAAAAATTAAATTTTAGTTAAAAAAAACTTTTTTAAATCCAAACAAAGCCATGCGTTTTAATGATATAATAGTAAAAATAGTAACTTGTACTTTTTTTCCTTTCTTTAATTTTTTTCTCAATTCACTAAAAAAATAAAAATTATCTATATTCTCTTGCACTCTCAAATATATGAAGAGAAAATTATTTTCATCTTCTCTTATTTCCTTATTAATTTATTTTTTCCTTACCTTTCATAAACTTGAAAATGAAGCGGTAGTGTGTGTTTGAAGTAAGAATTCCAAGAGTGAGGGGATAAGTAGAGGAAAATTAAGTTCATTATATATGAATTTATAATGTAAATTATTTAAATAAAATTTGATTTTTTTTTTTATAAATTCATGTTCTTGCTTTTTCCAAATCATAATTAAAAAATAAAATAAAATAATTTTTTACATTATATTTTATTTTATTTTATTTTCCTTTCTCACCGTTCTTTTTTCTCTCTCCAGATTCTTGTTCCAAACATAGTCCGTATGTTTAGAATTTTGATTTGTGGAGAAAAAAAAATTTAAAAGAAATAAAATTAATTATGAATATTCATTTTTCATGATTAATGAAATAAAAAATTACTTGTTTTGGACAAACATTATTTTTTCTCATTTTCTTGACTGTATTTTATTTCATTTCGCTTTTATACCTTTTCTCCTCACTTTTTTTTTTCTTCGCAGATCCTAATTCCAAACACTTGATTAATAATTTTGGGATTTTCATTTTCATAAATTGCACTTGTTATTTCAATTATTAATAACAATTATTTTTCAAGTATCTTTTCTATTGCATGTTATATTCATTAATTCTAAATTTGTAGTTATGAAAGTGTTTGGATCCTCAAAAAAATTCTAATTTTTGTCAATTTTATTGAACTTTTTCCTTTAAGTTCATTTTTTCACTAACTTTTATTTATTCTTTTTTTTGGGACAAACTAAATACTTTGTCATCTAAGTAATATTATTTATGTTCGAATATTTGGTTATTTGTACATGAGTGCTTTGGGTTTTGTTTTTTTTTTTTCCTCTCTTTCAAATGCCGGTTTTTTTTGGGTGGCGTTTGGAATTTTATATAAATTAAAAAAATCAAAAATTAATGAAAAAAATAAGACGTGACAAAATTTAATTAAAAGAAAGTTTAGAACTTTTAAAATTTTTCAAAAAAAAAAAATTTGTAACTCCAAACAAAGCTTTAATATGGCTTCAAATTTCTTTTTATTTTTTCATAAGATCCACCATTAAATTTGAAATCCAAACCACGGTTGCAATTTGCAAAGTCATACAAGAGATAAGATTTGACTGAAAGGGTGTTTCAACTCTAATTGTCTTATTTAATTTTCTTCTTAAAATAATACATACTTAATGGCAAAAAGTAATTAAATTTACATTATTTTAGATGAAAAAGCAAAAGTTAAATAAGGTAAAGAATTGAAACAACTTTTATTAAAGAATAATAATTTAGATAATGACATATTTAATTACGAACCCTTTTATATGCGAGCTTTATGATTTTTTTTCCATCTTAAATTTGTAATTTATATCATTTACAAATATAAAATTAATCATAAATGTTGGATATAAAATTAATTTTTATATCTTTGTATATTAACCCCTTTCTTCTGGCTTTTTATTTATATATCTATTTATCTATCCTATCTATAATACTAAAAGAATGTATTTTCTCTCTCTTTCTCTCCTTCACTCCAATCCTATGTGATATATTTATTTGACTTTCATTTCATTTTTTTATAATTTTTAAATTATTTTTAAAATTCTTTTATTCTCTCTTTTTCTATTCTATTTTCTCATTCATAAAATATTTATTTCTTTGTCCTACATCGTTAAAATATAAAATATTATAACTTCACTTTTTTTTTTTGGTTGCATATAAAATCACTAAAATTGTGACATATGATTTTGATAGATGTGAATTAATTTATAAGTTCAAAAAGGAGATCCACTGCTTAAGTTTCAAAAAGGAATCTACTTACTTATAAATTTAATATTGTTATAAAATTTATATATTTCAAATAAATTAATGATTCAATTAAAAAATAAATAAATGATGAAATTAAATTAAAAAATAATAAAAATACTAAATAATAATTAGGTTTTCTCTCATAACAACTCTTAGCGTTTTTAAAATTAAAAAATACAACAAGCACGGAAATATTAATTAGATTCGAAAATAGTTATTTTTCTAAATTTTAATTTTAAATATAAAGTAGTCACATTGACTGTATTTGTTCTATTTTATCAAGCATATATCATTAATAATCATATTTTGTAGTTGAGTTATTTTTACAAAATTAATCAAAAATTTATTATCAAATTCTATGCAAGACTCTCTATTGATCATATATTTTACTTTGCTTACTTTTATAAATCTTTGAACAAAATTAGTCTTGGGAGTGATTTTTTTTCTAAACTCTAATTTTAAATTTAAATTGACGAGGTTATCCATATTTTTTTTTATAAAATACGACATACGATTAATAAAAATATTTTTAATTTAAGTTATTTTTATAAAACTAATCAGCACATGATCGCATTTTTATTTTTTTTTCTTTTGTCTGTATAGCAAATAAGGCTGTATTATGTAATTGTAAGTAATGTGAACTGAGTTAATACTTTTTAAAAAGTACCGAGTTGCTTGTCGATTTACTATTGTTATAAAATTTATATACTTCAAATATATTTAAAATTAAATTTAAAAACAAAAATAAAAATATTTAAATAATAATTAGGATTGAAAAACGACTAAATAATAATTAAATTGAATAAAAATTTAACTTTATCTCACAATAACCACTTTTACTATATTTTAAATTTAAAATAAAAAAAGTATCTGTTATTACTTAATTAAACTTAGAAGTGCTCAAATTTAATTATACTAGAGAATAATTTTTTTTAAGTTTAATTTTAAAGTTAAATTAGTCATGCTAATCATTATTAATTGGTTTTTAAGTTATTTTTATAAAGTAAATAATACAATTAATAAAAATAATAGTTTAACTTGAGTTATTTTTATTAAATCAGTCAAAAATTATTTTAATAAAATTAAGAATTATAATATTTCTAACTTAATATAATTTTTAAAAATGAGTTAAGAATTAAAAAATAAAAATAGATATTAAAATTAATAAATAATTTAAAATAAAAAAGAGATTAGATTGATTAGGTAAGTTTATGATTTAGGTTCCGTTTGTAGTGACAAAAACTTTGAAAGTAGTGAAAAATATTGAAAAATTTCAAAAGTTATTCACTTTTTATCTTATTGTACAAATTATGAATTCACAACGCATTTCACTTTGTCTCATTTTATTTCATTTTTTGTCACTCTAAACGATACGCAAATTTTAGTTTTCAAGATTAGGTCTGATGAAAATTTGTTAAAATATAATGTGGCATTTGGTTTACTTTTGTGTTTTCTATTTTATGTTTTTGTTTTATGTGTTAAAAATCTTAAAACGAAGAAACGGAAAATGCTTTATTCTCTTTGTTTTGAGATTTTTCTTATTTTTTGTTAAAAACTCTCAAAATAATTTTTTATCATTTTTTATTCCATGTGTAAACTCATTTTCAGTTTTTAAAAATAAATTTTGAAAACACAAGTAACCAAATGAATTTTGAGCTGTTTTTCTTATTTTTAAAAGTACAAAATGAAAAATGAGCGCAAAACAGAAAACAGAAAATAAAAATAAAAAGAAAAAAAGAGAAAAACAAATCAAATGACCCCTAAATTTTTAGTATTCATATGAAAACCCAAATTTAATTAACTCTATCGGCTCACATACAAATAAAAAATATAAATACAAAAAGATAACTCAATACCTATTTTGTAAAATTATATAACTTTATTGGAGTATTTTGTATTATATTTAAAAATTATGATTAGTATGAAATATATTGAGTGTGCTTGGAGTTGTATAAAATAAAATAAAATTATAAAAGTAAATGTCTCGTAATTCGTATAGTGAGTGAAAAATTTAAATTTTATTATTTCGTAATTCGTATTTGTAGAATTTTGTAAGATTTTATTTTATTTGATAGAATTCTAAACAGAGTCATTATAAAAAATATTGTAAAATTCCGTGCACACGAGACAAACTAGTGTGTGTGCATGTAACTGTCTGTGTTCGTATTTAAATTTTTTTTTCAGCGTGTCATTTTATTATGAAATAAATAGACGGCTCAGATTAAAACAGATCACAGAAAAATCCATCCTATGGTGGAAAAACCCTAGAAAAGACATACACCTCAGATACACGCCTGCATTTTCTTGCCCATGTATACACAAAAACACGGCACTGCTGCTCGCACTTTCACACCCGTCGTGGTCTTAGCTCAGACAATCTTCAGCGAAATCTCTCTCTCTCTCTCTCTCTCTCTCGGTCTTTCGGAATGGCTAGGTTGAGAAGTGACTCTCCAATATGCCTCAAGATCGTGCTTGCCTTCGTGGACTTTCTGACCAATGGTTTTGTTCTTTTCTTGTTCTTTTTTTCCCCCCTCAACTGTTATATTTGTTTGATCTGATCTTGAATTTTCAGCTTGATAGCAATCGTGACTTCTTTTAATTTTCTTCTATTGGTTTTGTTTTTCTTGTATTTCTGTTGAAAGTTTTTTTTTTTTGGGGGGTGGTTTAAACAATGGTGGTTTTATTTAGAGTCTCGTTGGACAGATGTGTGGGTTTTAGAGTCTCATTGGACAGAACTTTGTGTGCGTGTTTGTGCGTTTGCGTGCGTGTGTGTGTGTGTGTGAGAGAGAGAGAGAAAGGTGGTTGTATGGCTAACTCTCTCTAAGTTGATCTACGAAACATGAAGAATTCTCCTTTTTTTTCTTTTCTTTTTTTTTTTTTGGTTTTTTGGTTGAATGTTCGTGAAGAATTTCTTACATACAACATTGCTAGCTTATGATCAATTTTGTATTTTTTTGGGGGTTTTTTTTGGTTTTTTTTTTCTTTTATGCAGTTGTTTGGGACAGAGTCACACTGCGAGCTGTGGTGGACTCTAACCCAGTAAAAAAAAAAAATTACTAAGTAAATTTTGAATTTAAAAAGAATTAGCCCAACTCATTTATTATTGAATAGCTCATTTTATTTTTTGAACAATTTAATCCCAACCAACCCTTATAAAACTTTTAATTTTGAGTGTTGACTTTCAGTGTAAGGTATTTTACAATCTTGGCTTTGCCCCTCGTGATTGCGGGTGGGCATATTGGTAAACTCTCTCTGCACTGATCACTAAAAATCCGAAGGATTTTCTTTTACTTTTTTTTTTTGTTAGATTTTTTTTATGTGAAGGTTTTCTCACATACAGCAGCATATAGTTAGCTTATGATCAATCTCTTTTTTTTTTTTGTTAGATTTTTTGCGGTTGTGGGTGGCTGTGGGAGTAAACTCTAATTACACTAATCTCAAAAAATCCGAAGAATTGATTATGATTAGATTTTTTTAGTCTTATTTGGAGTAGGGGTTATGGCTATTGAAATATATAATCAATATGGGTTTCATGGAATTTTTTTTGTTACACGCAGCGTATGATTAGACCCTTATTATTACTATTATTATTTGTCCCCCGCCGCCCCTCGGGGGCGGTGCGGTCGGGGTGGCTGTGTAGCTAACTCCTTCTTTATTGATCTCTAAATTTGAAGAATCTTATTTTTACTTCTTGGTTTTGAGTGAATGTTCATGAAGGTTTTCTCACATACAACACATAGGGTGCGTTTGAAAATTGTTGAAAATTTTTAAAAATTTTTCACTTTTTATCTCACTGTACGAATTATTAAACTCATAATTTATTTCATTTTATCTCATTTTTTGTCACTTCAAACGCACCCATAATTAACTTATGATCAAACTCTCTCTTTTTTTTGGTGGGTTCTTTGTTGTTGGGGATGGCTGTGGGAGTAAACTCTATTTACACTAATCTCAAAAAATATGAAGAATTGATTATGATTAGACTTTTTTAGTGTTATTTGGAGTAGTGATTATGTCTATTGGTGGGTGTATGATAGGGGTGCATAAAAGATTCATTAAAATTAAGACTCGACTTAACTTGATTGTTTAGGATCAGGTTAGTTCAGTTCTAGCCAAAGAGGAAGTTATAAATAATTTATAGAGGCAGTAATCCCCAACATAATTTCAAAAAGGTCACTAGATGCCATGCATACAAAAGTTTAAATTTTTTATAAATAGAGGTTGGTCCCCCTTTCCTCTAAAGTATTTTCACATACTAGTTCAGTCTTTCTCATTAGGGATTCTTATCTCAGTCATTAGTTTTAGTTTGGGATCAGTTTAGTTCTAAGTCTAAATTTTGTGAACTCAATCATTTTGGTTCGATTTTTGAGTCTAAAAAATTATGAATCTAACCATTTTTAACCTTATCCAACCTTTTCTTTGAAGCTTTATTTTATACATAAAGGCACTAGAATGATATGAATCCAAACCAACTCGATTAAAATTTGATTTGTTTAATTCTTTAGCATGTTCATTTTGGTTATAGGTCAAACTATTTGGATCCAATCTGTAATGACCTGCTTTGTTATAATGTAATATTGTCCACTTTGTGTTGATTTGGTGCGATATGAGGACTTCATAGGGGATCACATATTCTAATACTACTCTCACTCAAGCACACTTAACCTTGAAATTTTAGTAGAATTTAGTACTCTCACGGCATTCAAATGAGTTGTAACTGGGAGATGTTGAATATATATATATATATATATATATATATATATATATATATCACTTCTTCAAAATGATATGGACGGGAGTGTTTCACCTCTCCTCAGTAATAGTTCATTCAACCTCTCGTTGGCCCGCCCTCATTACTGTCAATTTGTCACATTTCTTTCCCTTTTGGGCATATGAACTCGCATAATCCGACACTTTCAGTTGAGTATTGGTTTTGATACCATTTGTAACAATTTATATCTCCACATTATGATATTGTTCGCTTTGGGCTAGTTAGGAGTGATGTGATGACTTTCGAGGGGTTATAAATCCTGATATTACTCTTACCCAGTTACACTTAGAACTGTTTGATAACGCTATCATTTTTCTGTTACCGTTTTTTATTTTGTGTTTTTTGTTACTGTTTATTTTTTCTGAAACGAAAATAAAACTATGTTTGGTAATATAATTTTGTTTACACAAATTTATAAATAGAAAGCAAAAAAATCTGTTTGGTAAACACAGTTTATATTACATACATTTTTAAAAATTTTTCATTTACGAAACAACTAAAAAATTTTTTTGATGCAATTTACCTAAAAAATTACATTTATACCTCATTATTTTGATTCTTATTTATGTAAAAATTACACTTTGACCTATATTATTTTTTATTTTTATTTCTACTCATTTTCAAAAATTATATTCTTATCTTGGAACTCGTTTGACAACAACAAACGGATCACTGACAAACAGATCACTAAGTTTAAGGGGGGAGAGGAAGAAGATGAAGAAAAAAGAAGAAGATTGGGAGGGGAGAAGAGGGGAGGGAAGAAGATTCGGGGGGGAAGGGAGGGAGCAGAAGAAGATTTGGGGGAGAGAGAGGGGGAGGAAGCAGATGGGGGAGAGAGAAAAGGAGGAAGAAGATTAGGGAGAGGGAGAGAGAGAGGGAGTAAATTTTAGGGGAAGGGGTAGAGAGAAAAGAAGGGAGAAAAAGAAGAAGAAGAAAAAAGAGAAGACTTACCTGGAAGAGAGAGCAATCGGTTTGTTTGCTCTGAGGGTGTTTGCTCCCAGTCCATTTTTATTAAAAAAAAAAACATGGAAACACCTCCCAGGGTACCAGTGTTTCATTTTTTTGTCTAATTTTGACAACAGTTTTCATTTTTTTTTGACACCAAAAAATGCAAACATTTTTATTAAACACATTTTTATTTCCAGTTTTCAAAAATATGAAAACAAAAACAGAAAAATAAAAAATAAAAATGTTACTAAACGGGGCCTTACCCTTGTAGTTTCAATTCAGTGTCCTCATGATTTTAAAATATATATTTAGAAAATGTTAACTATTATATATATATATATAATATTTCTTCATTCAAGTGATGTGAAATAAAAATGTTTTACCGCACCTTAATGATTGCTCTTTCAACCTCTCGTGGGCTCACCCACATCACCGCCAATCTATCTCACAATAAACACTGGCTCGATTGCGAGTCTACTATGAATTCTACCCAAGCACATCTCTAGGGTGTGGGTGTGCATACCAAATCATCTCTATATTGATCCCCAAACAATTCTCCTTTTTAAAAACAATTTCAAAATAATAAATGCTGTTGAATTGAATAATCATGATGGATTTCCTAAACACGGCCCATGATTAATTTTGTTTTTGTTTTTGCTCTTGTATGACGTTAAATGAATTTCTTTATATTTGAGCCTCCTTAATAAGTACCAAATAATAATAATAACAATAATGGCTGATTTTGTATGCAAAGATGATAATTCGATAGGATTTTGAATGAACTGAACTTAAAACAATTGATTGCATTGAATTCGATTTGGAAAGATTTATTGAGATCTACTCTATGTAAGTGTGTTTGAATTAAGTTATGAACCTTTAGGAGGGAATTGCTTTGATTGCTTCCTGTAATCCTACTGGGCTGCTGCAAATAATGATTTATGGACTTAGTTGGAAATTTATCCTCCTTTAATTTTCTCAAGTGTTCTTCTCTCTTCAGAATTACTGCCTTTTCTCCTCCTTAATTTAAGAAATTAACTTAATCTATTTTATTGTACTCAACACTGGCTTAATTTCTGCATCTTTGAAGTGGAAGCTGCTCCTGGATTCGACCAAAAGGGTCTGGAAGTCGCAAGGACATGCCTAACTGAAGCTTTCAAGCTCCGCGAGAGAACAGCTGCCGCCGATGACGATAATCCTCCCAAGGATGCACTACTTAATTTGTTCGGTGGATCTGATCATCCAGAGACTGAAAAAAGCAATTCTCAACCAGAAGTTGGTGATTCTCTAGCGATTCCTTCGCCAGCAGCGTCGCCTCTATCGATTAATATTCCTCCGCCAGCCGCGTCAGATGATGCAACCCCTATGGAACTATCCCCAGGAGGCAAGATGATGAGATATGTGAATTGTTTCTGTCTAGGTTTTAACCTTAAAAATTACGAAAATTTAAGGAAGAAGATAACATTCTTGGTTAATAAAATACTTTCGGCAAAACCAGCAACAACCAAATTAAGGGTACATTAAGAGTTATCAAAAAATAAGATAAAATAAGAAAAGTTAAAAGTTCATAACTTGTATAGGAAAAAAAAATAAATAATTTTTTAAAATTTTTAATGTTTTTTATTATATTTTAAAATTTTTTATCACTCGTACTAGATAAAAAAAATAGACATAATTACGTATATTAATGATGTTGAAAGTAATAAGAAAATTAGGTAAAATATTAATATAGTTTCTTGTCAATTATGTATAGCTTCGCAAAAGGGTGCAATTTCCTCCAGCAGTGCCATAGAGGAATTGTTCCAACATTTCTGTCAAGGAGTGGCCCACAGCGGATTGTTTGGGGTCACATCTATTGGGCACGCTCAGACCCTTGAGAAAGTGAAACGAGTTTTCAGTGAAGCAATGGGGGTATAATTATATTATATATATAACTTAATTATTTATCTTGAATATATGATTAATTCACTTTGTTGCCATCTCCTGAATGATGTTTTAGGTGTATACTAATCATTATGGAATAGAAGTATAATTCCTTTTCCCGTTTCCTTTATTTAATTTTCTCGAATATTTGATTCGATTGCGATCTCTTGAATGATTTTTTACTTACTAATTATATATATATATATATATATGCAATGACAGTATAATGTTCATTTCCTTGTTTTGTTTATTGCTGCTTAATTAACTAGTTGTTTAATTACAGCTGCCAAAAAAAAAACCTAGTTGTTTAATTAAGTTTCCAGTTCTTTCATCCTTCATTGTGAAGGAAATGATTGATAGGGAATTACCATTTTGTTGGTCTAGCTAGTTACATATATATATATATATATATATTTGTTATTTATAGCTCCATAGAGTGTTTGGTTGGCAAAAGTTTAAACAAAAAGTATAATAAGATGTAAAAATGTTATGTGATAAAATTTAATTGAAAGAAAGTATAAAAAGTTAGTAATAGTTGGTGAGTTTTTGGTTAGTTTTGACTAATCAAATACCCTCTATATATTAATTCTGATATAATTAATATATATATATATATATATATAAAATTAATGAGTAGTTTTTACTTGAAAAATGGTTTATTTGGCCTGTAGGAATTGGAAAGCTCGAGCCAATGGACATTAGGTATCCAAAACCTGGCTGAGGCAGTAACGTTACTAGGTATGTAATATATAAATCTTCCGGTAGTAATCTCTGCATGCTGTTTAGTTTAATTTATTCTAAATCCTTTTCCGAATCTTTCTTAGTTCATACTCCAATGGGAATTTTCTTTTCTCGCAAAATAATAATATATGCCAAAATTCTTAAGACTTTATTTATTTGATTTTTTTTTTTCTTTTTATTATGATATATGGAAAATCTTCCTTCATCAATTGTAATATAACAAGGGGAATACGAATATGCCTTGGAAATAAAAGCTATTTTTATAGAGTTTAAATTCAAATTCTCAAATTAATGACACCGATAATTTGTTAGTTATTCCTCTCACGGGCACCAAAAGTCATAGGTTTTTATTATTTTATTTTTCATTATTATTTATTTAATAACGATGCGTCCATTAAGATTCTTCCTAATGTGTATAAATGAGAGGTTGAGAATAAAATAAAGTGGACAAAAAAAAATTATGAGAAAGGTACGTTGTATCTATATTTTGGGGTGGTTGAATATTTTTTATTATAATTTACTATGTAATATTCATAATGAAACGGAGAAATGGACAGTCAAATCACTATAAATTTCAGTATTTTTTTTTCTCTTATTCTTATATGTTTTAATTCAGAAATTTTTAACATAATTTACTTCAAAAAAAAAAGAAGTGATCATCACCAGTAATAGAATGCATGTAGTTTGCATATAATTTTTAATGTTTCATGTATATATACTATGTATCTAATTTTGCAAAGTTGAGAAATTTTAATTGTTCGTGAATACGAATGCATTAAAATCCAAGTGTAATGTGAAAGATTAATTGTGTTTTGTTTCAGGAAACAAAGCAATGGAATCGAAGCTAAACACCGAAGCAGCTGAGCTCTATAGTGTTGCAATTGCACTTGTCAAAGACAATGCCATCTATTTTTGCAACAGGTTAATTATCATGATGCATCGGTTGTTAATTGCTGCAATGTGTCACTTGTTTTCAAAACTTATTTTCTTGTTCGGCATGCTTATTAGATTTAGAAATGCTTATTACATTTAGAAATATCCAGTCCCATAAAATATGCACATTCATTCTAACCTTTTATAAAATGTGGAAATAACCAACAGTAACTTAATTCCATCCGAGTCAAGATAAACTATGTTTTATTTGAGTTTGACTCGAATTATTTATTCAAAACTTATACTTGAGCTTGAGAGAGAGAGAGGCCGATATCGAAAGAGAGAGAGCGTGAGAGAGAGAATGTTAGAGTGAAATGGCTGAGAGGAAAATGAGGGAGGGAAATTAAGGATGTTAGCGTGAGAGGGAAGAGTGGGTTGTTGAAATGGTTTGGATTTCTCGACCGCCTCACGACGGTCGTTCGACTTTGGTAGTGGTCGTCAAAGATACGTAAAGTTGACAGCTATCAATCGGTCGACTGGCTATCTGTCGGCCTTACCCCCTCTCTAGTAGTGTAAATTTTGTAGACTTTAGCGAAACTTCACAAAAAATAATTTAAATTCAAGATCAACTTATGAATAATTTGATTGAACTAAAATGATATTATTATTATTAAAAATATTATAAAAAAATTATATATATATATTTTTTGTTAAACTCTCGAACCAAACTTCTTTATGCTCGAAATTGATTTTGATTCTAAATACTCATAACCAATCCTAAGAATGACCATATGCTATCTCAATGAAAATTAATTACCCTTTTCATATTTTTATTTTCTTGTGGAGTAAGAAAAATTTGAGTAAGAAGTAAACGAGAAGATAAAATATAAAAGTCAATGGTGGCGACCACCAATTGTCACTTTTATCACCGCTCTCACCATCACTCACCCACCCGTGCATCCATCTCCATCACTACCATTAGTCACAGTCACTCGCCTATTCATCACCACCTTCTACTCAATATTTTCACCTAACTTACCCTTAAGATATTATGTCTTTAGGTTTTAGTAAGTTCTTAAACAAAGCCCCCTCTCACCCCCCCCCCAAAATAAAAAAATTACAACAAATTAACGAACTCTTGACCAACACCCCCAAAAAAATTACAATAAATCATGGAATTTATATTATTATCAAAATACGATATCAAATATCTGCTCCTTTATATGGGTTCCCAAGTTCTTTGGAGCATCCTACTTAATATTACTGATAAAAAATAAAAAATACAAAGTTAAAAATAAAAAATGGGCCGGGTGGTGTGCCTCAATTGGTTTGGTGTGGTCAGAGAATGCTTCATCATCCAAGGCCGTTTAACTTGTTAACATTAAATTGACTTTATTTACTTCGAGAATCAGTTCACTTTGCTTGAACACATTAATTTCTCTATTACTGTAACTTTTTCTTTTATTTCCTACCTCAAGTGTTTGTTTCTGCATTTGCCTTAATAACTGCGTGCATCGTTGTTTTTGTGTGTCCCATGCAAGTATAAAATAAATTGATCTCTTGAATTTTCATATTAGTGTGCGCATGTGAAGGTGTTTGACTGATCATAACTAATCAAAATTTATTAATAGTTATTAATTTTTTATACTTTTCTTCAGTCAAATGTTATTATATATTACATTTACATTAAATCTTTGTATTTTTATTATATTTTTTGGTCAAATTTTTGCCAACCAAACACCCCTAAGTGTATAGTACAAACTTTTAAGATCTTTCAATCAAATGTTCTTATATATCACATTTACATCAAATTTTTGTATTTTTATCATACTTTTTGGTTAAATTTTTGCCAACCAAACACCCCTAAGTATACAGTATAAACTAAAAAAAACTTTTACTTAATTTATTTACTTAATTTATATGGTTATATATATATGTGTGCGTGTATATCAGGGCTGCTGCTTTAACCCAGTTGCACAAATATGATGAAGCAATCGAGGACTGCCATAAATCGATTGAGATCGACCCTAATAACAGCAAGGCATACTTTCGCCTGGGTGGCGCATATTTCGGGCAGAACAATTACGTTGATTCCATCTGCAGTGGATTCGTCAAAGGTCACTATTAACTCTTTGTTTAAATGTGTGTGTGTATATATACACACACACCACAATATTTATTTTTTCTTTTTTTTCCTTTTTATTTCATCTCGGATACATTTATTTATTTGCTGCATTCTATTTAGCTGTCCTTTCCCATATTTTTCCTGATGCAGAAAAGTTCTATATATATAGATATAGTGAAGGATTAATTAATGTGATTATAAATTAATGTTGCTCCTGGTATATATTTATACATATATTCTTGATTTTGCAGCTTTGCAGTTGAATCCAAACAGTGATATTGCAATGGCAAACATTCTTGTGAGTTCACTCTTGCATTCCCCTTAATATTGTTAATAAATATACAGCGACAGAGTTATGATTATATAATATTTTAAAATATAAGTCTAAACTTAATTAACTAAAAAATATATATAAATTGAGGGCCTATAGAAGATTAGTTAGGATTGAATTATTCAAGAGATAAGATAAACTGTGTAGGAAATAAATTGGGCTAATATCTGGTCCAAAATTTACTTAATAAATTTTTTTTCTATATTGGGCTTGAACCCACCGCACTCTTCTCTTATTTTTTATTCTTGTAAATAAATAAATATATATATATATATATATATATACATACTAGTAGTAATTTGTGCCTACAGTACTTTAAACAAAATTAGTATTAAGTTTCTTATATAGTTAAAAATTTGGACAAAAATTTCAAATCCAAAAAATTATGATAATTTATGAATTTTAATTTTTTAAAACTTTAGACCCTAGTTGCTAGCATATGTGCTTTGGTCTCTCTCTCTTCAATTAATTTTTAATAAGCACCATAAAAGAAAATACAAATGATGATACTTTAAACTGAAATGTTCAACTTTCTAGAAATTATAATTGAGCGGAATTTAAATTAGTAATTTTGATTTATATATAATCTCCTCCTTTGAAATATAGTGAAATTTAAAATGTTCCAGATCATTTTGTTAGATAAATGGTAGTGAAATTCACTAAAATAAGAATTGAGTAAGAAGTTAAAAATATAAAAATGATTTCAATCATTAAATGAAAAAATAATTTTTAATCGTTAAATTTTAATTTGTGAGAATGACATTTTAAAAATCCGTCCTGTTCATTATATATATATATTAATATGGTATAGTCATGGCCACCACTAGCATTTACTTTGGTTTTATTTTCTTTTTTTTTTTCTATTTACGGGTGTTTATGCCTGAAAATCATTTTTAAATTAATTAATTTCCAGCCTGGATCTTCACGGTTAATTCCTTCTTTTTTAACTTAATTGTAGGAAGCTGGGGAAAAAATTAAAGAAGAGATCCAATGCTTACGCAGTCAGGTATCCGATTTTCGACTCTACATCATATATTATATATATTTTTGTTTATTTATTTAATATTTTTTTCATGTCAATTTACATGATTAATATTCATATATATGTGTATATGTAAATATATATATATATATATATATATATATATATGTTTGTTTTTCATTCTTAATAATTCTATGTCAGATCGGAGAATTATCAGCGAGGGAGCGTGGGAACAACGTTCAACTAACTCATGGAGAAGTGACATTATTCAGGTTTCGATCAATTAACACTCTCGATGAGGTACCTGACGTCGACATTAGCATACCAGAGATGTTGTATCTGCTACGCCAACCATATCCCAACGCTGCCGCTGATTGGGATGAAGATGATGAGATGGATGCAGATGATCCATGATCTAGGATATATATATATTATATAATATTATATATAGTTAACTTATTTTGGAACTAATGTCTGTTGAGATTTTGTCTGTACCAACATTCGGTTGATGCTTCTTTCTGAAGTATTTTGGACCATGCATAACTTATATATATATATATATATATATTTGCTTAATTTGCGAGAGTATGAGAGTCTACGGGACTTAAAAGGATGTCACAAATAATATTTTTTTTTCAAATTTTAAAATTTATAATTCAAATTCAGTGGTAGGATATTTATCTTACGCCAGCTTACGTGTCTTTAGATACGGAATATATCTATATATATATTTTTGAATATCTTAAAGTGTCCGGATTAATTTGCGTACACTTCGACTAATCTCTGGGACTCTTAAATTAATGAATAGACATCTAATAATCCTGAGAAGGTTCGAACTAGTGATTACTAACGAATAAATCCAATGTCTTACTAGCTGCACTAACCTTTAGATTCGGAATACATCTAGTGTTGGGGGGGGGGGGGGTGAATGTACCATACAAGTTTCTAGAAAAATACGAGATTTTTCAATATAGAAGATCCAATTGTTTGGTGCTCGGGTCGTTAATGGGTTTAAAGGCGGTCGCTAAACTTTACCATCCACCACATAGCAATAACCGAAAGCATCTTGTGATATAATCTTGCTTGTCCATGTATATGCGGTGGTTAGGCGATTGTTAAAATTTTTTGCAATGGTTTAAATGCCTTTAGAAGCCACCAGTAGCAAGCGCTAACAGTGTTCCATTAATCTAATTAATATTTCTTGTACTTATTCTCGGGGCGGAAGCAAAATTTTGAATTTACTTAGATTGACGTAAAATTTTGGGTCTGCGTAGGTTGGTAGAAGACAGAGTCGTAACGATTTAAAGGAGAATGGTTAGAGCTCAATTATAAAAATTTAGATTGGGTTAAGGTCCGTTTGATAGTACATAAAAGTATAAAAAATTATCAAAAAATTATAAGTTAAGCGTTTGGTGAAATCTCAATTTTTGTCACTTTTTTGCTCTGTTGGAGTAATTTGTTCCATTCAAAATTTCACCAGACATACAAAAGTTGCTAAAATTTATTAAAAATTTTACCAAACACTCAAAAGTTGCTAAAAATTACTAAATATTGCCAAAAAATTTATCAAATACCTAAAAGTTACACTTTTTTTTGTTAAAAATTACAACTTATTTCACCAAAAATTACAATTAACAACTTTTGACTAAAATTTATTAAAAAATACTAAAACTTGTGCTACCAAACATTCCCTAAATTTAAAAAAAAAAATTACACCGTAAACAAAATTTTGGATGAGCCACCCAGGTTACAATCCAAATGAGCCCCAGTGTCCGTCCGTCACTGCTAATTCTTTTTCTTTTTCTCTTTTTTTTAAAGAAAATAAATAAGAATTCAAAATTTTTTATTTATATTTAAATAATTTTTTAAATTATATATATATATATATATATAAGTAAACACATATGTTATTTCGTACTCCTGGTTAGATAGCGTTCGGAAAGTAATGAATTTCTCAATTCCTAATTACTTAATTTTTTTTGTTTCGTTCTAAGATTGTTAAATTTAATTTTTTACATTTTAAATTTCTTTTAAACTATTAAAGATAAAAATGTCAAATTGATTAAAAATTAGAAACGTAGCTAACTAGTAAACAATTAAAAAATTATTTAAAAAAAAATTATTTTTCTTTCCAAACTCACCCTTATTAACCGCATGCATATAAACCCTACGGTAGCCTAATGCAGAGAGCTAAGGTGTTGACACACCGTGGATAATTTGCTCAATGCTTCGTGACAAAATATGCTACCAATGGCATCTCCAGCTTTTCAATCAATTGGGCTTCTTCTAACTACTGCTGGAAATCGCAGCAGTGCTGGTTTTTTTTATTTACAAGAATTAATAATTAAGGCCATTATTAATTAACACAAACATATATAAATATATGTATAGACTGATCAATTTTTGTTTATAAAGTAAAATACTTGCCAGAGTCGTGATCAAATCAATTACCTGTCATGATCATCTAGCACTTAACTGCTTCTTCATTCTCTGATTAAGTCTTCAACTTGTTGAGAAACGAGCTTTTCAGTTAGGCACATTTCCGCCATATCCATGGCATCGTCCAATAAACGTTCCAGCTCATCTCTCACGTGAAAACATGTACATATATACATACATACATATGTATTTACTCAATTAACTTTGCAAGAAAAGACAATGGTATATATTTACAATTAGTGTCCGAACCTAAAAATTTGGGTTAGCGTAGACTTAAATCACAAATAAAATTTTAAATTTCAAACATATTATACATTAATACCAAATATTTTTTTACACAAAATAATCTTCAAATTAACAAAATAAGTTATAACAATTCCCTTTATTCTTTCATATTTAAAAAATATTGAAAACTAGTTTCATTGTTAGTGGTTTTGAATATGCCTATTTGAATATATGATACCAAATAATCATTTATCTACTCATTTCAATGCGACTACGTTGTGTTGTCTATATGTATAATTTTTTTTTATAAAAATTTAGCATATAATTTTTTTTATAAAAAATCCAACATAAGCTCTCGCTCACCCTAGACTCACCGTGGATCCGCCAGTGTGTACAGTAGAGGGCTAATCTTATAGGCGATGTTTGTTTGCTGGACTGCAGCGCCGGATTGGAGAAGCAATCCGTGGGGCCCACTCAAAGTAGCGTTTGTTTTGCTTTTTGTTTCATCCGTGGGACTCACAGATTGGATGAGTTGTCCGGGGAAGAAGCCAGATTTGTTATCTGTAGCGCATGTGGTATTATTAATACCCCATCTCCGGATTTGTTTCCCTCCAAGATCTAAAGGTCCAAAATTATTTTCTATCACATCACATATCAAATCATATCTTTTATCCCACTTTATATCCCACCAACCAAACACCACATAAATAATTTCACATAAAAAATTAAATATATCTTTTATCCAATCATATCTGTGGACCCTACAGTATTACTTATCCTCCGTTATCCAATCCCTCAAGTAAACACACCCATAGAGTATCTGAAGAGCTAGCTAATAATTAATATTGGCTTCCGAGGCGAGGTTTTTCCTTTTTTTTTTTTCCTTTTTTATATAATCTTTTTCTTCTATAAAATTTTACCTACTTTTATTTTTATCAGAATAATGTCTCTATATATTGTTTAGTGAGTTTTTTTTAAAGTGATATATATATATATATATATAGGCTAGACTATATATATATCACTAACAAGCTAGCCACATGCATCTAAAATGTTCGCCACAATTAATAACTGTGGTATTAGACTATCATTCAGTTCAACTTCCCTTTATTCTACAACTTGGAAAGCAAAAATTACCTTCCGGCCACGGCCAAACAAAGTAACGAGACGGCTCTTAATTATAACTCTTACGCGCTGGAGATCAAATGTATTGACAGGGACAGGGAATTCGTCCAATGCAGGGTATGCTTCTTTCTCCAGTGTCCAGCAAGTCTGTATTAAACAAGCAAATTTACAAGCAGTGGACAAATGTGGTAAATTATTACACCTATCCCGGCCCCTTGGTATTTGTCTTTGTATTTTTTATTTTTGAATACTTAAGGATCTAAAATATCCAGATGAACTTGTATATAATTCGACTAATTCTTGAACTTGGAATTAACGACAAATTTAATGAGTTTGGAGAAACTCAAACTAGTGATTACTGGTAAACAAATCCAATATTACCCCAATTCAATGCCATTCCCTTATACTTTACCATTAAACTCATACTTTAAATTATCTTGTTTTCGGCCAATGTACATTTAATCCAATTCAAATTCGTTAAAAAATGTGATTGATGAAAAAGGATAGAGGGAACTGGTTTAAAAGCAGATGACCCGAAGTGAGACTAGTGATGAAATATATATAGGATTATATACGTATCGTTACACATATACCTCGGATTCAAGACACCCACAAACGAACTCTAGGCAAATTTCAAACGCTCTGAACTCGAACGGCAGTACTTTTGACGTGCTCGGTGAAATTTCAGGCCTGCCATCATTTGCCGAGCTGGTACAGGAAGCATGAACATTGGAAAGTCTGTGCTCAAGATCGTGAAAAAAAAAAAAAGGAGCAACTAATTAAAGGATATTCATTCATCCCTGCAGGAATTAAGAATCAGTATGTCGTTTGCAGTGATGATAGCTTTAAGATGCTCCAATTAGCTCGCCACAATAGCCCTCCCTCTACCAACAAGTGTTGTAGATGGGTAGGAAAACGCAGAATGGGGGGAATCAGTCGAATTGAGCTCGAGCTTTAACTTGTTCGAGTTCGGGCTCGACTCAATCTTTTATATATCCTCGAGCTCGGCTCGATAAAAAAAATTTTAGATTCGAGTTGGACTCGCGAATAAGTCGATTAAACCAAAACGACGTCGTTTTAATTACGTTTTGGTTTAAGATACAATAAATAAAATATTTAAAAATATATGATAAAATATTATTAAAAATATATATATATTATTTTAACGAGCATACTCGTGAACTTTCGAACTGAACTTTTCTAAACTCGATCTTAAATTTAAACAACTTATAAATCAAACTCGATTCGAACTCATTTTAATCATGAACCGAGCTTGAGCCGAGTTTAAGTAACTCGCAAATCACTCGATTCGTTTTCACCCTTACCGCAGGAGCAAAACATGAGGAATCCTAAAATCACGCGCAGGAATCCCAGTCCTTCGCACGATAGAATTATTTTCAACACGCGATTTCCCAAACCGCGAAACGATAAGCCAGGCTTTTGTTGTTGTAACAGCAGGGTTACCCCTTCGCTGCCTCGCCGTCGCCAGAGCTCCTTGGAATTCTCCGTGCTTGTGAATTACGTGCGGGTAAGAGATTAAGGCTCAAGTGAGGCACTTCCCCTTACAAATGGGTAGAGAGATTAAGGCTGAAAGCGAGCTATTGGTTTTCTTAATTTGCTCATTAGTTTATGTCATTGAGGCTGTGATTACAAGAGAAAATTCATGTGAACAATAATAGAATATTTGGAATGGATGGATGTTGTAAGGTTGGAGATATTGAGCTGGCTGGCTGGCTATTATTTTACAAGGAAAACGTCGAAATCATTTTTGTAAAAGATCCAAAAGCATAGCTACATATTATTATGCAGGGCAGGTTGCGGCCAAAGTAACAACCCATATAGGAGGGAAAAAGGGAAAAGAAATAAAATAAAATAAAAAAGTAACTTTGGGGTGAGAGAGGCTCGAACTCTCGACCTCAGGATAACTCAGAAGCTATGAGACCTACGCGCTAGCCAACTGCGCCACCACCCCAGGGTGTCAGCCTTCTATCAGGGTGTCATATTTTAACAATTCTTAGAGGGTGTTTGGAAGTTAAAAAAAAACTTAAGTTTTGTTAGTTTTTTGATTTTTTTTTTCACTTTTTTGTGTGTTTAGTTGAATCAAGTGAAATTTTTAGTATTTTTTAGTAACTTTTGGGTGTTTGATAAATTTTTTACTGTAACAAAGTAAAAAAGTTATAACTTTTAGGTGTTTGGTATGTTTTTTACTGTAGTAAATAAAAAAATTGTAATTATGAAGTAGTACTTTTTACTGTAACAAATCAAAAAAATAAAAAATTTTGTGATTTTACCAAACACAAAAATCAACTTTTAGTATTTTTTAACTAATTTTTGAATTGTCAAATACCCTCTTAGTTTTACTCCTAGCTACCTTTTTCCCTCACATGCCTCTTCAACGAAAATTTATTTCCATCAATCTTTTGGGGCAGGTAATGACATTACCAATTCTTTTTTTTTTGTCGGCAAATGCGAATAAAACACCTAAAAGTTATATCTTTTAAAAAAATAATTTTGGTAAAAAAAAAAAAAAGTCATAGGAGACAAAAAAAAAAAAAAAAAGAAATTAAAAGCTTAATCGAAACCAAACACCCTAAGTATGAAAAAAAAAAAAAAAATGAATTGTAATCAGTAAAACCAATGCATCTTTGCATGAATATTGGGTCTAAGTATGTGCTTGGGAAAAGTAGTTCGAAACTTGGCTTATTGTCATTCAGTTTTTTTATTTTTTTCTTAAATAATTATATTTTTTTAAAACTTATTTTATGTTATGATAGATAGAAATATTAAATTAACAAAAAGTTAATTTTTTTTCTTTCTGAACACAATAATAATAATAATAATAATAATAATAATAATTTTTTAATAATTAGTTATAAAAAAAATTAACTTTTTTACTTCGCAAATTAAGGCTAAATTTTTAACACGATTTCAAATTTTGGCCCAAGAATTTTGACCATGACATTAATTGCGTACATATAGAAGATTTATTCATTGAGGAAAAAAAAAATTAAAATTTCTTATTTATGTTGTCCAAAATTTTTTTGCCAAATCCTTTCTGCCCACTTTTTCCAAACTTCATGTTAATGTTTAATTTCATTTGCTCCGTCCGATGGTATGTATGTGTATGGTATGTATTTCTACATGTTGGATGTAGACAAGTAGTACGTCTGTGATTTTATTAATTTTTTTAAATAAAATAAAAAAAAGTCATAAAAATTTACAAAACTATCTTAAATAATAAATTGTGAGCAGTTGAAAGTATTTAAGCAGATAGTATATAATCAAAAGGTATTTAAAGAAATTAAAAAATATATAAAAGTAATAGACAACTCAAAGGCGTTTAAGAGAAACAAAAATATAAAAAAAGTGAAATTACTTAATTACTTGTTATTCATAAAAAATTTGCTTCTAACAGCATTGGAATTATAAATAATTATAGGAGGTTGAAGGGTTTTGTAGATTAAAAAAAAAAATCACTAAAATTAAGTCTTTGTCCATTTTGAAGTTTTACCAAATACCTTCACTCCTCTCTTACACTCTATTATTTTTATTTATTTATTTTTTTTTAACTCAAATTGTCTGAATCAGTTTGTGAGTACCTCAACTAATTTCTTACATTCCGTTTGAAATGAAAGATTTGATGAGATTTGATTTCATTTAATGAGAATCCTCATATATCATATTTATTATTTTCTATTTTCTATTAACATGATCAAAATTGGTATTTATTTTAAATCAAATCAATTTAATTGTTAAAATTAAAATGCGTTCTCGTCATTTCTTATATTTAAATAAAATTTTATGAGTTGAATTTGATTTTATTTCATAACTTAAAATTTTGTATTTTTATATTGTTTGATAACCAATTCAAATTAATAAAATTTGATGAGAATTCATTAATTTTTTAAACTATCTAAATAAGTAAACAAATTTATCCTTATATATCATAATATTCTATTTTCTATTAACATGGTTAACTTTACTATTTATTTTAAATCAATTCAATTCAATTATTAAAGTTAAAATGCGTTTAAAATATAAAATTTTATTTACTAAATCAAATCCACTAAATTATTTATTTTAAACTCAAATCAATTATAAGATATGAACGTTTCCAAAAGAATTTTAACGCAATAGTATAGAATACTTTTTTCAAAGTGTTAAAGATATTTCTATGACAAGTTAAAGTAATAGCGTTAGCTAGTGTAGTAACTAAAATTATTTATTAAATATGTTGATTAAGTGTTAAATCTTAGGTAGAATAATTTTTCCTTCTCCCACTAATTTGAGTCTTACCAAGGTCATTAGAGATTCATTCAGTCGTTAATTTAGATATCTTTAAGGATTAATCGAGATATACACAACTTGACTTGTACATTTTGAGTAATGAAAAAAAAAGGTATTTGACAATTTTTAATAATTTTTTTTGCAACATTTAAATAGTGCATTAATTGGGTGTATTTTTAAAAAATACACAATTATATGAAATAAGGTAAAAAAAAAAAAACTTATATTCTAAAACGGATCGGATCCGGTGTACGACACCGTAATCTTTTGGGATTTGCATGCGTCTATTTTTAAATCTGGATCGGATATACCTCAATGGATCCGAATCGGGTTTAGTCCCACAGAGTTTGTATCGGATCCGGCCCGTTCGCCGGCTACCCACTTGCCAAATTGAGCGTGCTTCTCACCCTTCTGGCAAACATATATATGTGACGCCGTCCCCACTCACCGCCCGGTCGACATAAATAAAAGCAAAACCCTTGCTGCAACCGTCCCTCCTGCGTAGGGTTTCACTCCGTCTCCGACTGCGCTTGATCGGATAGAGGATAATAATAGATGCATAAATAAGCACGCATAATATATACAGGGGAGAGAGTATGGCTCAGTCACTGGAATTGCTGTTAATTCAGTTCTTGATGCCGGACAACGATGCTCGAAGGCAAGCGGAGGACCAGATAAAGCGACTGGCGAAGGATCCGCAAGTGATTCCGGCGCTGGTCCACCACCTCCGCACCGCCAAGACCCCGAATGTGCGGCAGCTCTCCGCCGTGCTCCTCCGCAAGAAGATCACCGGCCACTGGGCCAAGCTCTCCCTGCAGCTCCGGCAGCTTGTGAAGCAGTCCCTCATCGAAAGTATCACCATGGAGCACAGGTGTTTCGATTTTGTCTTACGATTTGCTGACTTACTCAATTATGATTTTTCTTTTTCCCTCTCTGTTGGAAGAAGATTATTGACACGTTGCATCCGTTGTTTGTTATTTAATATTTGCTCTTCAAAACTTGTACGCTCCATTTTGTACATGTTATGCTTTTTGTTGATACCTGTTTCATTTTACTTATCTTGACTCTGAAAATTGGGATTGTCGATGTTTTCCACCTTTCAATTTTCTTTAATGGTGGGAAAGTCTCAGACTCTCAAACAACTAATGTGGGTTGGGTTCCACGAGTAAAATTAGATGATGATAGTCATTGTATGTTGAAACGGGAGGAATTAATGGCAACGAATATGAATGATACGTATTCTCTATCAGATTCAATGAATGTTGATTATATGTTCTTTCCATATATGTAGTGTCAGTTTATTTGTAATTGCTAGATAAGAAATCAAGAATGCTGATGATGCCAAAATATAGGGTTCCGAAAAAATATAATTAATTGAACTGTCAATTGTGAGTGATGGCCACTTTTTGGCCCTGAAATCGAGTTTTTTCTGCATTGTCCAAAGTGATGTATGCTGTTGTGGTTTCCCACTTTAGAACTGAAGCAACGTTGTTGAAGGTACAGATGATAGAAGCCTCTTTATTCCTTGGTTTGAAGATGGGAATGGTTATACAAATCATACATGGACATCATGTCTTGTCTTTGATGGGTGTAGAGGCAAAAAGAGCAGCAGAAAGGCAGCATTTTCTAAATATTTGACGATATAGAGTTGGATGACATTTTAAAACAATTTGAAAATATCATGTCATGATAATGGCCGTGGACCCGTGGTAATTATTATAGCTGATGTTTTTGGAAGAAATGGTAGTGAGGTTGCCATAGATATATTTCTATTTTTGATCCAGGCCATGGTTAGGTTTAAAGAGTAGAGGAAAGACATTGTTGAATTGGTCCATAGGGGTTGCAATTTAACCCAAAAATTTGATTACCCATTTCACTTGATCCTAATGGGATCGGTTGGGGGTTTAAATTATAAAACCCGAAACTAACATGAGCATGGGACGAGCTTGTGTTTTGGTATTCCCAACCCCAGGTCCCCAACCTGCCCCAATTTCATCTTAAATATCCCTTTTATATTATACTAATATCTATCAATAAAAAATAAACAAATACTGTAATTATATGTTTTATATTAATATGATTGAATTATTTTGATTTTTTATGATTATAATTATGAGTATTATTGCTGAGTTTCTAAAGTTGATCCTGATGAAAGAGGTGAAAGAGCTGCTTTAGAAGCATATTAAAATTGATGGCTAGCTACAAAACAAAATTATTGCTTGATGGTGAAAGTTTCGCTCCCCTTCATCTTGTCTTTTTCCAAATACGGGCAAACTCATCATAGACCTCAACTAAATTGCTTCTTGGCTGCTGCTGCAAGTAATTTGGGCCAATTGCTTTAAGTAACAACAGGTGGAAAAAATTCCTTCCCCGGAACCCGCGCAAGGCGGGAGCTTCGTGCACCGGGTTTGGGTGTGATAATTCAACTTCAGTTGGAAATGGTAAAATCCATTATATAATCCCTTTACTTTTGTATAAAAAATGGTGAAAAATAATCAATGTGGAATCATACTTACAATTAGATTTATTTGCAATTTTGAAGCTTTATTTCCTTTCTTGATGAGGTATAATGCATGATTTTAGTATTAGTGCGTGTGGAGACTGACAATTGTTTGTTATGCTATGTTTTTGTAGTCCGCCTGTGAGGCGAGCGAGTGCAAATGTTGTGAGTATCATTGCAAAGTATGCTGTTCCAGCTGGGGAGTGGCCTGATTTATTGCCATTTTTATTCCAGTGCAGTCAGAGTCCGCAAGAAGAGCATAGAGAAGTAAGTTAATTGCTCTTGAAAGCCTTTGTATGCTGCCTTTATATTCTCCTTTTCCCCACAGCATGGTGGTTATGTGCGTTAGAATCGATAGTCACTATGATAATTTTCTCAAAACTCTTGCTACATGTTCTGAAGTCAAATTTGGATGAAATGCCAGATTGCTAGGAATGAAACCGTCTTATTTTAGTGGATGACAATATTTAATTGTCTAACCTTTCGGAAATAGAATCAGCTTTGGAATGGGAAACAGCATCCCACTTTTTTTTTTTTTTTACTACACAGGGCTTCGATGCATTTTGAAATAGAGAGATCTCTAGTGGAGCAGATGCTATTCGAGAACAATTAGCCAATCTAGATTTACGAATTATTATAAATTATTCATTGGTAGAATGGAAAGAATTAGGGGAAGAAGGGCCCACAGGGAATGAATGGGAAGATCGAAAAATTGGAAGAAGAAAGGATTTTTTGGTTAGACATATGGAATTAGCAAAGCATTTTATCCGAACAAATATGTATCTGAAGGTTGATTTGTCAACCAATGTGAACAAAACAAAAATTTATTTTTAGGCCTACATGCAGTGACCTATTCATCGTTCAATCTTTTAGCAGCCATAGTAGAGGTCTTTGATGACCTCCTGATTGTAGAGTAACAGTGGAAATCCTTGAGCAGATGATGGAGCATTCTGTTACAACAAATGTTGAAGGCTTTCAATCTTTAGCTCCAATGTGTTTGATCAATAGAGAGTTTCCAGTTGATAGAGAGGGATAGGTGTGTTTGCTGTTCGCTAGCATTCTTTGATTATGATGCTTTGAGATGGTGGTGTGGTGGTGGCTTGTTTTTTATGAAATTGAAGGGGAGAGGTTGAACTATGGAGGTTGAGCTTTGCTAAGCAGTGAGCTAGGTATTTGGAGTGGGAGGTTATAGCAGTAGTAAAATGTATGCGGGTATCTAAAGCCAAAATAGGCATTTTTGTGGGGGTTTCTGATGCTTTATGTCAAAAGGAGGTGAAAATCATTTACATTTGTGCCATATGGTTGGCCACAAACCAACTCTGGTTGCATAAAAACAAGCATAGAAAGGCTTGTGACCTGGAGCTAGGGGTGGAAACGAACCGAGCTATTCGCGAGCTACTCGAGCTCGGCTCGAAAAAAGCTCGGCTCGAGCTCGATTCGTGAGTTAAACGAGCTCGAACCGAGCTCGGTTTTTTACTCGTTTTGGATTCGAGCTCGAGCTCGAACTTAAAGAAGCTCGGCTCGAAAGCTCGCGAGCAGGCTCGGTTAGAATAATATATATTTTTTAATAATATTTTTATATTTTTAATAATATTTTTATTATATTTTTATTATATTTTTTAAATATATTATATTTTAAATCAAAACGACGTCGTTTTGGCTTAATCGAATTATTCGCGAGCCTAATCGAGCCTAACTTCTTCTTTATCGAGCCGAGCTCGAGCCTATATAAAAGCTCGAATCGAGCTCGAGCTCGAGCTCGAGCTCAGTATAAAAAGCTCGAGCCGAGCTCGAGCATGTTAAAGCTCAGCTCGGTTCAGCTCGTTTCCACCCCTACCTGGAGCTATATTACAATTTATCCAAGTAGAAGTTATCCTATAGCCAATGATGCCTTGTGGATCATGTGAGGGACTAGGAGGTGTTGATGCTAGAGATGAAGCCTGGTGAAGCGTGTGCCAACCACAATTGGCATGTCCCAACAAGAGCCCAATTGTTTGAATTGTGCAGGTCTTTTTTCTTTTTCATTTTCTCTTTGCAAGAAGAACCTATATATTTATTTTCAAAAACAATTGGACTTTTTTAGGAAAACCAGTGTTCTTGACTCTTGGTTGGTTTTTTCAAGCTGTTGGAGGACCAAATGAGGCATGGATTTGCTTTATAGGCTGTGTTAGTCATCTATGGTGTGAAATTGTACTCTAGGAGGTGAAAAATATGATGCAGGTTGAAAATAATGCCAAAATCACAATTAGAAGGTTCCTTTTATATTTTGATTTATTTTTAGCAGTTAATGAATGTATGCTGTTTGTTTGGCATGTTTTACTTGTATTTTTTTCCCGATTGCTTAATTTTAGCATTAGAATCTTGTTAGGAAACCCTTAAGGACCTCTAACCCTAACAAGATTCTAAACATATGCGAGGGATTTATACGGTATGCAATTTTTGATTGGATATAATGAAAAGGTTTTCTCTAAATTCCTATTGTTGTTGGCATTCTTGGGATGAGAGGGGCTAGCTGAAGTGGAAAAAAAAGCAACCCCCTCCCCCCGGGGGCCGGGCGCCCCTAAAAAAAAAAAAACAATGGTCACAGGTTCTACTCATCCCATCCCTTCCCCTAATAAATAAAATTTATTAATCAAAAAAAAAAAAAGAAGGTAGTGTTTTTGGATAAATTTCATAATTGTCTACTCATATTGTTTTTTCTTTTAAAAAAATTAACAGGCTTGTGGCTTTGTCTGTGTTTTCATTCAGCGTTCACCGCATCGGTCGGTTACCATACCTTTATAATTTGAAATGCATCATGCCTCTTGGGAGATGCACTTGTGGCTGGGAATCCCAGCAGCTCTAGATGCCTACATGAATGTGATGACCTAGCATGATTAACATAATAAATTGAAGCATTAGCTACCCATTGTGTAGAGATTGATCCCCATCTTTGGGTTTGATATAAGTGGGTTCTATTTGTGAGGGTTTCAAAAATCCTTATGCAAAACAAGTTTCTGGTGACTGATAAAATCGAGGGAACTATGACTGATATAGTGCAGTGTTTTGATTGGAAAAAGTTTGATCATGTGCCAACCTGTTACCCCAAGGAGGCTTTAATCATTGAGGAACATGCAACATAGACTAATGATAACTATCTAGAAGAATTTATTTGTGAACCTAACATCAAGGACTTTGATGCCTTAGGTGATGATTCCTATGTCTGAATCATTAGTGATGTGGTTGATGTTGTAACTTGTGGCGTTACGCTACTTAAAATGGTTTTCTTGACCAATGAGATTATTTGTAAGGTCTTTATATTGATGCATCAATGCCATATCTGCTTTCCCCAAATCCTCTCCATGATTGAAGTTTATGCTTAATTTCTGCAGTGTCCTTTGGGATTTTGTTCTCCCTGTTGCAGTGTTTTTTCCGTAGTTTGATTCATTTTATTTGGAATTCTATCGGAGTAAGCAGAATCTCTCGCTAGAGTTGAGTTCTTTCCACCTTGGAAGAGTTGGTGAGGACACCAGGCTCATTCCACCACTTACGCATGTGCATGAACTTTGGGAGAAGTTCATGCACCCGCTTTGTTCATAGGCTGGTGGTTGAAGAATGGAGCACTTGGTTTCAACTTGACGGAGTCAAGTTTCTTCTAAGTTCAGGAGAATTGAGGGGACATCAACTATATCCTTCCCCTTAGGTCCTTGGTTAAATAAAATCCATTCCCCTTGAATGGTTTGCTAGTCTCCCCTCGAATAGTCTTTTGCATTTCTCTTGTATTTTCCCTATTTAAGCAATGCTTGCAAGCTATTCTAGGATACTATGGCTGAAGATTATGAATTCATAATGAATGGCTTACGAGCTGATTTCCTCCCCCCCCCCCCCCCCCAATTTGCTTAATTCTGATTATGAATTCATAATGAATGGCCTACGAGCTGATTTCCTCCCCCCCCCCCCCCCCCTCTTTGCTTAATTCTTCATATTTGTTTCCCACCTAAAAGACTAGGGCCCAAGGGCATTTGGTAAAACTTAAATTTGTGGAATTTGATGATACCTTTTTAGTTTAGTTTAAAATACTCCTCAACTACACATCACCACTCAAAACTGCCCACAACTTAAAAAAGAAATATGCAAGTAATTTTTCAGAAGATATCATCTATTTGGGTAATGTTACCTTCGAACTTTCTTTTTCTTCTTTTAATACTGTCAACTACCCTTGTAATTACAAGAGGGAGATAGTCATGTGCATCGCGTGGCACCACATCTAGTATATTGATGAACATACTTAAAATTTTGTGACGGCCCCTCATCGTAGAATCTTTGACTATCTGATTTTTGAACACCTGCTTTCTATAAGGGACTTTATTTGTATGTACCCTGAATGAAATAGTCTACTTCCATATGCATATGTTTATAATATTTATGTTTCTACAAATATGATTATGCTAGTGAGTTTCTGTTATATGGTGCATTTGCTCTCTGTTTTTCATCAATTATTTCATTGGTACTTCTGTAGAGGATATAAAGAGCTGAGACATTCTCATGCTTTCTTTAATGCAAGGTGGCATTGATCCTTTTCAGCTCTTTAACTGAAACGATCGGGAATTATTTTCGACCTCATTTTTCAGACTTACAATCTCTTTTACTCAAGTGCCTACAAGATGAGACCAGTAACCGTGTCAGGGTTGCCGCACTCAAGTATGTACAATTGAAACGTGTTCCTAATCTCTTTTGTTTTTGTGGCGTGAGAGGCAATCTTGCATGGGTGCTAATAACTAATTTGTGGTAATGAATATTAATCATATTGCCAGGGCAGTTGGGTCTTTCCTTGAGTTCACCCATGATGGGGCTGAAGTGGTAAGTAATTTTCATTTTGTTCCATCATAATGGTTTATGTCTTGTCTGCTTTTTGTTGATATTGTGCAATATTTTCCTTGGAGCTAATTTAAGATTGCATTCAGTCTGACAGTGTGGTGTTTATTAATTGATTATTTAGGTTAATGGTTGTTGCTTTCTGTCTTATCATAGTAGCATGTGTCAGGTGCTATGTATAAATGATTTGAGGAGATCTTTCCGTGAGTTTCTCACAACCTTGGTCTAGAGAAGGATGTGCATAACTTAAAGTGACTCATCCAAGCTTTCAAGAATGGAAGGTTTTGTCAGTTTAAATTTCATTGAAACTTTTTAATGAAATAAGGGATCTATTCTAAAATTTATGAAACTCATTCTGCGGTCAGCATGCAATGAAATCCCCATTAGAGTCTATTGACACACAGTTAGTCCTTTGGATATATATTTTCTTGTTGTAGATTTATAATTAACAATGAAGCATGCTTGTATGTGGGTTGCCATTCATTAGTTAGGTAGTAATTCCATCAGTGGGTTTTGGTACGTGGCTTAGATGGACAAAACTCCTATGTTGGAAATTGTCACTATGTACTTCATGTGGAATAAGTTCTCTTGTCCCATCGTCCACCAATTTTTCATGGTAGGAGTTCTACATTTTCTCTGTGATGCAATTCCTATGTTGGAAATTGTCACTATGTATTACAAGTGGAATAAGTTCTCTTGTCCCATCGTCTACCAGTTTTTCATTGTAGGAGTTCTATATTTCTTTGTGATGCCTATCTGGACGATAACCACTTTTTTTTAATGATGTACTGTTGCTTGGATTGACTTATGTATGTGCAGTGCGAGGTTATTGCTAAAAACTGAAGGAGGATAAGCAAAATACCAATTGAAAGAATAAGTTCAATTGAAGGTTTTTGATTCTTCAATCATTATAGACAACATTAAAAAAGCAAAGATAAAGTGACAGGCGTATAAAAATAAATTGATTCATCATTTGTAACCTCTACCTATGCCGTAATTCCAAACAACAGATTCATTGAGCAATTGACTCATTTGTTATTCCTTTTTGTTCCTTCAATCTCTGTCATATCTGTGCAGGTCGAGTTTCGAGAGTTTATTCCTAGCATTTTAAATGTAGCAAAACAATGCCTTGCCTCTGGTGAGGAGGATGTTGCTGTAATTGCTTTTGAAATATTTGATGAGGTGATTGAATCTCCTGCCCCTCTTCTTGGAGAATCGGTTAAAGCCATTGTACAGTTCTCTCTTGAAGTTTGCTCAAGTCAAAATTTGGAACCTAGCACACGGCATCAGGTTTGGAGCATCAAGTGAATATTTTTTTGCTCCGTTATTGCTTACTCAGATAAACTCAAATTGTTGCTGCAAATGTTTTCTTTTGTGGTTGTGTTGCCTTGCCTTGATGTTTATTGTCTATGCCTTTAATCTAAATCATTCCTCTAACATGTCAGGCTATCCAAATAATTTCATGGCTTGCAAAGTATAAATCCAATTCCCTAAAAAAGCACAAGCTGGTTATTCCTATCCTGCAAGTTATGTGCCCATTGCTTGCAGAATCTTCTGACAATGATGATGATGATCTTGCACCAGATCGAGCTGCTGCTGAAGTTATTGATACTTTGGCTTTAAACCTTTCAAAGCATGTGTTCCCTCCTGTTTTTGAATTTTCTTCTTTAAGCAGTCAGAGTGTTAATCCCAAGTTTCGGGAAGCTTCAGTTACAGCTTTAGGTGTTGTTTCAGAGGGTTGTTTGGAGTTGGTGAAAGATAAGCTAGAACCTGTTCTTCATATTGTATTGGGGGCTCTGAGGGATCCCGAACAAATGGTAAGGGGGGCTGCTTCATTTGCGTTGGGTCAATTTGCAGAGCATTTGCAGCCTGAGATCGTGTCTCACTATGAAAGTGTTCTGCCTTGCATTCTAAATGCTTTGGAGGATGCATCTGATGACGTAAAGGTACATAAATTTTGGACAAGGTATTAATTCTAAAGAGATTAAGCTGTTTCTAATTTATCTTGCAACTCATGGTTGCCATGCAGGAAAAATCATACTATGCTCTGGCGGCATTTTGTGAGAATATGGGTGAAGAGATCCTTCCTTTTCTTGATCCTCTGATGGGAAAATTACTTGCAGCACTTCAGAATAGCCCTCGTAATTTGCAGGAGACATGCATGGTAAAGATTCTTCCATGCTTTGAAGACTTAATTTGATGGAACCGTGAAATTCGTTCTCCCTTTAAATAACCTTTTCTATTACTGTTGCAGTCTGCAATTGGTTCAGTTGCATCTGCTGCAGAGCAAGCCTTCGTGCCATATGCTGAAAGGGTTCTTGAGTTGATGAAAATGTTCATGGTGCTTACAAATGATGAGGACCTTCGTTCACGAACGAGGGCTACTGAGTTAGTTGGCATAGTTGCAATGTCTGTGGGAAGAATACGGATGGAACCAATTTTACCCCCGTTCGTTGAAGCTGCCATTTCTGTAATTTACTTTGACACTTAATTTTAACTGGATGTTTGTGGGATACTTTCTGAGCATGCAATTTATGGGGGTTTAATTTGTCAGGGATTTGGGTTGGAGTTCAGTGAGCTTCGAGAATATACTCATGGCTTCTTTAGCAATGTGGCTGAGATTTTGGATGATGGATTTGTGCAGGTATTTGTTGCTTTGATTATATTAAGTTTGTGGCTAATTGTTTCCATATCCTTGTTAATGTGTGGCATTTGTTGCTGGATATAGTATCTTCCTCATGTTGTACCTCTGGCGTTTTCCTCCTGTAACCTTGATGATGGCTCTGCTGTTGATATTGATGAATCTGATGAGGACGAGAATGTTAATGCATGTGGTGGTGTTTCATCCGATGATGAAGCTCATGATGAACCAAGGGCTCGAAATATTAGTATAAGAACTGGAGTATTAGATGAAAAGGCTGCTGCAACTCAGGCCCTTGGCTTGTTTGCACTGCATACAAAGAGTTCCTTTGCACCGTATGTGATTACACTTTTTAATGTGATTTTATCGAGCAGAAGTATACTTGACCATTGATATTATTTTTTGAATTCTTTAATTATCTTAAGCTATTTGGAGGAGTCATTGAAGATTTTGATTAGACACTCAGGCTACTTTCATGAGGATGTTCGACTTCAGGCTATTATTTCATTGAAATGTGAGTAATCAACTTAACTTCCTAGAATACATATATATATATATATATATTATGAGGGGCAAATTACTAGAATATGCCAACGCCTTAGTTGTTGTTTGTGGTGTGTATTTAATAAAACTAAATTAGGAATCGTGGATATTAATTATTGTTTCTGTTGAATTTATTGTCTATAGAGTCAACCCATTGAAAACTAACAAAAACTATGCTGGAGTAGTTTTGCTGGAGATGAATGAAATTCAAGTCTTAGTGGAAAAAACAAAAATATCTTTCAATGTTAGAATGGCTGCAATATTTGTACCATGTAAACCGTCAAAGGCTACTTCTAAGTCAAATTCATTTTAAGGTTTGCTTATCACTTTCTTGTTCCATTTGGAGTATGTAATGATCTGTGTTTAGGTAATATATAACTAAATACTTAGGTAATATATAACTAAATACCTGTATCAATTCAATCAGATGAATTGTTGTGCAATCAGCTTAGGTCCCATAAAAACATGCGTGATATAAGTTAGCTCCCCTGGTTTCATACTCAAGCTCAACACTGATTAATTTGGTTGGGAGACATTTCATCATAATTGGAATACCATTGCCCAACCCAAAACCCGGGAAAAAAAGAGAGATGTTATCATAATTGGAACACCCATCCCCTGGTCTAAGAGAATGTTGTTTGCAGTGACTATTGTCTCACAAAGGTGGAACTTTTGTTTCTTGTCTTCTCTCTTCCTTATAAATATCTGTCGTTCTGTCTGTCAATAACCACAATTAGGCAAAGTTTTAGTTGGTTTTACCATGTCCTTTTCTTCTTTTTGTGGCTCTGCAATTCCATAGACTGTTAACACAAATTTGTTTTATAGTGAGAAATCAATTTTGGAGAATATGATTGTTATTTTGTGCAATCTGCAGTTAGTTTGCTGTTTCACTTGCACTGTGGCTCGATCATTTTTGTCAGGATTGTTTGAAAACCATATGAATTGCTTAAATCAGAAATATTGGTGGATCTCCACGGTACCAATAAAAAAGAAGATGCATTTTGGAAGGATTTAATATTTAAGTGAGATGGCCCTAACTTACCAATGAATGCTAGATCTACTCAACGAAGGTAGTTTTTGATGTTAATGAACAAATTTATAAATTACCTTGCTTGTTTTTTAAATTTGTTCACTAAAATTAAACAGAACAAATTCATGTATTAAAAAAAAAAAAAGAAAATGATAATAATGAACAAATTTACATAATTTCTGAACATTCTAATAATTAAATAAGTTCTTGGATCTACCGTTCAGCTTCAAAATTTTTTACCAAATTGGTTTGAGAAATTGAGATTACCAAAACAGCATCTCAATTTAGACAACCATTCACCTTAAAAATTTTTTCTTAGTGGATTGAGATTATCAAACAACATAGTAATTCACTTGTTACTTCGTAGAGTTGGGTTGTATTGGGAAGACAAACACTGGCCTCAGGCTCTGTTGATAATTGAATACTTAGCTTCCTGAAATATTTTATTGCCCTAATTTTGAAACTTGTCCCACTACTTTGTTTTTTGACTTTATTTCAAGGAAATTGCCTACGGCTTGAAAGTTATCAAGATAATGGTCCTTTTTGTATGCACACATTGTATGCTTAAGTTAGAATTTCATTGTTGTTTGTAATGATTTCGATGCCTTGTTAGATTCTCATTCATGTGTACAATAATTTCGATGCCTTGCCTTCATGCACGTTTCCGAAGGAGGCTTCTCTCTTGATGTTCCAAACACCTTTGAAATTAATTTCCTGAAATTGATAATAGGTCTATTACTTTGAAAAATATTGCATTATCTATTTCATTAGTATTAGCCGACCCCACCTAGTGGGAAAATGATTGGTTTGGTTTGGTTTGGTTTATCTATTTCATTAGTATGGAAAAATGAAAGCTTTAATTTTGGCTTGTCTATACTCTCATTATGTATGTCGATGGGGGCAGTAGAACTAGATTCTTTTTGTAGGTCTAATTCCAAGTTGTCTATTGGGTGGATTGAAGTTATTTGGCACTTTTTCAAGCCTAAAAGATTATTGATTGTTGATTGCAGATATTTTGACAGCTGCACAAGCCATATTCCAGGGTCAAAATGTAAGTCTGCATCAGCTCCTTACTATTTCCTCACACACACACACACATATATGTATATATATATTTTAATGTTATGTTCATCTAACCATACATTTAACATATGGTTGGTTGGAAGCACATTATCTAATTTGTAAACGTCATCAGGCAGTTTGAATTCTTAACGCTTTCTGATAACTTCATTAACTGGTTTAATGTTCCTTATCTCTTGGTTGACAGGAAGGGCCAACAAAGGCAAGGGAAGTCCTTGGTGAGATCTTAATTTGGAATCGACAACTGCATTTTCTGTGACATTTTCAAGTCTAAATCTATTTCGTAGAGATATAAATTCTTTGTTATGCAGATGCTGCAATGAATATTTATATCAAGGCCATGACGGAAGATGATGACAAGGAAGTTGTTGCTCAAGCTTGTATGAGTGTAGCAGACATTGTCAAGGATATTGGATACATAGCAATTGAGCCATGTGAGTATGAAAATGCTGGTATTTCAAACCTTCTACCCGCATCAGTTGGAATCCATATTTTAGACTTCTTGTCTAATCTGCTTGCCAATCTTGATTTAATTTCAGATATGCCTCAGCTTGTTGAGGCAACTCTTGTCTTGCTTAGAGAGGAATCTGTTTGTCAGAAAACTGACTTTGATGGTGAAATTGATGATGATGATGATGCTGAACATGATGAAGTGCTTATGGATGCAGTTTCTGACCTCCTTCCTGCATTTGCGAAGTCCATGGGTTCCAATTTTGCACCCATCTTTGAAAACATGTTTGGTCCTTTAATGAAATTTGCGGTGGGTCAACAATTGATAATGATATGGCAGACTTGAATCTCTTGCTTTCAGCATCAGTTCATCCTTTTAAATTCACTTAATTTGTAATTGGAAACTGCAGAAAGGTTCACGGCCACTACCAGATCGGACCATGGTGGTTGCATGCCTTGCAGAAGTTGCTCAGCACATGGGTGCGCCAATTGCGGGTTATGTTGATGTAATTTGTCGGGATTCTGAGACTAGCTGCTTATTTTAGATTCTTTTTGGCTTTCTATATAATATTTATATCTGTTTGTGGGCGGGTGTGTGTGCAGTTACTTTTATGCAGTTAATTTATGATAGATTGGATCATGTTTCAGGCTGTAATGCCTTTGGTACTTAAAGAACTAGCATCATCAGAGGCAACTAATAGGAGAAATGCTGCATTTTGTGTTGGTGAGCTGTGCAAAAATGGCGGTGATTCTGCTCTGAAGTATCCTTCTGGATTGTTATATTTTGTTTGGCTTTTTGTTTTTTTTTTTTTTTTTGGGGGGGGGGGAGCTATTTTATTTTGGTGCATGCCGTTTATGATGAATCCTCTTTGAAGATTTGCCACTTTCTAATATATATATATATATGTATGTATATTTTATACTGTGTTATTGCATTTGCTTGGTTAGAGCATTCTTTACATCTACACCAGATACTATGGTGATGTACTACGGGCACTTTATCCATTGTTTGGGGAGACTGAGCCAGATGATGCTGTAAGGGACAATGCTGCTGGGGCAGTGGCAAGGATGATTATGGTTCATCCTGAATCCATCCCGTTGAATCAGGTTTATCATCTGGTCTCCTCACATGCTTGTCTATTTCTTATGGCCTTAATTCTGTTGGCGTGCTTACTTTTGTGTCTTCTTTTAGGTGCTTCCTGTTTTCTTGAAAGTTCTTCCTTTGAAAGAAGATCACGAGGAGTCCATGGCTGTTTACGGTTGCGTGTGTAATCTTGTTCTATCATCTAATTCCCAGGTATTAGCTCTTGGTCTCTGACTAAATTGTGAGTCTGAGAGAATTATATTCATGTTTATTATCTGGAAAGGCGCCAATTTTTGTTTCTTAAATTTTTCTTCTAGATTTTCTTTGTTTCAGATAAGTACCACTGAATTTGATTTTTGGATTTCTCCCCCCTCCCCCCCTCTCTCTCTCTCTCACACACACACACACACACACACAAAGCAGATTCTGGTTCTAGTTCCAGAGTTGGTAAATCTTTTTGCCCAAGTTGCAGTATCACCCGTTGAAACCTCTGAAGTCAAAGTTCATATAGGCAGGGCTTTCTCCCACCTGGTATCTCTTTATGGGCATCAGATGCAACCCATTCTGAGCAATCTTCCTCCTACACATGCTAATGCCTTAGCTGCAATTTCTCCGAAAGGCTGACACCCCGGTCTTGCGTGCCAGTGTGCTACTCTTTTGGTGGATTTTTTTCTATAATTCTTTTTTGGTTCACAGGATGTGGTTTTTTGAAATCTATTTGGAGTTGGTAACATTCTCCACTGAAGATTCTCAACCAGGTACGCAAATACTGATCAGAGTATTTTACCAAAATAACAAACCATTAAAAAATATAGTTATCATTACTGGGTTTCATTTGAATTCTTCTCTGAATATGGTGAGATCTGGTACCTGGAGCTCCTAAATCTTAGCTTGAAATATTTTACCTGTACCTGTACCAACTCAACTCTTGCCCAGTAGAACATCTAATCTTGGCTTCTCGGGATATGTCCATGAGATCTTCTTAATTAGCCAAGTCTTAGCTCTCTTGTGCCTTAGGTTTCACTATATCATAAGCCAGCAATGCTTTCTTTGCCCTATGCTAAGAAGCACGGATACCAAAATGGGATACAAACACGATACAAGTTCGGACGTAGACATGATGAATTTAAAAAAATAAAGATCTGGACACAATGGGACATGGTAAAGGGTACAATTTTAATATATTTTTATTAGGCTATATTTGTGAAAATAATATGTACAAAAAATTAATTCATTACACTGTTAAACACACACAACTTAATAAAATATGAGATAGAAGATTTTATGGTTTGAAAAGTTTCACCTACTTAAATTTAGGCTTGTCTTATATAATTAATAAAATAATTGGATATGCCACGTGGTTTATCCAACACTCCTTTCGGTGTGTTCAAAATGTGTAAGATACGGATACGACACCCATTTTAAAATACGTGTGCTTCATTAGCCTCTATCTCTTACCCCTGAAACCTTAACCTTGGGTTTCTCTTGGTGTTTATTTGGTTTAAATTACTGATCGAAAAAAAAAGGCTTTAAAATATTTGCACTACTAAATTAGAATGTTATTGTTCTCTTATAAATTGCTCCAACTCTTTAGGCACGACTTGTTCCCTCCCCCCCCCCCGGGGGGGCAATATTTACCGCAATTTTGAACTCTTAATGCAGTTTGTTCCCCGGTTCGTCCATTTTTTTTTCTACTAATATTTCGTTCAATCTTAACTCATTTGTTGTACGCTTTGGCACAATATGAATAATTTTGCCGTGCTCTTTTTTTTTTCTTTTTATCTCTTTCCCCCCTTCTCTTCAATTTTCCACTTCAACTTGATAGTATTTCTCATCTTTCAAGGTCAAAAGTAGTCAAATTTTGTCGTCCATGTATCCGTTGTCATCACCATTTTTCTTTTACCTGATTATGCCATTTGCAACATTAAAATTTTCTGTGTATTTTTTTTTTCTTGCAGGTTTGGTTTGCCTTCTGGCTGTCTCCATTTTTCCCCCTTGGGGACGCTGCTCATTCTTCCAGTGTTCATTTTCTCCCATAAGTATATTCTTACATATAGATATTTTTTGTTAAGCTTGGGTGCTGCATTCATTATATTGATCTTTTCAGTAGCTGAGAATTGTTTGGTGTGAAAGATGTGTAAATTGCAACTTGGCATAGCTTCCATCGGGAATAAGAGGATCCTATATATATATTATACATTTTTCTTTATTATCTTAAATGATTTGTATATTTATTTTATTCAGTTTTTACTTTTATTTATTTTTATTTTCAAGTGAAAAATGTTACTGTGTCTCAGCAAATTTAAATTGTATGAATTGAAAAGCAGGGGTTAGATTATAATTCTACCGATAAAATTCAATTTTACCCCAAGCCCTTCTATTAGGCTCCTGGCCTTACGCTGTGTTAGGCTTTGTGTCTACAAGGATCGTGGATTTGAATTTTCTTTTTTTTTTTTTTTTAACACCGTTCTTTCTGCCATTTTATTTTTATTAAATATAGTCAAAAAGGAAGTTGTTTAAAATTTTTGGGGAAATTCACTTTTATCCTTTTGACTTCCCACTCTCCTTGGCGTTATGAGTAATGGACGGTTTGTTGCATTTTGAATAGAACGACAAAAATGTCCTTATCTTAATTGGGTTAGTTGCCTGCTATGAGGAGAGGTGGGAGAGATGGGTTTCAGGATTGCGGTGAAAAATTAATTGTAAAGACTGCAATAGTGAAATAAAGGATCGTGATTTAATTGATTGTGTCAAATAGCATTTATTAATTCATCTCATTAACATTTATTGGTTGGTTTGGGGGGTGTAGGGGTGAAATGAAAGATTATGATTTAATCAAAGTGTATTTGATTGAATTATAAATGTTGGGAACCCAATTAATGCACTTTGATTAAATTATAACTTTTTTTTGCAATTCTTGCAGTGAATTTTCTATTGCGGTCCTCGATAATATTCTCGAGTAGAAATGGCAATGGTGTAAGTTTAAATGGCGAACTCAGGGAGTGTTTGGTTGATAAAAAGTAAAGTAAAAAGTACAATAAAAGTAAAAAGATGTGATATAAAGGTGATATGTGAAGAAAATTAATTAGAGGAAAATATAAAAATTAGTTAGAATTAGTAAGTTTTAGTGATTTTTGGTGTCATTAAACAGGGTCTCAATGTAATTCTACCACTTCAATGGTCAATGGGATGGGTATCAGATATTAGTGAATGAGGGCTGGCGAAAGATTAACTTCCGTCGAGGTTGGCATCGTGATCGTATTGGAAGCGGGGGTTGATATCGCGTGAGGTGTTAGTTTACTACCCTTGTGATCGTGGCCGTTCGGTTTTTTGCGCGCTTGATCTTGGCTGTTTTTCTTTTCCTTTTTTTTTTAGCCTTTCACACTTACTTTTTTGTTCTTTTTTTTTAAACATAGAAAAAATATTATTTTTAATTAATTACACAATTTTTGTTTTAATTTAAAAAAAATAAATGAAAATAAAAAACAAAAAATAAAAAATGATAACAAAAAATAATAATAAAAAACGATAGTGTTGTCAAACGGACATTAAAAAATTACTTTTTTTTCTTTTTTAAACATAGAAAAATTTAATTTTTTAATAATTAATAATTAATTAAAAAATAAAAATTATTCCTAAACACAGCATCGCCAGCGATGTCAATCGGGGGGCGATGTTGTGTTTAGGAAAAAATTTTATTTTTAATTAATTACACAAATTTTGCTTTAATTTCAGAAAAAATAAATGGCAACACATCGCATGTGATGTTAACCTGCTACCCTTGCGATCGTGGTCGTTCGGCCATCCGTGCACATGATCTTGGCCGCTCTTTTTTTTTTTTTTTTTCAACCATCCGCACCACGTACGTCTTTTTTTTTTTTTCAGTTTTCAGAAAAAATAAATAAAAAATGACAACAAAAAATAACAACAGAAAAACGACAGTGTTGTCAAACAGGCATTAAAAATTTAACTTTTTTTACTTTTTTTCCTTTTTAAACATAGGAAAAATTAATTTTTTAATAATTAATTAGTAATTAATTAAAAAAATAACATTTTTCCTAAACACAGTATCACCCGCAATGTCAGCCATTAATTTTTTAATTGACAACACTGTCGTTTTTCTGCTGGCGGATATCGCGGCCGATGCTGTGTTTAGGAAAAATGTTATTTTTTAATTAATTACTAATCAATTATTAAAAAAATTAATTTTTCCTATGTTTAAAAAAGAAAAAAAGTAAAAAAAGTTAATTTTTTAATGTCCGTTTGACAACACTGTCATTTTTCTAGTTGTTATTTTTTGTTGTCGTTTTTTATTTTTTGTTTTTTTGTTGCCATTTATTTTTTCTGAAATTAAAACAAAAATTTTGTAATTAATTAAAAATAATATTTTTTCTATGTTTAAAAAATGAAAAAAAGTAAGTGCAGAAGGCTGAAAAAAAAAAAGAACAGCGGCCAGATCATCCGCGCGGAAAGTCGAACGGTCATGATCACGAGGGTAGTGGACTAACATCGCGCGCGATGTCAGCCCCCGCTTCGGATCGTATTTCTTTTTTACGTAAACTACACACTATCTTGCTCCCTTTTAACACCACCCGGCCGTGCCATAAATCTTTGATGGTGTGTCAACTCCTCGCTTTGAACTAACCCCTCGATTGGATTGTGCTAAAATTTCAGGGAAATAAACTTTAGAGGGGGTATAAGATAAGAAGTGATATTATTTTTAGAGGGTTGGCCCACATTGATATGATGTTTATGGAGATGGATAATTTTTAACTTGGTTTGGATGTTTTATAAATAAGAGGAGGTGAATGATGGAAAAAACAGTCAAATGACTCTTTTGTCCTTGTGGTGTTCCAAAACTTGGTTACCCATTAAATTAAACTTAGTTACCCAAACTTAATTATTTGTTTATGTTAATTATATAATGTAAAAACTAACTGGTACAAATTAATTTTAGACAAATTAATTATATTATTATCTTAAAATCACATCACCTCCTATTTGAAAAAAATATATATTTTTAATCACACAACCCTTATTTGCAAAAAAATTATATATATTTTTTATTTTTATTAATATAACTTTTTAATAAAAAAAGAATTTATTTCTAATATAAAATACATTTTGTAGGTGAGAAAGGGGATGAGAATGGGCATAATGGTCCAATTTAATTCATATAAGGGGGGATAATTTTTGGAGAGCTCAAATCCTCTCCAAAAATAATACACTTTCTTCCAAGATTAATAAGGGGGGATAATTTTTAGAGGGGAGAAATTTTACTTCCCAAACCAAGCAAAAAACATCATATCAAAATTTATAAGGGTGTATTATTTATGGAAGCCCCTATTTGTAGCATCCAATCAGCCCCTACAGTTATTAAATAAATTAAACAACTCAAGTTTCATTCACGTTCCACGCAAAAATTTGTTCAAAATCAGTTTATTATAAAATTAAAGTAAGCTTAAACATAATTCGCACTAATTTCAAATTTATCACATAAAATAACTCAAATTCATGAGAAAATTTTTAATTAAACTAAATAAATTACATTTGAGTAATCTTGTTTAAATAATTAGTAGTAAATTATTTATTTTTAAATTCATAAAAACAAATGCAATCTTAATTTTTAATTACACCTCTAGTGCATTTTCATTTGGGGTGGTAAAAAAATTTTAAAAAACGATAAAAAATATTAAAAAATTCTAAAAGGTATTTACTTTTTATCTCACTGTACTAATTATGAATTCACGATTTATCTCACTTTATCTCATTTTTTATCATTCTAAAAGTAAAAAAAAAATTCTATATCATAAATTAGATGGACCAAATTACATATAGAGAAAAAGTTCATGTGTTTATAATTTTAATTTTTAAAGTTCACTTTTTTAATATTTTAGAAATTGGGCTTAGTGAAATGGAATATTTTTACTAAAATTTTATTTTTTCATGTTTTACTTTCTCGATTATTTGAATTTTGTAAAATTAGATAATAAAGGTCGAGAATAATTTTCCCTGGTAAGGAGGGTAATAGTGCCAGATTATCGTAGACGACGACGCTCTGAGCGTGTGAGAGAAACGCTTGTCGGAGCGACGATGTCAATTGCTAGTTGCCACTGTTACTCCTCGGCAGGTATTTGCAGTCTCCGTTACAGTCCCTGGCATCGACTTTCGAAACTCTCTTCGTCCTCGCCTTCGTCTTCGTCTTCGCTTCGCGGAGTGAGACCAGTCGATGCATTTCGGTCTCAAAATCTGTCTCTCACATCATCAACCCCAAACCTCTCACGGCCTTCTGCCCTGCCTTTCGACCTGTCACTCCCTCCTATCGACCATGACCTCCTCGTAAGCTCTCTCCCTCTCTCTCTCTCTCTCTCTCTCTCTCTCTCTCCCCCCTCCCTCCCACCCACCCACACACGCACGCACGCACGCACTCGAGCATACGAATTCAAGAATATTTCGACTGTATCTAACGTATTGATCAAAATTGAGCTGTTGTTTGATGTCTGGGTGGAAGAAGATTTGATCTGACTTAATTTTAAATGTTGTCTGAACAAATTAAGTTATGCGATTGAATAAGTTGATAATGAAATAATGCCTGAGAAGGGAATGACGATCCTGCTGTGCTTTTCTACCGATTGCTTGCAATTGAGAGCTTGTTTCATGAATAAATTTCAACATTAGATATTTTATGAATTAATTGAACATCCTATTGCTAGGAAATTAACAGAATCCGAATGGTTCTAATTTGTTGAATTCTCATGTTTCCATTATTTTATTATTATTTTTATTAATAGGGTTCTAACTTGTTATGGAATCTTGGTGCGATTTTTGTTTAATGGGAAGGATGAATCAGTCAATTTTTAATCAGTGGATTATGAAATTCAAAATTTTCTTAAATATTTTATTTTTGAAAGATTTTGTATATATTTCTACTTTAACATAGTTACATAGTCAATTGTGAAAGTAACTTTAATGGTGCCGCTGATCACCTTGGTAACAATCTTGCTAAACCTCTTTCTGTAAATTCTATTACGATCATTTTCCTTTTTAGATGTAATGTTGTTTTCACCAGCAATTTGTTGCAATGGGTTGGGAAATAACTACCATCCAAAAAATGACTTGGCTGAGTTGTGCTGGTGTTAATGTGGTTATTCTTGTACCAGTAGAAATTTAGTTTAACTATATTTACATTGCTGAAAAATGACTACTTAATCAGTTATCTGTCATGTTTTATCTGCAAAATTTTAGTTTCCTTAATATTAGAAAGTAGTCAGGCACCGTGTTAGCTGTTTCGTGTGCTCACTTTTTTGTTTATTTTTGCTAATCAATTTTAGGGGTACTCTTTTCCCTCAAATTTCATTGGCTGGGTCTCTGTAGGACATTGTGGCAGTTGCGGGGGCAAAGCTATCAGAAGATGGCATAATTGAAACATTTGATAATGACGTCGAGGCATTAGATGCGGTTGATAATGGTGTTGTGGTGCGTGACCGATTGATCTTGGCAGCTTGAATATTTTAATATTTTATGAGTTCAATGCTACATCTACTTATGTGGTCTTACATTTTGATATTTTGGGTGATAATCTTGAAATGATGGTTTCTCATATGCTACAGATTTGAGGGTAATTTGATGCAGATTTATATCCAAAATTTACTTGTTTGTCCCTTGAAAGTAGAAATTGTGTCCCCTGATTGCATGCAAACGATTTCTGGGAGGTTTATGGAAAGATCAATCACTTCAAATTTTTTTAATTGGAAGTGAATGTTTGACATAATAATTACCATCAGTCTCTGGATAAACTATTCAGATTGTGTGCGCTTTTGTGTTCTAACTTTATAGATGCTTAACAAAACAGCCAGGAATCCTTGTTCTTGTATTATTCTTTTTTTAAGCCTCGAGAATTTTGTTCCTCATCCCAAAACAAAGGATAAAAGAGAGCAGCAATTAGGATGAATTTATATGAGGCTAGAAGTTGTTCGGTCTGATGTAGTAGTCTATATTCTTGACCATTTTTCTACTGTAGGGGTAAAATGGAAAGAATGGAACAACGTATACCATGCTAACAAAAGGTTTTCAGAGCATTGCTTAGAGTCTTTAAGAGTATTGCTTGCAAGTTACAAAAAGTATTGACTAGTAAATTACTATAGAGATAAACTCATTGACGTGGCATTTAATTTTAGCTCATTCCACAAATCTGATTCCAAAGATGTGATCCTCTTTTGGATCAGACAGCTTTTGTGCTTCAACATTCATGGAAAAATACTAAACATGGGTTCGAATTATGTCTAGTTCTTGGAATTTGTTAGTACAATCATGTTATATATTGTCAATGTGTAATTATTATAGGTCTTATGTTAATCATTGTAGCCTGGACTTCTCAAGCTTGGATAGATAAAATGGTAGCAGAATGGCACATTTTTGTTATATCTTTTACCTGCATATGATGGTTTTTCTAAAATTAGTAAAATTCTCAGGATTTGAACTTACATAATGCAATCTTGTGTTGCAACTTACAAGACGGGCTTATTGTTTGTGTTAGAATATTAGGAAAAGAATTGAGGAGTATGTATTCTCCCCTCTCCAAGCATTCTTATTTATAATTAAATGTTACGATCTTAGAAGCAAATAAATTTAAGGGAAAAGGAAATACAACCAATTACGGCTGTCAACACAAGAAAGGAAAACTCAATATTCGCCTAATAATAACAATAATACTAATATCTTTTAATACGCCCCCTCAAGCTGGAGCATACATGTAAAAAATGTCCAGCTTGGAAGATAGAGATTGAAAGGCAGGACGAGGAAGCGGCTTAGTTAGAAAATCAGCTAGTTGTGACGACGATCAAACAAAAGGAGTACTCAATTGACGGCGCAGTAATAAGTCACGAATGAAGTGACAATCAACTTCGATATGCTTAGTGAGTTCATGAAACACGGGATTGTTGGCAATGAAGATGGCAGCCTGATTATCACAATGTAAAGGCATAGGCAAAGGAACATCAATCCCAAAGTCACATAGAAGAGAGCGGACCCAAAGCATTTCAGAAGCAGTATGGGCCATAGCACGATATTCAGCTTTGGCACTTGAACGAGCAACAACATGCTGCTTCTTACTGCGCCAAATAACTAAATTGTCCCCAACAAAGGTGCAATAGCCAGATGTCGAACGACGATCAGTAAGACTCCTAGCTCAATCAACATCACTATAACTAGTGACAACGAGTGAGGAAGATGGGCGATAAAGAAGGCCACAACTAGGGGACTGTTTTAGGTAGCGCAAGATGCGATAAACAGCTTCAAAGTGAGGAGTACGAGGAGCATGCATAAATTGGCTGACAACCCCCACAGCATAAGTGATATCAGGACGAGTGACTGTAAGATAAATAAGCTTACCCACCAAACAACGATAATGACTGACGTAAAAAAAAAATTCACCAGAAGTAGTATCCAATTTAGTAGAAGAATCCATAGGGGTTTCTGCAGGACAAGCACCCAATAAACCAGTCTCAAAGAGTAAGTCTAGGACATACTTGCGTTGACAAATAGAAATCCCCTGAGCAGAACGAGAAATTTCAAGACCCAAAAAATATCGAAGTCCTCCAAGATCCTTTGTATGAAACTGAGTAGCTAGATGTTGTTTTAAAACCACAATACCAGATGCATCATCACCAAAGAGAATAATATCATCAACATATACGATCACAATGATAGTGCCAGAAGAAATATGATGACTAAAGACAGAATGATCAACAGAAGAACGGGAGAAGCCAACTTCAATAAGAGCAGAGCTCAAACGATCAAACCATGCTCTAGGAGATTGTTTCAACCCATAAAGAACACGCCGCAAGCGACAGACCAAATGCTCATTACCTGGAGTGGAATAACCAAGGGGTTGATCCTATAGACCTCTTCCTAAAGTTGACCATGAAGAAAGGCATTTTTAATATCAAGCTGATGCAACGGCCAACGACGACTAACTGCTACTGCAAGGAGGATGCGAACAAAGTTCAGGCGAGCCGCAGGAGAAAATGTCTCAGTATAGTCCACACCATAAGTTTGAGTGTACCCTTTGGCTACCAATCGAGCCTTAAAGCGTTCAACAGATGCATCGGGAAGATACTTAACCGTGTAAACCCAACGACAGCCAACAGTCTTCTTACCAGGGGGTAGAGAAGTGAGTTCCCACGTCTGGTTCAAATGAAGAGCATTCATCTCGTCATCCATAGCATGTTATCATCCCGGAATGGATAGGCCTGCATATAGGATGATGGAACAGACACAGACGACAAGGCACAAACAAACGAGAAAAGAGAAGGTGAAATACGATGATATGATACATGATTAGCAAGAGGATGGCGAGTGCAAGTTCGTGTACCTTTCCGTAATGCAATGGGCAGATCAGACGAGGAAGCAGGATCCTCAGACGAAGAAGTAGACTCAGGCGGAGATGGAAAGATCACCCTCCCATCACGATCGCGCTGATACACTTGTGGTAAAGGAGGAATAGAGGGAATAACGGGAGCCACCGGAGAGGTCTCCGGGGATCTGGGGTGGGTGTAGGGGTGGACTCAAGGGATGATGGTGGAGGCAAAGGGACATATATGGAAGAGATGGGAGCAGGAAGAGTAGGAGATGATGCCCCCCCACGAGAAATAAGGTCAGAGGACAAAGTATCACCATCAGAAGAGAAGAAAGCTATGGATTCAAAGAAGGTGACATCAGCACTGACAAAATAACGGCGAGAATCAGGATGATAGCAGCGATATCCTTTTTGTGTGCGAGAGTACCCCAAAAAGATGCACTTACGAGAATGAGGGGATAGTTTATCAAGTCCAGGATCAAGGATATGAACAAAGGCAGTACAACCAAAAACACGAGGGGGAAGCGAAAAGGGTGACCTATTAGAATAAAAAACTGAAAAAGGAGATTGGTTAGACAGGACAGGTGTAGGTACTCTGTTAATAAGGTAACATGCGGTAAGAACAGCGTCGGCCTAGAAAATTTTAGGGACATTCATCTGAAACATTAAGGTGCGAGTAACATCTAACACATGATGGTGTTTGCGCTCAGCAACACCGTTTTGTTGAGAGGTGTGAGGACATGTTGTTTGATGAATAATTCCCTTTTCAAGACAAAATTGATTGATGACAGATTGAACATATTCCAAGGCATTATCAGATCTAAAGATTTTGATTTTCTTATCAAATTGAGTGAAAATTTCATTATAGAAACGAGAAATAATAGAAGGTAAATCAGTTCTTTGTTTCATTAAAAAAAGCCAAGTCATACGAGAAAAATCATCAATAAAAAGAACGAAATAAAAGAATCCATTGATACTCTTAACTCGAGAAGGTCCCCAAACATCAGTATGAATGACAGCAAATGACTCAGACTCACGATTATTACTACGACTAGAAAAGTACTGCGGTGATGTTTGCCAAATTGACAAGCCTCACAGTTTAAAACAGACACATGACTCAAATTTGGCACAATGAGTTTTAATCTTGCCAAAGACAGATGACCTAGACGACGATGCCACTGAAGGGGAGAGACAAAAGTGCGGCGAGCAATAGAAGGTGAATGTGCTGGAGAGGAATCACGATCAAGATAGTAAAGTCCATCCTTCTCATGCCCCGAACCAATCGTCTTCTTCGTTTTGAGATCCTGAAAGACACAAGAATTTGAAAAAAATATTATTGAACAATTTAATAGTTTAGTCAATTGACTTATAGGAACATAAAGGCTAGACTCTAAATTAAGTGATGAAAAGGAACGGAGAGTCCCTCTGCCAGACACAGGACGAGATGATCCATCGGCTAACACTATATTATGATTAAGAGGACGAAGATCAGAGAATAAAGAAGAATTATCAGACATATGTGAACTGGCTCCTGAATCAATAATCCAGGGGGAAGAGGTAGAGGCCACAAGAGCAGGGTTACCTGAGTTTGCCAAAATAGCAGTGGAGGTAGAGGGAGTAGAAACACGTAACAACTAGATGAGCTATTGGAGCTGAGATGAACTCAGAGTATATGTCTTCTGAGAATCAGACGTGGGAGTACTAGTTGGAGGCACTGAAGGCTGTGTAGAACCATGATCATTGACGTGATGTGCCTGCTCTGGTTTACCATACTTCTTCCAACAATAGGGTTCTGTATGGTTTGTTCCACCACAAAAAGTACACTTGCATTCACCCTTATTTCCAGAAGATCGTCTTCCACCTCTAGAACCACCACGATTGTTCCGTGAAGAAATTAACGGAAGACAAAACTGAAAATAATCATCTTATATTCTAATGTATTTACATCCCTAAATATATACTAGTAGGGCTGGAAAACCAGTCCATAAAAAGAGGAAACAGAATTCTTCTAATTAGGAATTCTACCAAGAATAGGAAAGCAACATAATAGGAATCCTATCGAGAAAAGGAAACAATAGAAGATTACTATCTTTAATCAAATCTATTCTAAATAAAGGAAATAATATCTTCCTAATATTATGCCCAAGGGTTGATCTCCTTTCTATACTCCCCCTCAAGCTAGGTTGTATATGTTGTACAAACCAAGCTTGGATTTCAACAAATCAAAGTTGACCCTTGGCAATGCTTTAGTGAGAATGTCTGCAATCTGAAGGTTTGTTGAAACATAGCTTAGCTGAACAATCCCAGTGTTAACCTTCTCTGAGATAAAATGTCGATCAATCTCGATGTGTTTTGTTCTATCGTGGTGCACAGGATTTTTGGCTATACTAATGGCTGCTTGACTGTCGCTAAACATCTTGACTGAATCTTTTGTCTCAACCTTGAGTTCCTTGAATAGTCTTTGAAGCCACATTCCCTCACATATTCCCAATGCAAGAGCACGATATTCTGATTCTGCACTACTCCGTGAGACAACAGCTTGTTTCTTGCTTTTCCAAGTGACTAGATTGCCCCAAACATATGAGCAGTAACCAGTGGTTAACCTCCTATTAGTTAACTCTCCTGCCCAGCTAGCATCAGTATAGATCTCTACTCCACGGTTTTCAGATTTTTTAAATAGCAAACCATGTCCAGGGGTCATCTTCAGATATCTCAATATTCTATTCACTGCTTCCAAATGATCCTCACTTGGATTGTTCATGTATTGACTCACTATGCTGACTGAGTATGCAATATCTGGTCTTGTGTGAGATAGGTAGATCAGTTTGTCGACAAGTCTTTAATATCTTCCCTTATCAACTGGAATACTTTCTTCACTTCTATTTAGCTTTTTATTGGGATCCATGGGTGTGTCAGCAGGTTTGCACCCAAGTAAGCCAGTTTCACTTAACAGATCCAGGATATACTTCCGTTGGGATATAACAATTCCCTCTTTAGATTGTGCCACCTCCATTCCCAAAAAATACCTTAGAGATCCTAGATCTTTAATCTCAAATTCTATTGCAAGCATCCTTTTGAGATTGAAAATTTCAGCTGAATCATCACCTGTTAAGATGATATCATCTACATATACTATGAGAATAGCAATCTTGCCTTCTGAATTGGTTTTAACAAACAGTGTATGATTAGCTTGACCCTGATAATATCCATTTGATATCACAGTTTTAGCAAATCTGTCAAACCATGCACGAGGAGACTGCTTCAAGCCATATAAGGACCTTTTTAACTTGCACACTAACTTGGTGTTCGACCTGGTTTCCATTCCCGGAGGTATGTTCATATAGACTTCTTCTTCAAGGTCCCCATTCAGGAAGGCATTTTTAACATCAAGTTGATATAAAGGCCAAAGGGAGAGAAGAACCCGAACAGTATTGAGTTTGGCAACTGGTGCAAATGTCTCCTGGTAGTCAATCCCATATGATTGTGTGAAACCCTTTGCTACAAGTCTGGCTTTGTATCTCTCAACACTTCCATCTGCTTTATATTTGACAGTGAATATCCACTTGCAGCCCACAGGGTGTTTTTGATGAGGTAATTCAGTGATTGTCCATGTATTATTACTTTCTAGAGCCCTTATTTCTTCCTCAACAGCTTGTTTCCATTCTGGGATCTTAAGGGCCTCTTGGATAGAGTTAGGCACCTGCACACTATCAAGATTTGCCACAAAACTTTGTAAACAGGTAGCAACTTCCCATATGCTACATATTTTTCAATTGGATGACTAGTACATCTTCGAACACCTTTCCTGTGTGCAATCGACTGATTAGAATCATCAATCATTGGCAGGAGAGAGTCATGAGATGAGAACTCCATACCATTATGACTGTCGGAAGCAGGAGGATTTGGTTCTGGTTCATGGCAGGTCTGAGTCTACATAGTGTGCTCTGTTTGTCTTCTCCTTCTGTAGACACAAAGTTCCTGATTATCAAATCTATTAGGGACACTTGGGACAAGTTCAGTGATAGGAGCTGAGGCTGTTTCAGTGACAGAGGGTGGAGCAGATGCTGTTTCAGGAATAGAGGAAGGAGCAGAAGCTGTGACCTCAAGAGGAGCAGATGCTGTTTCAGGAATAGAGGAAGGAGCAGATGCTGTGACAGAGGGTGGAGGTTCACATGTAGTTGGTTGAGTAAAAATGGCCTCTGTGTCTTGAAGGAGATCCCAAATCTGATATTCCTTCGAGTTCTCCCCCTAAATGGCAGATTTGGGAAAGTAAGATTGATGTTCAAAGAAGGTGACATCCATGGAGTTATATACTTTCCGGGTGGTTGGAGAGTAACATTTGTATCCTTTTTTATTAGAGGAGTATCCAAGAAAGATACATTTGATGGACTTGGGATCAAGTTTAGTGCGGTGCTGTTGGTGTATGTGAACAAAGGAGGAACACCCAAATATTTTTAATGGTAGGTCAGAAGAAAAGAAACTGATATGTGGATAGACTTTCATGAGAACATTACGTGGAGTTTGGAATTTTAGGACTCGACTAGGCATCCTATTGATGAGATATGTGGCTGTGAGTATGGCTTCCCCCCAAAAATGTTTAGGCACATGATTAGAGAACATAGTGGCACGAGCCACTTCAAGTAAATGCCTGTTTTTCCTTTCGGCAATTCCATTTTGTTGAGGAGTATCAACACACGAACTTATATGAATGATACCATGCTTAGAAAGGTAGGGACCAAGGATGGAATTAAAATATTCCTTGGCATTATTTGTTTTAAGAACTTGAATATTGCTTTGAAATTGGGTGGAAATCATGGAATGGAAAGATTGAAATATAGTGGCTGTTTCAAATTTTTCTTTCATAAGGAATGTCCAAGTTGTTCTTGTATGATCATCTATGAATGTTACAAACCAACGAGCCCCATTTATATTTTTTACCCGTGAGGGTCCCTAAATATCACTGTGAATCACAGAAAATGTTTGTGAGGGTTTATATGGCAGACTAGAATATACACTTCTGGTGTGTTTCGCAAGCTGGCAAATTTCACACTGATAAGAATTGAATTTTTTATTGATAAACAAATGGGGAAACAACCTTTCAATGTATGCAAAGTTTGGATGACCAAGGCGATAATGCCATAACATAACTTGACTCTCAACTGAAGCAGAAACAGAACTGGAACTAGACTGGACTGACTTTGAACTAGACTTAGAAACACAACTTGATGGGTGAACTTGTCTACTTAGGAGAGTGTTTTCTTTGAGTAAATATAGACCACCATGCATCTCAGCACTGCCAATCACCTTCCCCGAATCCACCGCCTGAAAATCACAAAGATTGGAATGGAATTTAGTCACACATTGCAAGTCACGAGTAATCTGACTAACAGAGAGTAAATTGCAGTTCAATTTTAGAACATAAAGGACTGAGTAGAAATGAAGGTCCCGTGTCAACTGGACTGATCCAATTCCTGCCACTGGTGAAAAGGAGCCATCAGCAATTCTAACTGCAGAGTGGCTGGTGCATGGGAGATAATTTTTGAGGATGTTGAGGTCTCCAGTCATGTGATCAGACGCTCCGGAGTCAACTATCCAAGGTTTTGAAGTACTATTTTGAGCAATATGAGAGTAGGACCAGATACCTTGGTGTGTTAGAAGACTGGTATGTTTCTCGGAAGAGGACTGAGATATCTGACCAGAGCTGGAGATTTGACCAAGCATTTTCTGGAGTGCCTCAATTTGCTCCTTAGTGAAGGGACTGACTTTTGTATTTTCCTCGGTTGTGACAGCTGTGTTTGCATGATTTCGACCATTAGAAGACTTCCAATCTGCAGGTTTTCCATGTAACTTCTAGCAAGTCTCCTTTACATGGCCAGGTTTCTTGCAATGATCACACCATGGTCGTCCTTTCCTGGGCTTATTGTTCTGTGAGGAATTGTGAGTGTATAAGGCTGACCCCTCAGCAACAGTTGTTGTATGATGATCTGTCATCATCAATTTCTTCCTGCTTTCTTCTCTCCGCACCTCAGCAAAGGCTTCTCAAATAGTAGGGAGAGGTTTGATTCCCATGATTCTACTCCTGACTTCGTCTAAGTCCTTATTGAGACCAAGAAGGAATCTGATTGTCCTTTTCTGTTCGACAATCTTTCGAAACAAAGCAAAGTCTTCAGGACAGCTCCATGAATAAGTCTCGTACATATCCAACTGCAGCCAACAGCGTGTGAGAGTATTGAAATATTGGGTAATACTCAAGTCTCCTTGTCGTAGATCATACAATCTTGTCTCGATCTCAAATAATTCTGAAGAGTTTTCTGTGCTGGAATAAGTTTCACGTGCAGCTTTCCAGATTTCCTTGGCTGTCTTATAGAGTAGAAAGTTTTCTCCAACTTCTGTGGTCATTGAATTGATTAGCCATAACATAACCATGTGATCATCTATTTTCCAGCCACGATATTTGGGATCTGTTGTTTCTGGTGCAGAGATCTCACCAGTAAGGTGTCCATCTTTTCCTCTACCGCAGATATACATGAAGACAGATTGTGACCATTGAAGAAAGTTATGGCCATGAAGTTTATGATTTGTGACAAGGTGAGAAAAAGCATCAGGAACAATGGAGACTTCCGATGAGGAAGAATATTGTGATGCCATGCCGTATTTAGTCATGAAGAGAGGACGGCAGGGAAGACTTTTGGAATGGATTAGGGTTCAGAGACCAGCTCTGATACCATGAAGAAATTAACGGAAGACAAAACTGAAAATAATTATCTTATATTCTAATGTATTTACATCCCTAAATATATACTAGTAGGGCTGGAAAACCAGTCCATAAAAAGAGGAAACGGAATTCTTCTAATTAGGAATTCTACCAAGAATAGGAAAGCAACATAATAGGAATCCTATCGAGAAAAGGAAACAATAGAAGATTACTATCTTTAATCAAATCTATTCTAAATAAAGGAAATAATATCTTCCTAATATTATGCCCAAGGGTTGATCTCCTTTCTATATTCCGTCCCCCACGGGAGCCACAAGAAGACCCCCCACGACTGTGCTGGCTAACTAAAGCAGAAGAATCTGCAGGTAAAGTTGTATTCTCAGGATTGGTGGAACGATTTCCCAATGAGGATCGCTGGATACGGGAGTAAGCACTAGTTGCAGTGGGCAATGTCTCACTAGCTAAAATTTGATCCTTGAATCCTCGAAGGTCAGGATTGAGGCTAGATAAAAAGTTAGCTATCATAAACTCTTCCCAATATTTCTTCTGCTGCAGTAAGTCTGTACTAAAGAGACGATATTGCAACAATTGTTCCCATAAACTTTTTAAATGACTATAATATTCAGATAGAGATCTGTCACCTTGTTTAGCTGAGAACATCTGCTCGTATAACTCATAAACCCGAGAAACATTGCTCTTTTGAGAGTAGGATTCAGCAAGGCATTCCCATATTCGTTTAGAGGAATCACAAAATTCAACCGTGGTGGCAATAGAGTCCTCTAAACTATGCCACAGGAGTCCCATTACGATTGCATCTTCACTCATCCAAACATTATATGTAGGATCAGTCAAGGGAGGTGCGTCATCAGTAAGATATTTTAGTTTGTTCTTACCCCGGAGAAAGGTTTTAACTGCTTGTGCCCAACCCAAATAATTGTCCCCATTTAATTTCTTGGGTGTAATAGAGCGAGGAACATCATCGACTTTGAGAAAAACAGTTTGATTGAAGATTTGATCTTCTGATTTTGCTATAACACCCACCAATTAATGAGAACCAGCAAAGGCACGCAGCTAAAAAAAAAAAACAGGAATCAACCTCCGCGAAATTAAAGGAAACCAACCAAGGCAGCAAACCAACAGTAAAATCGGCAATCCATCAACCAGCAAAGAAACCAGAAATCATCTACCAATTAAAGGGAACATCACAGCAAAACAACGAACCATAAAGAATCAGTCAGTGAGAAGAACAGCAGGCAAAGGACAAGCAGCGGGTGAAGGACCTAGCAATCACTAGGTGAGGATATTACCGATCAATCACACCACCATCAAAATCCGCGTAAGCCGGGCGACCGCCGTCGAAGAAGCCGGCAGTCAACCGGTGGGACACGCGCCTACACGCGCCGGAGATACCTTGGCGCGTGAGGGCTGACGCAGTGTCTCCGGCGGCGCATGAACCCAACCACGGCTTCGTTAGGCAACCGGCCTTCTAGGGTTTTGTTCGCCGGCCACTGGCGAGCTCGAAGGTATGGTCGGCCGGTGACTTCGGTCGTCGGAAAGATCACCGGCGGTATACAGCAGTGCTTTGGCTCTCTCTTCTTTTTTTGTAACTCTCTCTTTTTTTTTTATTTTCTCCGCTTTGATACCATGTTAGAATATCAGGAAAAGAATTGAGGAGTATGTATTCTCTCCTCTCCAAACATTCTTGTTTATAATTAAATGTTACAATCTTAGAAGGAAATAAATTTAAGGGAAAAGGAAGTACAACCAATTACGGCTGTCAACACAAGAAAGGAAAACACAATATTCGCCTGATAATACCAATAATACTAATATCTTCTAATAGTTTGGATTATGACCTTGGCAGGAGTTATTAAAGAAATTGATTTTAATGCATTTTTGAGTAGTTGATTTATGAATTACAGAACTTGAATGAGACTTTCTTAAATTAGAGATTTATCCTTATAATAAGCCTGAATCTTTGTGATTTCATGCTTTAGTTTATTAAAGTTAAATACCTTGTTTGGTTCTTGTTTGAGTTCCAAAATCCTATGCAAGAGTAAATCAGTCTCGTTCTGTTTGTTGCCTTTTGCTTTGCTTTCTTATATTTTGTTTTTAGAATTGGATTTCTGTTTCCCTTAAAATGATAAAATTTATTTTCTCATCCAACTTGAATTTGAACTGGCTGGAACTCAATTTTTAGCAGCATTGGATTGGATAGATGCATATGAATTGCTTGCCTGCATATTTAAGAGCTTTTGACAATAACTGGTTTCCTGAACGATCTTTCATGAAATTTGATGTTTTAGGTTGTGGACCTTTCACATTTTGGCAGGATAAGAGGTGAAGTTCCCCCTTGCACTTCTTGCAACTGACACATGACCCCATTTTTATAAAAATGCTACTCCTGTTTTTTTGTGTTTATATTTTCCCCTTTATTTATGGCTATTGATCATGCTTTTATGTGACACTCATTGAAGCTCATTGTTGAGATACTTTCATAAAGCTGGAGGATAAAAGATGGAAACTGAAGTGAACTAAAAACTTATATGGAGGAAAGAAAAATTTTTAAGTGGGAATCCCTGTCAGCCATGGCTGAATGGTTGTGACGCTCCATCCAAAGTATTCCACTTTTTTGACACACTTCGGAATGTTTGCTAATTATTTTATTTTATTTTTAACTATTTTCACAAAAGAAGCCAAAGGGAAGATTGAGGTACTGCACAGGTATTCGGCAATATCACGCTTTTGGAATTGGCTATTATTTTTTATTTAAATCATCCATGTTAATTCTAGCTTGCTCAAGTTAACTTCTTACCCAAGACTTTGTCAAAACATTTTTAGAATAACATTGAGACTGATAATTTTCTTTTCATCTTGAGAAGACAGTCTGATATTAAATAGTTAAATTGAGGCCCAAAAAAAAAATGCTCTCTTATCATGAACCAAATCTGTCACTATCTAATGATTCACCATCCCATTAAGAAGTAATATCTAAACTTTTTGCTTGATATTGATGTCCAGTGTTTCTTAATTATGTTGAGGGCACTTCCATACAATAGTTTGAATTAGAATCTATGGGTAATTTGGGAACTTAAGAGTCAGTCCAATAATGCTATAAATGAAGTTTCTGATATAAAATCTTTTTCTTTAGAAGTTCTAGTGAAATAGTGAGAATTATTCTGGCTTAGCTTTTAAAAGATTGTGCTCCAATATGATCACATTTAATGTACTTGTATGTTATTAATTTGTTTCTTTGCACCCAAATTAGTTTTTTGTCGCACATGAGTTTCTGGTGGTTTCACTTTTTGGATGTCCAATTTGAGGGTTTACCAATTGAATATCAGTGAAGCATTGAGGATAGGTTCTGCACTGTTCATTAGTTTGAAGCTTTAATTTACCTTTCATTTTGACAATTACTGGTTAAATTGACATGAAGTTAGTGGAGAAGATCGTATCCAGTTCCTTCACAACCAAAGTACTGCCAATTTTGAAGGTCTTCATGAAGGGCAGGTCAGTTATTAGGGGATTGTGCACTTGGTAATTTCATTAGTAAAGCTCGTAATTTTTCTTTTTCATTTTGATTAAAATTTGATCATACTTTTAATTACTGCCATGCAGTCTTGACAAATAGGGTTCAAAATGTTCTAATATGTAGGGATGTGACACTGTTTTTGTAACACCTACAGCTCGCACGATAGATATTGCCCATGCATGGATGATGGTAACCCTCATGTCATCTTTCTTAATTATCAGCTTCTCCATATTGTGAAGATCTTACTATAGATTTTTTGAAAAAGTTTTTTTTACACATGCAGAGAAATGCAATTATGTTGGTGGTCTCACCAGTGACCAGTGGAACCATAGCTGAAATGCTTAGGAAGTAAGTTTATAATGTTCCTGTAGATTTTTTCTTTGATTTTTCATATATGATTCTGCTCTACATTGTCAGCTTGTCTTCATTTTCTTGGGTGATGTTTAGTTTTGTACTAATGATCCCCTTGCAAAGAGAGTCTTCTTATCATTGTACCTTGTAACTAAAGAGCAGCTTTAGAAGCAGGAAAATTTCACCCTCCTCCATCCATCATCCATTTGTTTGTATACTACCATTATGGTTATGGAACTTTGATGTTGCAGCTTTAGGAGCACATCTGGTCTTGGATATGTAAGTTGGATAGTAGCCTTCTGACGTGTTTTGTGTTCAGTGCCATTAACTTGTATCCATTGTGTATGATTGAAGAAGATTTTTCTGTTAACAATTTTCTTGTCACCTTAAGTTCACATCATGTCTTAATTAAGCTTCAATTACCTGAAGTAGAATTAATTTATTACACTATCAAGACACTCTCCACAGCATGAACATCTGTATGGTAGGTAATAGGCTTCCCCTTTCTCTGGACAGCAAAAGGGGGTTTGTTATGGCTTGCATACTTCCGCAATCCTTGCAATTTGAGTATTAAATTCTGTACATATTGTATCCTGTTATGAAACCTGGAAACTTGAGGGAATTGAAACCAAAATTTGAAATTCAGCTGTGGTATATGTGATCAAAAAATTGCAAAATTTCCAAAGGTTAGATAGATGCCCCCTTGCTTGTTGATTGACCATATATGAAGAACCGAAGAGGACTAAGTGAGAGCCTTCTTATGGTATTTGGCTCTTCCTGACTCTCTCTCTCTCAAAGATGTCCACTGTCTCATTTCTTCTGGGGAGACGCCAACTATATTGCTTGTTGTGTACACTGTTTGTTTCTTCCTCTTCATCTCCCTTCTTTTCCTCCATGTAGTTACCTAAAGTACTTGTAGCATTTTTTAACGTTATTTTATTTCATCCACGCTTTTGAAAACCTTGTACTGCTTTTAGATTGCTATATCTGAATTTATTTCATTTGAATTATAAATATCTGATTTCCTTTTTCCATGAGAAGATGCAATATGTCTTAAAATGTGGATATTTATTCAATTTCTAGGTATATATTTATTGCTGACAAGGTAGAAATTGAAGACATCACTAAGCAAACGTGCTTGTTTGTACTAGTGGGACCCAAAAGCAACCAAGTACAGATGCTGTGAATTTGAAATTCTTTGTTTGTTATTTGTTCTTCATCCAACAGTTCCTGACTAATACAATTATAGTAATTTTACTACTAATGGTTCATGTTGTGTGAACAGGTAATGGTGAATTTAAATCTTGGCGATGTTGTCGGGCAACCATATGGGTCACATAGACATTATACCGTAATCTTCAAGTTACCTTCCCTTCTTAACATTATTTATTTGAATTGCTTCTTTTGGCATTATTTTGTAAGTTTAGTGTAGTTTTAGATAGCATTGTATATTAAATCTGCGAAATAATTTTAGCATCCTCTTGATGCTTTAATAAAATCTTGATTATTTGTTAAATAAAAATTTTTTTTGATAACTTTCTAATTTCTACAAATCAACATGAGTAGGGCTTACAAGTGTCTCATATGTGTCCAATTATGTGCGAACTTGCACGAATTATACCTATTCTGTTTTTCCTCATAATTATATCTTAGTTTTCCTCTATACATGGAACCTATAACCTTTAAAATCTTGGCTGATGCATTGAGCTTGCTTCTTTCTTGTTAGAAACTTAGAATACATGTTAGGATAAGTTGTCTTGATGAGGATTTGTTTCCTTTCATATTATTGACAGCTATGTTGAGTTGTATCATAGCTGTATTTTACTTTTTCTCTGTAATCCCTAGTTATAAATATGATTTGAGAGAGGTAGGGATTGCAAGGAGAGATAGGATTAGGAACGAGGAGATTAGGGACAAAGTAGGAATATAACCGATTGAAGATAAAATGAGAGAAAATCGATTAAGATGATTTGGCCATGTTAGAAGGTGTCCAACGGAGGCACCTATTAGAAGGTGTGAAAGTATGGAGATTGCCAGGAGTAAGAGAGAAAGAGGAAGACCCAAGAAGATTGGAAAGAAATTATTAAACATGATCTTGCTTATCTAGATCTAACGGAGGACATGACTTTAAACAGATTTGATTAGCGTCGTCAAATCCATATAGCCGACCCCACCTAGTGAGAAAAGGCTCGGTTTGATTTAGTTTGTTTGGTTAGAGGTTGGGAAGATTTTCTCCTCCATCCTCTTCTTTTCTTCTCATGATATCAGAGCTTGATCCCAAGAATATTAATAATAATATAAACAGTTCCTCGACTGAAAGCCTAGCTGCCTTCTGCAAATAGCCTCCTCGGCCATCTCCAGTTTCCAAAAAGAAGCAGCCAAAAAGAATAAGGGTATTTGAGGAAATTGATGTGTAAAATCAATGTCCTTTCCCATTTGCAGGTGAATGGGATGCCAACAACTGTAGCAGTAGGGAATATCATATCTGAAGAAGGTTTTTCACTGTTGATGCCACCTGCTGCTGCTGGAGCAGTCTGGAAAACTCTATTAGGTCAAGGTGTAATTCCAATGGGTTCTAAAGCATGGGAAACACTAAGAATTTTCCAAGGTTGTTAATTTCTTCATTTATTGTTCTGTTTTACTTATAATTTTTTCAATGGTTCTTCATGTGCGTTCTATAAGATTTGATGTTCTCTAGTCAGTTGGTAAACCACTTCTAATTTGGAGTTAGCATCTTCATCAAGTTGTGCAAGCTTGTTTATGTTATTTTTCTGTGTTTGCCCTGAAAATATAATTTTCCTTCTGTGATGGCTGGTCATAGTGAATTCATGTGATGTTCTTATTTGACATGAAGCATACAACCAGCTTGCATTGATGACATTAATATAGACCAGTAAATATCTCTGTGAAATACTGGTATATTGGAGGAATTGGAAGGAAACATGGATCTTGCTACTTCTGGTCTACTTGGGGGTGGTAATATTCCAAAATATCTTTTTCACGTTCTTTGTGCTTGAGAATAGAGAAGGGGGGGTAGGGGGTAAGAGAGAGAAAATTTGAATTACATCACATGAAACTAATTTAAGATGTAGTTTCATTCTATATTCCACAAATTCTTAGGTCCGTTGATTTTTATCAATCAAGCTGTAAGTCTGTAACCAACTTAATGCTTGCAGGACGGCCGGCTCCTGGTAAAGAACTGACTAATGAATATAATGTTCTGGAGGCTCGTTTGTGGAATTCCATTTCTCTGAACAAAGGTACATTATTGTCTTCCTTAAAATATGTGCTCAATATATATTATGGTGGTTTATCTTAATCAGGAAGTCTCCTCAGGGTGTTACAAGGGACAAGAAACCATTTCTAGACTTATAACATATGATGGCATTAAGCAGAGTTTGTGGGGAATTAGTCTGTCATCGCCAGTGGAACCAGGCAGTCCCATTACAGTGGATGCAAAAAAGGTACCAGTTATTCTGTAATTTGGGTTTTTTTTTTTTTTTTTCCTTTTTTTCTTTTCCTTATTTCTTTCTTCATTTTGTGCGTGTGTGTGTGCTCGCACGCGTGTGTGTTAGAGGCCAGAATGAAACCCTTTCAACCCATCCATCCCCTCTGCTCTTCTAATTTGAGTTGACCAACTTGTAAAATAGTGGGCAAATGAAGAAGGAACTTCTCAACCACCAAGGAAAGCCCATCCATCCATTGGAAAAACGGGATAACCGCAAGAAAAGGCAGATTTTCTGCAAATTTTTTTTCTCTTTTCCCTTTGTGTGTGTGTGTGTGTGTGTGTGTGTGTGTGTGTGTCTGTGTGTCTGTGTCTTCTAAATTGATTAAGAATAGAACCATCTTTCAATAATTCCAAAAATACATTACTCATGTATGATACCTTTTAGGGAAAAAAATACAATTATTGTTTGTGTGTGTGTGTGTGTGTGTGTTTTCTAAATTGATTAAGAATAGAACCATTTTTCAATAATTCCAAAAATGCATTACTCATGTATGATACCCTTAAGGAAAAAAATACAATTATTTTGTCTGTGTGTGCGCGCGGGCGCACACATGCACGTGCGTCTTCGAAATTGATTAAGTATAAAACTATCTTTCAATAATTCCAAAATACATTACTCATGTATGATACCCTTTAGGAAAAAAAATACAATTATTGGCAATCCGACCAGGAAAATCCCGTTAGCCAATCTCTCTTTACAATGAATAAGAAAGGTTTTTAAACTTTAGGAACCTGAAGTTAAATCTCAGCTGTTCAATCAATGTAGGCTTGATCACCCTTCAGTTTCAAAATATAATTTTTTTCTTTAAAGAGGGGTAAACTAGTTAATTGAGAAAACATTAAATAATGAATTGAAAGGAAGAGAGAGAGAGTTTTAAATGATGAAAGAGAAAAGAGGAAAGAGAAAAACTATACCTAAATAAAGATAATAACTAAATATAAATAAAGATATGGTAAAATTTTAATTATTTTTATTTTTTAAAATAATTAAATTTATATTAATGATAAATAAAAATATAGTAAAATTTTAATTATTTTTATTCTTAAAGATATATTTAAATTTATATATATTAATTTAAAGTTTTAATTATTTATTTATCTTTAGTTGTTATAAATTTAATTTTAAAAATAAAAATAAAAATAATTAAAATTTTACCATATCTTTATTTATATTTAGTTATTATCTTTATTTAGGTTTAGTTTTTCTCTTTCCTCTTTTCTCTTTAATCATTTAAAACTCTCTCTCTCTTCCTTTCAATTCATCATTTAATGTTTTCTCAATTGACTAGTTTACTACCTCTCTTTAAAAGTGAAATTTATATTTTGAAATTGAAGGGTCAGATTAAGCTCATGTTAATTGAGCAGTTTAGATTTAACTTTAGGTTCTTAAAGTTTAAAAACAACTTTAGGCCCCCTCAATCCATTCTTCTCGTCCCCTGAGAGAGTGGGAACATACAAAGTACCAAAAACACTTTCTATGTTTGAAGGTAAGGCGAAAGTTGGATTGTATATGAATTTTTCAAGTTTAGTATATATTCCTGTCACTGCATCTAAGGGAAAGAACATTTTTCTGCAAACAAAAAACGAATCCTCCTTCAAACCCCCCACCCCCAACCTAAAAAAAAAAAAAAAGAAAAGGGTAATCATATCCATATTTCTATGTGGGAGGGTACGTTTTTCTTTCGATTTAGTTTCCCTGTACCATATTTTGCTCAATAAACTACCATACTTCACAAATAGTACTCGTATTACTATTTTTCCTTGCACAAAATATAGTGGATGGCATGCCTCAACAGTAATGATCCCATTTCTTGCATTTTCCTTTGAACTATGTTTGGAATCTTCAATATGCTACAATGTAGCTCTGTGAACAATACAATACAATATCCTAAACTAGTTCAATGTGCAGCGCATATTCTTTAATTTCAAATGTCTGTCTGACAATTTGTGCTCTGTTTCCTGTAATAGTTTAATTGAAGAGAGATTGAACAATGTCTAATACTGATGCAGGTTGGAAAACTGACAAGTTATGCAGCCGGAAGGAAGGAATCTGAGCATTTCGGCTTGGGATATATCAAAAGAAAAGCTGCTGCTAAAGGGGACACTGTAATTGTAGGGGACAACATCATTGGGACAGTGGTGGAAGTCCCTTTTCTTGCTCGACAAAGTCCACCATCAAGTAGTAGCTCCAATCCTTGATTTTGATTTTCTTATGGATGAATTTAAGGCGCATTAAGACCACAGCTCGAGGTTTACTCAGTTTTTCAAACAGCTGTTGAAGTTCCATTGCAAGTACGAATTTCCAGAGCTGGTTTTCTTGATTTCGTCGAGCATGCATCTGATGTGAGTTTCCATTGGCCAACATTGAACTATACTCAACTCAACTCTCTCTCTCTCTCTCTTTCTCTCTCTTTTTAAAGTGAAAATATCTTAGGTTTGTTTGGCCATGAAAAGTTGGAGCTTTGAAATAGAATCCCTCCGTTTCCCCCCTTTCCACTTTGCTCGATCCCTGTTCTATTCTGCTTCGTTCATATGCAGGCGTGGATGCTGTATAGCTGTGGAGAATATTTTTAAACTGGGTTGGAATGTTATAGCTATAAATTCTCAGACATAGAGATGAGAGAGAGGCAATAGATAAAACATCTATGAGAGCTTGTTTAGAGCTGCTGTGTGTTTTGACAGAGTTCTTTCAACATTGTAGTTGAAATAGAACTGCCAAAAGGAAAGGAAGAAAAGGGAACATCAAAAGCAATTTTGCCATTACAATGCCCCAGCATGAGATTAACATAACGGTAGTTTGACTTTCTGGCTTGGCTTCTTGGTTTCTGGTTTTGATGGGGGAACCAGGAGCTTGTTCTCATTGAAGATGGGAATATCCTACTATGAGCCTGTTTGAACCTCTACAAAATCTCACAAAATTTTATAAATTTTTATAAAATTCAAATTTTTTACTTATTAGATAAATTACAAGACTATAACTTTAAAAATTTATACTAATTTATACAACTTCAAATACCTCCTGTATATATATATATATATATTGATAGATAAATGCATCATCTATGGAGCCTTTTGAACAATTCAATTTATCGAGTACTAAAGCCACTCTCATTTTTGTTTGAAAGCTTTAACGTGCGCTAAAACGTGTTCTGAGGGTTAGTTTGATGAAGAAAGACACTTCAGTTATTATTATTATTATTAATTTTCATTTATACGAAAATTTTATTATTATTATTATTATTTTACCTTTTGGTAACTTTCAAACATATTATTTTCGTTTTTAAAAAGAAGTCACAAAAAATATTTAAAAATAAAAAAATTTTATAATTTTTTCTATATGAAAATTTTATTATTACTATTATTATTTTTTAACTTTTGTATATAATTTTTTTGTCTGTGCATGAATTCTTTTATTTTATTTTTTTTTTGGGTTATAAAAATTGTGAATAACATGTCAAAAAATTATAAAAAAAAATAAGTAAATAAAATTTAATAAAAAAATGTCATAAATTTTGGATTGGTTCGGCCACTAACATAATTTAATGGTATAAATAAATTAAAGCTATGATTTACAAAACTTTGTGAGGCAATTGAACTCGCTCCATTGCCAAACGAAAACCCAGAAAAAAAAAAAAAAAAAAAAAAAACAAACAAACAAACAAAAAGGAAGGAAATCAAAACTCAGTTGCTGATCAAGAAGAAGAATAGTTTAGAATAGCAAGAATTTGGGAGCGCTGTTCATCGCTCAATTCAGACGGGAACTCGACGAGGAACTTGAGGAGGAGATCGCCTCTCTTGGATCGATCTTTCTTGGTGGGCATGCCTTGGCCGGGAATCACCTTCTCGAAGCCCGGGTGTATGATCTGGTCGAAGGAGAGAGTCATATTTTCGCCCCCCAAGAGGGGGACGGTGATCGTGCAACCCGTGAGGGCACTTACCAGAGGAACCTCAACTCCCAGCTCCAAATCGTCGCCGGCCCTGATGAATAATGGGTGTTCCTTCTCGTCTATCAAGAAGACGATGTCCGCCGGAAATGTCCCCGGCCTCTCGTCGCCTTTTCCGACGAAGGTAACCTTTGTTCCCTTCTTCCACCCTGGCTTTATATTTATTTTCAGTGTTTCTTTTTCTTTTACCAGGAACCTGCAGTCAAGGAGCACTATTTCTACTCTTATCGTGTAAAAAAAAAAAAAAAAAAGTAATTAGATTTGAAGTGATAGGTCCAAGAGACCATTTTGTTGAGAAAAATCTTTCCGATAATTTATCAGGAACTTATTCCGAGTGACGTGGCATTAACGGATCTATATTTTCAAAGAGAGAATACTCGTAAATATGCTACATTGATCATTACGATAATTTTTTTTTTAACAAAAAAGCATTATTTTTTAGAATTTTCAATATTTGTAGGTAAGGTTTGGTTATGTAACCTTGTGCTTGAATTTGGAAAGCAAAAAAGTAACTAATTACTAAAAAAATTAATTTTTTCATTTGGAAATTAAAAAAAATTTTAATCTTTTGTTAGTTAATTTTTAAGTTTTTTTTTTTGTTAATTTAATATTTTTATCTTTTATGACTTAAAAGAAATTAAAAATGTAAGTAAGTAAACATAGTCATTTTAGAAAAAGTTAGAAATCTGAGTAGTTAGTTATGGTTATCAAATTCACACTTAGGCGCGTCTGAAGTTTTGAAAAAATTTAAGAAAAAAAAAAATTAGTATTGAAATAATGTGTAAGTGACACGTGACGAAATTTGATCAGAAGAAATTAAAAATTTTTTAAATTTTTTAAAACTTTTAGAAAATTTTGAGTTTTGGAGGCATAGCTTGGTAAAGTGAGTTTTGGAGCCCAGTGGAATGGATGTCTCCATTATATTTGATAGGCGGTACAAGATCTAAATTTTTTAGGGTAAATTTCAGTAACCTCTCCTGAGGTTTCTGACACCAACAGAAACCTCCCCTGAAGTTTCTAAAATAACACTGACCTCTCTTCTTTTACCAGATAAATTTCACTAACCTCCCTTGATCTATTTTTTTCCGTAAAAGTTCCGTTTGGAGTAAGAAAAAATAAGATAAATTGAGATAAAATATAATTTAGGGTTGATTTTGGCGTCCTTTTTTTCTGAAAAGTAGCAAACTGTGGGATAAATTGAGATAAAATGTAGTTTTGGGTTGATTTTGGCATCTTTTTTTTTAGAAAGTAACAAACTGTGAGAATGATTTTTCAAATCCGTTCCCACGAATTCAAAAAAATAGCGACAATGATACTCATTTGAAAGTTTTCGATGCAAAGAATATGATTATATAAAAAATTTACACATTCAAACACCTTAGGGGAGGTTAGTGAAATTTATCTGGTAAAGGAAGGGAGGTCAATGTTATTTCAGAAACTTCAGGGGAGGTTTCTGTTGGTGTCAGAAACCTCAGGGGAAGTTAGTGAAATTTACCCAATTTTTTAATTATCTAATCAAAACTAGATAAAAAGTATATAAATTTAGTCTCTAATTAACTGGGGAAAACTATGGAAAAACTAATAATGAGCGCGCATATATATATATATATATATATATTATATACCCGGCATTATTGATGGCATCCCTGGTAATGTCGACCTGCTTGATGCATCCGTAGCACAATTCCTCGAGGGTGCACTCCAGCGTCTTCTCAATCGGCTGAGGCTTCGTCCTTGCGCTCGACTGTGAAAATATTATTGGGCTCGTCGGGGTCCTCGGTGTCGCTGGTGTGGCGCAGCCAAACCCGTTAGCGTTCGACCTTGAGAATCCGCCGAGAAAATCCGTCGGAGGCGGCGTGGTGCTTCTCCGGTTGCTGCTTCTTCTCGACGAGTAAGTACTCGGGGTCGGAGTTCTGCTCCTGCGGCTACCGCTTTGCGAAAACCGAGAAAATAGGTAGTCGTCTGCACTCGCACGATGAAATGAATTTTCCGGCCGCATGCTTAATTGGTTGGTTGATGGTCGGTCGGTCGGACGGCCGGACGGTCTATCTACGATTTTCCTCTCTTCTTTCTTCTTCTTGTATGTCTTCAAATTTCGTAATCAACGCAATTTCAATTTGATCATGAAATAACGATCAAGTTGTGCTTCCTTTCAAACCTAAAAAAAATGGATAGAGTTTTTATAAATATATCTACAAAAGTGATTATATACAAAATCTATACAACAAATCAGCTCATGATCTGTTGAGACGCGTGGGTTTATAAAAATTTATAAAAATTCACGTAATTTGAAATAAAATAAAAATTGTAACAAATTGTAGAGAATTATAGAAAATTTTTTTTGGTGTTTTTGGGAACGAAAAACTATTGTGATAAAAAAAGTTCAATTTTTTATATTTTTGCTATGATTAAATGATCTTCTTCAGATAATTCGTCTAACCTAATAATAGTTATAATGTCTTAAAATTCTTTGTAACGTTGTAAAGCTCCATACGCCCCTGTAGATTTGCATGGAATAACGTACATATAATTGCATGAGAATATATATATATATATATTTATATAGCCATGGTTTTGTAATTACCATGTAGGTTTGGTGAATTGCTCTGAACTTGGCTTCGGCCTCGTCTTGATTTGATGAATTATTGTATGCTTTGCTAATGACCAAAAAGGGATGATTCCGATCGAGGACTCTGTAGAAATTCGATGAGTCTGAACTTGAAGAACAAATCTCCCATCAAGAGAGTGAAAGGAGGAAGAGGGAAAGAAAGAAGAAGAAGATGGCATTGACAAGTGGAGGAAAGATAGAGGAGAGAAACGCGACGAAAATGGCCACCCAAGCAGAGTCACTAGAGAAGGGGCTATCCAACCCAACGCAACAATAATGAACTCCTTTTCCAGCCAAGGGGGTTTGCTAGGTACTGATTTTGTTATTTTTTTTTAATTTGTTGATTTTCTTGTTCAAATTAAGAATTTTGGAATAGAAAAATATAGGGAAAATTACGTAAAATGAACTCCTAGTAAAAATATTATATTTCTATAAGATCAATTTCTAAAATACTAAAGAAGTAAACTTTAAAAACTAAAATTTTAAATTCATTGAGAAAATTAAAAAAAAATGAAGTTTTAAACTTTTCAGTTCTATTTTAATGAAGTGAAAAAACCAAATTCTGTATACATGAAATTTTACCAAGGGACAGAAAATTTTTTTGAAAATCTCTAAAAGTTATTTATTTTTTATCTAATTATACGAATTACGAACTCACAGCTTATCTCACTCTATCTCATTTTATCTCAATTTCTAACACTCCAAACACCCTCTAAATTAAAGTTTAATAATAAAAAGTTAAACTTTTTATTAATTTAATATGTTAATATAATTTTTTTTAAATATAAATATATTATAATATAAATTTTAGTTTTTAATTTTAATTGAAATTAAAAAAACACCGAACCAAAAATTAAAAAAAAAATAAACCAAAATGAATTAACAGAAGAACTAAACCAAATTTATTCGATTGGGTCTCAATTTTTGGGTTTGGATTCAATTTTGCTCACTTTATTTCTCACTTTTGAGCAATTTCCTTGGCAACAAGTTAACATAAATTAGAAGAAAACAAATATTTGATTTAGGAGCTTAATATAATTAAAAATAAATTGCACCACAGACACAAGCTAGCAAACAATTAGAGGTGGTCATATTATTAAAACTGTGGATTTTTTTTTTATTTTTATTTTTTTTTAAAAAATTGTTTAGGATAGAGATTGATAGAGAAATCAAATGGTTATATTTTGTGTCCATTGGGTAAACTACAACACTAAAGCCGCCTAGTTCAAAATTATAGAATATATACATACACACACACACACACACACACACATATATGTATATATTTAGCAACTATAAAACATACTCCATTCATAAAATCAACCACTGCTAATTACAATTTTTCACTCTATCATAAGCAGCTTCTATATAACTAAGTTCCTAGAAATCTTTCTAGTACAACAACTAAAACTCTCTAAACAACTTACGTATCATAAAATACATTCTTAATTTCCCAACTATATAAACTAAAAGATTTTGTAAATACTTTATTATTAAATAATAACCTGTTAATACTTTCACTTTCAGGCAGTTTAAATACTTGACCCAAATTAAAATTTGAGAGATGCCAATACTATTACTGTGACCCCTAAAAATAAGGGCAAATTTAGGATTTGTAATTAGTGAGGGTAAAATTATATTTTTAAGATAAATAAGAGTAAAATAAAGATATAGTAACGTCAAAGTTTTAATACTAATGGGATCAAAAAAGTATAATTTATAAGAAAAATAATAATAAAATCAATAAAATTTTAGTATAATTTTTTAAATAAGTGTAAGCAATTGCCCCACTGAACCCTTGATAAGTCTACCCATAGCTAGAGATGCAGCCATCAGTTCTGCTTTTGCTCTACGTTCCATATCTCTAATATCCTTAATAACCCAAGCGGCAGTCGCTTTTCTATTACTTGCCTTCCAGCGCCATCTACCATAATAACAACTTTATAAGGCAACTCTAGATTTTATCTTTATTTACAAATAATATCTCTTCACAGATCCTAATACTTTTGTTTATTTGAAAATTTTGTTGAACATGAGAATTTGAGAACTGGATTTAAACAACACATGCTTTTTCTTCTGTCCCTCTTTTTTGGAAGGTTTCTTATCCTCTTCAATGGCTGAATCATATATTTAAACCACCTTTAGGGTGTAACCTTAATCTTACTCTAATCATGGTCATCCCCATTCAAGGTGATATATGTGTGTGTGTGTGTGTGTGTGTGTGTGTGTGTGTGTGTGTATAGCAGCATGTCCCTTGCAATCTGTAGTTTGCTGGTTTAGGAGCTTCTGTTTTTTATGTGAAATTCTGCACAATACTCATGGAGCCAAATACTGAATTCATCACACATACTACACATATGCTATGCATATTATGACAAAAATCATTGCATTTGCATATATATGATCTTAATTTCTTGTTTATGTGTTATATATATAAAGTATGTAAACTCAATTCCTTGCATTGCTTATTAAACAAAAGTTCCCATCAGCAAAAGATGGTCTATCTGGGATTACAGGAACATCAATATCTCCTTCCAACATTCTTAAAGCATCCAAAATAGTAGGCCTCAAAGCCACCATCACATGGGCGCACAAAATCCCCACAAGCACAAACCTCTCCATTATACCCTTTGGATTCTTATTCATTCCCAACAGCAAAGAACCATCAAAAACTTCTTCTATTCTCCCAGCTTTCACCAGAGACCAAGCCCAGTCTGTGATCAAAACAGCGTGGTCCGATCCTGATGATGAGGTCGAAGACGACAAATCCAGAGCCCTTCTTCCACACATTATCTCCAAAACCACAACTCCAAAGCTATAGACGTCGCTCTTCTCCGTTAACTGTCCATAGAGCGCGTATTCTGGGGCTAGGTATCCATGCGTTCCGGCCACTCTGGTGGTGGTGAATTGAGAGCACTGATCCCCCCCTTCTCTGCCCTGTTTGGCCGATCCAAAATCCGCAATTCTAGCTCTCATATCAGCATCTAACAATATGTTTGTGCCCTTAATGTCTCTGTGGTATATGGCAGGTTTCACTCCATAATGAAGATAAGCAACTGCATTAGCCACGTCCAGGATTATGCTCTTCCTCTGAGGCCAAGTCAGTGGTTTTTTGGGAGGAAATCCAATTCCAATTCGGCTCTGATTTCTTTCTTGGGAGGAAAACAAATGATCATCGAGGTTTCCATTGGGCATATAGTCATAAACAAGGAATCTCTGGCTCACAGATTCTCCATATTTCTTGTCTGTCACACAACAGCAGCCTCGAAGGGGCACCAAATTCCGGTGCTTCAAAGTGCTGATAATCTCAACTTCATTGCAGAACTCAGCAATCCCTTCAATGTCTGATTCCAAAATCTTCTTGACAGCAACCATTTTCCCATCTAGAATCCCTTTGTAGACAATCCCAAATTGTCCTCTCCCAATGAAGTTCTTAGCAGAGAAGTTGTCGGTTGCCTTTTCTAAATCCTGAACCTTGTACCAGATCGGTCCGAGCTTGGATCGCCACCGGATCGAACCAACATGGTCATCATCAGCCAAGAACCTATAACTTGAGTCATCATCGTTTTGGCCTCTTGATGAGTATTTACTCCAACTTTTCCACCAGAAGTACAAGCCAAACAAGCAAGACATTACGAGAACAGCCCCACCAGCTCCGGCCGAGCCATAAACCAGCGCTTGGTGGCCTAAACTACTCTCCGGACCCTTCTTCAATGGAAGCCCCAAGATGCACGTAAGAGCTCCATTGCTATCGGGTCCAAACTCATTCACAAAACCTGAATTAGGGGTCAGAAACAATATCAAACAGAAAACACCAACACAACACGAATACGTTAATTCTAAATCGAACACCACAATTTGATTTGATTTTAAAACAAAATTTAGTTATTTAATATGTTTATTAATTTTTCAGATATTTGAGCGTAAATATAAACAAAGAGGGTAGGTAACTTTTTATTTTATTTTTTTTTTTTTTTTGGTTTATAGAACACCTAATTCACAAACCAAGTCAAAACTTGGTTTGGAGGCTGAGGCTATAAACTCTCGCGCACTAATACGAACTCCCGATGTGAGAGCCGGATAACTTTTTATTTCGAAATGGCTGAAAAGAGAAAACATTAAGGTGTCGTTTAGTTATTTTTTTATTTTTTATTTTGAGCGTATTTGTCAAATAGTTAAAATGTATTTAGTCACTTGTCTTTTTAAAATTTAATTTAAAAAATAAAAAATAAATTTACATATGAAATGAAAAATAATAACAAATCGTTTAAAACGTTTTCAACTCAAAAAAAAAAAAAAAAAAAAACTTAAAGTAAGAAAAATAAAACAATTTTTATTTTTTTATTTTAAGATTTTTAAAATATAAAACACGTGAAATAGAAAATAAAAAAAATAAAAAACAGAACCAAATACCACCCAACTTTTTCATAAGTTACTCCGAGAATTTGAAACAAACTCGGTAGAGAAGGGTTGGGGACTATAGCTCAGAGGATTACACATGACTAAAAATGACGATGCTCTTGAATTTCAATCTGGAGTTGCCCCGTTTTGGCAGCAATTGCAGAAAGCCCCTTTGCAGTATCCATAGCCATAAGTGCTAGTCTAAATTTCTTTAATTTTAATTCGATAAAGTAAATACACTTATTGTGCCTCCATTTAAAAGGAGTGGGAAAAAAAGGGTTAATATAAATTAGTAAAATTGCAGTTTTATAATTCGTCACGCAGTAAGTAAAAAATTTTAATTTTGATAAAAATTTATTAAATTTTATAAATTTTCAAACGGGCTCTAAATCCCTCTTCACCCATAGCCAACCCAAAAAGACAAGTGAACCCAAATTGCTACCCCTAACCTGAAGCATAGAGAACCGTATAGTGGAAGCAATCTCCGGAGTGGGAGCTATTTCCATCAATGGAGAGCAATTGGGAATGAACTTGGAAACCGGCGAGTACGCAGGCGTCGCAGGAAGCGAGGTCGGAGAGGTCTCTCCGGCAGGCTGAGTCAAGAACGGTGGAAGAGCCGAGGCGGTTGAGCCAGTCTTGCTTGGTCTGAATACCAGCACACGCGTTGGTGGTGTTAACATACTTGTGGGGATCCAAATTATTATTACAAGTGGAAGTGATGAGATCGGGAGGAAGAGAGAGAGAGGTGAGCTTGGCTTGGAACTCGGAGAGGCAAGAAACGGAGGTGGGTAGGTCTGGGAGCCTGAAGAGAGAGGTGTCTCTGAGGTGTTTGGACATGGCGACACCGTAGAGGCTGACCAGGGTTTGGCAGCAGGAAGGTTTGGAGCTTGTTTGGTTGCAGGCCGAGGAGTCCCATGGGATTTTCAGAACGTAGTCAAGGTTCATGGGACATGATGATGATGAGGAAGATGAAACTGAGCTGAGGGAGAGAATGGAAGACACGGAGATGATTGCTATGATCACAAGATCATAGGTCATGTCTGGTTTGGATTTTTGGCCTATGTATGATCTGTCTCTCTCTCTCTCTCTCTCTTTCACTCTCTCTCTCTCCCCCCTCGATGAAGAGGTGGAAGAGGATGCCCTGTGTCTGTGTGTGTGATTCGTAAATCGTGTGGCCCCTGATGAAGTGGAAGAGGATTATTAAATATACATAGACACATACATATATATATATATATATATAAAGAGTTTTTTTCTTCTCATGATTGTAAATGTGGTTGCAAAGGTAGCGTGGACAAATTTTTAGCATAAATCAATCAATTAATTTTTGTTTTTTTTAATATTTGACAAAATATTAATATTTATCATTTTTCTATTCAATTACATTAATTTGCTTAACTTAAAAGTTAAACAAAATTTTTATTAAACACATAAAAGTTACTAAAAATTTTATCAAATATTTAAAAATTGTTAAAATTTGATAAAAATTACTACTTATTTTACTAAATATATCAAAATTTTTTACTATTAATTTTTGACAAAAAAATAATAAAATTTTCTAAAAATTAAATTTACAAGTGACCCAAAATAAACATGAAACTTTCGTAAAAAAATCACTGCACCTACGTTGCGATGGAAATTCAAAAAATAATTGCACAAACAGTATAATAAAAAAAGAATTTATATAACGTTTCACGTTTTCGGTTTATTAAAATAAAAGTTTTCGTACAAAAATTTATTTATTTTATTAAATATTTACATAAAATAATGAGATATTTTTTTGATAATTTTTATTAAAGGTGCATTTGGTGAAACGAAAAGTACTAAAAAATTCTAAAAATCTCTAGAAATTATTTATTTTTTATCTCATTGTACAAATTACAAACTTACAAATTATTTCAAATTATTTCACTTTATCCCACTTTTTGGTAGCGTTTGGAGTAATAAAAAAAAAGAAAAATTAAGAAAAAATGTGAGTTGAGATAACTTTTGGCGTTTGTCATTTCTAAACCAAACTTTTTTTTAGAGATGAATAATGTAATTTTTAAACTTTTGCAGTAAAAAGTTTGAGAGAGAAACCGTGAAAACGGTTTCTTGAGTCTATACTCACGGATTTATGTCAAAATTTTTTTTTTAAATTGTTGGGCTTTTGTAGTAAAATTTGGAGAGAGAAATCGTGAAAACAATTTTTTAGGTTTGTTTACACAAATTTATGTCAGAAATTTTTTAAAAATTGTTAAACTTTTTTACTTCTTCATGAAAAAGTTAAATCATGAAGAAGTTAAAGAAAGAAATTATATAAATGATTTTTTTAGTCTGTTCCTATAGATTTATGTCAGTTGAAATTTGTTAAAAAGTTATTGAAATTTGTAAAAAATTTATTGAGATTTGTAAAAAAAGTTATTTGAGTTTATAAAAATTTATTAGGATATATAAATATATATAAAAATTTATAAAAATTTTACAAAAATACGAGATGATTAAAATGTATAAGAGAGTTTTGTAAATTTTTAAGAGTTTTTAAAATTTTTTATTAATTTTTAACAAATTAAACAGCGCCAATTGTCGGTCTAAACGCCCCCCAAGGCGAGGAAAAAGAGTAGTCTATTTCAAAGAAGTCACCGTGTGCGTGCAGATTGAAAAAACATGAAGAAGAAAGCTGGAAGAGCGTTCCCACTCACCAAATCAACGATAGTGCAGACTTTGAGATCTCCACTTCCGAATTTCATGCCAAGGCTTAACGGAAGACCGCAGACACCACCGTGAAAGCTACTTTCATTTTTTTTTTCTTTGTAAGTGAAAATAGAAAATATTTTCAAATATATATTTCATTTGTCAATTGGTGAAATTGTCTAATTATCAAATGAGTGACGATAACGTCAGAATTAATAATGTTAATGTCAAAGTACATTTATTATATTTTTTTTATGTGTGCACAATTTTACCTTTATTAAAGTTAATGAACAGTTATGTAAAGTATATTTAATGTAATTTTTATCTATAGACAATTTTACCCTTATTAATTTGGGCACCGTTTGGGAAGAGTAGCCATTAACATGTGCTAATGGCTACTTCAACAATAGTTGGACTTTTTTACTCTTTTATATTTTAATCTTTTTTAAACTTTCGAGGGTAAAAATGTCAATTTACCCTTACAAGTTAGTAACCTAAAAAAAAGTAACTTTTTTTCTCTTCCCAAACACAAAATTAGCTAACTTTTTTTAGCTAACTACTAGTTTAACTTTTTTTCAGTTACCATTAGCACATGCTAATTAGCTAACTTTTTTTAGCTAACTACTAGCTTAACTTTTTTTCAGCTACCATTAGCACATGCTAATTAGCATGTGCTAATTTGCCCAAACGGTGCCTTAGTAAAAAGTTGAAACTCACATTTACTCCATTAATATGGAATAACTATTAATTAGTAAATTATTTTTACTAAGACTAAATTAATTTTTTTAATTAGAGAAAAAGTATACAAAATTTAAATTTTGAACTCATAAATTAACAAATTTTATTATTAAATCAATTTTTTGAGAATAACATTGTATCCTTAGATATTATCACTATCCTTAAATGAAGAAATTTTTATATTAATATGTATTTCTTTCTCTACTTTTTCACAAAATTAAATCTTACTTTTTTATTTTTAGTTTTTTAAAAAATATTAATATAATAATAGTAATCAAAGTGCTTTTAAAGGCATGAATAATTTGAATAATTATTTCTAAAATATAAATTTTATAAATTTATTTTTAAGTCTTAAAATTTTTTTTAATAATAAATTCTGCTGATTGATTTAGTAATTAATGGAGTTTGGATAATTAATTTTAAAATTTGAAATTCTTATATTTATCTTTTAGTGTTAAAATTTTGATATAATAAAATCTACTAACTGATTTACTAATTAAGGAAAAAGAGTAGTTTAGATAGTTAATCTAAAATTTAATTTTATATATTTATCTTTTACTATGAAAATTGACTTAATAAAAAATTGACTAATTAGTCGAAGCATTAGTTTAGATAATTAGTTATTAAAATTGAATTTAATATATTAGTCTTTAAGTTATGAAGATTGATTTAATAATAAATTTTATTATTTGGTTTTAGTTTGAATAATTAATTCTAAAATTTGAATTCTATATATTTATCTTTTAGTCATAAAAATTGATTTAATAAAAAATTTTACTAATTAGTGGAAACAATAATTTGATAATTAGTCTTAAAAATTAAATTTTATATATTCATCTTTAAGCTATGAAAATTAATTTAATAATAACTTCTATTAATTGATTTACTAATTAAGAGAAACATAAATTGTTTCGATAATTAAGTTTAAAATTTAAAATTTATATATTTAAAATTTGTTTGGAGGGGGGTGCGGTGCAACAAAGAACAAATAGTGCTACTAAATTGAATTGTTTAAAACATCAGAGTTAAAACTTTTACTACATCCAGAAATTATTTTTGTAACTCAACTAAAGTGGTAAAAATTGTCCAAACATCTTGGTTAAAAATGGTAAATATTACATATGGAATTCAATTAATGTTTTTTTTTAACTGATATAAGAGTAATTTAGTTTTTTTAACTATTTTAAAGGGTTAAAATATTATATTAAATTGGTTAGAGTTTATTTATAGTAATAAAACTGTTTATTTTTTTTTCTTTTTTAAATAAAGGCTAAGAGAAAATCTGAATAGAGGATAAAAAATAGTGGTAGTTAGGTTGTAATTTCAAAAATTATATAGGTGTCATGTGTATTTTCCTCAAATCTTAAAAATAATCAATATAATTTAAAGAAATAAAAAATATTTTCAAATATACATTTTATTTTGTCATTTGGTAATGCCCAAGAGAGGTTTGAATGACCAACTTTTATAAAGAGATAGTATAAAAGTATCACGTATTGAAATTTTATTAAGAAAAATTAAAAATTTAATAAAGATTAGAAATTTTTTATATTTTTTAGGCAGCCAAACACTCCAAAATATCTGATTATCAAAATTTAGTTGTGAATTAATAACTAATAGTGACTAGATTTATTGAAGTGCCTAAACAACATACTCGAAAGTCCAAAAATGTGTTTGTGTAAGTTATTTTAAAATATTTATTTATTTAATTTTATTTGTGGGCCCCTTTTTTCTACTATTTTTTCTTCCAAAGTTGGGGTGGTTTGCTTGAAAATTGGTAAAATGTCACATACGCGCAACCACATCTATGGATTAATTGACTTTTCAATTGATAAAGTATACTTTTTGTTCTTATCAAGCCTTTGAAGAAGACCCTTCGCGGAAGCATCCGTGCACTCCCATTTTGTAATTATTAGACACATTACTTTTATAAAACTATATAAAAATGAATTGCAAAATAATAGAAGCAGGTATGGAAAGTTACATGGCTGAAGTTAGGTGCCGTTTGGAAATCCCGGTTACTATTCGGCTATTTTGTAACAGCGCTGTAAATGTTATTTCATCTTCTTTTTAAAATTATCAAATTACCCTTAATCATACTTCCTCCTCAACATCAATCAGAACACTTTGTACAAAAGAGTGAAGGAGCAAACGAAAGTTTCGGCTCTCTAGTTCAAGAATATTTCAGAAAGGGGTTGACCCCTCTGAATTGGTGGGTCGACCCATTCTTTCAGATTTTGAAGATTTGGGACATTTATGCCTTCAAAGGTAATTTTAGAAAATATTTTGAAGTATCAACAGTATAAATGTCAATATACAAAATTAGCTGTAGTTAACTTGGCTTCCCAAATGCAAAATTGGCTTGTTTTTTTTAGCTAGCTAATATCAAGGATATAAATGTCAACATACAAATTTAGCTGTAGTTAACTTGGCTTCCCAAATGCAAAATTAGCTTGCTTTTTTTTTTTACATAGGTAGTAGCTAAGTAAAAAAAAGCAAGCTAATTTGGTTCCCAAACCATGCCTCAATCGCAAACATAGAACATACAGTAGGTAAAAATAAATTTAAAAAGAAATTACTCGAGTCATAAGATGTGTTTGGAATTGTATAAAATTATAAAAATTAATGTCTCGTATTTTGTACAGTGAGTAGAGAATTTAAATTTTATTATCTCGTAATTCGTATTTGTAGATATTTATAAAATTTTGTATTATTTTATTTTAACTCCAAACAAGCCAATAATACATTCTATGTAGGACAAAAAATAGTAACAATAAATAAAAATTACATTAAAAAGGACGAAAAAATTAGACAATAATAACAAAGGGGCTTTTTAACTCACATTACAAAAAGCAACGAGATAAAGTACGGAGGAATGAGAAGAGTTTTGTTAAAAAAAAAAAACTCAACTTTTAACCTTTTGAAGTAAACACAAATTAGGGTAGTAGATTAAAAAAAATTAGTGAAGGTAATATTAGACGGTACATATAATTGTTTTTTTTTTTTCAAAAAAAAAAGTGAGGGTAATTGTTCCTACCCTGCCATGATCATCTTTACCCCCTTGAAACCTTGCTAAAAAATTTTAAAAAAAATAAAAATATTTAACAATTTTTATGATTTTAATCCATATAATAAGGAAGATCATTGATTTGACATATGTATATTTTTAATCTAACATTAAATATTTAGAATTATTTATTTCTTTCTCCACTTTGATTGTCTTGTCAATCACTTCATAGGAAAATATAATCCCCACTCTTCTCATATATTTCTAAACTAATATTTTAAAAAAGTGATAATGTTTATAATAAATAATAAAATTGTATATATTTATTAAATAATGTATAGATACTTATTAAACAAAGTCAACTATATAATAAAGAAGCATAAAATTTTAAATTTGAAATATTTTCAACCATTGAATTTGCTCAATAGCGAGGATTATTTTTCTTTTTCTCTCTACTTTAATTGTCTTTTCTGTTATTTCATATGAAAACGTATTTTTTCATTCTTCCCGTATTTCTTTGAATACTTCTTATATAAAAGTTCTTAAATTAATATTTTAAAGAAATGATAATATTTGTAATAGATAGTAAAATTTTATACATTTATTAAATATTCTATAGATACCTTAATTTTTTTTTGTTAGTGATTTTTATTTTTATAAGTTATTTTTATAATTTTTCATGTAGATTTACTTTATAAATTTAAATTGAAGTTACTTACACGTTAAATTATATTTATGTGGCATTGGGAATAATTAATTTATAGTATTAAAACTTACCACAAAAATAATTTACTAGTATTAGAATAGATTACATTTGTTAAGTATGACATCAATGTTCATGCTAGAGAGGTATTTTGAGTATTTTGTTATTTATTTTTACAAAGATGTGTTTTCCAAACGTATTTTAAGTATAATTTTTTAAATAACTTTTTTGGTAATAATTTTTAAAATACAAGTTTATTTGTATTTTATAATTAGATTTTTGCAATTTATTTTATTTTTTATTAAATGAAATTATACAATTTTTTTTCTTGTCAAATATTTCTCACAATTTATTATTTGATAAAAAATAATTATATAATTTTATTTAATACAAAAAAAATAAAACATACTGCAAACAGCTGAACCCTTCTTGATATTATGTAATTGAAAAATTGATCTCCTCCAAGCTTGGGGATGTTTCTCGCATCCCTATTAATTCAATCCTGAAAGTTAGGATCTGTTTGGGATGAGTTTTTAGCTATTTATTTTTTTGTCTTTTTTTTTTCAAATAATCGAAAGCACCATCTTATATTTTTAGATTATTTCAAATCATAAAAAATAAATATATGCGTCTAATTTATTAAAAATCGTTGAAAATTTTTAAAATTTTTAAAAAATTATTTATTTTTTATTTCACTGCACGAATTATGAACTTACAAATTATCTTACTTTATCTTACTTTTTATCACTCCAAATTGATAAGGGAAAAAAAACTAAAATGCCTTAAAAATAAGTTACACCTAAATATTAAAATAATTAATTTAAAAGAATATGTTCCTTCCTTAACTGATAATTATGATTTTAATAAAATTATATTCAAATAATATACATATAGGTTAGAGGAGAAAAATATTATAAACTAAAATATTCATAAATAAACTTTTACAAACACAGAGTCATGGGATAGAATTTTAAGCAAGAAAAATATCTTAAGAGATTCATTGAAGTCATAGAACTAAGACTTCTTTATAAGTGTTATTTTATATTAATAAAATTATAAAATATTTATTTAAATATAGAATATTTCTTTTTACTTCAATTTTATATTAATTGCCTAAAATTTTTTAAAATTACAAATATTAGTGCAAAGAAGAGTACATTATTATAAATTAATAATTTAAGTATAATATTTTTAATTGAGAACCGTAAAGTGATACTTAGTTTTTTTTTTTTGGGGGGGGTCTTATGTGATTTTTTAATTAAAATTTAATTTTTCCTTTGATTTTAAGCATGTTACTCATTTTTTTATTTAAATAATCAAAAGCATCCTCTTATATTTTTAAATTATTTCAAATCATAAAGTAAATATATCAAATTGATATAAAAAAAAAAACTAAAATGCCTTAAAAAAAGTTACACATTAATATTTAAATAATTAATTTATAACAATGTGTTCCTTCCTTGCACGAGTAATTATGATTTTAATAAAACTATATTCAAATAATATGCATTTAGGTTAGAGGAGAAAAGTATTATAAACTAAAGGATTCATAAATAAATTTTTATAAACAAAAAGTCATAGTATAAAATTTTAAGCAAGAAAAGTAACATAAGAGATTTATTGAAGTTATAGAATTAAACTTTATTTAGTGTTTTTTTTATATGAGTGTTATTTTATCTAAATAAAATTATAGAATAATTATTTTAATATAAAATATTTTTCTTTTTATTTCATATTCATATTAAGTGGCTAAAATTTTTTAAAATTACAAATATTAATATAAAGAAGAGTACATCATCAAAAATTAATAACTTAAGAAATTAATGTGTAATATTTTTAGTTGAGAACGGTAAATAATACTTAGACTTCATTTGGAATGACAAAAAATTCTGAAAAATAGTGAAAAATACTAAAAAATTTTAAAAATTATTTATTTTTTATTTCATTATACGAATTATGAACCCATAATTTATCCCATTTTATTTCATTATATCTCACTTTTATCACTACAAATGTACCCTTAGTTTTTTTTGTAATTTTTAATTTTTTTATTTTAATAAAATTTAAGCATGTTATTCATATATTTAAAAAAAATACAAATTATTATTATTATTATTATTATTTGCTAAATTACATCTACTTACCCTGAATATTTAGATAACTATATTTAGTACCCACAATACTTATTTAAAAGTTATATTTACGTCCCTTATTTTAAAATATGATTAACATTGATCACCTCCTTATAAAACCAACCATTAAAATCTAATAAAAATGTTAAAATAACAAAAATTTTAGGTATTTCTCTCATTTTATCTCTTATTATCTCACATTTTCATCAGTTTTTTTAGAAAAATCCTCAAAAATAAGTAAAAACAAAAACTTCTTAAGAAATTTTGTTAAAAAAAAAAAAAACTGACGAGGAGGGGGTAAAATAACTGATTATTAGAATGGATTAATGTTAATAATATTACAAAATAAAAGAAGTAAATATATTTTTTAAATATTATAAATATTAAGTATAATTATTTAAATATTAAAGCGTGATAAATGTCATTTACTTATTTATTTATTTATTTATTTCCTTGACTTTCCCCTCTCTTTCTCATAGCAGCCAAAGTAAGAAATCTTTCACTTTTGACTCTGCTCTGTACTTATCTCGCTTCAGTTCACGGTGGGATTCTCTGTTTCCTGCTTCATCAAGCAATTTAACTACACAAAGCGAAAACTACACGCTCCCCCGTCTCTCCAAAACCAAACCCAGAATAAGGTAATTTCAGAGAAAGAGACGAAAAAAAAATGAAGCTGGGTGCGGATTTGGTTATTCTCTCTCTTCTGTCTCTCTCTATATTGTCTCTACCATCGTTGTCTTCCTCTGCAACTACCAACCAATCCGCTACATGCCCTATGGATCTGGGCTACGTTAACAGAATCCCATGGCCGGTCTCCGACTGCCAGAGCTACAATCCGGCCATGCCGGCCGGCGACAACAACAACCGGACTCGGTGCTGCCAAACCCTCCTCGGCCTTTACGGCGTAGCCCTCTCTCAGCACCTCAAGGAGACCTCCCTTTTCCAGCTCCCCGATCTCCCCACCTCCGTCGCCTGCCTCGCCGACTTCGACTCCAAGCTCGCCGCCTTCTCCGACTTACCCTCCAATCTCACCTCCGTCTGCTTCGATCCTCTTCAGTTCGTCATCGCCCCCAACATCTGCGCCGGCATCGAGTCCACCCATGACTGGCTCGCCAAGCTGGGCCCCTCCACGGCCCTCGACTCCGGCTGCAGGCCGGACCTCACCGATCTTACCTCCTGCGATGCCTGCGTCGGCGCCGGCTTTCGGGTTCAGTCTGCCCTAATCGCCATCGACGGTAACAAATCCCACTCCACTAACTGTTTCTATTTCACAATCTTGTATGCCGCTGGTATTGTGAATGAATTTGGGCCTGAAAGTACCGGTGCAGTTTCTTGCATTTTTGGCCTTTCGATTCCTTCCCAATCCGGGTCGAGCAAGACCCACTCGGGTCTCGTGTATGGACTCGCTGGCGCCGGAGGTGCCGTGCTGGTGATGTCTGTTTCATTGGGTTTCTATGTATGGTGGGAAAAGAAATGGAGGAGGAAGAACAATGGTGGTTGGGGTTCGGATGCAGAGGAAATGGGGTCTAGACCACGAATGAGGCCTAACACAGGGTCAATATGGTTCAAAATCGATGAAATTGCAAAGGCAACTGATAATTTTTCGCAGAAGAATTTCATCGGGCGAGGCGGGTTTGGCCTTGTGTATAAGGGGACTTTGTCCGATGGGACGATGGTTGCTGTCAAGAGGATAATAGAATCTGATTTTCAGGGCAACGACGAGTTCTGTAATGAAGTCGAGATCATAAGCAACTTGAAGCATAGAAATTTGGTTCCTCTTAGGGGTTGTTGTGTGACTGGTGAAAATGGTGATTGTGAAGAGGGTGAAAGCCAGAGGTACCTTATTTATGATTATATGCCGAATGGTAATCTTGATGACCATCTTTTTCGGTCTGAGAAACAGAGTGGAATTAGGAAGCAGCCATTGACTTGGCCTCAGAGGAAGAGCATAATCTTGGATGTGGCGAAGGGGCTTGCTTATCTTCACTATGGAGTTAAGCCTGCTATATATCATAGAGATATCAAGGCCACGAATATACTTTTGGATGCGGATATGAGGGCTCGAGTTGCGGATTTCGGGTTGGCAAAGCAAAGCAGAGAAGGGCAGTCTCATCTCACTACTAGGGTTGCAGGTACTCATGGTTACTTAGCCCCAGAATACGCGCTTTATGGGCAATTGACTGAAAAGAGTGATGTTTATAGTTTTGGGGTAGTTGTTTTGGAGATAATGTGCGGAAGGAGAGCTCTTGATTTGTCTTCCCCAGAATTGCCCCGCGCATTTCTGCTTACGGATTGGGCTTGGTCGCTTGTGAAGGCAGGAAGAGTAGAGGAGGCTTTGGATGCTTCTTTGTTGAGAGATGGGGATTCGGCGAATTCAAATCCAAAGGCTATAATGGAAAGATTTGTGTTCGTTGGGATTTTGTGTGCTCATGTAATGGTGGCTTTGAGGCCTACCATTTTGGATGCTTTGAAAATGCTGGAAGGAGATATTGAAGTCCCAGCAATTCCTGATAGGCCAATGCCCCTCGGGCATCCTTCGTTTTCTGGGGATTGGAATACCTTCAGCATATCGCCAGCATTGAGCGGACCTAAATTGAATTCTGGAGACATGCTCAGGTAACTGAGAGAACTCCTAATTTTTATGATCTCTTCATTGGCAAAAGAAATGAAGGGATATGGAAGCATGCTCTTTGAACTTCCCTTTTGAGTTGGTTAAGACTATAGACCTGTATATACATCGACAATTGAAGGATTTGAAAATGGGTTAAAACAACAGATATTATTCCCTCCGAAAACCAGGAAAGTCGATCTGAGGCTTCATTTGATCAATTAGAGATATGAAAGAGAAAATAATAGAAAACTGGAATACATTTGAAAGCATGTAATATTGGTACTTTGTTGTACGGCAGTTTGATTTTCTTTGAGATTTTAGCGTTTAATGAAGCATGGTTCGCGCATGTGGTTTGTGTGTTGTGATGGTAAGTTAAAAAGTCAGAAACATGAACCATCTATTGGAAGGCTTGATTCTAATATGAAGTTTTATCAGAAGCTGCAGATTCTGGATGTAATTGACAGCCAGGAGATGCATCAAAGCACGTTAAAGCGAGGCGAACATTGAACGATTGCATTCTCCATTATTTGTGGAAAGATAACCTCGTCTTATTTGAAGCCAAAACTTCAAGAGCAGAGCAATAAGGTAATTACGTGAAGCACTTTCTTCACAAAAAGGAACCTGCTTTTAGCTTATTCTTTGTCGTTTTTGCACTTCAACACAAGGCACCTTGCCAAATCTAGCTTTGCTTGCAAAAATGCTTCGGTTCAACACGCTAGAGAATTGCTATATTACAATAGAAATGAGGGTTTTGTTGTATGTAGTTGGTGATGATCATAGGAGTTCAAATATAATATATGTGAAATTTGTACTTTTATTTATGGCTTGGTAAGATTTTTTTTTTCAATTTTATGCTAATGAGAAAATCAGGTAGAAATTCAAATGTCCTTGAAAATTATTGAAGATTTGTGGTTGGGTGTTCCTTAATTAATGAGAGGTTTGGTAATCTAGCTCATGACCAAATGTTACCTTAGAGACAGTTCATTACGACACGAGTTTAGATACGGATACCCAATTTGATATTTTCAAGGACATAATGAGAACACATCTTCAAACAATTTAAATATGCAAAGAAGATATTTTGAATCACTTGCAAATGGGAGTTGGAATCCAAGTTTTTCATAATATATCAACATATTTACACTGTAATTAGATTTGATTCTTTGAGGATTTTTTAGTGTAATTAACATTTGATATTGAACCAGTAAAGTTTGTGCTTGAAGCAGTTGTAATGCCATTCTATTATGGTTTAAAAAGGTTATGGTTTCGAACTCTGAAAGTATCTGGTTGTAGATAAAGGGATGGTTTCGAACTCTGAAAGTATCTGGTTGTGGAGAGAGGGGTGCATACGTTTGACCCTCTTAAAATTGAAAAGGGGGAGGCTGACATCGCAGGTGTCAGCCCATGACATCAAGCACGTAGATCGTTAAATTAAAATTTAACGGTCTTAAATAAATTTGTATCATTGAATTTTCATCTAACAATTCAGATTTGATATTTAGGACTAACATTGGTCACTAATGTAGCTCCTCGGCATCCCTCTAAATTTTGCAACGTGAGAATCTTGCACATCAAGTTTATCATGACTTTAGGAGAAGTACCAATCTTGGTAACGTTGTGCAGAGCAAGCCATTTCCAGTAACATGGATGTTTTTTTTTTTTTGGTAATTAACATGGATGTTATAGGTGCGTTTGGTGTACTAAAAATCTCTGAAAACATATGAAAATTTCTAAAAATTTCTATAAATTTTTACACATTATTATTTTCTCAAAATTAAAAAAAAAAGTTCAATATCTTTCAAAAAAAAATCGATAACTAGAATTTAGTTAATTAAATAGTAAAAATTTTTTCATCATTCTCACTATAAACTCTCAAATTACCTAATGACATTCACTGTGACTATTTTTTTTGAGATTGTAGAAATCGTTCTAAGGTGAGTTTAGAGTAAGATAAATAGAGATAAATTGAGAGTTCGTAATGCGTGCAGTGAAAGAAAAAAGGTTGATGTGATATAAAGTTAATAGAGATTTATAGAGTTTTTTAGAATTTGTTTGCAAACTAAACGGAGCCCTAACGGATTGTAAAAATCGTTCCGACAAATTTGCACGACCAACTTTTGTTCAAACAGTTTTTACAATCCGTTTGGATAGTTTGTAATGCAAAGAAATCATGATTATCCAAAATTTTGAATTTGTCTAAATAAAAATTCAATTCGTCGGAACGATAATCTTATTGTTCATCGCTAAAAAATGCAATTTAAGATGTGTACATCAAACTTAAAAAAATTTTTCAAATCACATTTTATCTCATTCTATTTCATATTTTATTACTCCAAATACACCATGTCTTTAGTCAATTATGAGATGATGGGCATTGTTATTCTCGTGAATTACTGATGAGCTTCATAAAAATTTGGAAATTAAATGTCTGGATTTTGACAATGAGAATGTTTAGGACATGCATGCATGGTTTTTGGTTAAGAGATTAAAGCATTTGTGGTTGAGAGATTAAAGCATTTATAAACAACTAGATTTTTCCATTTGATTATAAGTGGGAGAAATGTTGTGAACGTGTCTGGTACATATATATATATATGTGTGTGTGTGTGTGTGTGCATATTTTGAGTGGATGATAGTATATTAATATTTTGCTTTGTTATTGTTAATAAGATTCGTATTATTATGTGGAAAATCTCTTTTCAATGAGTCAAACGGGTTGTCTGCATTGGAGTGAGAAAAGCACATACGAAAGGTTATCTCTCTCTCTCATACTCATAATTTCAAGCTCTTCCAACAAAAAAGAAAAGCAAATATTCCTTATGGAGACTTTATGTAAAGGAAAGACGGAGTTGCACTCCGTGTAGAGAGCATATTCCAAGAAGTGTATTAATGTGTAAACCAGAATGGTTAATATGTGTTTGGAGTTGTATGAATTAGTATATATTTGTAAAAATTGTGGTATCGTAATTCGTTTTTTGTGTGAAAAATTTAAATTTTATGTAAATTTGTAAAAATTTGTAATAAATCGTTGTGCTCCAAGTACTTATATCAACAAATTAAAAATTATTTAAAGTGACAAAAAGTAAAATAATTTATAATTTCATAAAATAAAAAATAAATAAATTTTAAAAATTTTTAAAAATTTTTTAACATTTTATATCGCCAGAAACGTGTCCTAAATTATCAAGGGATAAATCAAAGCACATATCTGATAGGGGTCGTCAGTCAAGCCACGAGTCCACCCAGTCAAAGCAAGTTTTCTGCCAGGCTGGTAATATTTTATAAAGATTAACTACTTTTTTTTTTTTTTGTTTGAAAGGTATATAAAGGTTTACTACACGCATTATAATTCAGAGGGAATTTAAATGTGGCACAATACGTTAAATCAAAATTAATATGCATTTGAATGATTCGACTGTTGAATAAATTAATTATTTAATGTATTAATCATAAATCTAAATATAATTATAAATCTAATTTAATTTGCTTAATTTATTAATAAATTTATTATCATTTATTTTATAATAATAATTATTTTTATAAATTTACAGAATTAATTAAAAATAATCAAACAAAATCACAACATCTAGAGCCCGTTTGGAGGCTTAAAAAATGGTAAAAAAGTATCAAAAATTATATTTTTTAACTTTTGATGCGTTTGGTGGAATTATAATTTTTTTCACTTTTCTGCTCTGTTACAGTAATTTCTTCCACAAAAAATTTTAACAAACATACAAAAATTACCACTTTTCTTCTCTACTACAGTAAAAAACTTACCAAACACATAAAAAGTTACTACTTTTCTGTTCTACTACAGTAAAAAGTTTACTAAACACCTAAAAGTTATAAAAAAATTACTAAAAATTACACTTTGTTCTACTAAACACATCAAAAAATTATAATTAAAAAATTACCAAAAATTTTACTTTTTTTTGAACCTCCAAACGGGCTTCTAATTAAGTTATATAAAACTAGAACGAATAGTTGGGCAAATTTATAACGCTATTGGCATGAGCACTAAAAAAACAATGTGATATATATGAAGTTTTGTATCCCTACAATCAATAAAATTTGATCAATTCGTAATTAAGGATTCGGTAAAGTCTTAAACAATTAATTAATTTGAGTTAATTTTGCTGTCCGCACAATCGATCTTCCTTGTTCTTCCTTATTCTAATTCAGGAAACAGTTTCATGTGAAACTTGAATTAAGATATTATTACTCTTTTATTTATTTATTTTTTCCGACGTGGGAGGAAAGTCAATACTAATCCAACCAGTCATAATATCGTTGGATCGATATGCAAACTGCAGTGAATTGGGTTTTTACATATCGATAGTCGGTCAAGTTATATGCGCATATATATATATATATATATATATATATATATATATATATATACATATCTATTAGGAATGTTTGAAATGATAAAAAATGAGATAATTTGAGATAATTTATGAGTTTATAATTTATATAATGAAATAAAAAATAATAACTTTTAAAAATTTTTAATATTTTTTAATTCATCAAACACAACCTTAAAGTAAAAAGCATTGTTGCTTTTGGGGCAAATATGGACCACGTAAATCGCAAATCTAAAGTGATCTAATTTTTAGGGTTGTTTGGGATGTGTGTGGTGGTCGACATCACCTAATATATATTAGTTGTTTTTATTTATTTGAAGATCGAGCAAGGGCCTCAGATTATTGTGAAGATTGGAACAACACACCGCCAGTACTTGACCGAGAACGACCTTTGTATTTGAAGAATTTTTGGCTCCAAAATTAAAAATTTAAGAAATTAGCGAAAAATTACTACAATTGTTACTAGTAGGAGAAGTATTTAATTATAAGGTATAAGGTAACTAAGAGTTATTAAAAAAAATTGACTATAATTATAAGTACAGTTATAACTAAATACACATCATTAAATGCATTTTAAGATGGTGTTTGGACTTAAAAAAAAAAAGATGATGTTTGGATGGTAAAAAAGGATAATAAAAGTACAAAAATTTGATGTAAAAGTGATGTGTAGTAAATTTTAATTAGAAGAACGTACAAAAAAAATTAGTAAAAGTTGATAAATTTTAGTTAGTGTTGGTAAACTAAACACTCCCTAATTAATGGATGAAAATTGCCTCTATACCATCTTTACTTGAGATAAAAATCACTAATATTTACCCTCCAAATTTAAAAAATATATTTTTATAACATTTTATATTTAATACTAATGTCAAGTGGCAACATATGTTAAAATTCAAGTAAGTATAAGGGAGCTTAAAAGTAAATTCTTAGAAAGTGAATTTTCACATAAAAATAATTAACTTTTAATTAATCGTATATATGATATCTTAAAGTAATTATAACCCAACTGTAAAACTAGCGGAGAGAGAGAGAGGGGGGGGGGGGGGAGAGAGAGAGATGCTTCAAGGCCTTAATGATCTTTAACAGAAGCAGCCAAAATATATTGGCCACCCCACCACCATGCATGCACATAGCATGTATCAATCAATGAAGGTGTTCCCAATTGCCCATTTTGTGCTCCCCACATTAATTTTTGGGTCACTCACCCATCGCTTTCTCTTTTTAACACCACAACAATTCTATCAATCAAATACAAATTTCTCTCTCTCTCTCTCTCTCTCTCTCCCTCTCTCCCCCCATATTTTTGGTTGATTGCTAGCGAGTTCTACCTCTTCCAATACTATGCCTTCAAATATAATTCCAGTAACCTATCTCCACTGTCTCTAGGAGTGCCAGGGAATCAGCTAATAACATATATGTATATATATATACATACATACATACAGATGTACTGAGACTTCTGGTTTTGAAAAATGGAAGTAAAGGTGTCAGCAAATAGCTTTAACTCAGCTTCAAACATGGAGAAAGGTAGTCTGGAAAACCAAAATCGTGACCGATTGAAGAAGGTGCATGACTATGGAGATCGTCACAATAATACATCATCGTCAACAGATCTCAACTTGAGGAACCTCTCCAAGGTTATTCTCCCACCTTTGGGTGCTTCCACCTATAACCAGAATCAGAATGAATCCAAAGGTTGGATCATCTCTCCAATGGATTCCAGATACAGGTGAGAAAAAACACCACAGCTATACCCAGAAGAATTTTATCCCTCCTTTTCTCTTTTCTCTTTTCTCTTCTTTCCTTTTTACTTTGGAACAAAGTAGTCTTTTTTTTCAGTGTCTCTTTAATTTATCTCCAAACCCATTTTGATTCATGTACAAGACAAATTAGATTGGGAATAAATTAAATAAAAAATAAATAAATAAAACCCCCCTCTTTTTTGCTTAGAAAAAAGTCCCAAAAAGAAAATATACTAATAAATAAAGAGACCCAAACCAAAAAAAAAAAAAGGAAAAATGAAAAGCAAGGTTTATAAGATAATGCTTTATATATATATATATATATATATTATGTACGTATATGTTAAGGGTGAATATATATATATATATATATATATATATGGGGTTGGATTTGAAATTTTTGATGTAATATTATTTTAATTATGCAGGTGTTGGGAGACACTAATGGTGATTTTGGTGGCTTACTCTGCGTGGGTATACCCCTTTGAGGTTGCGTTCCTGAACTCCTCCCCGGAAAGAGGATTATACATCGCAGACAGCATCGTTGATCTATTCTTCGCCGTTGATATCGTCTTGACATTTTTTCTTGCTTACATTGATCGAAGAACTCACTTGCTAGTTCGCCACTCCAGAGAAATTGCTGTCAGGTTAGTTTAATTAACTTCACTCTATATATACATACATATATATATATATATATGAATAACCAAAACAATTAATTGATGATCCAAATTAATTAGCGGCACAGAAAATAGAGATTTTCATTTTAATAAAAATAAATTCTTGGTCATTACTATTTAGAAGTCATTCTTGATGCCTAAAAGAAGATGTACATATATATATATATATATATATGTACATATATAGATGTGTGTGTTTTAACCCAATTAAGAAATAATATATATCCCTTCACGTTTAATATTTTTTTTAAACTTTATTAAAAGTACTTAAAAAATTAATTTCCTTGTATGCCGGACATAATTAACAGTAGTTATGAATTTGTCAATAAAAATTAAAAAAAAAATAGTACTACATTAAATTTTTTACGGGACATGAGTGCAGGGTTGGCCACAGACAAATTTTCTTGGAGGGGTCAGTTCCGAAAAAGTTTAACACGTGACGTTGACGAGTTTGAATACAGCTTAAGTTTAAAAATGCATGGCTCAAAAATTCGTGACTTAATTGGATAAAATATATTTATATTTTTGTAATATTTATTGTATTTTGGATCAAAATAATATCGTTTTAATTTAATTAAATTATTTTCAAATTAGTATTGAACTCAAACTTCTTTTTGAGCTCAAATTTATGCAAAAATTTGAGTTCGAATAAATTAAAACTTAAGTTAACTGGTCTCAAATCTACTTTACTCTATACAGTGGGAGACCGACTTAGACTGTCTTGAGTTATAGCACAAATAGTCTAGCCCAAAAACAAAATTTTTAGTTTAATTTTTTTTTTAAATGTACTTCACTCAATATTTTTATAATTTAATTCACTCTACTTTCAAAATTTTTGTTCAACTTAAATTTTTATAATCCAATTAATTCTATTCTTAAATCATTTATTCAACCCAGATCAACTCTAAATTTGAGTCCAACTTTATGTGTTCGCACGCGCTACTTTGCAGATCATCCTCTGGTCGAGTTCCATCCCCTCACTGTTGTAAGGCAAATACACGTTTTTTGTGGCTCCTCTTTCGTGTCGGCGGTCCATTTTTCTTTACTTGCTATGTTGGATTTAGACCTTTTTCTGGAGAAATTTCAAATCCCAAAAAGTTAAAATTACCGCCGCTTGTGAGCCCAAAAGATATCCTCATCAAATGGGCCTTGCTCTTGAGCCCAAAAGATGTCTTCTTTGCACCCACATTTTGGGCCTATTTGGCACAGCGAAAATAATAAAAAAATAACAAAAAATATGATTTGAAAAAATTTTAACGTTTAGTGCACACATCTCAAACTGTATTTTTAGAGATAAACAGTAAGATTTTCATTCTGATAGATTAGATTTTCGTTTGGACGGTTTCAAAATTTTGTATCAATCACGACTTCTTTGTAAACCAAACCAAACTCAAAATGCCATTGGCATTGGAATGGTTTATGGTGGACCGTTTGGACGAAAGTTGGTAGTGCTAAACTGTTGTAATGGTTTACAGTGATTCATTTAGACGGAAGCTGACAGTGTCAAACCGTCAAACAGTTTGGTGCGAACCGTTTGGACAATATTGAACTATTATGCTTTATACTTTATCCTTTTATGCAAGTGTCCAAACGGTTTCTATAATCCATCAAAACGACTCTGAAAAAATTAGTCGCAATGAGTGTCATTCGGTAATTTAGAAGTTCGTGTTGAGAATAGTAAAAAAATTTTTTACTATTTGATTAATCGAGTTCCAGTTATTGACTTTTTTTAGAAGGTATTGAATTTTTTTTTGAATTTTGAGAAAGTAAAAAAATGTAAAAATGTAATAGAAGTTTTCAAAAATATTTAGAGATTTTTAAAAATTTTCAGCAAATTTTGTTTTGCCAAACAGGCTCTTTGTTGTACCTGACTAGGAAAATTAAAACGGACCACAGAGAAGCAAGTGAGGCTACTTTTTAATAGGGAAATAAACGAGTAAAGTACTTATTTAATTAGCTAATTTCATTATTAAACTTGTTTATTTTTTGCTTACCATTATCGTCCTAAACTCATTTATTTTTTTAGTTGGAATCTAAAGCTGTCCCATCCGAAACCCGCAAAAGCCATTTATGTTCAATTGATCAAATTACTCGTTAAATACTCAATTTGAGATAAAAAAAATTAGTGAATGACAAAAATGTTAAATTTACTAAATCGAACAAAATTACTGGTCAAAGGACCTCCAAGTTTTTTTTTTTTTTTTTTGGAAAGGTAAAAGAAATATACTATAAATAGTATAAATAAATCTACAAAATACACAAGGGTATACCCCTGGAACAGTGGCTTGTTTGGAGCCAAACAAAATAAAATAAAATCTTACAAATCTCTATAAATATGAATTACGAGACAGCAAAATTTAAATTCTTCACTTATTGTACGAATTACGAGGCATTTACTTTTACAATTTTATTTTATTTTATACACTTTTATACAACTCCAAACACACCCAGTATAATAGAAATCACACTTCATAAAAGACTTTCAAACCCAATATGAAACAATTCATAAATGATCTTAACTTAAGAATTTTAAAAAATTTTATTTTAGGGATAAAATTATAAATATATAGATATATATTATATTTATTATATTATATTTTATTAAATGAGTACTTAACAGGCACCCTACAGGTATCAAGTATTAGATATCTTATAGGCATAAATAGGTATTGAGTATTGAGTACTTTACAGGCAAATCTCAAACCCTCCCAATCCAATTAGGGTACTTCTTAACAAATTTTTATCGGATTTGATCGAGTTAGGTACTTTCATGTATCCGTCCCATTGACATTCCTAACTTTTATCTTTCAACTGGAGAATTTTTCAAATTTTTATAAATGGGATCTGATTTAATTAATTATAATGGTATAGAAATTTATTTTAAATCAGAATAATTGTAAGAGTGCGAACCAGTAATGAATTTAATTTTTTTGTAACAGTTTGGACTGTTTTCTTTTATAATTTTTTTCATAAAATTAAGAATAGTGTATTTTCTTTAGGAGTACCGATTTTCTTTTCCTGCCTGCACAAGAGAGCGACAGTCGCTTTTGGGAAAACACCGGAGCACACAGACGTGTGGTTGTTAATAAAATACGATTACCCCCAGCATTCATGTTTCCTTTGTGGGCGTATTTGGATGGCAAAAAAAAAAAAATTAAAATAAAGTTAATATAAAAAGGATATAATAAAATTTAATTAAATGAAGTTGATAATTTTTTATAATATTTTTGTAATTTTTGATAAATTTTAATAAATTAAACACCTTCTGTATATATAAAGTAATGTTATATAACAAAAAAGAAATTACATAATTGATCAGAGTGAAATTTTTCTAAATCTATTGCTTCAAAATATTAAATCCACTCAAGTACATTTTAATTACGACATTTTAATTTTACTTTTCCTTATTAATAAATAAATAAGAAAAGGTTGAATTAAAAGTGACGTTTGTGAATGCTAGGTACCTGTCAACTTGGTTTTTGATGGACGTGGCATCAACAATCCCATTCGACGCACTGGCTTTACTGTTCACCGGCAAGAAACAAATGGGACTCTCTTATTCCCTACTGGGGATGCTCAGATTTTGGCGTCTCCGAAGGGTTAAGCAATTCTTCACCAGGTTATAATACATAAATTAATATTCCTTAATTAATAAATTACTTACTACTATGTAGTTACTTTTTAACTTCATTATAATTCCATTTTAATTAACTTCACCCACACTTCATTACAATTAAATATTTTAATCCATACATACATATATATATATATATATATATATATATATTATAATTTTGAGGTTTAATTAATTACCCATTCCAAATCTGGCGTATCTTATCTTAATTTCCAGGCTTGAAAAGGACATCAGATTTAGCTATTTCTGGGTCAGATGTGCTAGGCTCTTGTTTGTAAGTCAAACTTGAAGCACATTAATTAGTCATCAATTTCCCTTCGACATTTAGCTAGAAGAGAGCATTCAAGAGAGAGAATAAGTGTGTATTTTGTTTGGTGTGTGAATGTGTGTGTATATATGTATATAGGTGACACTGTTTCTAGTGCATTGTGCTGCATGCCTATGCTACTTGCTCGCAGATCGATACCCACAGAAAGGGAGGACTTGGATCGGGGCTGTGATCCCAAATTTCAGGGAGACGAGTCTCTGGATCCGCTACGTTTCGTCCCTCTACTGGTCGGTCACCACCATGACCACCGTTGGGTACGGCGACATGCATGCGGTGAACGCGGTGGAAATGATCTTCATCATGTTTTATATGCTCTTCAACCTTGGACTCACTGCTTACTTGATCGGCAACATGACCAATTTGGTGGTAGAAGGCACTCGTCGCACCATGGAATTCGTAAGCCTTTCTTCCTTCCCATGCATCATTACCAATACCAACTTACCACTCTGGGTGACATTTTTTCTATCAATTTATTTAACATTCTTTCATCAGTTAAAACTCCAAACCTGGTGAGACTTTCTCTCACTCTACCGAGTTGTGGAGATCAAAAACTTATTTATCTGTTAAGCTGATATTAATAGTAAATTTGGGTTATGATACAAGTGATAAGTAGTCTTAAACTTATCTCAATCTCAAAAATTAGTTAAAGAAATTAGAGTTTATCTCACACTTAAGTAGAGTTTGGGAAGCAAAAATGTTAACTTTTTTGTAATTAACAACTAAAAAGTTAATTTTTTATGTTTGAAAATGAAAAAAAAAATTAACTTTTTAATAAATAATTTTTTAATCTATTATTAATTTGATATTTTTGTTTCTTTATTATAAATGAAGTTTAAAATATAATAGAATAAATTTAATCATTTTAGTAATTAGTAATTAGCATTGCCAAATGCAACCTTATAAAGTTACCACCAATTTCTTTTACAACTAATGTGCAAACCCAACATTGTGCATGTTTAAATGTAGAGAATAGTTTTGCATTGAATTGATGATTAGTGTTGTGTAAATTTTGTGTGGGTGTGGGTGTGGGTGTGTGTGTAGAGAAGTAGCATAGAGGCAGCATCAAACTTTGTGTACCGAAATAGGCTGCCACGGAGGCTGAAAGAGCAGATACTGGCTTACATGTGCTTGAGATTCAAGGCCGAGAGCTTGAACCAGCAACAGCTCATCGAGCAGCTTCCAAGAACTATTTGCAAGAGCATTCGCCAGCACTTGTTCTTCCCCACTCTGGAGAAGGTCTATCTGTTCAAGGGGGTCTCCAGGGAAACTCTCCTGCTCTTGGTTGCAGACATGAAGGCGGAGTTCATACCGCCGAGAGAGGATGTGATAATGCAAAACGATGACCCGGAGGATGTGTACATCATAGTATCGGGAGAAGTGGAAATCGTCGACTCTGAGTTGGAGAGGGATCATCAATATCAGAAAGAGAGTGTTGTAATTGGGACTCTGCTGTCTATGGACATGTTCGGAGAAGTGGGTGCACTTTGTTGCAGGCCTCAGAGCTTTACGTATAGAACCAAGATCCTCTCGCAGCTCCTCAGCCTCAAAACCACTGCCCTCTTCAAAGCCATGCAAACCAAACAAGAAGACAATGTCACCATGTTTAACAACTTCCTTCAGGTACCTTAATCGGTTCTTTTTACTATTTATAATATTTTTTAAATTAAAATGCGTCATTTGATTTTGGGTGTTTCTCTTTTCATGTGTTAATGATAGGTTTAGGGTCGAAATAAAATCATAGAACTCTAATTTTATTACAAAACTTGTGTTACAAAGTCTAAACTTTAAAGAGAATTTGATCACTATTTTTCTCCCACTCTAAAGTATTTATATGTATATATATATATATATATTTGGAATTTTTCACTACTAAAATGATTATAAGCCTCTATTCATAGGCAAATATGCTAAAAGGTAAAATATAAGTTATAAACTAATTACCATAAAATCTTTCAAAATGGCAATAATGGTGGTTAGACAGCTCTGTAATTATAACTTGTTGGCTGCTAAATTTGACTTTGAGAATTACAAATTATCTTCTCAGTTAATGTTCATCTTGAACTTATTTATATTGACATTCAGATTAATTTCAATGGATTTTGTTGGCAGCATCACAAGAAGATTAAGGATTTGAGAAGGGGAGAGATATGGGTTGAGGGTGGGGAAGAAGATGGTGATCCAAACATATCCATCAACTTGTTGACTGTTGCCAGCACAGGCAATGCTGCTTTTCTTGATGAGCTTCTCAAGGCAGGGTTGGATCCTGACATTGGAGACTCCAAAGGAAGAACACCGCTGGTTAGCATTCGCAGTCCCCCCAAAATATATGTGTATATATATATACACATTAAAATTGGACATTGTAACAACTTAATTAATTAATATAAGTAGTTGTTTATTTTTATGATATCAGCACATTGCAGCATCAAAAGGGTATGAAGAGTGTGTACTAGTCCTCATCAAGCATGCATGTAACGTACACCAGAGAGGTAAAAAATTAATTACCATATAGTTAAACCTCGATTTCATTCATTCAAATTTACATCTCTGTAATTTATATATTCTTCTTTTACCTAATTTCAGTTCTTGATTTGGATATATGATTATATATATATATATATGCTAATAATAAATTAATGTCAGACAAGGATGGAAAGACTGCATTGTGGGATGCTATATCAGCAAAGCACCATTCCATATTTCGAATACTCTACCACTGCGCCGCCATATCAGATCCCTTCACTGCCGGAGAACTTCTGTGCACGGCTGCAAAGAGAAATGACCTAACGGCGATGAACGAGCTGCTGAAGCATGGATTGCACGCGGACTCAAAGGACCGCCATGGCCGGACGGCTGTCCAAATCGCCATGGAAGAGAACCACGCGGACATGGTGAAGCTCCTCGTGATGAAAGGCGCAGACATCGGTGGGGTCGACAGAGATGACGAGAATAGTTTTGCTCCGGTCCTGAATTTGAACGAAATGGAGGGAAGAAGAGAGTTGCCAATTAATGGAGTGATTTCGATGATGAGGGAGAAATCAATGGGATGTTCATCATCACCAAGTAATTGTCCAAGAGTGAGTATATATAAAGGTCACCCTTTGGTGATTAGGAGGGATGACTGCTGCACACAAGTAGCTGGGAAGCTCATTAGGTTACCAAATTCACTTGTGGAGCTCAAATGCATTGCAGGTGTGTATAATATTTGTTTTTCTCAATGTGCTTTGTTATAGTCAGGGGCAGGTCAGGGTAAAAAAAAAAAAAAAAAAAGAAAAAGAATATAATTTTTTGTAGATGAGAGAAAAAGTGCAAATATATATATATACACATGTATATCAAGAGTAAATGTGGAAAAACAATTAAGTGAAAGTAAAATTTTTGAGTATATTAGGACAACAATAATAGATTTTAGAGTAATTTGTTAGATTAATAAAGGCAATTGCTTGATTATAGTTGACGTAATTTAGTAGAAAATATAGTACTTTCGTCTTAATCAAATATTTCAGTAGTGCCATTCTACTAGAATTATTTTCTTGAAAAAATTACTAGAGATAGGAATTTAAGAATTCACGTCTATTCTTTTTGAAAGATTCTTTAAAATAGAGTAAAAAGTAATTTTAGAAATTTTCTATTAAAAGAATGTATAAGAACTCTCTACGTTTGGATAGCCACCTAGAGATGCTAATTTGGAATTTTTTTTCTTTCTTTTTTTTTTTTTTTACAGCTCTTTTCTCTCTATTTTAGAGAGAGAGGGAGAAGGGGTTTAGAGTATCTAACTTAAATGCATGTAGACCACATCAGATTTAAAATATATTTTTTTAAATATTTTTACTTGTATTTCAAATATATATATATATATATTTAATTTCCACTAGAATGAACCATTTATAAATTGTTGATGGAGCTATTGTTTGTGGCAGGTGAAAAGTTTGGATTGGATGCGAGAAACGCACTGGTTTTAGATGAACAAGGTGCTGAGATTGACTCCATTGAAGTGATAAGAGATAATGACAAGCTTTACATAGTTGAAGACCCAAATTTACTTATATAATGAACCAAAGCGGGTTATTAAGACAATGACTAATTAACCAGGACCAGCAGATGATGCTCTACAAAATCAAAATGTGTGTGTGTATATATATATATATATATATCTAAGTATGCAAACTATTATACAATATACATGCCTCTGAAGTCTGAGCACGTCTCACATAAGCAATGGAAGTTTCTTTTTCTACTTAATTTTCATTATCATTTTTCCGTCGACACTAACTTGTCATCTTCTCTTATTTTTCGGTTTTTTTTCGTTTTAATTTTGAGAAAATTTATTTTTTTTCTCTTTTATTTGTATTATTTTATTTCATATTTATCTAATCTTTTTCTCTCTTTCATACGCTACCGTCTATCTTTCTCTTCGGACAACAATTTCAAAATTTTAAAGGCCTAAATAAATATATATATATTTTTATGAAAGTTGAAATTAAGTCCAAACTTATATTATATTGACTTTTGGATCAATAATTTGTCAAGATATAAGAAAATTAATGATAAAGTTTCAAAATTATTTCTCTTGTTTGCCTTACGATAGAAAATAAAAAGAAGAAGACATGAAATTTAAGAAATTAAAATTAATTAAATCTAGAAAATCAATAACTTAATGAATGACTTTTATTTTATTATATTTTTTTAATATATTCAAATAAGAACATATATTTTAGATTTTATATTTCTTAATTCTTTCTAGTCTATTTCTCTCTCTCTCTCTCTTCTCTCTCTCTTTCTTTGTTATCAAATTGTCACTCTAAACACCTCTTCAATAAATTTCTTATTTACTCTCTAAAAATGAACCCGTGCCTTGCACGAGCTCTGGTTACTAGTACAGAGAAAAGAGGCAGTTGGATGAGACAATCAACAATTGTTAAAAGGCACTGCTAATAATCGATACATGAAAGAATAGCTGGAGATATATATGTATATATATAATTCACAATTAACAAAACTCGACCATATATTTAGGTGCCAATACCAATGTTGGAATATTTTTAAATCAATGTATGTGTTGAATTTGCAATTGTAAAGTCTTGTGGCAAATCCAATCAAATATTAGTTAAATTAAGAATGCTATTAAAGTTTCCTAAAGTGATGCAAATTGAAGAGTTGAAGAATTCTGAACAATTAAGGACATAAAATTAATCAAGTTGACCAAGATTTTGAAGAATTCTAATTGGTGTGAAGGATTACAAAACCTAATGGGATTCGGACGCAGCTTTCTGGAACGTGAATGAAATTCCAGTGTACCTCGCAGGCACGGCCCAGGTGCGCTCCAAGCACGCAGGCAGCCTGCAGAGAGCGCGCGGGTGCGCCAAGCTATCTCAGAAATTTCAGTGAGGTCTGCAGGCAAGAGGATGGGAGACCGAGGGTGCGCCAGTATTATTTCCCAAAGCGTAAAAATTCCAGTGCAGGTCGCAGGCTGGAGGATGGGAGCGCGAGGGATCGAGCTATGAATATTTTGTTCGGATTCAATTTCCTATTTTGCCAAACTAGGGCAACCTTGTAATCCTATATATATGTGAAACCAACTCTGTAATTGTAAGATATGGGAGAACATACTATAGGGACCTAGAGAAAGAGTCTTTGAGGATTGAGAGCTTTCATGTTCTTTCTCTAAATTCGTCTTGTATTTTCTTTTCACTTTCTGTGTGAGGCAGAAAGCCTGCTTGTAGGGTTTATCGAGTGATTTGAGCAAGAGTGACGAAAGGATTCGTGCGAGTGATTCATAAAGAGTCTGAGTAGAGTCTTGTAACCCGTTGATAGTGGGATTGTAAATAGAGGTTTTTCTCCCTGTGATAGGGTTTCATCGCTATTCTCTTGTGTGATTACCTTCATTGTGTGTGTGATTGTGTGGGTTTAGAATTTTCAATTGGTATCAGAGCAAGTTACTCTAAGTTCTTGAGTGAAGATCTTTATCCAAACCAATGGATCCACCACGTGAAGGAGGTTCAAGCACCAGACCCCCTTGGTTTGACGGCTCAAACTATTCATACTGGAAGGTACGAATGCAAGCTTTTCTTTTGGGAATTAATTACAAAGTCTGGATGTCAATAATTAAAGGATGGGAAGAACCGACCTATGAAGTTGACGAAAAAATTGAACAAAAGTCAATTCAGACGTGGACTAAAGCTGAGCAAGAGAGTTCAGAGTGGAACTTCAAAGCCCTGAGTGCCATATTTTCTGCAGTATGCCCTAATGAATTTTGTCGCATTTCAAGTTGTACGAGTGCCCGAAAAGCGTGGTTAATTCTGTAAAGTACACATGAAGGGAACGAACAAGTCAAAACTAGCAAGCTTCAAAAACTCACTTCTAAGTTTGAGGGACTAAGGATGAATGAAGACAAAAGGTTTGATGACTTTTATGTCCGGCTCAGTCACATTGTTAATTCATGCCACAACCTTGGAGAACCTATTCGAGAATACAAAGTGGTACGTCAAATTTTACGTTCTATTCCACGCGTGTTTGATTCTAAAGTCACAGCAATAGAAGAAGTCAGAGATGTGAACTCCATGAAAATAGAAGACCTTGTGGGATCCTTGCAAACGTTTGAAGCAAATATGGTGAAACCTCGCAGAGCGTCAAAAGGTATTGCTCTAAAGACAGTGGAAGAAGAACGTGATGAAGAGGAGTCGGATAAAGAAATGGCGCTTGTGGCTAAACGATTCGTGAGATATATGAGGAAGAATGGTTTATTTAATAAGAATAACAAGAATGAGTCACAATCTCAAGAAAAAGGAAAGAAGATCAAGAAGATTGAATATGGGGAATAAACAAGAAGAACAAGATCAAGTGTTTTGAGTGTCATGGATATGGACACTTTGCTCAAGACTGTGCAAACAAAAAGATGAAAAAGAAGCAAGTCAAAGTCATGAACGCTACATTAGATGATGAATCCAGTTCAGATGAATCATCTTCATCAGCATCCTCAAACGATGAAGGTAATTTTGTTGCTTTTATGGCGTCTCACTCTTCGTCTGCAGAAACAGCTTCTGGATCTCAAAGCGACACTGATATATCAAATCATGAAGATGATGACTCTGAGGATGAATTCAACAATGATTTGCAAGTAGCATATGATGCTTTAATTGTTGAATACAGTAAGGTGAAGAAACAAAGACAAGCCCAACATACCCGAAACTGTAAACTTCGAAGTGAACGAGATTCCTTGAAGACAGATAATGAAAAGCTCACAGGTAAAATATCTATTTTGGAATCTGACAAAACTTCTCAGTCTCATAGTGCAGAAAAGTTCAAAGAAAAACTTGAAGAAAAGAATAAAAAGATTGATGAATTGGAGAAAGTTGTTGGAGAACTTCAGGATGAGGTCAGTAAACTGAAAGAGAAGATCAAGAGTGATGAGAAGATAATTGAAAGAATGAACTACAGTTCTCAAAAGCTAGAAGAAATTTGGAGCCAACAACGAACATATGGAGACAAAGCAGGCTTAGGCTACACTGGAGGGAAAAGTACAATTGTTTCATCATCATCAGCACCTTCAGTAGCAGCAAAGGTTGTTTCAAAACCTGCAGCCAATCCCAAGACCTTCCCTAAGTCTGCTGTACCACCAAAGAAGAGTTTTGAAAAGAATAAACACTATTAGTATCCTCCTCACATAGTGAAAGGTACGCATTTTGCTAGATCCCAATCCCTTGTACCTGTTTGTCACCATTGTGGAATCAAAGGTCATATACGCCCAAACTGTCACAAACTCTATGGTCTTCCTTTAAACCATGTTAAAAATTTTTCAAAAAACCCTGAGCCTAGAGTCCCTGTGAAGAAATAAATTTCAAGTGTTTTCAAAATTTTCAGAAGATTATTACAAAAACTCACGTCCTTTTCAAAAATAAAACAGTCCAATATTTCGAAGAGGTACAAATTTCAAATTTGTTGAGAAAAAGAATTTTCATAAAAGTCAAAAACGTAAGGAAAAACCTGTCAAGACAACTGGTCTTAAAACTAGAGCTATTTGGGTTAGAAAGTCAGATTTAAATTGTTTTGTTTCACAAAATGCCCTTCACTTTGAGTCTCTAAGAAATCTGTAGGTATTTGTGCACACCATTGAAATCTAAAAGATAAGTTAGAAGTTTATTGATTAAGTTGAAAATATTTTATAACTTCTATACTGTTACCTGTACATTAAATCTTCCAAATTCATCGATTTCAATGAGTTCATAATTTTCGCATTCCTTGTAAATTGATACGAAGTGTTTTGGTGAATTTTGTCATAATTTGAAGTGCTTCCTATTACACTTGACTGTACATGCATATATCTCTTTCTCTTCTTTTTCACGAATCAAGGGTTATTGTTTGATGTGTTTAAAAAATGTTGAGGAGCTTGATATGTGCATATCAAAGTTAAAAAAAAAAAAAAAAAAAACTTGGAAAGGGCTACCGGTGGGACCAGTGAGAAGCCCCTTAATGACTCGTTGATTGTTAAGGGAATAGCTACCTACCCATAAGCGTGTGAAAGCCACCAAGTGTTAAAAAAAAACAATAAAAAGGAGGACAATTGGCTCTCAATTCATTTGGTACATCAAATTTAACTTTTTGAGTCTATGATTTGTTTGAGGGGGAGCCTATATGTATATTATAGTCAAAAACTCACACGTGCACAAGCATTTGTTCAATTTTATGACTTATTTCACCTCCTAACACAGAATTGAAGATTTTCTTGGAAAACCAAAATGTGAATCATTGATTTTATGGAAGGTGAGATATTGATGTACATGCATTGGTATACTGGAATTAAAGTTTTTTTGACATTTTTTAGTGAATTCTTCTACTGTCTCTTTTTAGTTTTGATTGTCTGTGTCCAAATCTGCACTTACACGTATTTTCCCGAGAGCCTCGTAGGCAGGGCGCAGGAGATCCTCCCTCACATTATTCTGATATCACACTTAGAAGAGGTCGTGTCATGTATGCCATACTCATGGGTTTTCGGTTTGATCTTGCCTTATTCCTCTTCCTTAATTTTGTGTGCTTGTTATTTCCATATAAAAAAAGGGGGCGTCATTTCAAGTTATGTATGTAATATGTGAACTTGTTTCGGCTATGGCATGATATTTTATATATTATGTGCTTTGGTGATGATATCATTGATCATTTCTATATTATTCCACATGGTGCCTTGATGTGTGTGTTCAGTACGTTTAGAATTTGAGCAGAATTTAAAATTTAACTTAAGTTTTGATATGGAATTGCCAAGGGAGAGATTGTAAAGTCTTGTGGCAAATCCAATCAAAATATTAGTTAAATTAGGAATGCTATTAAAGTTTCCTAAAGTGATGCAAATTGAAGAGTTGAAGAATTCTGAACAATTAAGGACATAAAATTAATCAAGTTGACCAAGATTTTGAAGAATTCTAATTGGTGTGAAGGATTACAAAACCTAATGGGATTCGGACGCAGCTTTCTGGAACGTGAATGAAATTCCAATGTACCTCGCAGGCACGGCCCAGGTGCGCTCCAAGCACGCAGGCAGCCTGCAGGGAGCGCGCGGGTGCGCCAAGCTGTCTCAGAAATTCCAGTGAGGTTCGCAGGCAAGATGATGAGAGACCGAGGGTGCGCCAGTATTATTTCCCAAAGCGTAAAAATTCCAGTGCAAGTCGCAGGCTAGAGGATGGGAGCGTGAGGGATCGAGTTATGAATATTTTGTTCGGATTCAATTTCTTATTTTGCCAAACTAGGGCAACTTTGTAATCCTATATATATGTGAAACCAACTCTGTAATTGTAAGATGTGGGAGAACATATTATAGGGACCTAGAGAAAGAATATTTGAGGATTGAGAGCTTTCATGTTCTTTCTCTAAATTTGTCTTGTATTTTCTTTTCACTTCCTGTGTGAGGCAGAAAGCCTGCTTGTAGGGTTTATCGAGTGATTCGAGTAAGAGTGACGAAAGGATTCGTGCGAGTGATTCGTAGAGAGTCTGAGTAGAGTCTTATAACCCGTTGATAGTGGAATTGTAAATAGAGGTTTTTCTCCCTGTGATAAAGTTTCATCGTTATTCTCTTGTGTGATTACCTTCATTGTATGTGTGATTGTGTGGGTTTGAAATTTTCAGCAATGAAAAAGAGGAAAAAAAAAAAAAGAATTGATCATTATCAAGGAATGACTTAAGAATGTAAACTTCATGCAATATTGCTCTCCATCATTGAATTGGACTAATATATAATCACTAGTACGACTCAATTGTAAAATTTATTGAAAAGACATTGTAGAATAAAATACTTTGTAGATACACCTGATCTGTTAATAATTAAATTAATATACTGAATAGACATTACAGAATAAAATACGTTACAAATACACTCTATCCGTCACTTATGGAGATATTGACTCAAATCGCATTATCAAAATCAAGTCAACAAAAAAATCTTAATGCCTCAATTCAAAATGGTCAGATAACAGTTGAGCCAAAAATCAAAGATCTCAATCTCAGCTATGCAAAATTAATGCTCGATGACCATAGATTCAAACACATCGTGGGATGGAAACATCCTCACCTCCTTCTGCATGCCCAACCATCGAACACCACTTTGATTGGCATACACAAACCTAATTCCTTTTTTTTTTTTTTTTTTGGTAAGTCACAAACCTAATTCCTTCTAATGAAACCTCTCAAAATTGGACTTGATTGACAGCTACTTTCCCTCCCATTTGCAGCACTATATGAACCAGGTCCATTTGATGATATCCCACCCTTCCATATCAAATTAAAGAGGAAAAATGTAATCCTACAGAGAATTCTACTCAAAAATTGTAATAAAAATAATGTGACAATAACATTTTGATAACTAAGGAGTGTTTGGTGCGATGAAAATTACTGAAAAGTTCTAAAAATTTCTAAAACTTCTAAAATTCTTTAACACATTTTGTACTCCTCGTATTTCTTTAAAAATTTTATAAATTTATATATATTTACATATTCCAATAATTTTTTACAAATTCCAATAATATTTCACAAACTCCAATAACTTTTCTATAAATCTCAAAACTTTTCAATGACTTTCAATAAATTTTGGCATAAAACCGTTCTGACGGCGTTTAAAAAAAATCATGCAGACGATTTTTCTCTTAAAAAAACTAAGCAAAATAAAAAAAGTTTCACTATTCATCGTAATTTGATAGTTGCATGTCAACTATTAAAAAATTACCTAAATTATATTTTTCGTTGTTTTTCGTCGCACCCAACGCATGCTAAATAAATAAATTCAAACAGTGCATCTTTGAACCAACTGCTCCTAACGGTGCTCTTAAAGTGTGCGGTTCCAAATTGATGACAACTATAGAAATTTGGTTATTATTGTTTTCCCTTGTGAAATCATTTTAACCAACGCCGGATGGGGGTAAAATTATATTTTTAAAATAAATAAAAATAAAATTTTAATAATAATAAAACAAATATAAAATTTACAAATAAATAAAATAAAATAAATATAATTTTAATGTAATTTTTTGAATAAGTGGGGAGAATTGCTAATCTAGCTCCTAAATTCAATCGGGTCAATACCACACACATATGAACATTGGCTGCTGACAAAAATTCGGCGGTATGCAATTACTTGAACCTGCTTAATGCGGAGCTGTTTGAAAGTTTAATTTTTAATAAATTTTGACACATTTTTTCTATGAAAAGTTGATAGTTAAAATTTATAGTGTATTTTGATAAAGTAAGTAATAATTTTTAACTAAATACTGAGATCGCTTGGAAGTCTAATTTTTTTACAATTTTCGCCTTTTTTTTTTTGCCAAAAGTTGGTTGTTACAATTTTTGGTGTATTTGATAAAGTAACTTTTTTTAGTGACTTCTGGCAATTTTTGGCTATTTAGTAAAGTTTTTGACAACTTTTTGTGTGTCTGATAATTTTAATAATTTTGAGTTAACAAGTTATTGTAGCAGAAAAATGATAAAAATTAATCTTTTGCCAAATATTCATAAAGCAAAAATTAATTATTTCATGCTCAAAATTGTTCACCGAACACTCACTCAATTTGTATAGGTTGCCAGAACTTCATTTAAGGGCTTGTTTGGCATGTTAAAAATGTGGGAAAATCTTTGAAATTTTCTAAAAACTTCTAAAATTCTCTAACATATTTTGCGCTTCTTATATTTCGTGAAATTTTTATAAATTTATATATGTTTATATATCTCAATAAATTTTTACAAATCACGATAAATTTTTTACTAACTACAATAATATTTTTATAAATCTTAATAACTTTTTTACAAATTGTAAAAAAATTTTAATGACTTTCAATAAATTTTAATATAAAATTGTTTGAATGGATTCAAAAAAAACCGTTCGAACGGATTTTCTCTAAAAAAATTGACGCAAAAGTCTAAAAATTTTATTATTCATCTCTAAAAAATGTAGTTTAGTGGTTGCATATCAAACTTTACAAAGTTACCCAGATCATATTTTTTTTGTTATTTTTTAAGCACTCCAAATGTACCCCAAAGGTAAACTTGATTTTTTTTTTAATTTAAAAAAAAAATAAACTGGGGAAGTCATCAATTACTGTTGAGAATGTGAAGCATTTGCTATGCTTTCTCTATCAGATAGATATTGTGGGGGGACCCCAGAATCCCCACTTTTTGAGGATTGAATTATGTGCACTTTCAGCCACCAAGCAATAGTAATGTAACTGATGTTGACTATTAAGTTACATATGTTGGTGGGCTACAGCGAAACAATGCCTCAGATTAGTTTTGGTATGGCATTGGATTTTGCAATCCCACCTGTGGCTGTGCTACAACATAGATTCTTCACAGTATATTACCAGTGGAAGAAAATGACATCAATAGAAAAGGTTAAAACTATGATATGCTGAGGTCCTGTTTAACCAAAGTGCCAATTTTCAGTTTGTCTTTAGTTTTTGATTTTTAATTTTTATTTTCATAATAGAAAAAAATAAAAATTTAAAAATACATCTATCAACAATTGTTAGTTTAGTTAATAGTTACCATATTGAGAGGTTAATCAGTAATGGCATCAAATGGTCGTTGATGTGGTCAGTGGTGGTTGGTAGCTGTCAGGAGACATTTGGAGTCCCAAAGTTGTACTACAAAACTTTCAAAAAAAAAACTTTAAAAGTTTTTAATTTTTTCCAATTAAATTTTACTACGTGTCACTTTTATATTATTTCCACACAAACTCGATCAATTAAAAAAATGAAATAAATTTAATTTTTTTCCCTTATTTTATATTTCTATAATTTTCCTTTACTTTTCATCTCTCCCTCCAAATTCATGTTCCAAACGTAATCTAAATTTCTACGCTGTTAATGGCACACAGCAAGTAAAGTTCATTGGAAAGAAGAGGAGGAAAAGCACGCCAAGCATTACAATTGAAAGATGCAGCCCATACTTCCAACAACTTCCAATATGTCCATTTCAATTGAGAGCCAACCTCTTTATAGATCCCATCTGATTCACAATTGAAAGCCACAACCATAGAACCTGGCAGCATGTAAATCAAACCACTAAACTCAATTGAGTGTTCATCCCAATTGCCAACAAGTGGACTTAAATTGAACTTCTAAATCACATATATATATATATATATATATTGTACGTTTGGTGGGACAGCAGCAATTTCTTCATTAGCATAGGCATGGATGGTCTAGAACCAAAATATTCCATTCCTTGAAGAAGAATATGTTTAATCTAATTTCTAGAAATAGAATGATAGGGACACCACAAAAATAAAAGAAAAGTAAAATTAGGGAATCTGCACTTAAATACACAATCTGAACGCAAGGAACCCTCCCCACCATCCGTTTCTATTTAGATAAACCAGATCAAAATAAAATACATATATATCTCCAGGGGCGTTACACTAAAAAGGCTTGAGAGAATATATTATAGGAGACTGGAAAAGAAGATTTAAAATATATATATATATGTGTGTGTGTGTGTGTAAAGAAGCCAAAGAGCACTCAATTCCAAAGGGAACCAAATCAAAATGGAAGAAAGAGAAAAGGAATCTCAGTCAAAGTAGTCAATCTTTTACAACCCAAGAAACATAATTTTGCATCATGAAATGAAGAGCTGCAAAAACAAATTGAAGATTTTCTGGCAAATCAATACACAAATATATACATATGGCACACATGCAAAAGCTCCACACACAGACAGAGAGAGACCCTGCAGGATTAACTACAGCACAAAATGAAGATTTGTAAACAGAACCCAAGAAGTTAAATTCTATACCTTCTTTCAGCCTAGATTTCATTTTTTAAATTTTGTCCAAAATCTCTCTCTCTCTCTCTCTCTCTCTCTCTCTCTCTCTTTTTCTGACTTTTCTTCTTTCAGCTACATTTCTGCCCATTAAATAATGAGAATAGCAGATTCCCAATCATCCCCTCCACTCTGTAGGGAACACCCATAATTGCACCCAGCAATCAATCCTTTTCATCATATAGGAACGAGAGCTCTTAAGCTATTCACATACTTCCTTGCCTCATTCTCCCTTCCAACTCTCCCAACACCTTTCACTTTAAATAGCTGTCAATCTCTATCACCTTTTCTTTTAAACCCATACCATCTTTTTCTCTACCTTCCATGATGAATCATTCTTCGTCCACCTCTTCTGTGAATGGCTTCTACAACATCCTCACACAAGGCCTCAACGACCTCGACTGCTCCTCCCCCTCCTCCTACAACTACATGTCGATCCAATTCCTCCAACAAGTTCTCTCGACACTTCGATCTTTCCACTCCCAATTAACCATTTTAGTCCAAAAGCTCAACTTACCCATCGGAGAGAAATGGCTCGACGAGTACATGGACGAGAGCTCGAGGCTCTGGGAGGCCTGTCGTGTGCTAAAAGCCGGCGTCTCAAACATGGAAAACTTCTACTCAACTGGTACCAATATAGCTTCTTCCATTGATGACCACCACGTTATTAGTCCACAGTTTTCTCGTCAGGTCAAAAACACACCAACTCAACAAAGTCTTAAGCCAACTGCATGAATTGATCATTAGCTTTTCGCCATATAGAAAAACAAGTCTTGAATCTTATTAATTTCATGCAAATAGTTGGTTTTTGACGGCTAGCATCGCTCTTTGTACAGGTTATTCGGTTGATCAATGGTTGCCAAAGGGAAGCAATTGGATTAGAAGAGGAGAACAGAAACTTAACGGAGACTAGAATTCAACCAATGTCACTAAGGTTCGATGATAATGTCTCGATAGAATCCAAGTTCAATGCGTTCAGCGGTTTTCGAGGTGTACTCTTTGCAATGAGGAATGTAAGTTCATTGCTTTTGATGATCTTATTCAGTGGCCTTGTCTATTTTTGGCCTGAAACTAGCTTCTGCCTAGGAGGCTATGAAGGACACACGGTGTTTGGCTCAACTTTCATGGTCTCAACAGCAAGATTGCACCAAAGAGTGGTTGCTGAAATAAACCAGATTGAACATCAGGCGGGAATTCTACTTTACGAGTTCAGGGGAGCACGAGCGGCCATGGAAGACCTGAAGGTGGAATTGGAGAGAGCTGTGGGGTATGGAACAGAAGTTGATATTGGTGACAAGGTTGAGAACTTGAAGACATCCTTTGGGGTGTTGAAGTGTGGGGCTGACAATGTAATCATGCAGCTTGATGACTTCTTTGATGAAATAGTAGAAGGGAGAAAGAAGCTTTTGGACATGTGCACTCAAAGGTAGAGAGAGAGAGAGAGAGAGAGAGAGAAATTTCAGATTTTGTGAAGCCATAGGGAGAGGGAGAGCTAAGTGTAAGAAATCAGTTGATAGGGATAGTTTTATATTTTTAGTTTTCCATTACTTTCTCTGTGTTTGCATTTTCTTCTTCCTCTTTCAAGGCACGCTGTTTTGTGGCTGAGATTGGATTTGAAGCCCCAAGGAAATCCAGCAAGGAAAATTCTATCGGAAAGAGAGTGTGATTCTACTTATCAATAAAAGCAGCATTATTATTCTCTTCATCCAAAGAGAAGAAACAAGAAGAATATATATATTAGACACAGGTAGCTTCAACAGAAAGCAAAATTTCCTGACCAAAAAAGACAGATTCTCCTTATCCGCACATGGAAAAGAAATTGATTCTTATTTTACCTAGGAGATCAGTGTCAGAAACAAACCAGATTGTTTTGATATGCAACCAAACATGTATGAGATTTGATGAGTTCTTTCCTTTCATCCTCTCAATAGAGATTTTAATTGAACAGTTTATGAAATTTCAAATTTTCAAAAAACATGAAAACTAGGCAAATTAAACAATATATACAGATACATGTATGAAGTTATGACTTCTTTGCTTCAGCCAAATTTGACCATAAGTTCATCAGTTGGGCCAGTTCAATCAATCATAAACTCTTCTAGCCAACAGAAGCCATGAATCAAGAGCAGGAGCATATATGAGAATAGTTTCACCAATTCTTAAAGCTGACTCCAAAATATGAGAAATAGAAAGAGTTCCGAAGACAGGAAAGGAATATTCAAGAACCCATGGCAGAAGCTGGAAATACATAAATATCAGGCAGAATGTTTTTCATTAGTTGCAATGTTCCCTCAATGACTTTTTTGCCCATGCATTCCTACCGTTAACAATCCTATTGGCATAAATTTTGGGGCAAAAAAGTCACTGAAAGGGATATTGTAACTAATAAAAATTTCAAATCCTTAAATGTTAAAAAAAAATGGAGTGAAGCGAGTGTGAGGCCTTACGGGTGTGAATTTGAATAAAGCAAGTATGAGAGTTAGAATAATCATATTTGATACGCATGGAGAACGAGTTTGAGGGTGGGAGTGATACATGTTTGAAAGGATAGAATTAAATGAGAATATGGGTAAATATTTGATATTACCCGAATACAAAAAAACCAACATTCTATCAAGCAATAAAACTAGAAGTAATTTTGTAAATGTTCCACTAAGGCTCATTTTCTCCGTGAAAGAATAAGTCATTCCCATGATTTTTGGAGAGAGTAGCCATTTTTCTTTTTTCCTATGGGGAGAATAAAGCGTAGAATGACCATGGCATTCTACCACCTCAAAGTGCAACAAAAGAAGAAAATAAAATGCTCATTACGCATTTCACCTTTATTCTAAACAACCAAATATAACTTCAAGAACATGATGTGGGATTTCTGATAAAACTCAGTCGGGAAAGTGAAATTTACCCATAAATGTAATTTTGTATTCACAGAAGAGTAACATTACCGACCGAGGTTGAAGGCAAAAGCAACAGATCTATCAAGGTTTCGATTTTCCCACAGAAACAAAAAAAAAAAAAAATTGCTCCTCTTGTCAAGTAGAAAGAAAATAACCATAGCCAATAAAGGAAATGATGCTACCTGCACCCATGACAGTCTCAAAGCAATATGACAGAATTTTCAACGAGGACACGGGTAAAGTTAGAAAGAGCTTTTTCAATTTGTTTGTGGGTCAGACTCACAGAAGGGCATTAACTTTCCGTCTAACCCACCCAACTTGGGTTGTCTAATTCACATTAACCTAAAGCTAAGCGGTGATTTAAAAGTCAAGTAATACATACTGGTCCATCACTTTGAAGCAATTAGGTATGTTTAGATCTGCCATTAAAGGAGGGTGAATTTTGAGCACTGTCTTCTTTTCCTGTTACCTTCCAAGGACAAAGAACAAAAAGTGTGTCGCATATCAACTTTACTGGTGGGATTTTATTCCAGCTAAAATCTTGGTACGTAACACATTTTCACATTGAGATTCTTTAGAGCCGTGACAGTAAATTACTAATCATTCCAGCAGTGCAACAATGATGGAAAAAAGCTGGGTGGTTTGAGTACAGGGAAAACAGGGGAGAAAGAGACAAAGAACTAGAGATAACAAAGGAAGATTCCTGGGTTCACTTTATCAAAAAAATTCAAGATGGTTTTTTTTTTCCTACTTCCTTTGCAAGCATCTGTGAGAATGCAGTTTTGTTTCTGAATTGAAAGTTCATTAGTAACAGTACACTCTGACCTCCGACGAGGAGATCATTAACCCAACCCAAGCACCATCATCCAAGACAAACACTCGATGAGATTCTTAAGACCTAACCAGCTGGCATCCTTGAAGCCAATTATTGCATTCCATGGGGTTAGACAACAATGTCTCTCACCATCAAAGAAGAAAAAAAGTTTCTTTCCTTTTTTCAGGTAGTGATTCCTTCTCTCTTTTCCCTGTTTTACTTGTCCTTTCTACCCTGTCTTTTATCTTCCACAATAAAGATGATTTCAAAAGTTATCCCTAAATAACCAATTAGTGCCAAACATATATATATTCAAACAGATGTATTATTTTACGAGGCAACCCCAAAAAAGATACTGGGGAAGCTTCAACTTTGTGAATTTTTTTATTTTTATTTTATTTTTGTTTTTTTGGCTCTAATTCATACCCTTCGGCCACTATTTCAAAATTTGTGTAACAAAACTTCCAAAAACTACGTTCCTAATTTAGTAATTTGCCAACTCAATTTTGTAACTACCATATATCACTCCATTTAGAGTCTACAAATAAAATGATAATTTTACATGTGTCGCATGTCTAGCAATATATATCTATATATATAACACTACAGTTGATTTAAGTGAAAACAATCAGAAGCTCAACAGATCGATTTGAACAATGAAAAGAATTTTCATTTTTCCCTCTCTCTGAAGAACAAAAAACACATTTTCTTGAATGCAGTTCTCCTTTTCTACCACGCATCAAATGGAAGTATTGCATAACAGGAGAGTGCCTACTGACAGGGTGGGTAGGGTAAAGAGAGCTGGATCCAAGCATGGATCTACAAAACTTCCCGATATATATACATATATACCAAACAGTTATTTATGTAAATCATAATATCCAAAGTAAGTGAATCATATGCTCCACAAAAAAATAAAAGAAATGGCACACTGAAGATGTCCTATTAATCAATCAAGGAGTAATAGTGTACAATCCACCTGCATTATTGTTTTTGAGGGGCCTCTGTTAACTTGATTGATTTCAATCACCTTAACTATCAGTTTCGCCTTTATAGGCAAAGAGAAAGGGAAATGTGTTCCATCATTTGACAATAAGAGACCACCATATTTACCCGTAACCACTTTTTTTTTTTTTTTCAAGTATCAAATGTCCAAACAAATTACTTCTGACTAGAATAACAAACATAAAATTTCATCTCATACAATATTATATATTTTGTAAACTGACTTAAAAGCAACATGATTGCACGAAACAAAAAAAACAAGCAAGTTGAAACGTCGAAATGGTTATAACTCGAATAAACCACCAAAAAAGGCAAACAAAAAAGGGCAAGCCTAAGTCTGAGGAAAGATGCACACATTTCAGATTGAGAAATGAATTACTTAACCACTAGCCTAGTAAGCGGTTTATCCTGTTGGTTTCTCAACTGGCGCCCAAAGTTCAAGCCCTTGTTGACTAACAGTAATAATAATAATAACAACAAATGAAGATAACTTCCTCAGCATGAAAGACTACTAAACAATAGAACAAACTGAATAAACTGCAAAGCCAATGTCTGGATCCCTATGCAGTAATGCATAACTACCCTACTCTACTCAGCATTACGTACCAAAAGAATTTGAACTTTTAAATATAACAACAACAGATACTAAAAGTACAACATAACTAGTGACAAAATGACCCAATTCAGGCCCCCAGTGAAATTTTTAAAACGTTAAAATGGTTCTGACAAACTATCAATGATAATAGGTTACACTGTTACAGGATTTTCTCTTCCCAACAAGATGAGTAATAAAATTCTCAATAAAGATTTACATGGACATCAAGTGAATTAAACACGAATGGAAAAAATATGTTTTATACCATCAAAAAATTTAGTGAGTGCAAAATAAGGAATAGCGGTTAAGAAGATTCGGGTGTTTGCAAGCTCCCATATCTTATGCAGATGTATTTACTGGGCTCTCCAAAGTTTTGGAGACTGCAAGAGAATTGCTTTTCACTTCCATTGTTTATCATAACCTCTCCATTCATGGCACAGGAGCTGCATCAACATTTTACCAAAAAGGCGTAATGCCTGCACTTGCACTTTCCGGCAGAATGAGAGCAAGTATGGATGTGGCAAGTGTATTTGCCTAGCGCAAACAATTAGAAAAGCTAAAACAAGTGCAAATATCAGAACTGAATTAGAATCAGCACTTGTTACCACGTGCAGCAGATGTCAGTGCAGGGAGCAGGAATACATCCCTTCATACAATCCAAATTAATTCCTGTGTGTCAAACCCCCGCAATGCAAACTGAGTTGCAAAATTTTCAACTCAGGCCCAAAGCTCAGCAATATCTTTGTTGTGCTGAAGACCCTTGAGGAAAGCTTTCTGAAGCCTCCCGTGTTCTCTCTGAACTGCACTTGAAATATGTGCAGCTTTAAGGAGAATTTCAGCCACACTCTCAGAATAGAATCTGCCTCTAGACAGCCTCTTGATGTCATAGCAGTAGTACCTGAGGGCATAAACATTAAAAGCTATAATGAAGTACAAACATCATTTAAACAACTAAACAAGAAATGTAAACTTCGAATCTGTTATGCAGTAAGATCATCACTCACCAATCCTTACGCCTCCAGGTGTGAGAGTGCCATTGTCATCAAATATGGCAACTTTATTGAGAGTAATGTGACACATCTCACAGACCTTCTCAAAAATCTTACCTATGGAAAAACAGAGATAGATACAAAATATAGGGACATCCCAGATGACTAAGCATCAAATCAACTTTTACATAATGAATTAGTCTTAAGACTCATAACACATTCACAATTTGAAGCAAAGTAGGCATGTAACAAACACCAAAATCAAGCACTAAATATGGAACTATAGATATTGATGCTTGTTCAATGTTATTTTGGCAAAGTAGCTTATACACTACTATGAAAAGAGGAGGAAAGGAAAACAGCATTAAAGGAGCTGAATTTATTAATTCTTTTAGTACATGATTTAGCAAAAATATCAAAAGTTTAGGCAACATGTTTATCAATTTTTTTTTTAGTGGCATTGAATTAAGTATTCTATGACTTATAATGACTTATGGTCATCTCCTTTGGAGGTGGCAGCTTAAAAAGTAGCTTGGGCAAGCCCTTGTCATTAAAGTGCTTGCTTGGAAGCTGATTGCCAACTGCTGCTACTAATATTGCAGTTTGTCAGCTACCTGTCACCACTTGTAGAAGCTGCTTGTAAGCTCTTGCAGCCTTTTTATGCGTATGTACTTTACCATGAAATTACTTAACGAAGGTTAATGGGTAATAATTTCAGATTTGGGAATTTTCTTTTACTTCTTTTTCCTTACCTCGTACCGCTAGATCTCGAGCTCCATTACTCGTGAAATTCAAGCCATGCTCTCTGGAAATTAAAGAAATTAGCGCTCAAATCTGAATTCCACAATTTCAGCCTTGATCAGAAGTTCATTCTGTTCACCACCTAATTTATTTGTTAAAGGCTCCAGCTGACTCCTTTTTTGTAGTTCTACATGGCTATTAATGTCACTACATTGGCCTTAGAATAATAACAAATTCACCATATAATTTGGACCAAGCACATAAATAAAGACCAAGTTAATGCCCAGTGGGGAAAACAGAAACCAAAATTGTTACTTGTAATATATACTATTATATAAGGAAACATTAGGAGTATTGGTGAAGCCAACCATTTAGTGAAACTTTTTAATTCTTTCCATTAATACCTTTCAACCATCAATAACCACCCGCAACTTAAAAAAGGTGTATAAGTAATGTTTTAGATTCTTTAAGTTATTTAAGTAATTTTAGCTTTGTATTTTTTATTTTCCTTATATGCCCCTTAACTTCCCACTACTATTGTTTGTCTTCTTAGAATACTCCTTAATTACTAACTATTTACTTAAATGCCAGTATTTATTATTTGAGATAAATGTTTCAATTTTTTAATTTTTAATTAATCTTTTGATAAAGAAAATAAAAATAAGGACAAAAAAAATACTGTGTGTTTCTCACACACACACACACACAATGTGGGACTGCACTAGTACTATCATAATAAGGGAAGAGTTAGGGTAATTGATAATGCTATAATTGGTGAAGTTATCCACTTGGTGAATACCATTTAACCACCAACAACGTAAAAGAGGTGTATAAGTATTTTTTAAATTTCTATAAGCTATTTATTTTCCTCGTGTCCCTTGTGAGTAGTCAATTCACCAACACAAAACCAGGTATCCCTACCCAATAAAAAGCCCACTCTAAAGTGCAAGCAGGTACCTTTACGAAGATAAACAAATTATGTGGTAGGATGGTAGTAAATATCATATTTGTTGAAACCCAAAATATATATATATATTAAAAAAAGAAAAGGGGGAAAAAAACAGAATCCTTCAACCCAAGTAAGCATTATGAATATTTAGTAGAAATTGAAATTAGAAACGAAACATAACTAGCAAATTTTCACCTTTGCCGCAACAAGACCACTAATTTGAGCCATGTCACACATTAACACTGCTCCACATTTATCAGCAATCAGTCTAAACCTTGCATAATCCCACTCTCGAGGATAAGAGCTCCCACCACAAATAAGTATCTTGGGGTGGAAATCAAGTGCCCTCTCCTCAAGTTTATCATAATCTATGTACCCAGTCTGTGGGTTAACCTTATACGGGAGGCTTTCAAAAAAAAAATTGAAGCCCCAGAAACGTTCCTCCCGTTAGGTGTATAGTACCCATGGCTAGTGCTCCCACCGGAATGGGTATCCAATCCCACTATAATATTTGATCCCCGGGTAATAAGAGCCCTGTGTAGACTGCAAAATTCGCTGATGTACATGAATATTGTTGAACATTTACCCCCTACTTCTCCAAATCTAGACCAAAAAAGCAGTCAGAGCACGCTCACAACATAACGTTTCAATCTCATCAATACATTGATTACCACCATAATACCTCGCCTCAGGCATTCCTTCTGAGAACTTGTTCGTCAAATGGCTTCCCAAAGCTTCCATTACAGCCCTGCGCACAAAATTCTCAGAAGCTATCAATTCAATCCCCTTGAATTGCCTCTGCTTCTCCTTCTCCATAATCCCAAAAACAGCAGGGTCTGCAAAGCAGAGCGGCTGATTTGCCCAAGTGCGCACACCCCCCGCCGATCGAGACTTTGTGGCTGGATCAGAACCCGTTTCGAAGAGGAAGAACACGACACTAATTCCTCGTCCCTCCTCTTCAGACACATCGAATGCCCCAGAATTCGAAACTCCTCGACCTCTCTCTCTTCGTCTGCATTCTCTCCACCATCATTCTCCTTCTCTTCCTTGAAATTTTCCGTCTGCTGCTCCATTAACTGCAGCGGAATCGGCATGCGAGATGTCGCGGAAGCTCGAACCAATCGGGAACGAAATCGAGTCGTCGCCGATTCCGGAACGGCGAGGAGCAGGCGCAGACGAGTGAGAGAGAAACCCTAGGGAGAGGTTCGATTGGGTGTGCGTCAAATCCATAGCAGAAGCGTAAACCACCAAAATGAAATTAAAAAAAAAAAAAAAAAAGAAACTTAACCCAATTCAAATTCAAGGCTGAAAACAACACGAACATCCACAACAGCGTCTGAAGCAGTCGGAGTGGCAGTATCGGAAATTGGATCGCCCAGAGGTTGAGTACGTGGACGAACCCTCCATGGAATTCCCCAAAACACTGTCCCCGAACTCACCTACAGAGTGCGTGTGCGCGCGCGCGAGAGGGATTGAGTTTTTTTTTTTTTTTTAAACTCTCCATTCCTTCTATCTCACACTAAATTTTATTAACACTCAGAAATTATTTTTTTAAGTCATAATTTTTTTTATCAATATAAAAATTTAATTTTCTTTTGAAAAAAATAAAATATTCAACAAATAATAGACCAATAACTTAAAATAAAGAAATATATAATAAATTTGTCACTGAGTGAATTTTATTTTTCATTTTTTATAAAAAAATAACTTATTTTCTATATTAACTCTCGTATTTAAAGATATTTTTTAATAATTTTTTATTAATTTAAATAATATGCATAAAAGTTATTAAAATAAAAATATTTCTAATATGTCCTTCGTACTTTTACCAATCTATTCTATTAAAAAAAAAAAACTCGCTTTTTTACCCAAAAAAAAAACAAACAGAAAGAACAAAAATCACTTATACGCAATTTGTATGTTTTATTTTAATTTTTTTAACAATGGTCCCTGCAGGGGACCAAACCAAACGGCCGTTGGCGTTTCCCAAACTTAAATTTGAATCCCGCTTCCTCCTTGTGGATGTGTATTAAAAAAAATAAATAAATAAAATAAAATAATGGTCCCTTCTTTGAAAATTAAAAAGTCTATGATGAGACAAAAGATGATTTTTTAAGTGTAGTGACTGTATGTAGTGAAAGAGAAGTTGTAGATAGATTTTGTACATACTTACAGTCTGTTTGGTACTCTAAAAAATATTAAAAAAATCTTTAAAAAATTTTAAAATTTTCTAACACATTTTGTGTATTTTGCATTTCGTGAAATTTTTATAAATTTATATATATTTACATATTTTAACAAATTTTTACAAACTTTAATAAAATTTTTACAAACTTCAATAACTTTTCTATAAATTCTAAAAAATTTTTAACAATTTTCAAAAAGTTTTGATATAAATCCGTTCGAACAAACCTAAAAATCCATTCAAACGGATTTAAAATCTAACATTCTTACGCAAAAGTCAAAAAGTTTTTGTTGAAATTGATGAAAATTCGTTTCAACAGTATTATTCATCTTTGAAAAACGTTATTTGATATCAAATACTAAAAAATTACTCAAATCATGTTTTTCGTTATTTTTCGTTTTTTTCGACACTCCAAACACCCTCTTAATCTTTGTGATATAAAATCTCTTTGACTACTACTTTAATTTATAATCCACCCGTTATACTAGAAATGTTAATTTTTTCTTAGCATTTTCTAATCATGTTTTATGTAACAAAAATATGATTATATATTTTTTAAATTATAATTATTTATTTGGTAAAAAAATTTTAATCCTTCGTATCATGAAATTCTAAATCGTCCCCATGGTTGCCAATTAGCCCTTGTTGTTATCATGTGGCACTAATTTAAAAGAAGTATAACATCATAAAAAATAAGCAAAAAAAAATGTAAGATAAAATAATATAATAATAATAAGTTTGTGGTATAGAGTATATATATCTTTGCGGATTATTACTTTAAAAAATATTAGTATGCAACTTATTAAATAATTCAATTTATATATAAAACAATATTTGATATCTGAAAATTGTGAATTTGCGATGAATACACAATACTTACTGGATTCAAATTTAATATTTATGTATAAAATAATATTTTCATTATATAATATTATTTTTAAATTGTTTATTTCCACTAGTAAATTAAATAATTATTTTGCATTGGTAATTTGAATGCCCAGCCCCTAGGCTAATTAAACAAGTCACTAATATTAATTGTTAAATTCTGCATTTCCTTTTTTACTACAAATTTATGATGGATAGTCATTTTACAATTTACATTATTTTTCTTTTCATCAAAATTACATCTCAAATTGTTTATTCGATTAATGCTATATTTGATAGGAGGATTAGATGATAAAAAATAAATAATATTATATAAAATTGTATATAACATGTGATTAATATTTTACGTGATATTATTTTTTAATAATTGTTTAGTGGGATATAAAGTGAGATTAGATATGGGGTAAATTACACATACACCTTCTGAACATTTGCGAAATTACACATAGATCCCCTCGACATTTCAAAATTACATTAACCTCCCTTATTTTAAAATGTTAGTAACACATAGACCCTTCCGTTAATTGGGAGCCTAACTCCGTTAAATATTTACTAACAAAATTTTATCCTCAATTAAATTAAGTTAATTACAAATAATACAATAGAGAGCTATGTGCCTCTCTTCCCCCAGAAACTACAAATGCAGAGAACAAAACCTAACCCTAGAAATTGAGGAAAAAGACAAACCAAGCAATTAGCAATAGTTTGCATACGAAAGGCCACCATTGACGACCTCCTAGCTATCCAAGCCTACAACCCACCCATCATCGGCATCAACCTCGGTGGCATCATTCACCACTGATCACTCCGCAGCCCACCTCCGGCGACGCCGACGCCCTCCTCTCAATCCCTTGGTTCCTCAAGCTCCTCTGCAATGTTACAACATTGCATATGCTTTCCGTTGCTGTAATGTTACATAAACCATTCTGGCCCTAAATATATATATATATATATACACACCCACTTGGTCTTTTGCACCACTAACGGCGTCAACATGTCCGGCACTGACTACTAGCTCACCAGCGATACCCATTTGGACAACTTGGTGTTTTGGTACCATTTTGTAACGCCAGCAGAGATTCTCTCTATCCTCGAAAAGGAATAGTAACACCTAACAAACCCCCTTCCATTGCACATGCATCTCATGGCTTGTCGGCCGGAAGCTCATCGAAATCCAACTCATTTGGGGAGAGGACTGCATAGAACAAATTGGGTCGATCTTGAGAGCAGGTTGATGAGAAGAATCAGACGTCACCGAGATCGTACACGTGTCGGCATCTGGCTTCTTCAAATGTGAGATGATGCTCTGCTCTTGGAAGCGAATTGGTTCTCAGATTCGCTCCGGAAGGCCGGATGGTGCTCCAATGAGGTATTGGACGCGTTGCGCTTCGATTTCAGACCCGAGAATGAGAGAAAACCAGCTAAGAAGCTGTTGTCGGAGCTCGTTGATTGAATCGGCAAACTGACTACACACTCCTAACCTACATGCCCGTTGACGACAAATAGCACACCCACGGCAAATCAACGGAGAGAGTTTGGTCATTTGGGCGGTGAGGTAGCGCCTCCACTAAAGACCGAAGCACTAGAAACTTCTAGGCCATGTCCTGGATCGTCACAAAATCGTGGTCGGCTTCAATTAGATGATAGAAGGTATTTGTGGGGGTTTGGGATTTGTTTCTGAGATGAGTTCTAATTTGTTCTGCTGCTACTTTTGAGGGAGATGAGGTGTTGTATAGAGAGAGAATGGAGAGACCGGAGAGGGCAGTGGAGGATTTGAAGAAAAGTTTAGCCTTGTCGACGGAGCTACCGCACTCGTCGGCGGGGGCTACTAGAATCGCCATTGCTAGCTTGAATCGAGGAGGGCTGCCGGTGTGAGAAGCTCACACAATGGAGGAATCAAGGTTTCCTTTCAAGGGCATATTTGTCCTTTTATATAAAATATTTTGTTGACTCAGTTGACTTTTAATTTTTTGTTAAAATTTAATGGATTATTTAACGGAAAGGAGGTCTGGGTTACAAATATTTCAAAATAAGGGAGGTTAATGTAATTTTAAAATGTCAAAGGGATCCATGTGTAATTTCACAAATGTTCAGGGGGTCCAAGTGTAATTTACCCTTAGATATGTTATTTGATATGAGATATTATAATCAATAATTTTAAACTTTTAGATTTTGTTGAGAATTAAAGTTGGAGATGAGAGACATACCATCGCACCCCCTTCATGGGATGGTACATATATACCCTTTTTTTTTAGAATTAGTAATATGAAAGAATTATTAATTGATCAAATGCTAAAGTTCCGTTTGATAATGTTTTTATTTTTTGTTTTTCTGTTTATATTTTGAAATTTTTGTAATTGGTAACAAAAATATGTTTGTTAAACTTCTTTACGTTTTTTTGTTTCCAAAAAAATTAAAACTTAAACAGAAAAACGTAAACAAAAAAAATTTGTTTTCACTCTTTTTTTTTTCTATTGCAAATATTTTGCCAATCCTAATACTTTATCCATTTTTGTTACATCATATTAAAACAACTTATTTTATTCAAATATTTTATTAAACTAAAATTATTTTTAATAAATAATATAATTAAATTAAATTAATATGTAATATCTATTATTAATTTATTTCTAAAAAATAATTAAAGTAAATTAGTTAATTTAATTAATGAGAAATATATATTATTAAATTATTTTTTATAAATAATAAAATAAATTATATTAATTTAATTTAATAAATAATTTAATTAATAAATATATTTTATTAAATTATTTTTAATAAATATCATAATTAAATTAAATTAATAATTATTTTAATTTAAATAATTTATTCAATATGAATTATATTTTATTAAATTATTTTTAATAAATATCATGATTAAATTATTTAAATTATTATGAAATATATTTCATTCAATTATTTTTAGTAAATAAAATAATGAAATTATAATTAATATAGGGTGTGTTTGGAGTTGTATAAAAATGTATAAAATAAAATAAAATAATAAAAGTAAATGTTCGTAATTTGTGGAGTGAGTGAAAAATTTAAATTTTGTTATTTTGTAATTCGTGTTTATAGAGATTTGTAGGATTTTATTTTATTTTGTTTAACTCCAAACGGAGCCATATTCTACATTTACTAGATTGAATGATGCAATATTTATATTTTATTCAATTATTTTTAATAAATAATATAATTAAATTAAATTAATGTAAAATATATTTATTAAATTCAATTAAATTTTAAAAAACTAATAAAATTAAATATTTTGTGAAAGTAAACAAATTAAATTATATTTCTAAACACAGTTTCAGTTTTTATTTCAGAAAAAAATGATAACGAAAGACAAAAAATAAAAAATATAAACATATAAACATAAACAGAAAAATAACAGTATTATCAAATGACCCATAAATTTGTAAGTTTGTAGGTCTCAGGAGATTACAAATCCAATTCCTTTTCCAAATCTCCTGAAAAAAATAACCTACTGTTGACATATACTGACCTTTTACCATGCATTTGGTTGAAAAAATAAACAAATAAATAAGGAGGATGGAAATAAAAAAAGGATAATACTCCATTTTTATTGTTTGGTTGAAAAAGAAATAGAGATAAAAGAAAAGACAATGGAAGAGGTGATGGACAAATTGGAAGTGAAACTACTAAATTTGTCGTTCTAAATCTAGGCAAAAGAGAGGGGAAAAGAGGAGAGAGAAAGAGAGCAATAAAAAAAATGTAATGATAAATTAGAAAAGTGAGATTCACTTTTCTTAAAATTATTTTTAATAAAAAACTAAATTATAATATATTCATACACATATAATATATTCATACACATACCATTTATTTTTTTTATTTTTTTACTCAACCAAACCTACTTCGTATGCGTTTGGAATAACAAAATTGAGATAAAATAAAATAAAATAATTTGTAAGTTTATAATTTATACAATGGGATAAAAAATAATAAATTTTTAAAATTTTTAATAATTTTTAACAAAATTTTAAAATTTTTTAATAATTTTTAACAAATTAAATGCATTCTTAGCCTGTTCTACTTTTTTTTCCTTTCCATTTTCCTTACTGCCGGCTTTCTTTTTACCAAAAGTACTGTTATACTTACTAGGTAGCCATACTTTTTTTTTTTTTTGAAACTCGGCAGTCATACTTTTTTCTAGTTTATCCATTGTTTGAAATCCGAAGTCTGGTCACGCACATTTCCAGTTAGTTAATTGTACGAAAATTGCGAGATTGTATGATTGTTCAAAATTAATTAAAATTTATTATTTATATTAATTTTTTTTACACTTTTTAATTAAATTTATCACATATTACTTTATATCAAATTATTATACTTTTACTATACTTTTTTATCAAACTTTTATTAACCAAACACTCCCTAAAAGTTTTTTGTACACTTTTATAGTCAATTAGGGCCGGTTTGACCAAATTTTAATCAAAAAATACAATAAAAATAAAAAGATGTGACATAAAGGTGATATGTATTAAATTTAATTAGAAGAAAGTACAAAAAGTAGTTAAAAATTGATAAATTTTGGTATAATTTGATAGGCCAAACACGGCCTTAATTGTTTGAAATCCGATGTCTTTCAACCGTTCGGGTGTTGAAAAAATGAAAAGCCAAAAATAAAGGAAATGAAAGAAAAATGTTTGTTTTCCAAGGCAACCAACGGCTAGAAAGATGAAATTCAAAATTTCAAAATATTTTCTTCCATGCATTTGACAATTTATTTTGTTTTTATTTTTTTTACTTAATCTTATACAACCATGATTAATGGGCTTATGATGGGTTTGGACTGAAAAATCAAATGATAAAAAATTCATTTTTTATCTTGCTGTATTTTACTTTTTGTTAATGAGATAAAAAATAAATTTTTAAAATTTTTTATTATTTTTTCAAAATTTTTTACCGCCCCATACAGAACTTATATTGTAACGTTATTTCAATAAAATAGTAATAATTATTATTTTTTTAAATTAATAATAAATAATTTTACATATAAATAGTTACATAATAATTAAAATATTTTTATTTTAAATTTAAAATTGTAATCAATAAAATAACATTTCTTTTTGTTCCGGTAATTTTTGTTTTTATTTATTTTTATATTTTTCTTATTGTTGTTTTAAGGTTATTTTGTAGTGTAAAATTAATTTTTGATGGTATTATTGAACTTGTATTTAACTTATTGTTAGAATTATTAAACAGCCTGTCAGTCACAAACAGTCTTTGCCTTTTATTTGCTGCATTTAAAAGCGTAAGTTGGTAAAGAAAATGAAATTAACCAAAACGCTTTGAGCACCGATTCACACACGCAGGGCTCGTCTCGACCTTTCCTCCCTCTTCTCTCCTCGAATTCGAAATTCTCCCCAATCCAATCTCTACATATATATTGTGTCTATACCTACATTTTACATATTGATCGTAATTGAGAATTTGGCTCCGTTCTCTGTAGTTATCGAGGTTTGATTTCGATGGCGGTGGGAGTGGACTCGCCGGAAAGCGTTGGGGCGGCCGGAGTTGCGATGGAGTTTCCGGCGACCGACAGGATGGATTCGATGCCGAGGATGCCTCGGAGGCTTAGGCGGAGGCTTTTGGAGAGCAATGCGTCTCCGTCGACTGTTGAAGAAATCGAAGCCAAACTTAGAGACGCCGATCTTCGTAGACAGGTATTTTTCTGAGTTTTGTGGTTGCTATTATGTTCTAATTTTTGTAGATTTTATTTTTCTGATTTTTTTTGGTTTTGTTTTTGGGGTAGGTTTCTGACCCATCTTTAGTGTACGACAACCTAAAAAATGTTGAATCGAACTTGTTTCTTGGTTGAATTGTTTTCTACTAAAGAATCGTTGAATTGATCTTGATCGAAATGACGCATTTGTGTTTGGTTAAGTTCTGTTGAGAATACTATATCAGAATCATTAATTTCTTGTTTGTTTATTTATTTATTTTTTTCTTGCCTAATTTTTGAAAATCACCTAGTCTTGTTTGGCTTGTACGAGGAAGTCGAGGAAATGAAAAGGAATAATTTTTAAATTGTGTTTTCTTTTTGTAAGAAGAAAATACTCGAATTCAACTAAACAGAGTTGTGTTAGGTTTGAGTGTAGTTCAGAACACATGATGATTACGACAAGATTTTAGACTTGTATAGTTTTTTTATTTTTATTTTTAAAAATTTTTTCTCTCCCCTTTCTTGTCATGTGACATAATTGATCTTAAATAAGATTTTATTAATTTTAATTTTGAAAAACCTTTTTCAGCATAAGCAACTGTTACCGATATGGGCCTTAAACTTGATCGACTATGATTTTTTCTCTCCCCCTTGATGTTGTCCAAAATTTTTAGGTAATTGAATGTGTATATATATTATATGTTTATATAATATATACATTTGAGGCCTTAAATTCAGTGGGGGCCTTAGGCCACCGCCTAGCTGGCCTAATGGCCCAAACGGCCATGATTTATTCCTCTGGTGCTTTTTTTCTCGCATGGGAATATGTGTGTCTCTCTCTCCCTTTCACACATACAGGGTCATATAAAAACAATTTAATTTTTTAAGTACGTGTAAAAACAACTAATATTTGAAAATATGTGTCCCAATATCATAATCACATTCTTTCCTTTTAGTTTGTCCTTTTTAGGCCAGGCCTTTCCTTTTCATAATTTCGGGTGTTTGGAAATTTTAATGTGTCTCATGGTGTTCAATGGCACAAGGGTTGCAACCTTACTTCTCATTTATAAAAAAAAAAAAAAGTATATTTTTTTTGGTTCAATTTAATCTAATTTAACATAGTTTTTCCTTTTTATGTGGTAGTCCTTCATTTGTGTATATGTAGGTTTTGGCATTTTAGGTCCTGTTACTGTCAATTTTGTTTGTATAAATAGGGTTTCAAAAATTTCCTGTATTCAGCTCCTCAAAATTGTAGTTTGGTCCCATTTTGCATTATGAAATCCATCCAAAACATTCTATTTATACTCTCCAGGCTTTTGGTTTTTTCACTTAGTTGGTTTTTAATGTCACCAACATAACTCTTTTCTTTTATCATTTTCTATTATTTTGAATGCAGAGATTTTATGAGAACTTGTCAAGTAAGGCTCGCTTAAAGCCAAGAAGTCCTCCCTCACAATCTTCATCTCATGAAGACAACCTTGGTCTGCGACTTGAGGCTAAGCTCCAAGCTGCTGAGCAGAAAAGGTGTTTAAGTATAAGCTTTGTCCATTATGCCAAATTCCTTTTATCTGTTATGATTAAAAAAAGCCGATGCTCTAACCGCATATTGCTTTAATATACTGGCCTTAGTTATGCTCTTGACATTTTTCTTATCATTCATTGTGAGTATGAAGTCATAAGCTTTGGTTTGTAAATGGATGGTATTCCAATAAAAAGTTTATTTATTAAAAAAAAAGGTTATTTTTCCTCATAGCCTGGCTAGGTTATCTCACTTGGTTCTTTTAGAAATATATATGGTAATATCTTCTATTCAGGATATTTTTCTTTTGTATATGATTTTCCTTTTATATTGTACACGTCTGTGTTATAAATAAAATGCAAAACAACCTTAATGGGTGTGTTAAACCATTCAATACTTGTTTCTTAACATAGTATTAGAGCCAAAGATAAGCCTGTAAGTTTTTATTGAATCCATTTTGTTGCCCAGGGGACTTTGTCTTACTTTTATTTGAGTAGTTTTTGTCCTTCTTCAATCCTAGCCCAAAATCTTAATCCTAGATTGAGGGAAAGTGGGAGAAATAAGTCAAACTTTCACGTCAATGTTCCGATCACCTTTTGTCATGGGCATCACTCCAAAACCGACGACTCCAACTAAGCCTTTCACATTGCTGGAGAAAGCCAGCACTAGTTTTTCCTCATGAGTGGAGTCGAGATTTGAGAAAAGAACCTTCATCCCATCTCAATGTGATAGATATTCCAGCATGACACCACCTCTGAGAGGTTCGACAGCCTCTAGCGACCCCATCATCGAATCCCCACCACTGGAATAATACACATACGTCTTCAAGTGCTGCATGGTTCTTATCGCTTTCTTATCCTGATAATGTGTTAATTAAAGAGACCCCTGCCCCCTCCCCCCAAACAAGCAGCACGACTTTGAGGCAAGACCAGGATGAATAACAGTTGATGTACCTATCCATAACTGCCTTTGCAGTTTGCTAATGCCTTCATTGTTTGGGGAAACAGGTTGAGCATTCTGGCAAAGGCTCAGATGCGCTTAGCTAAGTCAGATGAGTTGCGCCAAGCAGCAAAAACTGGGTTAGAAATGCGTTTTAGGAAGGAACGTGCAGAGCTAGGTACAAAAGTGGAATCACGGATTCAGCAAGCAGAGGCAAATAGGATGCTTATTCTTAAGGCTCGCAGACAATGGAGGGCTAAGCTAGAGGAGAGGGCATCTCAATCATTATTACGGAGGATGGCTCGAGAAAATAATTATAGGGAGTCTGTGCGCGCTGCAGCTCTCCAAAAGCGTGCAGCTGCTGAGAAGAAGCGATTATTGTTGCTGGAAACTGAGAAGAAGAGAGCAAGTGCTAGGATACTGCAAGTGCAAAGGGCCGCCAAGTCTTTATCTTATCAACGTGAGACTGAAAGGAGGAAAATGAAAGACAAGTTACAAGACAGACTGCAAAAGGTATGCACACAATTTTTCATCAACTAACATCTTTTACCAAATTTATCACATTTTGTTACTTTGGTATTCAAGTTATGGTAATTCCATATTTCTTCTTAAATTTTATGTAGGCGAAGAGACAGAGAGCAGAATTTCTTTTTCAAAGAGGAAGGCTGCATGACCCTGTTCATGTTAATTGGAATAGGATGCACGAGCAGGCTGACTTTCTTTCCAGAAAGTTATCTAGGTGCTTTTTCTGTAGAACATTATTGACCTTCGATATGAATTCTGGTCTCTCTTCTAGCATTTTGTTGTGACTTGCTATTATAAAGGCATTCCTAATGGATCAGGTCATATAATACAGCTGTCTGTGGGTCCTGATTCGTATGCATTATACATTACTACGAGGATGCACATACGATGCATGTGATGATTAATTTTTTACATAATAGGTATTTGAGGGTATAAAAGTAAAAAAATAAGCAATTGTGAAATGGCAAAGTAAAATTACTTGTTAAGGGTGGTTATTTTTAAAAGTTTACTTGCGTACTATTTGTAGTCATAAGTAGTTGGAGAGTATTAATGGAAGAAATAAAATGGCTTCATCAAAATTTAAGTTTCACCAACTACCTCCCGTTTCTGTATATAATAGTATAGATAACTTGGGGAGCTTTCCTATTCTTTTTGCCATTTATATTGATTTGGAACTAAATAATGCATGTGTTTTGGCATGAATGGTAGTTGAAATCAATGGCATAGGAGCTATCTGATTTTTGTGGGTGAGAGTGAATATTTGATTCATTTTCTTCTCATTGATACATTTTTTTATGCCAAATATTCTCCCATCCACGTCTTTAGGGATTTTAGTTGGGTGCATAATTAAATTCTGAAAAATCATTCACACTTGTTAAAATAAACAAAAATTAAATATATATAAAAAAAAGAGGTTCTCAAATTTTTGGGGATCTAGTGCCTTTACGCTGTGATCATTGTGCTTTGTAGGTCCTGGAGACGGTTCCTTAGTCTAAACAAGACTACCTTAGATTTGGCAAAATCTTTTAGTGCTTTGAATATCAACAAGAGATATGTGAAATCAATGCCTTTTGAGCAGCTTGCACTACTGATTGAAGCGTCCACTACCCTTCAAACTGTAAAAGCTTTACTTGACCGCCTTGAGATCCGATATAAACTGTCAAAGCCTGTTTCTGCTACCACTTGTCTTTCCAGTTGGCATGACATTGATCATCTTCTTAAGAGAGTTGCTACCCCAAGCAGGAGGGGTACACCCAGATCTCCCAAGATCACAGATGCCAAGAGAGAAGGGCCCATCAAAGACACTGTCAGGAGCCCGATGCAATTATCAAGGTACCAGGTGAGAATTGTGCTGTGTGCCTACATGATACTAGGCCATCCAGATACAGTTTTCAGTGGTCAAGGAGATCGTGAAAGTGCTCTGGTTAAGTCCGCTGAAAAGTTTATTCAGGAGTTTGAGTTGTTGGTAAAGATAATACTAGATGGACCTGTCCTAAGTTCCAATGAAGTGTCTGACTCTGTCCTGGAAAGACGGACCTTCAGGTCTCAGCTTGCAGCTTTTGATGCTACATGGTGCTCCTACTTGAACAGCTTTGTTGTGTGGAAGGTTAAGGATGCTGTCTCATTGGAGGAGGATTTGGTGAGAGCAGCTTGTCAGCTAGAACTCTCTATGATTCGGACTTGCAAGATGACTCCAGATGGAGACATTGGTGCTCTTACTCGTGACATGAAAGCTATTCAGAAGCAGGTGATATTCTTAAATTCCAAATGTCTCCAGCAGTTTTACCTTATCAACGTCTGAAGAACACTCAATTAGAGAGGTTTTGTTATGATACTTTACACTGATCACCCTGAGTTGGTCTCTGAGGTCAAATTGGTTACTTTTAGAATTGATCAATATTCTTGGCAGCTTAAGCATTTGCCATTTGTGTGTTATCTCTTCCTCGGATGAGTCTGATGTCATTTTTCTAACTAACATTGTTGTAGGTCACTGAAGATCAGAAAATGCTGAGGGAGAAAGTGCATCATCTTAGTGGAGATGCTGGGATTGATCGGATGGAATGCGCACTTTCTGACACAAGAATGAAATACTTTCAAGCTAAGGAGGATGGAAGTCCAGAAGGGTCCCCAATCATGCACATCTCATCGCCAAGCCCACCTAGTTCTGCATCTTTCCCTTCTGTTGCCAAATCAGATAAAAGAGGAAACATGTCAGAAGGTAATGGGAGGCCAAGCCCTGTGGTTCGCTCTTTATTTAGTGATAACTCTCTGCCCAAAGGACATCATGGTTCATCTGCTTCTAGTAGCAGTTTAGTCAGTCAATTCCAAAATTCTGGTGAGAAGTTGGCTGTGGAGAATGAGTTGATTGTGAATGAAGTTCTTCATGAGCAGCATCATATGTTTGCAGGTAGTTTGAATGTCACTGCTGAAGAACAAAGCACGATGAAGGTTAGTATTTTATGTGCAATGTCTTGATTATAAATTTCTAATAAATTATGACTGCACATACAAAACTGGGACTGACTCAGGAGACAGTATTAGCTCCCCCAAAACAATTCCAACAGAGCAGAATAAATAAATGATTATGCCTGTAACTAGCAATTTTGATTTTAATTGACTTTCTTGCATTATTTATAAACCAAGGTACCATTTGCATGAAGAAGGAACTTATATGGAAATTGTGTCCTTTATCAACCACTGATTTGAGCCTTATGAATAGGCATATAAATTCACTGTTGTTAACAGTGGAATTGTCAAGTGAACACAGTTTTAGTTGACACCTGCTAATGATAAGTGAAAAATGTTCATAATGGCTTGATTGTTCATTTCTTTACCATTCAGTCAAAGATAAAAGAGACAATGGAGAAGGCTTTCTGGGATGGCATCACAAATTCTCTGAAACAGAATGAGCCTAAGTATGACCGTGTTGTTGAACTGATGAGGGAGGTGAGGGATGAAATCTGTGAGATGGTTCCTCAGAGCTGGAAAGAACAGATTTTGGAAACTATTGATCTGGACACTCTCTCTCAGGTGGCATGCTCAATCAATTATTCCTTTGTTGGCTTTACTTTACTGTATGGTCTATACCAAAAATACAATAAGTTCTCTCTTCTCCAGGTGCTGGATTCGGGTAAGCTGGACATGGATTATCTTGGAAAGGTTCTGGAGTTTGCATTGGTCACTTTGCAGAAGCTTTCTGCTCCAGCTAATGAGGATGAACTGAAGGCTGTTCACCAGAAATTGCTTAAAGAACTAGCTGAGATTTGTCAGACTGAAGATAAGTCAAACCATTCAAAAGTCTTTGCATTGGTCAAGGGTATGCGTTTTGTCCTGGAACAAATACAGGTATTTTTTTTTTGATAAATAATACTGATATTTGTTTATGTATTCTCTTTTTCTTTTTTTCTCTCTTTTTTTTTTCTTTTTTTCTTTTAGTTATACTCTGTTGCATATTCAAATTTAATGATTGCCTATACAATGTTGTTCAACCACTTCTCTACGGTGACATGCCATTTAAAGCACTTGTCCATGGCAGCTCCTTCCGTTGTTTGAGACTTCTTGAAGATTATTTTTTCTAAGTGGAGACAACATACATTTTTTTTTTCTTTTAATTTTGTTTTGCCTGGGGGAGGGCAGGGTTTTGTATTTTTTGTAATGAGTGAATAGTAAGGGACAAAAAAGGGGAAAAGGAAAAGAAAAAGGAAGGGAAAACATAAAATCCTAACGCGTGTTCTTATTTGTGTAATTCAAAAATATAAGAAAATAGAAGGCACTTCACTGTATTCAAAAAATAAGAAAATAGAAGGCACTCCACTGTCAATAAAATAGTTATCTAATTTAATTATTTTTAATTTCTCAAATTTCATACTTTTCCCTTCAATTTTCCACCACAAACCAAACAAAAGAAGTAATTTTGAATTCTCTTCCTTTGACAAATCCTTGCCTTGCCAAAATGCTTGATCCAAACGTAGCCTTAGTGAATTATTAGAGAAATTAGGGGTGGAAAAGAATTGACTGAATAAAAACAGTATTGAGTAGCTGTAACTAAATGGCATTCCCATCTAGAATGATTCTTGTAAAAAGTCATATTTCCAGAGCATCGTTCATTTTTTGTGCATTTCTCTATAATATGTTGCTTGTATGAGTACAAATTTATTAATAATAATTTAATCGAACAAAAAAAAAGTTGCTTGTACAGGTAAGCCAGCAAGCATGACTTCTTTTTTGTGTGATGTCAGGCACTCAAGCAAGAAATCAGCAAAGCGCGTATAACAATTATGGAACCACTTCTGAGGGGACCTGCGGGTATGGATTACCTCAAAAGTGCTTTTGCCAACCATTATGGACCTCCCTTTGATGCTTTGACTGCTCTACCTATGACAATGAGCTGGCTTTCATCTGTGTGGATTACCAAAGATCAGGAATGGCTTGAACACACAAATAAACTCTTGGAGTTGACTAGAAGCCATGAAAGTTCATCTCAGAGCCTTCTTCCTTCCACCACACTCAGAACTGGCGGAAGTGTTTTGGTCAGAATGGCTGGCCCACACAAAAATGCCACAAATGCAACAGGTGGCAAACTCTTTGAAAATGTTACTTAGTGAAATACTTATGTTGTCGTGTTTGGATTTTCGATTTGTGGGTGGAAAAGAAAAGTGAAGCAAAAAGATAGGAAAAACAGTAAATTTATTATTATTTTTGATTGGCTTAGAAAAATGAGAACAAAATGAACAGATATATTTCCAAAATTTCTATTTCTTTTATATGGTTAATGATGAATGGAGTAGTTTCATTTCCTTATTGTTTATCTTCTCTCAACAATTACTTGATCTCAAGTTGCTTAAGTGGTGTTAGAAATAAACTAATGGTTGTAATTTGTAAAATTTGATGCACCTAACATGAAATGTTTTGTTTAAAACAAGTTACTTGGTACAAAATACAACGCACTTCTGACACTGCCACTTGTTCTTCTGTTATATGGTCAGATAATAAACATCCAGAATGCAAGGGAGAGAAGGTTGATTTGTTAGTGAGACTTGGCTTGTTGAAGTTAGTGAGTGGGGTATCTGGTCTAACACAAGAAGCTTTGCCTGAAACTCTGAAGCTCAACCTCGCTAGGCTGAGGGCTGCTCAAGGGCAACTTCAGAAGATCATTGTGATTTCTACTAGGTAAGTGAACTCTCTCTCCCTCCCTCTCTCGCACACACAAGATTGATCTTATTTGAGTTGAGTAATTAGGATCTAGAATATCTTGAAAAAAATGCGATACAAACATGCGGGAATAAATGCAAAAAAAATATTTTTCTTGTGTAATATAACTATGTATACAGAATATATTTTTATTTTCTATATTTATATATTAAATAGAATGTAATTTTTTTATTGGCTATATATGGAATTTTATTTGCTTGCCTTTTAAGGATGGGGGAATTGATATTAGGAGACTGAGGTTGGTTAACAAGGTGTTACTGGGAAGGTGAGTTTGGTGCTTTCTTTGTGAGAGAATTTTTGGAGAAAAGTGGTGTCATCAAAATATGGGGCACAATTGGGGGGGGGGGGGAACTAGACTTCTAATTGCGGCTTGGGATCTCATGGGATGAATTTATGGAAAACAAGGAAAAGTATCCGTAAAAGATGGAATGAGTTTGAGAAGTATTTGGTCTTAAAAGTTGGAAAAGGCGAGAGGGTGAAATTTTGGAGTCACCCGTGTGTATGTAGGAGGCAGCTTCAGGGCATGTTCCTTGATGTCTATGCTTTGGCCGTGAGGAAGCCTTAGTAGTTGATCATTCTGCAACGATGGGGGGAAGGACAGCATAGAGTTGTTCATAGAAATCTTTTTGATCAAGAGATTGAAAGCAGAATGATGCAAATGCTACATGATGTAAAGGTTGGGGAAGGGGAGGATGAAGTGAAATGGAGTTTTTCTAAATCATGGTGCTTTGAGAAGTCCTATTACAATATGCTAATTGGGAGGGGTTTTTTTTTTTTTCCTTGGAGGTATTTTTTTTCCTTCGTTCATGTATGGTAAGATTCTCACCATTGATAACCTTATTTTGACGAGTATGGTCATCATCGATGGGTGTTGCTATTGTAAGAGAAATGGTGAGTCCATCAATCACTTTTTTGTTCACTGTTCATGGTCAAAGGAATTGTGAGACTTGATACTCCATGTTTTGGCATGGCTCGGGTGTTTTCCAATGATTTGAAACAATTGTTCATGACATGGTGGGGATACCAAAATTTATGAAAGGAAGAGGAAGGTTTGGTTTGTAGTGCTGTTTTGCATTACATGGTTGATTTGGAGGGAGCAGAATAGAGACTTTTTGAGGAATAGAGGCACCATTACATAGATTTGAAGGAGCTTTTAATGTATGCATCGTACAGATGGATTTCAGAGGGTTTATATCTGAATAGGATTTTTTTTTTTTTTTTTGGGTGGGTCTTTTGTGGAGAGTAGGGAGTTCTTAGGTTTTGGTTGTAAATGAGTGGCATCCCTCTGATGCCTTTTCTTTTATTTAATAAATTTTACTTATTAAAAAAAAATGTACACATTCCACCAAAAAAAAAAAAAAAACATTGTTAAAAAAATCTAATTTAATATTTCAGTCCATAATAACATTAAAAAGCAAGAAAGGAAGAGTCACAAGATGACATTAGGGGTTTCAATTGCTCAATGGCCATGTTTTCATAGATTAGAATAGATCCATTCTAATCCTTAGAGTTTCAATGCCTCTCAATGAAAATGGATTTACTGAACTCTCGACTTCAGATAATATGATAGTTGCAGACATGCCATGCCAAATGGACTTTGTGTTGTCTGATAGTTACAGACATGCCATGCCAAATGGACCTTGTGAGTTTCAAGGGACACACAAATTAGTTTTCATCTAGTGGATCCCTGAATGAGCAGAACTTCCATGCCTTTATTATTTTCTGGATGTTTTGTCATTGTTTCACTCATGCATCCTTTCTGATCCATCAACTTTATTATAGTGTTCTAGTTCTGCGGCAAACTATTCTCAGCGAGCAAATGTTACACAACCCGTCAGACATGGAAAGTGTGGCGTTTAGCTGTTTCAAAGAACTTTCTGACCTTCTGGACTCCACTGAGGAAGCAGGTGTCCAAGAAATCATTGAAACACTCGGTACGTTTGCACAAGGTGACGAATCAGGGGATGCCACAAAACTCGAGTCACGGAAGAACATTATGGCAAGGCTGTTAACGAAGAGCTTGCAAGACGGGGATCCAGTTTTTGTTCGGGTGTCGCGTGCTGTTTATTTGGCTGCAAGAGGAGTTGTGCTTGGGGGAAGCGGACCAGCCGGCAGAGAACTCGCAGAGACGGAACTCCGCCAAGTAGGAGCAACTCCGATGCTTGATAGGGTGGTGGAAGCCGCGACGGTGTTGCTGGTAGCATCTTCTGTGTCTTGCGGTGTTCATGGCCCATGGTATGCCCACTTGGTTGAGAATATGTGAAGGAAGGTATGTACCTAATCTTTCCAAGGCCTTCTAATACGTAATTAAGTTGTGGATTGGTTTCTGCTGTTAATAAATATGCATAGACTAAGAAAGAAAAATGTAAATGGCATGCAAACTGATTAAAGGGCCATAAGGGCTTCTCTCGTAGTGTTTGGATTGAGCTCTTGCTCTCCTTTTCTTTCTGGTGCATTGAGCAAAAATGGAAATTGCTATGCTCTTCCCAAAGTTTATATAGAAATCTTGCACCGGATAAAATGTTGTAGTGTAATTGAAGTGTATACTTGCTACGAACTTATGAAAGTATGGACTGCCTGTGTCTTACATTTAATGGTATGGGATACTTCTGTTGCAGGGTATTGTATCTTAATAAACTAGAAAATATTATAGGAAGACTGCAGGCTTTCATATTGTTTACACTGAAAAGACGTATTTGATGGCTGTTTAAAATTTTAAATTCAAAGACATCAATTTATCTCGCACCTAACACCCACGCCTCTTATCGTTCTTATTAATTATTCCTATAAAACAAAATAAAACTCCAACAATTTCTAAAAACTACTAAAATTCTATATTACACTTTTACTAATTTTAAAAAAGTTAAATATTTTTTAATTATTCCTATAAAACAAAATAAAACTCCAACAACTTCTAAAAACTACTAAAATTCTATATTACATTTTTACTAATTTTAAAAAAGTTAAATATTTTGTTAAAAAAAAGTCAAAAATTTGGTAGAAAATTAACCGAATGCAAAAAAATTTTTTGACAATGTTTCCCAGATTCAAAATTTTTGAACAAGTAGCCATTGTGAGTTGAGTTTACGAAACTGTTCAAATGGTTTGTTTCATTTCATTCTTACTATTTAATATTTTCAACCATTTAAACAATCCAACATACGAGACTTGGATTAAAGATTTTTTGAATTCATTAAAACAAATTTAGAAAAATCTTTCTAATAGTTTACAACTGTTCATCTTCAAAAAAAAAAAAAAAAACACTATATACTAAAATTTATCAAAAATAATGTTTTATCTTATTTTTTTCTTGTTTTTTTACTACTCCAAATGGCACCTTCATGCGTTTGGTTTTTATTTTATATATCATTTATCGTCTCATTTTTGTAAGTTAGAATATTGAAATTTTAGTAATTTGCCGGCGCGAAGCCTGACGATGTCAGTAAAAAGTGGTTGCGAGTCAATTATTTTAAACTGTCAATATATACTTCTATTATTTTGGTATAACCTATGTGTTCGGGAAGTCAGCATTATGATTTTTTCTAAAATAATTAAATTTATTATCTTATATTTTAATTTTTTTATTATAAAAAATAAAAATATCAAATTAACAAAAAATTTAAAAAATTTATTAAAAAACTAATTTTTTCCCCCCTTACTAAACACCAAAAAAAAAAAAAAAAGACCTAACCTTTTAATGAACACATTTTTTAGTGGAAAAATGGATCAGCAAAATTTCTTTGTTATAGTTTTGACGGTGTAAACCCCCCCCCCCCCAAAAAAAAAGAAAAAACAAAATAACACATCAAATTTTTAAAATTTTAAATATAAAAAAGAGGCATAATGGGCATATCAAGATTCACACTATGAAGACAAAAAATAAAATTCCCGAGCTGAACCCCCCAAAATCATAATAATAAAAAAAAAAAACGATACTAATTTACCCTACATCTCCCATCCATGGGGATTACAAACTGGTGGAAAATCCATTTCCTTCCAGCAGGAGCACCTACTAGTTCATGTACAACGCAAAGAATCAGAGAACAAGAAAATTAAAAATACAGCGACAGAAGGGGGGGGGGGGGGAAGCTTTATTGCACAATACAAATTCTCGGCTATATGATATACAGTTACTACATAATCGTATCGATTGTGGGCTCATTTGAAGTAAGAAAAAATAAGATAAATTGAGAAAAAATAAGATAAATTGAGATAAAATGTGATTTTGAGTTAATTTTGACGCCGTTTTTTTTTTTTGAAAAATCGCAAACTATGGCAACAGCTTTTCAAATCCGTTCCCACGAATTCAAAAAAAATTTAAAAAATTAGCGACAATGGTACTCATTTGAAAGCTTTCGACACGAAGAATGTGATTGTATAAAAAATTTACACATTCGGTTAATCTATTTTTAGATTTTTTTATTTTTTTAATGAAATATTAAAATTTTTTGAAATTAGTGATGGTGGAAAAATTAGAGTTAGAGGAGTTGTTAGAGATTTATAGAATTTTTTTTGGAGATTTTTTTTACTCCAAACGAGCCCTGTATCAACATGTCACACAAGCAGCGATAGTCCAAGAGGTGTAAGCTTGTGACAAAAGTTTCTGGGATTTTATTCTGTGGACTTCTATGCTACGGATGAAGGAAACTCTGTGCATTCTGTATTGAAAACATGTAGTGGTGGTGGTGGTAAGAGGTAAGGCAGAAAAAGCTACCCCCCCAAAAGCCTCACGCGATGAGGCATGCGCAAGTGTCTTCGATATAAACCAACAATGCATAGGACGAGTACCACGACAAGTGCAGGAATTTCAATCGCAAACCTGACCCCCCAGAAATCTGCAGATACATTGACTCTTTGTTTACAAGATAAATATGAAAAGACAGAGTAAAGTAACTTGATAGGTCCAGAAGTTGGTATCATTATATAATTTTGGATTGACAACTCGGGTCAATTCCCCTTTTTTGATAGATAATTTATTGAAAAGGAATCGAGAGAGAGAGAGAGAAGATGACAAAACACACACTCCCTCTTTCTTGCAAATAGAACATCAATGATTATACTGTTCTGACGTTGATGGTGGGGACTGCCAGACCATTATATTAATTAGCAATATTTTTTATTTTAATTTTTTTTAATTTTACAACTCATATTTACAATAAACAATGTGTGCTTATAATTAAATATTCCAATGTAACATTGTCGTGTAACTAAAAAGCTGAATAAAAATACCTTTATGCATAAATTCAAAGCCACAGATCTTGCAGAGACCACTCAGCAATAACTGTAGAAGAGGAAGGCAATCAAGATCCCACCAAGATAAGATAATTTATGGAACTAATTTTAAGATAACTAGACAGTGCACAAAAACTACACAAATGCATGCATACATATATATATATATATATATGGTACGATTGGTAGTAACAAACAGTTGAATCGCTGTCAACTACTAGATGAATATTAGTACAAAATCCAAAGAATCCTGTGTCGAATATTTCATCTACCTAATTATCACCACATGAATTCAGCAATTAGTTATCGATATGCATCCACCACCCATAATCTACCATCAGCCACTTTGTCAAAATCTATTTTCTCCACTAATACCACTCCCACATGCTTTTAAATTTCTTAACCTCTTGTTTCTTCTCCGTGGATTGCCTCTCCAAGCAAACCCAGAGGCCTCACTGATGTCTATCTCTGAAATCCTCGTTGAGAATCCATATAGTATACCCTTCAGATAAACACAAAGGCAAGTCATTAGCTCTTTACCTGGTAACGTTCTTAATTATCTTTCCTTATACGATTCAGGAGTTTTCATCGTATGCTAATTAAAACCCTATAGTAGCAGGAAGCATAAGAAACACCCCAGGTGTTTACAGTTGGAACTCCATATCCCCAGCGGGCTACAAATGGAATGAACTACCACTGTCTAGTTTTATCAAAAAGGGTTCCATTCAAACTACCTAAATGGCTAACTTTCCATTGAACATAAAGATACTCTAGAAGAACCATCCACTGACCGCTGAGGGGAGATGGAAAATAAAATTAACCACCCTTCTGTCTTACTTCTAGGGTGAATCTCCAGTCTGTCAAGATGGTCGTTCTATCAGAAGATGTGCGAATGAATGTTATGTCAGAACAGGCATTACTACTTCATATAAGTGTAGTAAACAAGAAAATGGGAATCAGATGAGGGAATAGACATTACATCCCAACCAATTCTCTTGTCCAACATATAAACTTGACATAATAAGTGAAACACATCATGAAGCAAGCTGTGATTATGTAGGCACAACAAGCTCACTTTCGAGGTAGTTAAAAAAAGAAAGAAAGAAAGAAAGAAACCAATGCAAGTTCCCACATTGTGGGGTTTTTAAAAAGAAACTATTTTCAAGGTTCGATTTCATGATCCCCAGATCTCATTGAAACAACCTTTACCGTTTCTACAAAGCCAAAGCCAACTTTCACAAAATGGATGACAAATATAAACCACCTGGTAATTTTAAGTCCAGCATTCCATTGGATCATATTTCTTTGTGTTGTAATTTGCATTAAGTGTCAATGAATTATGCTTTGAATCTATTTCTTTTCTGACATCTCTGAGAAATGGATTAAAAAAATCAATGCATTACAAATGACACAAGAAGCTAAAAAAGACTAGAGTTAGGAAGGATGAAGGAAATTTTAGAATCTCAACCACACCTCTAGATAACATTTGAAACATAAGGCTGCGTTTGGTTTGCTAAAAAACTTTGAAAATTTCTGAAAATTTCTAAAATTTATTCACTTTTTATTTTATTGTATGAATTATGAACGCATAACTTATCTTACTTTTTACCACTCCAAACACATGAAATAAAGTAAGATAAAGAATGCAAAGGATTAGCCACTGTAAGATGGACTTACTGCAACCAGGCGCACTGCAACATAGTTTTCTCTCAATCTATCTGGATTCAACAGTCCTCTCCACATTGCCGTGCAGAGCAACGGTAGCTGCTGTACTTTCTGCAAGAAGCAAAAATTTCATATGAGAACTAAGAAAAAAAACATACTGGTCTAATGAGAGGCACAAGACAAAATGAGAACACAAATTGCAAAAAATGAATGAGATTTCACGCACGTAACAAGCAAACATAAATTTCTTAACAATAAAACAATTGATTCCATTCTGTAGAGTAGAATTGGTAAAAAAAAAACAACTGCATTGGGGAGACTTCTGAGAACAAACATCAAAAATGGAAAGGACGACACAAAAGAATCAAAATGGAAAGGTTTTCTTTACTTTCGACTTTTACGGTATACCATGAGATTGCTACTACAGTTTACAACCAAAACCTTCAGAATTATAAACTTCAATTATAATGAGACAATTATCTGCTTAAAAGGTTAGACGCAAATTGCATTTCACCCCCTTGAGCTTTAAGCTCATTCACTCTACCACCTTGCATGTTCAAATGCAACACTAACCCTCTTGTAGTCATGATTGAAGTGTAACTACTAAAGTTTTAATAGAAAATGTAAAAAGATAAAACAGTCTCTCACTAGCACCACCAAAGATTAATTTTGCACTAGTATGACTAAAAAATAACCCCCAAACAAAGGTAGAAGATAAAAGTGAAAAGAATCCTAAGCTTAAAGGGGTAAAACATAATTAGAGCTAAAACTCAATTCTACAATTAAATTAAAATGTAAACTTTTTTTTTTTTTTTTTATGACCCGGAACCTGAGTCTGTTGGAACTCCCACAATCAGGAGCCCCGACCTGCTAAACCGGGGGAGGGGGGAGGGGTCCGACCCAAGATATCCCCCAGTTCAGTCACAGTAGTGCACCTAGTGCGATTCGAACTCTCACCCTCTGGAACTCCCACAATCAGGAGCCCAGAAGGGACACGCCTCGACCACTAGGCTAGACCGCGGGGTCAATTAAAATGTAAACTTACCATAACGAGACCGTAGGCGCCACCTACAAAAAGGCGATTGTACTTCTTAACTTTCTTCAAGGCCTCAACAACTTCCGCATCCTGCTGAAGTGGTAGTGATGTCTCTGGTGTCAGCTTGCTAATGAGCGAAGAGCAAATGGGGCACTTGCAACGCTGCAGTGCATTTCTATAGTTCCAGAACATCAAAATGCAATTGGCTGTATAAGAAATAATGCCACCTTTTAAGTTTTCAATTAAATGCTAAATATTACAACTTTTAGAAACAAAATCTAATTTTGTTTTTTTTTTTTGGGGGGGGGGGGGGGAGAGACATAAGATGAAAAAAGCTAACAAGAAAGTTGGAATTTTTTTTTTAAACCAAACAAAGCCTTAGAAGTGACAGTTTCTTTTTTTATTTTTATTTATTTATTTATTTATTTTAGCTTCCAAACAAATAATCGGTTATAGGACACCATTGAGCATTAAAATTCTAATATATATATATATTCTACGTATGTTCATAGAATAGAATGTGGTGAAGGAAGGGAAAAAGAAAAAGGTCCAATTTTTTAAGCCTATTCTATCCTTTTCTACTCTTCCCTTTTCTATTCAAATTAGGTCGAATTGAGCCAAAAAATTCCGTGATGCTCGATCAACTGAAAATCATATCCCATTTTCTTCCCTTAGCCCGCATTTTAACATCAACCAAGCAGAGGGTTAGGGTGCCACAATGTCGATGATCACATACAAATCAATCAAAGGAAAATTGAAAACAACATTACGCACCGCAAAACCAGTGCCCGCAGTTCGTCTTGCATGGAACGGTGTAGCTCCCAAAGCAAATAGGGCAGCAGTCATCACCAGGAGGGGTTTCGCTATTTTCTTCGTCTCCGACCGCGGCCATATGAGGTGGCGCCATGTCTACGTCTCTCTCTCTCTCTCTTTCTCTCTCTAGGTGGGCCAGGGGTTTTCAGGTCCCCAATCTCTCTCTAACCAAAACCACCACGCCCTCTCATCTCCTCATTTCTCTCTTTCCTTATATAGACGAATCCGGGTTTTTGGTGCCTTGGTTTCTCTCTCAAACCAGAAAATCAAGGTCATCCTTAGCTTGGTTTCCCTCTCTAAACAATGGCACCAGGGTTTCTTATCTCTCACTGCCATTTCTTATCCTCGTCTCTCTCCAAAATTCAAATTTCAGATGCTGCGGTGTATATATAGGCACTGCTGGTCTAGGCTGAAAGTGGGAAGTCGCATCACCCATTTTTTTTTTAGGTTAAATCACACAAATCTCCCCTCAACACTAGACCCCAGAGTGAAGCACCTCCATCCCACATTTTAAACTTTCCGTTCGAACTACTCCGCGCTTCGGCTCGATAAAAGTTCGGCAACTCGGTCCGCAACTAAGATCAAATTTGATTTATGATTATTTTAAGGTACGTTTGGTTAGTTGAAAAATAAGAAGGACGGAAGGAGTAAAGGAGATAATACCTCCTTTTTGTTGTTTGACTGGAAGGTAAAGTAAAAAGGGCAAAAAAAAAAAAAATAATAAAGGTGAGGTTCACCTATTTCTATAAAAAATGAGGGAAGAGGACGAAAGAAAAAGAAAAAGAAAAAGTATTTCTAATAAGCCAAATGCACTCATTGATATGTGTGATAAAAATTTAAAAGTAAAGCCCACCCTTTTAAAATAATTTTTAATTTAAAAAATACACAATGAAACACACTTTGTCCTTCTCAATTTTCCTTCCTCCCATTTTTCTTTCCTTTCATATTTTCTTAACAACAAACACATTTTTATATTCAAGCTCGAACTTGAGTTTAGAAAATTTTAATTTGAAAGTTTACAAGTTGATTCGATAAAATAATATATATATTTTTAATAATAATTTTATATTTTTTATAATATCTTATTTAATATATTTTAAACTAAATGATGTAATTTTAATTTAATTGAATTATTCGTAAATTAATCTCGTATTTATATAAAAACTCGAATCGAACTTAAAAATGTTAAAACTCAACTCAATTCTATTCATTTTACTCTGATCTTATATTGACAACCCTTGTTTTAAAACATTTCTTACACATAATTTCTTTTGTTAATCAAATTATTAATTTTGTAAATGAATGTTTAATTTATCAAATTCCATAAAAAGTTAAAAAAAAAATCACTAATTTCTTTTAATTAAATTTCAAAATTTTTGCCATTAATAACTTGTCTCGTCATTAACTATGATAAGATTAGTTAAATACCCTTAAATGCCCTTCTTGCTAGCTCCCAAAAAAAAAAAATTAAAAAATAATAATAATACCCTTATTGCATTTCCCACCATCTACATCTATGTCTGTGTAACGAAGTAGCCCACGATTACCATTGCTCTTCCCCAATATCAGCGTCGATATATATATATATATATATATTTTGAAACTGTCATCAGCGTCGATATTTTTTATTTTTTTTTAAACTGTCATCGACGTCAGAAAGTTTCAAATCGCTATAAGATATCGAGACCGAGACAGAATTCTCTACGTCAATATCATTTCAAGGGGAAACCCACCCCCATCCCTGAACACCGCCATTGACAATAATTGCCCAACGAAATTGTTCTCGTCGACGACACAGCGAGGTAAGTGACCAACTATTTTGGTGAAAACAATTTATTTCATCGCCAAGAAGACGAGAGGATATTAGGGCTAAAAGTATGACGTGTAATATTTAAGAATTTTAAACTTCATAAATAAGTTTTTGTTTGGGTAACTAGCAATTAATAATATTTTACCTAATAATGCTAATCAAGAACTTGATAAAACCCTTTGGATATCATCACCCAATTACGGCTCCGTATAACAAAATAAAATAAAATCTTACAATCTCTATAAACACGAATTACGAGATAATAAATTTTAAATTTTTCACTCACTACACAAATTACAAGACATTTACTTTTACAATTTTATTTTATTTTATACACTTTTATACAACTCCAAACACACCTTACGTACCAAAAAAAATGATAAAATTTTAATATTTTAATTTTAGCCACAAATTCAAAAATTTTTATTTTAGATTTTATATTCTCAATAAGGATTAAGAGAGAATAATATTAAATTGCTCGAATAAAAAAAAGAAAAATAAAAAAAGACCCAAAAAAATACAGAAAAAATATAAAATCTCAAACATGTTTTTTTTATTTGAATGAATTGAAAAATATATTACAATAAAAGTCATTTATCAATACTTTAATTTTTTAATTATCAAATCTCATACATTTTTGCTTTTACTTTTTTTTTTTAATCAAAATTCAAATAAAAGAAAAATTTTAACTCCACATCGCTTTTCCTTCCACTGGTCCAAACATAAAAATTGACGTAAACATAATTTTAAACTTGCCACGAATTAATAAATATAATCGTTTAAATTCAGAGTTCATAGCTTCTTAAACCAATGCTACCACTTTTTTTTTTCTATCCTTTTTAACTCACACGTGCATTCATGCTAGTAACTAATTCATTTGGGAGAAATTTGCAACAAGATGAGATAAGACGTAACAATTAGAAATAAAAAAAAAAAAAACAAACAAACAAAATTGAGGTTGCCATCAACAAGCTTTGATACAAAACGGTCTATCACATTGATTGGCAGAGAATTTGCTCCTGCCACCTAAAACGCATAGGCAACCATGGATTTTCTTTTCCCCTTAAAAAAGGATGAAACAGGAAATGAACAGGAAAATAATTTATATCAACCCAATCAAACTATTCCCTGGGATCGAATATGACCTTGACTGTAACTTTCTGTTTCAAGATCATGAGGGCAGCACTCTTCCTCCATTCTGGACAATTTTCGGATTTGGGGGATCACTTTCCATGTCAAATTTCGAACCATCAAAATCTATATCACAATCCTCATAACACTCAATGTCATTGTAATTAACAACCTCGGGGGTCCGGTTTTGCTTTTTCAGTACCCTTTTCTTTGATCGGCCAGTGCTTTCCGTTAAGTCGTGGACAATTTCAGAGTCTGCATTTATAGCACTAGCCTCATTTCTTCTCCTCTTTGCTGAATCTGAACTGTCATTACCGCTGCTGCTGTTTTTCTCTGTCTTATAGTGCTCTTTAATGGTTGCTTCAATGGTTTCCAGCACCTGATCTCCATATTTGTTCACCTTTACACTAAATCAAGCCAACACGTCCGTTAAAATGCTTGCTATGTAATAATAATTTAAACTAATCGTATATTACTTACTTTCCAATGCCATGGATTTCAAGAAGCTCTTCCATTGTTCTGGGAACTCTCTTGCTGATCTGGTGCAATGTAGCATTTCTGAGTTGAGAGAGAGATGGGCAACATATCAGTACATAGTTTGCTGCTAAATGCTAACTGCGAATAGGCAGAAAGATCCTAACATTGCCTAACTAGGGGCGTTTAAAGTTATAAAAGCTAGTATAAATTTGTAAAAGTTGTAGCCTCATAATTTGTATAGTGAGTAAAAAATTTAATTTTACAGAATTTTATGGAATTTTGTAGAGCTCAAAATGAGCCTTAGAAAAAGAGAATAAAAAAGAAACCATTAGAAGTAAAGAAGGCTCCACCACCCCAGAGGCAATGACAAATGACAAAACTAGATCTCACCCAAATATGTGGTATGCCATGACCCCTTCCCCAGCTAATTTTACAAGACCAGTTCGAAGCCTTCGTAGAGCACCATAAAGTTTGGCTGAGAGATTCTGCATGCATAAAAAAGAAGTAGACCACAACAGTTACAATTTTTATGGAGTTGAAAGTAGGAAGGAAGAGACCAACAAGGAACCCATTTACTGTGTCAACTTCAGGTTGACGTTCAGGAGGAGTCTCCATTTGTGGAGGACTTTGCCTTCCAGATGATAGTGAGCCTTTTGCTGGAGTTGCCTCAGATTTGCTCAGTTTAGATGCGTTATTGGAGGAAAGGAATCTAAAAGGAATGCAGAACGTCAGAATCAGCACGATATTTGACTCAGGTGATCCTAGAAGTCAGACGTCCACAACTACCCGTACTAATATTTCATGTTGATGTCACTTATTGAGTGGTTAATTTAACTAGAACAAATTCACAATAAGTGGGCCATGATAAAACAAAGGTGCAACTGTATTACCAATCATACAATCAGCCACTTAGCAGTCTAAACTTCTAAGCTATAAAAAATAATTCATGGCATCTAATAAATTAATATATGACTCATGCAGAAAATTGAACCACCACAATGACAAAACCCATCATAGGTCTGTCATCCACATTAAATTTGACGAACAAAAAAATCTTTGATAATAAGGTTGTCGACTATATATTATTATGAATGCGAGTTATAGAATGAAAAAAAACCCAATCTTTTTTCCTCAATTTCTTTCCTTTTTGGTTGGATTTGAGTATTAGCATCCATAGTAAACATCTGCAGGCTAGAATCAAACTGAGGATCAAAAAAGAAACTTAAGCTACATAAAGAATCTGCCACTGGTATGAAGCTATGTAAACAGCACATATGCATCACTATAGCTTCCATCCTCGAGCCATAATCAAGATATTTGACCTAATCAAAAATTATTTGGCAAGAGAAAAATAATAATTTAAACCCATTATATTAGTAAAGGAAGATATGTAGTAAATACCGACAGTTTTGAAGCCACAGGCTACATCCAGAGGGTAAAGCCATCAGTGTTAAACACAAACAAGGGCCACAAATCTTAAAAAAACAACATATATACCCAGTTATACGCAAGTGTTTACAAAGTGCCCGATGGAACATAAATTCTGTTAGCAAAGGAAGATATGTACTAAATACTGACAGTTTTGATGCCACAGGCTACATCCAGAGGGTGAAGCCATCAGTGTTGGACACAAATGAGGGCCACAGATATTAAAAAACCACATATATACACAGTTATATGCAAGTGTTAACAAAGTGCCCAATGAAACATAAATTCTATTAGTGAAGGAAGATATGCACTAAATACTGACAGTTTTGAAGCCACGGGCAACATCCAGAGGGTGAAGCCATCAGTGTTAAACACAAATGAGGGCCACAAATCTTAAAAAACCTCATATACACACAGTTGTATGCAAGTGTTTACAAAGTGCCCGATGGAACATAAATTCTAACTGACATCAAATTGATAAGCATACAGTCTCTGATGTAACAATAAGGAAATATCTCTCACATTTAATAACTTTAAAATATTTATCAAAACATGAATTTGTGGAGTTAAATCACATCTTCTGGCAAAAAAAATAATGATGTCGTAACGGAAAGGTAAGAGATTTGCAAAAGGCTAAACCTTAATCTGATTTTCTGACCACCAACGCAGAGGTTGTAACCCTTTGACTCATTCACCTGAAAATAAAAAAATAAAAACTTCAATGACAACCACAGTTCCAGAAAAATGCCAACTTATCCAAGAAAATATGAAAAAATGAAAATAGAATAAAAAATATTGGTTGCTTTCAATAGAATTTACCAACATGAAAGATTGACTATGCTTATCAAAATAAATAAAGATCAATTATTAGAAGGAAAAAAAATAACATCCTTTACCTTTAGTATAGATGATAAAGATCCATAAATATCACTTTTCTTAACATCCTCCACAAGAAAATCCTCAACAACAAGATGGTGCAATATTCGGGAGGCTTCACCTTAGCCAGATGTTTTCCAGCTCCATGCAGCTTCAAAGCATTATGTCCATGTTTCTTGACCTAGGTGTTGATATTAGATAACTTAAAATGTTAATCTAGAAACAAGAAGTGTAATGAAACAATATCCACACTTAGTGAACTTACAGCTTGGCTTAAGGACCCCCTGTAGACATCCAAGATATGAGCTGATGAGAATTGTTGTCCTGTTAACTTCACTACTTCAACCTAAGCATGATGCAGATTTAAAGAACTGTCAGGCGAAACCAACCAAAGGACTAAAATATATAAACTAACTGCACCTACTGTATCCAGCAGGGAAAATTGAAAATGAAAGTAATTCAAAAAAGTGAACGTAATGACAAACCAATTGCTTTGCAATCTCAGTGACATCCTTCTCAATAAAGCTTTTGCCCTTGGAACAATTATCACATGTTCTTTTGCAGTAAGAAGAATTAAATTTTTCCCCAAAATGAATAAGTTGTAGGATACGTCTACAATCAACATCATTTTCACAATAACTGACCTGAAAAGAGTACAATTGAATAAATTAACAAATTATTGATCTGGATTATGAGGTTTATAGCAGCAAGCCAAAGAAGCTGATGACAAGCACCATTCTTTTAAGGTTTTCAGTATTTGTTTCGACAATCCTTCCTGAATTAGACATATTCATACGATTAAACACAGATGGCAAGGGACTTTGCTCCACAGCTCCTTGAGTAATCATATGCTTGACTCTGATCTGTAGAAAAGTGGAAGCAGAGTGTGGAAATGTAAAGAAGCGATCAAAAGAAGAAAAGTATAACCAAGATAAGAAATATACATCTATATATATTACCATAGGCAATTTCTAATTTCAATGTATCGATTTCAAAATTAAACTAAAAGAAAGATTGGTTAGAATAAAGTAACTAACATAATCACTGTAACTGTAGTACAACACGCAGGATGAACGCTGACCATCTCTACCAGCGCGACCACATTCCTAAAAATTTAAGAAAAAGCCATACCATTTTAGTTATATTACCAACACTGGTATATCCATGTCAAAAGTTACTAACAGCATCAGAAAAGTAAAAAAGAACAATCCAACACCGGTATTTCCATGTCAAACTTTACCAACAGTATCAGAAAAGTAAAAAAGAAACAACATCCTTCACATAAATACCTGATGGTAGCCTTCAATCGATTTAGGAAGAGAATGATGAATGACAAAGCGAACATCTGGCTTGTTGATACCTGCAACATCTATGTTAAAACACGTGCACATAACTGCTAACAAAAGCAGCAAGCTGTAACCAACTATACCCATTCCAAATGCCACAGTTGCACATATAATATTAATCTCATCCTTGCTCCACTGTTTCTGGACGAAAGCACGTTGAGCAGGATCCATACTGCCATGGTAAAAAGCTGCTTTATGTCCATATTCCTGAAAAAGAAATCACTTCCCATAAGCGATCAGAAAATGCTACTTATGCATTTATATCCTTTTGAATTCTTAATGTATCATTATTAATTTATTCTTGTTAGCGTATATTCAAGCCTAAACAAGATCTGGAACTCAAAATAGAAGGGTATAACAAGACGTAGCTTGAGGTGTCTTAGGGTCATTGTTAACATATGGTTATTCATATTTGGTAGACGAGGGAACAAGTTTCTTCCATCATGTAAACTTCTCCCTCTTCCATACAAGCCCCAAATATAAGGCTCCTCATTAGGGATTAAAGCAAGGTATAGACACTACCTTAAGACAGTTCATCAACTCTAATTCCTCATTTCAAAAAATGGTTACTATCAAGCAAATCTCCTCTGTGCTACTGGTCCAGTTACCAGTGGTGGGAGCACATAGTCTCAACTCAACTAAGCCTTTTCCTACTACTTGGGGCGGCTAAATGGATTGTTTTTCTTCATTCCACTGACAAACAGAAAGTATCAGGGGAAAAAATATTGTTGCACTTAAAACCAAAGAATCGTAATCCAGAGTTCATTAAAAGATGCCCAAGATCATCCATTTAACATCCAGTCCAGGTCAATTATAATATGCTTAACAATTGTTTTAAGAGTCAATAATGTTTAGAAAGAGAAAGTGCTATATGCCAGTGTCGTGTCAGCATAAAACAAACCAGATCTATAGAACAGTAATGCTCTATAAGGATAAATGAGGATTTCAAACGAACGGATTTGAGACCAAACTCTACAGAAGTACAAGGAATGCGACAGCTATATATGAAATGAGAACCATTTTGCAATGATGTTTGTACAACTTGAACCATTAATGTTACGGATTTCAAATAACTACTTTTACATGATTACTTTAAATCCACTCAAATCTATCATTATATATCAGGCCTACTCTTCCAATTTCAAGTTAAAATCCACTTAAATCCATGACTATACATCATATCTACTCTTTCATTACCATGAAATCCCTTAATTTCAAATCCATAAATACAACCGCAACATTACAGTCATATATTAAATGCTTTATAACGGGAAGATAAACCACATCATTAGCAGCAATATGTACTGTTTTGAGATGGTTTTTGTAAAAGCCAAACTGAATGAACATTGTGAACAAGAAAATGATCAGGTTAAGATCACAAATTCAGCCACTGGGTCAAGCAGAATTAAACTGACATCATAATTAAATAATAAATGTATTAACAATGCCTAATAAGAGAGGTAAGGGTGGTTTACGATCAGGGGAAAGGAATCAATTTCTCTTTCGTTTAGCGAAGGATAAATGTACATCTTTCTCTAAGAAAGATAAAATTAGTAGGAATGCATAACCATACCTATACTAATGTGCAACAGACTTTTAAGTACATTACAGAGGAATTCTTCACCATTAAAATAATTATCAGGGTTTGGCAAACAATTGGCATCTTAAAATATTTGATTATCTGAGAAAAAATATAAAATACCTTCAAGCAATTCTCTTCCAATCTAAAGAGGAAAAACAAAAAGTACCAACACAAAATAAAAGAAAAGCTATATACAAACACACTATAACAATTACTAATCAACGATTCCTCAAATAAAAATGCATTAAGAAAATTCAGAGTGCCAAGCCTCGCTCATATTATCATATCTTCCAAGTGCTCTAGACAATCCTCCATCAGGAAATAATAAAGCTACCAGAAGAAAAGGATAAACCTGCAACTTTTCAGCAACTTTTTCACAGTCCATTCTTGAGAGACAATAAATAATTCCACATTCATCAAAATGATTTTCTTTAATGAACCCGTTAATGTCTTCCACGCATTTTTTTGTCTTGGGGATAACAGAATACCTACAAAGTTTCAAAAAGGCGATGTCATTTCAAATCTCAGTAAAAATATATCTGCATTCAACACCTACCATAAATTTGGACGGTTAAAACTTTGTCGAAAAACGATGCAGTTAACAAGACCAAGAGCCTGCACAACATCTTCTTTCACACTAGCTGTGGCTGTTGCAGTCAAAGCCAGCACTGGTGTACTTGAGAACTTTTGTTTCAAGATACCAAGACCCTAAAATATGCAGCAAATATTTCAGGGTCAACTTAAAGACACACAATATGAAGTGGAGAGTTGAAATGACTTAAAAGACACTACCTGATAGTCGGGTCTGAAATCATGCCCCCATTGGCTTACACAGTGAGCTTCATCAATAACAATCCGAGCAAGTGATTCATGAGCATGTAGCCTTTCCAAATGACGTAGCAGGACATCACTTCTGCACGTAGATGTTAGGTCATTGGAGTATCAGCACTTGCATGCATGGACATAATTAAATGCTATCTAATCTTTCACAGGTGTTTGTATTTGAGTAGGAACTTTTACAGGAGACATTTATTCTCGCCTCATCATCTAAATATTTCATAATTGTACAAATTCTCTTTAAATCCAGTTGCATCATGCAAATAACCTGAACTGTTACTAATTTTAAAGCACAATCATGTGTATGCATTCAATTTCTGCCAACGATTTAAAAAGCAGACATTCCCAGGGTAGTTTCCATGTTGTCCATTGATACTAATTGAACACACCCTACCACTGTCTGGCACACATTTAAGTTTCTTTAAAAAAAATAATGTTCTTTTTGGACATACTTCAAACAGTTGGGAGACAAACATATCCGTTGCTTAGATGCACAAAACAACGTTATTTTTGGACATACTTCAAACATTTGGGAGGCACACATATCCGTTGCTTAGATACACAAAACAAATAGCAAGCTTGAAGTTAACAACCTATAATTAAAATCAAAACAACATGAATTTATATATATTAATCCCTCATTTAAACTTTCTAAAATTATGAATCTAAAAACCTAAAACTTCCAATTTGTTGGAGAATAGTCATTCAAAATATCTATTTGTACTTTCAATTCACACTTCTTACCAAAATATAGAATGCGGAAAATGTTTCTTATTGTTTTGATAGTAAAAAAATACTATGTGTTTGTAGCATAAAAAAACAAGGCAATAGCTATTATTTTCAGGTGTCTGAATAAAAATCAATATTTATGCCACTAATTGTGATATATTTTCTTTTCAAAATTGCCATGACAACATGTTCGTACTATATCAAATCAATGTCTATGTCCATGCTTCTTAGCCTACAATTATTACCTCGGGTGAAATCATGGTTTTTGTCGGTTTTCAAATGGTCAATACTTCTTACATTGCATAAAGTTAAAGAAGCATACTAATAACAACTTCAAGATCAGTATGATTGTGGCATAATATGGCTGTTAAATTCATTTTCTATTTAATTAAAAAATGGTTGTCACATTTGAGAGAGTTGTCCGATCAATTGAGCTGCACCAGGACAACTATGGCTTCACTCACTAATGAAGTTGTTTAAGTTCTTTACCCATCAAACAAGCCTAGCCTCAAACTAAACTGATTAAGAACCAGTTCTAACAACACCAAGTACGGCTCAATAAAGTTTGTCAATCCTTTAGTGTCAGCAGATTTAGAAACATAATAATGCAAAGAACTTATTTTGACAATACTTAAATACATTTAATATATAATATAAATTGTGACATAAGAAATATGAAATGAGACGGACGCCCATCATTGTGTTCCTATCTTAATTTGCATCAATATCAAAGAGTGTGGGAATCTGAAACAAAAACAATGCGGAAATACAAACTTTGATAGGTTTGCGAACAAGCCCAAGATCGATAGTCAACCAAAGCCTCTAGAATGACAGATCTCCACATCAAATTCCCAAGTTGTTTATGTTTTTAACCTCAGGGAAAAAATGATCTAGCTCATGCCTTTTATATAATAAAAAAAATGTCCAGATGTTTGATGTGGATAGAAAGATTTTTTTTACCACAAGTGCTTATGTTGCCGAGCTTCTCCAAGAATTCTGAACATGAGAAAACAAAATTAACAGAAGATCTGGTTTTAAACTAATCATAGCATGTACTTGTCATCTCACTGGAACTCAAGCATCATTTTCCCTAAGTCAGTCTTTGACGATGTGTGCGACCAAAATCGTGCTCTTTCACAAAGTTGAATTTAATGCAATTTCAAATGGTAAGCGAGCCAAAATTTTTAAAATACTATAAACTCTGGCAATAACCAACACTCACTTGGCAACTTTCTCGGGTGTGACATACAAAAGCTTGTATTTGCAGTAATCAGAGCAAAGCTCTCTAAAAATCTCCTGTTGTTCTGTCCACTCCATGTTCGCACTTAAGTAAGCAGCAGGTATATTTGCCTATATTGCAGCTCAGAAAGAAAAATGTCTAGTTAAATAAGACATCTTAAGCAATCAGATGAAAGCAAAAGGGCTCCTGAATCAATAATCAAGCAGACATTACCTGCAATAAATGCATTATTTGATCTTGGATGAGTGACACAAGTGGTGAAATTACCAATGTTATTCCTGGACAAATAATAGCAGGCAGCTGCAAGAGAATAGTACTCAAAACATGTCTGTAAGAGAAACTGTAATAATAATATATAATAAAGTCCCCGTCACACAGTCTATGCAAGTGGCATGACACAGCTGTAACTTTAAGCCAGTGAAAGCTTGCTTTAATTAAATACAAAACTGAAATAGCAAGTCACATGCTTTGTTGAAAGTTAATGGTAAACCTTCAGCACATAAGACAGCAAAACCATAAATGAAAAGGTGATGCATTATACAGGTATGCACAGTCAAGTCTACTGCTATTAGAAGTCATCAGCATCAGACACAAAATCCTATAGTTGCTATCAAGAATCAGACTATATATTCTTAGCATGACCAGAATAAAGCACCTTGTGAGATTAGAGTATCATTATTTACCTGATATGTAAGGCTTTTTCCTCCTCCTGTTGGCATTAAAACAAAAACATCATGTCCACTCATTGTAGCATTGATAACCTCCCTCTGGTTGGGCCGAAAGGAGTGATTTCCAAACACTTTCCTGTTATTGGCCTGAGAACAGAACGAAAGTGACAAAAAATGAAGACATTTAGTTTAGATTAGATGTCTTACATTAAACTTGTAGACTCGAGGTAACAAAAAACCATATTTAAAGGAAGGAATGAAAGGACTCAATCAACCAATATATAAATAATAGAACAGGCATATTTTGCACTTAAATTAGACACACCTCCAGCTTATTTGTCCAAGGGAAATCCCTGCTACTCCAGGTCTTGTCATTTGAACCTTCAATATAATTGATTTCAACATACTTTGGAACAAATGGTTCCCTCTCCACAGGAAACGAGGAAGCACCCAACATGTCGACAGAATACACTGAAAATGACGATGAATTCCACCCATCATATCCATCTGCCCTATTAAGATTTTGAGATTGGGAATCAGATCTAATGGGACCATTACTGAATGCAAACATTGGAGGAGTTTCATATTGAAAAGCCCTAGAAGGGGCTGTAGATGCAGAAAATTGTGATTTTTGTCTTTCCTCGTCATCCGATCTAGTGCGAAGATATTTCTCAAGCTGTTGAACCTGCTTATTCAGCTGCAACCTATGGTCAATAACAAACATGCATAAGGGAAAATTTGGAGGATTTTGTATCTTTTAATAACAACATAAAGAACCGAATAAAATGTAGACAGAAAGGGGGAAATAAGAAGAAAATAAAATTGTAGAATAAGAAAATGGTGATGGTAGTGGTGGAGATGAAGCAATACCATTCAAGATCCTTTGGAGTGGGCCTAGTTGCCCAAGAAATTTCCCATGAATTTAATCTCTCTTGTCAATGTGAAAACAAAACATAAAAAGGGGAAGAGAGATAGACCTATCTTGGCGAAGCTTCTCTAGCTGAACTGGACTCAGGCCACTAACATTGTCAAGAAGCTCATTTGATATGTCAATTAACCTGTCCTTCATATCTTGTAAATGATTTGATGCTTCTGGGCAATGTCCTAGCTGTAACAATTTCCAGAATCAGACACAAAATTCCTGAAAGCAATTCGATAGGGCAACAGGAGAACAGATCACAAAATAGTTATATACCATGGAACCATGCTTGCAATTCAAGCACAATTCTGGTGGCAAGTATGTCTCATCATCTCTTGTCACATTACTTCTGCCCACAATTGGAGTAATTGGCGGAAGCTTCGAAATTAATGGTTGAGGTGTGCATGTTGATTGGTAGTGTTCCAAAACTATTTGGTCCACATCAATGTTCTGAAACACAAAGTTGGTGAGACTGAATGTAGGCACATAAAAAAATAAAATAAAAATAAAGAAATTACTTACATAAGCCAAAATACATCACAAACCATACGCCAGATGAACAATAGTCAGTCTATGGTATTTATTGCCAAAAATACAAATCACCCCATGGTCAGCCAGCTGCATAAATGCAGTAGCTGAACAAAGTAGGAGCAACTTCACTTGTACAAAAAGTACAAATTACCAAAATGTGTTTAACTAATTAGCATGTCTTATGCCTTTTTCTTTCCTGAGGTGTAATGTATTGACTTGGCAAAAATGGGCAAGCCTTAAGGTTTTGTTATAATACTGTTGACATGGTCAGACCAGGCAACTCAAATAAATTCAGTTTATTCTAAATTCAACGGGTTACAAGTCTGAGTGATGACTTCTCAAGTTTGTCTTTAACATCGCAGATTCCGGTCAAAAGAATGTGCATTTGATTATGTGTCTTGTAAGCCAAAATATAGATTACCTCGAGTATATCATCGTCATCAACACAATCAGGAGAAGCATCCTCCGAACCTTTCGCTTGACAAGTATGAACCATATCATTGCTGGTTAATCCATCCGTAGTTCGTGTACAAAAACTGTTCACAGTTGATGTGTTCCCTTCATTTTGCTCCCGTGCAATCTTTCCAGTTTCAGCTACACTACTACAATGTAGTGGAAAAGAAGTGCCCATGCATCGTGTGGACTCACCAATTTTGACTTTTGTTCCACTTATGTTTTTATGTGTATCCATATGTCCCGAAGAGTTGTTATGCAATTCCGACAGGTTTTGCTGAGTAGTTCTACTGACATTCTGTAATGAATTAACATTAACATCCCTAACAACTGGTACAGTTTTTCCAGGTTTTACATAGTTCCTGGAAGACAAATGAAGGCTGGAAAGCACATGCCAAGCCTGTCAAAAAGGATGTAATCCAAAAAAGAAACACCAGATCAGAAAAAATAAATAAATAAATAACCACAAAATCAGCTATTACAAAAATAATCTGTCTTTCTTTTTTTTTTGGGGGGGGGGGGGGGGTGGGGAGAGGGGGTTTGGGGGGAACTACATAGTATGCATTCATAATTAATGTGTTTAACTCAGAAATCTTAAACGTAAGCAAAAACAAGCTTCCTTGGGCACTACATCTCTTTGTAATAAAAACAGTAAGACAACAAAATATATTAACCTCGCTTCCAAGGTAGCATTCATACTGAATAAAAAATAAAAAAGAAATAAAGATAAAAACCAACATGGTAAAACAAGTATTCATTGTAACTATGCCACCAACTGAATCAACTAATTGTAAAACTAAATCCTGTCCATTAGAGTTTTTACCTTTTCAATTTGTGTGCCCTGCACCTTTTGAAGATTCAGAACCTGACATGCCATTGGCCTAAAAAAATGGAGAGAATAAATAATAGGATGGTGAGGTGCAATTATTGATCAATCTCAAAGCCACATAATTACAATGAACATGCATACATCCAACTAAACATTTCTTCAAACTACCAGAGAACCCCATAAAAGATTAAAAATTCGATGTGTAGTTTCAAGATAGGCAAATCTCATTTTCTTCTAGGCCCTTAATTTTTAATGAGAAGGTAAGAATTGTTGTGAGATGAACAATTGTTATAGTGAATCTGCCAAGTGTAGAGTCAAGAAAAAGAGACCAATTAACGGACAACATGAGCCAAATCTACTCTCAGGAAGGACATTCCCTGCTTCCAACCACAAGAATACAATTGCAAAAAAGCTGGAAGTGCTACAAGCATTAATATTCCAATGAACTTGTCTCATCTCTTTGGTTGTACCTTATTTTTCATTAGAAAAAGTTAGTCAAGAAAAATAAAACTCTTGAAATTCTTGCCCAGGTTAATTTATGAAGAATTTATATTGTATTAAAGAAGATTGTCATGAGAAGATTTGCAAGGGAACACACAAAAATTATAAATAAATAAATAAATAAATAAAATATCCATTGTACAACAATAGTAATTGAACAAGTAATGCATATAATAAATGATAACATACCTTATGCTTGTCGATGCTCCAGCAGAAGGTTTTTGTACTGCCAGCGAGTAAAGAAAGTTTGAACTCAAAAACTTGTTTTGGCTTGAAAAACTAGCGTGCGCATTGGCATGTTGCAACCAGTTAACTTGGGGAGATTTTTCACCACATTTAGAACCTCCAACAGAATTGCTTCCACTGCATATCAACCACAATGGAAACAAATGAAAATAAATAAACATCAAAGGAAAGAGAAGAATTAGGAAGATAATTATTAGTCTTGCCTCCCGTGCATTTCCTTCATCAATACTTAACATCTTTGCCAACTGCAACTTATGATTCCAATGCGAAAACCACATTCAGAAACAGTAACTTGCTAACTGTAACCCCCTCCCCATCTAAAATGGGGGTTAAAGATCCTACAAATGAGAAAGAAATTCAAGTCCACAAGTTATTTAGAAAAACACACAAATATATAATGTGAACCCTAGAAACAATGGAGTCTTAAACTATTAAAAATAAAAGAAATGAACAATGCTGCACACAAAAGGAGGATAAATCCAAATAAGGTACATATTGTACTTGCACAATTTCCTATAGCCATAAGTGAAGACATCTCGCCAACTTCCACAGTGCTGATTTTTGCACAGTAACCAAGCCCATATACTGAAACCTGCAACTAACTCAAAAGATAAAAGAGCAATTGAAGACAAAGGAAAAAAAAATCAAATAAATGAATAAGCATAAATTACTAATGTCCATAATCAATACCATGATCCATGATTTAATTCGCACTAAATGAGGGTTTTTTTATTGAGCTAATACTTCATTTATTCAATTCACTTTACTACTATATTTCCCCTTTATACCCACTCTCAGCGACTTAAGAAAACAAAAGTCAGCACCATCATATGGGTCCACCCCGCTAAATCAAAGTCCATAATTTTCTTTCTTCTAGCATTTCCAAGCTATGAAGACAAAATATTGGATTTCTATAACTTAACAACAGAAACCCCTATACACAATATCAATATATACATACAAAAAGGGGCATTTCTGTGAGTTAATTAAAATTTAAAAAGCAAATACATCAACAAATTCATTTCCCAGTAATAACCCTAAAAACTGTGAGACCAAAAGTTTATAACATGTAAAAAGCAACGACCAGTAAACGAAAAAAAAAAAAAAAAGGACGCTGAATTTAGCATGAACAGTCCACAGACCCTAGAAATTATTCAGCAAAGAGAAAAGCAGCAACTGAAGCAGACGGAGTAAATCTGCTTATGCAGCACAACTACTCCTGATTTCTAATATATTAACACGGCCATAACCAAAAGTCTGCTAGTCACAATATTACAGATGAATGCTTCAATATTTACCGGAAATTTCGGAGATACACCGGCCGGCTACCGTGGAATTTGAGCGCTGAGCAGAGAGTCGTCTCCGATGAGAAGCGCAGCGAATACACTGATTTTCCGTGGTTGGGCACCGATGCTAGATAGAGGGAAAGTCCCGGAGGGTTTTAAATCGTAGCGCGGTATCGATTGGCGGGCTAGCTCTACAACAGTAGATTATTATTTTTCCTTTTCATACTTTTGCAAAAATTGCAGTGACGCCAAATAGTTTTAGTGAATATGAGTTCTCCCGTAACTTTTGAGAAAATTGCGCTGATATCCTGCAGAATTTGAAGCTGCAATTTATAGGTGACATTTGAACCGATAAAAAATAAGAAAAAATGTGATTTAGATTAATTTTGATGGAATAATTCATTAGAACGAATTTAGAAGACCGTTCTAACGGATTCAAATTTTGTCACTCATTTTTTCAATACCGTAATAACGGTTTTCCAAATCCATTACAACGGATTCAAAAAATTTCGTAAAAAAATAGTAACAATGATACTCATTTAAAAGTTTTTAACTAGAGGAATATGATTATTAAAAAAAAAATTTACGTATTAAATTAACCTTCTTTCGAATTGTTTGTTTTTTTAAACGAATTTTGAGTTTTTAGTAGAGGCGGGAAAATTTTAAATTAATAATGACGGGAAACAAAATAGAATTTTTTGGAGATTTATTTTATTTTTTAGAATTCCAAACGATGCCATAGTGAGTTATGCTCCGTTAAAGGTTCGGTTCGAATTTAATTTTTTTAAGTCCATATTGTTTTTATTTATTATTTTTAATTTATATTTATAAATTTAAAAAAAATATCAACAAAAACGTAATTAATGACTTTATTTTTATTTTTTATTACATAAAAATAAAATTTTTTTAATAATTTAGGTCAAGATATAAATAGAAAAATAATATAGTTACTTTAAGAGTGTTTGGTTAATAAAAATTTGGCCAAAAAGTATAAATTTAATTAAAATTAAGAGTATAAAGATTTGATGTAAAATTAATACGTGGTAAAATTTAATTAAAATAAAATATAAAAATTTGATAAAAATTAATTGATTTTGACCAACCGAGCACACCTCTAGTTTCTTTCTTCTATAAATACTTTATCAGTTTTAACCTCTAAACAAAATATTTTACCTATTTTCGTTGTATCATATTATAATGTTTTATTATATTCAAATATTTTATAAAATTAAAATTATTTTTATAAAACAAATTTATATTATAATGAATCATCTTATTAAAATATAAATAAAAATAATTATTATTAAAATTGTTTATTTTATTACATTAAAGTAATTTTTATTAAATGAAAATTAAAAATAAAATCTTTTTATATTTTATTATAATTTAAATTTATTTTTAACAAATAATTATTATGTATTAAAATAATTTATTTTTAATTGAATGTGAAAATTCATTTGATAAATTTGTTTCAAATTTTTAATTTTTACAAAATAAACACTATTTTAAAAATCTTTAAAATTTATAAAAATATACAAATTGTATTTTCTTAAATTTTTATTTTTTATTCAAATTACTACCATCAATCATAACTATTACCTATCACTAACTACTGACTATCACTTAGGTCTCGTTTGAAGCTTAAAAAAAAATCAAAAAACTTCAAAAATTTTTAAATTTCTCCAATCATATTTTGTCACCTATTATTTTTACATCACATCAATCTCATCCATTAGTTTTTTTTTATTTTTTTTTTAGAATCCAAACGCACCCTTATTATTGTCCTGTCACCACCTCCACGCAAATCGTCAATTACCATATACGCTATCAAGTACCACTTATGCTAACTATCACTTATTCTTGCCCACTGCTTGTAGTTATCCATTTCTAATCACCGCAGTTGACTACTCTTTTTGTCACTATGGTTACGTCTGGTGGTAAATAAAATAAAATAAAATCTTATAAATTTTTATAAATATGGATTATAAGATAATAAAATTTAAAATTTTTACTCACTGTATGAATTACGAGATATTTATTTTTACAAATTTATTTTATTTTATACATGTTTATATAACTCTAAACACACCTTATAATTACTTACTAATAATTATTATTACTAAATGTGTAATTAAATTTTGATTTTTTGTACTTTAAAAATAAAAAATAAAAAAGATCACAAAAATAAAAAAAAATTAACGGGTTTATCAAACACGCCATTGGTTTTCTTCACAATCAAACACTTAGGGCCTATTTGGCGTAGCGAAAAATAACGAAAAATAGTGAAAAATGTAATTTGGGAGAATTTTTTGTGTCTAACACGCAGCAATCAAACCATGTTTTTCAAAGATAAATAGTACAACTTTTTAACTTTTACATCAGTTTTTTGGAGAGAGAAACTGTTCGAATGATTTTTTTAATTCTATTAGAACGCTTTTATACCAGAATTTATTGAAAGTAGTTAAAAAATTTTTGGGACTTGTAAAAAAGTCATTGGATTTATAAAATAGTATTGGGGTTTGTAAAAAATTTATTAAGATTTATAAAAATTTGTTGAGATATGTAGCTATATATAAATTTAAAAAAATTTTACGAAATACGAAAAATATAAAATGTGTTAGAAAATTTTCAAAATTTTTAATATATTTTACTATTTTTTGTAGCGCAGTACAGGCCTTTAGTTTAGTGGACCGAAGGAATTTTTTGTTCAAATAATAATATATAATAAATAAATAAAAATAAAAATATTAAAAGGTAATTTTAAATTAATTAATTGCATGTGACATTGTTTTTTGTTTGTTTGGCTTGCCCAGCAGGCGACGTATTTTTTTTTTCCTTTCTTCATGGTGCATTGCTACGCTCTCAAGTCCTTTCCAGTTCCATCCTCTTCACGAGGGCCGAGGTACTTCAGTTTCTCACTGCAATATTTTCATTGATTCCCGACGATAAATCAGAGTTAAGAACAGGAATTCTAACTGCAAACACAGCACGGCACTCGTTTATTCTAATAATTCCGTTAACAATCAAACGGGGCATTATATTTCCTTTCTATTCATTATTGTAAAACTGTTTCAATTCGAGTAAATTTCTAATAATTGTTCGCCAGTAACCCCAATTCAAGTTTCTCCAAAAGGGTTTATCAAATTGTATCGCAATTAGGTATTCAAGAACTAAGCGAACGCCAAGTTGGGTTGCAATGCAAGAAGATAGAGGTCTGACGAAGAAATCCTCAAATGAAAACCCTAAGTTGAGAATTCCACAAGTTCTGACTGTCGCTGGTTCTGATTCCGGCGCTGGTGCCGGAATTCAAGCTGACCTGAAGGCTTGTGCAGCTCGCGGGGTGTACTGTTCCACTGTGATCACTGCTGTCACTGCCCAGAACACTGTTGGTGTTCAGGTCTGATAGCATTTTCAAACACCCAATATGGTAGTAATACAAGTTACTGATTTGTGTCAGATTTTATGATTTGTTTCATATTTATAAATATTTATGCTTGCTGTCAGGGTGTGAGCGCTGTGCCAGAGAATTTTGTGGCAGAACAATTGAAGTCCGTGCTCTCGGATATGAACATCGATGTTGTAAGTATGATCCATTTGAATTGCATGGTTTCGTCTACTTTGTGTTGATTTTGTTGCACATAATGGGAACTGCATTTATATTGCGAATTAGCTGCATATATGTGATAGAAAAACACGCGCATATAAAGATGGAAGCACTTGCATTAATGCCAAGGTATGCTGGTTATTGCACAGATGAGCAATCCATGACTTACAAAATTTTGGAATATTGACACCAGCATATGATACTTGGTTTAGAATTTACAAAAAAGTTTTATAGTTATGTTGCATGGGCAGATATATAGTATGGATAGATGGATGTGGAAAATTCTGAATTATGAAGTGGATGCGATTTGGACATTGGATATGTATGCTTGTACGTGTGCATGTATGCACGTATGATATATTTTTGTGTTCGCCCATACACTAAACACAATTGGCTTTTGCCCATCATTGTGCTCAAAAATAATTGGGTCATTATTCATAGGAGTTTTAGAAAACTTCGCCTTTCAAAGAGTACCATCAACAATATATAACACACAAAAACATGTTTTGGAGAAATTTATAATCCTAGAGGAGTTTTGTGTTGGCTCCTTTTAATATGAATTTACCAATCAATTGATTATTTATTAACGCCCAACTAAGTCTGTGTGATTTTGTAAGAAAATAGTGGAACCACAAAAAGATAAATCAAAACACAATTTTTTATGAGAGTCATAGAATTAATGTTTTTATGAGAGACAAAAATTTCATCTTTATTTTTTAGCTTAACTAAAACTTCTAAGGATGCATACAAGCTAATATTACTTGTTTCTTTTGCCTTTCACTTGAAGCGGATTTAGAAACATTGACTCTTGTCAAGATTATTTTTGGATAATATTGCTAAAAGAACCGATCTAATGTATTACTGAAATGATTTTAGGTGAAAACAGGCATGCTTCCTTCTGTTGGCATAGTTAAGGTCCTTCATCATAGTCTTAAGCAGTTCCCAGTTCAAGGTATGCTGTGGTACTGTATTCCTGGTTGCTGTTGCAGTAGCTTTTGAGTTGAATTAGTTGAATTTTTGAAATCAGCTTTGGTTGTTGACCCCGTCATGGTTTCTACAAGTGGAGATGTACTTGCTGGTTCTTCCATGCTTGCTGGATTGCGGTACGCTTCCATATCTAAGTACATTTGTGGTGGTTTTCTCTATTTGTAGTCCTATTTGTGATACTTGCATACATATGAGCGTTGTTAAGCTGTGAAGGCGATTCTCTGAAGTTTGAAGGCATTTATTTTATTTGAGAGCGTTGCATGCATGATGCATGTGATTTGTACCTGATGTAGGGTGAACATATTGCAAATGAAAAGGCTTTTTTACACCCATAAAATTACACAATAGCTCGCAAGTGTACTTTTTTAATGGTAGAATCTGTTGCCATATGGATGAATAGGAGACAAACCTAGTGCCATTCATTATCATGATGCTGATTTTATGTGTGTATTTTAGTCATGCAAATTTATCATCGTATTATTGTGACTCCTTTTTAGTTATACAGCCAACACATTCGTTGAACTGCTGGTCCAAACTATCTATAGGACTGTTACAAGGGTAGTAGTGAACACCAAATTGGTTTATTTTTTTAGTTTTGGGCTGATGATGGGTTTGCCATTGTGGTGGATCCTTTTGTCCACTATGTTTCCCAATTCTATTACTCCACAATTGCATTCTGATTCATATTAATCTTGTGGAAAATTCTATGTAATTGTTTTTCTCTGTTTTCTGATACAGGGAGGATCTCCTTCCCATGGCTGACATTGTAACTCCAAATTTAAAGGAAGCATCTGCTTTACTTGGTGGTGTTCATTTGAAAACTATTGATGACATGCGTTTTGCTGCAAAATCAATTCATGATATGGGTCCACGGTTAGTCCTTGGAAAATTCGTCTCTTGTAGTTGCTTATCTAAAGAAGCTGCAGTACTTACCCAAACGCCTCTGAAAGTATGCAAAATGATATATTGGCTTCATGTCTGGACCAATTCACTTTATCCTTGAGTTTATGGATGCAACAGTCTGCCTATCTACTATTTCTGAAAGGTGACTAACGAGACACCGTCATGGGTGTCAACATTTTTTATTAATGGAAGTTTAGGCACTGATAAAAGGCAAGGATACTAATTGTGAGACAATGGTCGAACTCCATGGCAGTCCCTTGATGTAAATAATACAGAAGGATTAGTTCTTTGACTTTGTGCCTGCTCAACCATGTCAACATTCTACACTGATGGGACACAACACTAGGCAATTGCCTGGTTCATTTTCAATTCACATTTTAAAACATGATACAATTGCAATTTGCCCCAACTTCCAAGCCTAAGACCTCATATATTTATTAAAAATGTAAGTGTCTAGTTTCCTGACCTTTAATTTTGTACTTTGTTTTGTGTTGTTTAATATTGCACATAACTTCTGTTGCATGACTAACTAATATGCTTACATATGATGATATACTTTGGAGGAATTCATGGGGAAGATTAAATTTTATGGCAGAAGTTTCTGAGTTGTCGATGTGGTTACACGTCAACATCACCAAAAGTACGAGTGTGATATACTCATGTAGAAGATCTAATTTTATGGCCGAAGTTTCTGAGTTGTTAATGTGGCTACACTTACACGTCAACATTAACCAAGTCGTATAGTGTGCAAGTGCAGGCAACAGTTACGAGCTCTTTAAATAAATGCATTTGAAATTGAAAAACCTAGTGTGTTTTTGACTGGGGAAAATACTTCTCAAACTGATATCTTACAGTCTATTACTCTTTTGGTTAATACTAATTAAGAACATTCCTTTTTAAGTGTTATTCAAGTCTCTAATTTGTTTTGGTCCTTCTGCTACTGTTTGCGTAGTGTGTATGTCAGGATTATTTCTTAATGCAGATTTCTTTTGTTTGACTATGATAATGATTATTTCTTAATGCAGATTGCTTTCGTTTGACTACAATAATGACATTATTGCTCTGTTTTCAGAAATGTACTTGTCAAAGGAGGTGACCTCCCTGCTTCTTTGGATGCTGTTGATATTTTCTTTGATGGTACACTTATGTTAGTCTTTGGAATTCTTTAGTTCTAACTATGTATCTGTAGGGTGTATCTATTACCAATTTGGTTTCATGATTTGATCTTGTAGGAGACACTTTTTATGAGCTGCGTTCATCGCGCATAACAACGCGGAATACTCATGGAACTGGTTGTAGTTTGGCTTCATGTATTGCAGCTGAGCTTGCAAAGGGTTCTTCAATGCTATCAGCTGTCAAGGTAATCAATCGCATGGATATATTTCTGGAATCCAAATCTACAGTATCATCATGTAAAGGGAGAAAATTGTTCATAACTGGTTGAAGCTGTACCAATTTTGTGCTTCTAGGAATTATATATATATATATATATCTACATACCTTTTTGTGTAAATTATTTTAATTGGTTGTTCTTATAGGGGAAGTGGGAAATTCTTTGACTGAATAGATTTGATGAGACAATTAGATGAAAAGAGTGGTAGAGGGGGAGAGTGGGAATCAATCAGAAGTGAGGGAAATGAGAGAAATAGAGGGGGGCGTTTATATGAAATGGCAAATTTTAAAAATAAAATAAAGAACGTATATTGGAATCCTGCCCAGGGGAAGGGAAGGCATGGAAAATTTTTCCTTTCTGTTTAGATTGGGTGATTTGGAGATAAAAGAACAGGAGATCTTTTCAAGGGGTTGAGATGCCTATGTATAAGATGATGAATATTTTTATGTCCTTTTTTCTATAGGTGGTTAGTAGGTGATGTACATTTGTTTTTTGTTTGCTTTTTTGAATTTTGTTGAACACTTAGTATGGGGTACCATTTCGTTCTTTGTATTCAGTAGCATCCGCTTGACATGTTTATTTGAACACCTTTTTCCTTACTGGATCATGCTTCAGGTGGCTAAACGCTATGTCGAATCTGCTTTGGATTACAGCAAAGACATTGCCATTGGAAAAGGGCCTCAGGGTCCTTTTGACCATTTATTTAAGCTTAAAAATAATGTCTGCAATTCATGTAGAGTGCGGGCCTTTGATCCGAATGATCTCTTTCTATATGCGGTTACCGATTCAGGGATGAACAAAAAATGGGGCCGTTCTGTTGCAGATGCTGTTAAATCTGCCATACAAGGAGGTGCCACCATTGTTCAGCTGAGGTATGTAGCTCTTGATTTGCATCTCTAATCAGTTCCCTAAAATTTATAGTTGCATGTGCATCATGATTTCTGGAGACTTAGGCTGTTGCAATGTTCTTCTTAAAAATGTAATGGTTCATGGAGGCTCTTGTGTATAAGTTACAATATTTTTAATTTAGTATGTCACGTGCAACTAATGATACATTGCTTTCGAGAATTACCTTCTAAATTTTTATTATTCTGTTGATTTCAGTTTTGTAACGTGCTTTTATGGTAAATGAAAACCTTCAATTCTCACAATGAGCATAATATCTATTTTTTCCCTTTAGATTGACACTTTTACATTTCACACATGTGATGGCATTATTTCAGATTTAAAATTAAAGAAACTAACTTTTTTTTTTTCCCGAATGACATTGTATTTGTTGATGCTCTATGCATGTCCAACCCATAAAAATTCCATCCTCCATATATGTGGAATAAAGTTTCTTGCATTTTTAGAATCCTATTACATTTACTCCTATTGCGATTAGTTGAAAATTCATGTGATGAAATCCTAAAGAGCTGCGTATGGAAAAAAAGAAATCCTAGATATTTTTAGTCCTAGAGGTACATTTGAATCCTAGTTGAGATGATTGTCTTACAAAATCATTCAATATGCATATGGACTGGACAAATATTGACTATTTTGTTACTTCTCTCTCTCAATTGAAGGGAAAAGGAAGCTGAAACTCGGGACTTCCTTGAATCAGCCAAAAAATGCGTAGAAATCTGCCATTCCCACGGTGTTCCTCTGCTGATAAATGACCGAATTGACGTTGCTCTTGCTTGTGATGCCGATGGCGTGCATCTTGGTCAGTACGACATGCCTGCTAGCATTGCCCGGGTGCTGCTCGGTCCTGATAAGATCATCGGTGTATCGTGCAAGAGGCCCGAGCAAGCTCAGCAAGCATGGGTTGATGGTGCGGATTACATTGGTTGTGGTGGTGTGTATCCAACCAATACAAAAAAACACAATATAACTGTTGGTTTGGAAGGGTTGAAAGCGGTATGCTCGTCTTCCAAGCTACCGGTGGTTGCCATAGGCGGTATTGGAGCTTCGAATGCAGGGTCTGTGATGGAAATAGGTATCCCAACTCTGAAAGGTGTTGCTGTTGTTTCAGCCCTTTTTGATCAGGAATGTGTTTTGAATGCGACCCAGAAGTTGCTTGCAGTGCTAGAGGAGACTGCCTCATTGGTAAGATGAAATGTTGGCGTGGGACAGACTTTGTTGAAGCAAATTCTTTAATAAATATATATGCCTATATATATATATAATGAGTTTGTACTTGCAGACTTGATTATAGAAATATTTGTAATGTGTTGGCACAAGGTTTATAAAGTTAGTTTTATAATTGATTTTGATAATAACAAATATTGAATTAAGTTTTCACAATTAATTTTTAAATAGACATTGTATGAAATGTTACAATTTATTTGATAGATTCAAGATAATAGAGTTGGAAGAGATTGATATTATTTTTTAGATATTTTTACATAATTTGGAGGAAAGAATAAAGGAATTTCAAAGTTGGGAGTAATAGAAATCAAAGTAAGATGAAGATTTGAACTAGATGTTAACTCGGATAAACAGTGAAATCAGACACATGTCAGTATATAGATGATATCTTAACATCCAACGGTTCAATTATCACGAAATTTTAATATGGTAAACTAGACTTCTACATCTACAACTTTACCGAAGGGAAATTTTTGTGGATCTGACATTAAGATATCAAAACATGAGTTAGAATATTAGTCATTACAGAAAATATTTTAATTCTGGATTTTGGAGTTAGTCTTAGTTTTTGAGATATAACTCATACTATACAGCTTTAAAATTTTTGATTTTTTGTGTGTGAAAAGAAGACTCAAAAAGTTACAACTTTTGTAGTTTAAGTTTCTTCTAATTCTAAAAGTATCATGGTAAAACAGAAGCTTAAACTGGAAACACAGATTCAGAATGTCAGAAAAAGCTATCAGAAGCTGGTCTCGGTTCAAAAGCCATATCTGACTATCTAACCGTTGGATAAAGCTCAAAATTTGACATGTGATAGCTAACTTATATATCTACAAAGTCTTTACTCTGAGGCAATGTCAGATTTGAACGTTCTGAGGGTGAAAAACGGTCACAAATATATCTCATAAAATCTGAATCTGAAAGACAGCATTGGAAGCAAGGAAATTCAATTTCTTTCAAGGACAAAAGTGTATTTTCACTTAGTAACGGTTATGTGCAGATTTTCATCTATAAATAGAGCCTCAAACTCAAATTCAATGGGATGAACAAGGCAAGAAAGAAGTGCTTACAAAGAGATACAAGAAATTGCATAACTTTGTAAATATAGAGTGATTTCTTCCCACACTTATGCTTCATCTTTCATATTCAACTTGTGAGAATTTCTTTTTGATTTGATTGAGTTTCAAACTCATCATTGTTGCTGTAAGAAATGGAAATTTAAAGCCCTTTTAATTTGTAAGAGTTGGGTGAGCTCTTGTTAGTTTTGGTTCAAGTGTTAGAACCAAAACAAGATACTTCCTTTGAGAGAGACTTATGTGAGTGATTTGGGGATAAAATCACTTGGGAAATGTTTCTAGCACCTTGGGAAGCTAGTGTGTAATAAACTCTTCAAAGAATAGTGGAGAAATATCAAGGAAGGCCTTGGGGAGTGGACGTAGGCAACATTGAAGCCGAACCACTATAAATCGATTGTGTTTGCTTTTTTTTCCTTCTCTTTATATTTGTTGCAAACACTAGCACTCACTATTCACTCACAAATATTAAATAATTTTTTGGTGCATTTCATATTCATCTTGACATATTTGTTTTAGGGTTGAAATTTTTATTTGTAAAATTTTTAAGCAACCTTATTCACCCCCTCTAGTGTTGCTATTTGGGACAACATAATGTTTCATTAATATTATTAATGGATGAACATGATTGCGTCTTCATGTTATTTTTGTGGGATATGGACCGTTGAAATTGTCGAGTGAACACGTTTGCGTTGTGCTTGGCAGTATCCTTTTAGTAATTAATATTTGCACTAAAAACAAACAAAACTTCTTGCACTCTTTGTAAGTGAATATTTAAGAATCGTGTGATAATGCTATCATTTTTTTTATTTGTATTTATATATTTATGTTTTTTTGTTTTTTATTGTCACTTTTTTTTTAATAAAAACTAAAATTACGTTTGGAAATACAATTTTATTTATAATTATTAATTTTTTATTTTCATAAAATAAGTTTTATTAGTTTTTAAAAAATTAATTGAATTTTATAAATATATTTCATATTAATTTAATTATATTATTTAAAAAAATAATTGAATAAAATATAAGTATTATGTCATTTAATATAGTAAATATAAAATATATTAATTATAATTTAATTATATTATTTACTAAAAATAATTGAATAAAAAATATTTCATAATAATTTAAATAATTTAATTACAATATTTATTAAAAATAATTTAATAAAATATATTTATATTACTTAAATTATGTATTAAATTAAATTAATATATTTTATTTTATTTTAATCTATATTCCTATTAATTAAATTAACTAATTTAATTTAATTATTTATTAGAGTTAAATTAATAATATATATTACATATTAATTTAATTTACTTATATTATTTATTAAAAATAAATTATTTTAATATAATATTTGAATAAAATAATTTATTTTAATATGACGTACAAAAATTAAACAAAATATTAGAATTAACAAAATATTTACAATAGAAAAAAATAGTGTGAAAATACTTTTTTTTTGTTTATGTTTGTCTATTAAAATTTTTTATTTTTTTAGAAACAAAAAAATATAAATAAATTTAACAAATGTATTTCTATTATCAATTTACAAAATTTTAAAAATATAAATAAAAAATAAGAACGTTATTAAATGGAGTCTTAGTTTACGATGGAGTGCTAGCGTGTCAAAATGAGTTCCCTTCTTATTCTTCATGATATCAATGGCATGTTCGTGCCAATAATAAATATATGCGTATTGTTTTGTTGATCACTTTTTTTTTTTTTTTTTTGAAAGGTAACTTTATTGATCACTTGAGATTGGTAATAATAAATACGAGGAGAAAAAATATACACTTAATGCAACACGAATATAGTAACTTAAAATTAATACGATTTAATTTGATTTTAAAATAAATTAATTATTTAATACATTTATTAGATTTTAACATATTAAGTATCAATACGAATTAACACAAATTACGACTTCGAACACGATATTATTGTTATCCCATATTGAAACTAAAGAAAAACAACATAAAATAATATTTATGCATCACTTATGGGAATTAATTATTAGTGAGATAACAGATGTAATTTAATAAGATATAATTGTTGACTTTTAAATTTAAGTGAAAAAATAGTTTGGACATAAAAATATATAATAGCACCTTTTATAATATTGTTATCTCTCACTGCAAAAGATAGACAATCCACTCAAAAGTAATTTTTACATAACTAAACATAAAACTAAGATGTAACTAATCTAAATGTCATTTGGTGCCATGAAAAAAATATATATATATAACTTTGTACCACGGATTGGCACCTTACTTGTTAGATAGGTGTTTGGTAAAAATTTATAAATGTTGGAGAAATAATGAAAACAGTTGAAAATTTTTGGTAAAAATTATTTTATTTTATTCTTTTTTTGGGTGCACCAAACGCCCCCTTATCCGCTATCTTTGTACCCCAATTGAACACGACGAATACTGCAAACAAAGGTTCCAAAAAAGAAGGCCAATGGCAAGAAAAGCATATGCGATTTCGCTTTCCTTGCCCAGAAAGCCCCACCTTTGAAAGGAACAAATAATTTGATATGTGATTTAACTTGCTACGTCAATGGTGCTTTCCACGCCCCATCCTTTATGCCTCACCAAAACATCATCATATACTTTTCTTTTCATTTCTGAAACATCACACACTTCCCTTTCCATTTCTTTTTGGGGTGGAATAAAAAGCTCATGATTGTTGACCTATGATCACTTGATTGATCGAACACCCCATGAGCGAAATTAGGTGCCCGAGAATAGTTTTCAAATATTAAAATTTAGATTTAGGTCGGTTTGGTGGCACTAAAAATCACTAAAATTTATCAACTTCAACTAATTTTTGTACTTTTTTCTAATCAAATTTTTTCATATACCACATTTATGTCACATCTTTATATTTTTATTGTACTTTTTACCAACTTTTTATTAACCAAACATCTCCTTAAGATTGTGTTTGATTTGTTTAAAAAAATAAAAATTGATATAAAAATGACATGTGACAAAATTTAAGCTCTGTTAGAGAAACCCTAACTTTTGCCTACTGAGTTTTTTTACTTCTTATAGAATAATCAAATTTATCTTTTTACATTTTAAACTTCTTTTAAATTACAACAGAGAAAAGATGTCAAATTAACAAAAAGTTAATTACTAAAAATTAGTTTTTTCTCTTCCTAAACACAAGAAAAATTAAACCTACCAGATAAAAAAAAACACGAGAAAAAATTAACTTTTTATTAATTAACTAGTAACTGGTTAAAAAAAATAAAAAACTAACCTATTTCTTCTCAAATTAAGCCTTAGTCGGAGAAAGTTAAAAAATTTTGATAAAAATTCAAAATCTTTTCAATGTTTTTTAGTGTTTTTTGAAAGTCCAAACAAAATTTAAGTACTCTAACACACAACACACACACACATTTATATAAGGGTAAAGCATCCATACACGTACCGCGGCACTTTCGTATCGAGAAATTCATCTTTACTCTGCACTGTTCTTCACAAAAGAAACACTTATTTCCTATGCTTCACAAGAGTGACCATGTAAATTCAAACTCTTTAACAGATGATCACTACACTTGAAACCAAACTATCAAATGCAAAAAAGAGACATCTAACCAAAAATAATAATAATAAAAATTCAACATAGCATTACTTACACACACACACATATATATATATGTATGAGAATCTAATACAGTCAACATCCCCAAACCTGTTGCCCAAAATACTATAAATTTACAGTCTTATTCAAGCTTATATATATGTCCTAAAGCAGTGAACTGATGTTATACAACCATTAATAAAACATACTGACCAAGACAGATTCCAAAGACAAGACTCCAATTTTATAAGCAGGAACAGATAAATTAATATTTAGGTGAGATGAATTTCTCCACTTGCATGTGCTTCCTTAACTCTTTTGTCATATTCGTCTTCCTCTTCCTCAGCCTCTACATCTTCTTCCTCTTTTACCTCATCATCTTCCCTTCCCCAGCCAAAACCCCCAATCAAGCGTGAAGATGGAGGAGGAGATCTAGCCTCTTCAACGATTTTCATGATGTTCTCCACGCTCTGGACAGAAAAGGCAGGGTTCTCCTTCCTGTAATACACGGCTTGAGCTGCTTCAGTTAGCTCCCTAGGCAAGTTCTTCAGAAACCATGGATGGCCTTTGATTTCCTTAATACTGATCCTCTGCCCAAAAAAAAAAAAAAAAAAAAAGAAATGTAATTTGAAAATGCTACAGCCTGATTGAAGCTATCATGTTTGAGAAGTTATTGCACATATTTAGGTCTATAAAGCACTTTAATATCATATTCAGTCACAACTGACTAGAGCAGCAAAGAAAAAAAGATATACCCAGATGCATTTACCATGTAAATACAAACCCTACTCAACAACAGAATCTGTGATATTATATGTCAAAGCAGCCAAGTTTGATGCCATTCATATCTTCATAAAACAAGTCAATTTGAGGTCTGTAAACAACATACATACCCTGGATGGATTAGCAACAAATATTCGAGAAAGGAGGTGTCTACAATCTTGGGATATATGAACATAGTCGGGGATCTTGTAATTGACTGCCATTATTCGCTGGAAAACAACATAGAACTAGTAAGCGACAGAATCACTGTTTTAACAGTGAAAAAAACAAACAGAACAAAAGGCAAAAAACTTACTTGGATAGTTTTCCTGAAATTCTTGGGGTCTTCTTGATCTTCAAATGGGTATGCTCCCACCAGCATTACATACAAAGTCACTCCACATGACCATACATCCGCTAGCTGAGACAGAGAGAGAGAGAGAGAGAGATGGAGATATAGCTTATAAAGGTTGCTGTTACACTCACTCAATTAAAGAATTATTCTGCAAACGTTTTCAAAGGACTTTTCATTCAGTTAACTTTTTTGTTACAAAAATTGCACTTAGTTTGAAAGATCCAGGGGTAAAATTCAGAATCTCAAATAAGAGGATTTGAAATAACAATGCAGAGAGAATGGGAATAACTTATAATAACTATCCATGCTTAAAGCATATCGTAATGCCCAGAAGATTATTTGGAATCAATATCAAATAGGAAGCTAATTGCAAAATAATTCCATTTGCTGTATTTAACTTATCTCTATACTACCCCTCCTCAATTTACCAACCCAACCCTACAACCAGTCCCCCACATGTTTACTATGAAGATTGAAGCTGAACTTAGATCCCCTTGTTTCAATCCATAAATTCAAGTTCAACCTCAAAGAATGGAGATAGTTGCTCTCTGCATGAACCCGAAGTAAAGGTATAACAAAAACAAACAAGATATAAGCCTCAATATACTTATTCATAAACCCTTCATAAGCAAGAAAATACAGAACGAAAACAAAATTGGCTCAGAATCCATAGATATCACTGAGAATATTCATTCAACATATCCTACTGTAAGGCTGGAACGATCACAAGATAGATGACCCAGTCAAAATTTTGAGTTATAAGCACGCATCAAACAAAATAAGAAATAAATACCTTGCCATCATATTCTCTCCTAGAAAAAACCTCCGGCGCAATATATGCTGGAGTGCCAACTGTTGACTTGGGTATTGAATGCAGCAGAGATGACTACACAAGGAGTACATCAATTGTCAGTAGATATATTTCTTTATCATAATCCAATCTTTATCTGAATTGATAAATGATAATATGAACCTTTGAGTATCCAAAATCACAAATTTTCAGCCGTGGCGCAGGGCTTCCATCCAACAGGGTATTCTCCAGCTTCAAATCTCTATGGCATATTTGCTGCAACATCATAAAAATAACTAAGGCTTTGCTATTCTGGTGTGAAAACAAGAAATATGATGTCAGCCAATAGAGTAAAACACATACAGTCCTAATTTTGTTCTAAATTTCCAATATACCATGGCGTGACAGAAGCTAACTCCTGAAATAAGCTGCTGGAAGAAATATCTAGCCTGAAATTATTGATAAATCAAAAAGTATTGATAAAATTAGAACAAATAAATACAAATAGACTCTTAGATTTGGAAAATTAAAAGCCACATTCAGCTTCGAACAGCTAAAAAAAAATAAAAAAGAAACCTCATCTTCGCTGAATCTTCCAGCATTGCAGATTCGGTCGAAGAGCTCACCACCTGCTGCATACTCCATGACAATAGCAAGATGGGTTGGAGTCAAAACCACCTAGAACACATCCAAAAACCCAGATTACATATCATGATTATCTCTGATTTATGATCTAACCTAGTCAATAATACAAGTACTAACCTCTTTGAATCGAATAATGTTTGGATGTCGGAGAGATCTGTGATTAATGATCTCCCTTGCCACGTTCTCATCAATCTACAACATTAAAAAAAATAAAAATAAAGAAATCAAATTGGAGCTCAAAAAGATAAACCAACATAACACAAAAACACAGATTATACCCAATAAATAAATAAATAAATAAACTCCAAACTTGGAAGAGTGAAAGTTGGATCAACCGAGTGCTTTGACAAGACAAACATCGATTGTATATACAAACCTTGCGCCCTCTCTCGATGTATTTCATAGCGACGAGCTCTTTGGTTTCCTTGTTCCTCATAAGCCTAGCCACGCCGAAATTCCCAGATCCAAGATCCTTCACCATCTCGTACTTGTCCATCTCTTTCTTCTTCTATATGCAGAAAACCCCAAATCGACCTTCGAAATCTCGAGAAATCAAGCTTCAATTCATATCCGAAGCAGAATGAAACGAAAAAAATTGTATCAGTGATCTCGGTGGAAAGCCCCCAAAAGAAGCTCGAATTCGTAATGCAAAAACTCGAATCTCGGGGGGGACTTGGGGTTGAATTCGATGGATTCCAAACCTAGAGATTTGGAGTGGAAAATAACAAAAGGGACGGACTTTGGAAGGAATTGGAGAGTGAAAAAGGTTGCCACAGTTGCAGAGATTTGAAGGAAAGTAACGAATGTGCAGTGGGAGCTAAAAAAGGAGTGTGCTTCCTTTTATACTGGAGAATCTCACCAAAAGCCGCCACATGCGTGCGTATATTTTTACTTTACATATATATGGATCCAAATCTCTAACATTCGGGTCACCCGCAATTGCTGGTTGCATTTATCGATATCCATTTTCTTATATTTTTATATAAAATTTTTAATTTTTTTGCCAAAGGCACTAAAAATTTCAATTACCACGAATTGTTAAAAATTTCTGTAATTTTCATTTTTTTATATGACCAAACTGAGACTTAAAAAAAATAACATATGAGATTAGATATAATTTTTTTAAAATATTTAATATTAACATAACATATTTATTATTCAAGTAAATAATACAATACGTGTAACTAGTTTAATTTGCATCTTATATAACTTAATTAACACGTTAAACACATCAAACCGGGACTTTGGTAATATATCTATCACTTTAAATAAAAAATTTCAATTAACTCAAAAAATACACAAACTTAATTAATTATACGTGTTTAATTATGTTAAACAAATTGACATATTTTTTTAAAATAAATTAATTTATTTATAATATGATTTTATTTATATTGATCAACTATAATCGACTAACTACAATAACATTTAGAGTTCTGAAAAAGTTAAGGGAAAAAAACAAATGTGGTGTCAAAAATTGTGTGTGATGAAATTAGATTAAAAAAAAGTCAAAATTTAAAATATTTTTCAAAATTAAAAAAAAATTAAAATTCTAAACATAAGCACAGCATATTGCGGTGTTTTTGTTGACAAATGTTTACCCAAAAGTATAGTAAAAATACGAAAATTTGATGTAAAAGTAATATATAGTAAAATTTAATTGGAAAAAAGTACAAAAAGTTAGGCTCCATTTGAAAACCTTAGTTAATTGGCGTGTTTGCTTATTTACTTATTTGTAAAACAACTAAATTTACGTTCTTATATTTTATTTTTAAATATTTAAGGGTAAAAATATCAAATTAATAAAAATTAAAAGGTTAATTATTAAAAAACTAACTTTTTTTTTTCTAAACACAAAAAACATAAGCTTTTTTTTTTACTACCTAGTAGCGAAAAGTATTTGCTTATTTACCAGTTAGTGGCTAACTAAAAAAAATCACTTTTTTATTTCTCAAACTAAGTCTTAATAAAAATTGATAAATTTTAATTAATTTTAATCAATCAAACACCCCGATCATCTTAAAACTATATTCATGCTACGTCTCGGGAATTGTGGCCCTTGGCCAAGGACTGTTCACATCACCTTTTATCATATATGTAACTGTTAAATCCGCGTTGTAACGTAAGATCACCGCCGACGAACAAATTATTATGGGTGTGTTCGGAGTTGTATAAAAATGTATAAAATAAAATAAAATTGTAAAAATAAATATCTCGTAATTTATATAGTGAGTGAAAAATTTAAAATTTATTATTTCATAATTCGTGTTTATAAAAATTTATAAAATTTTATTTTATTATTATCCAAACGTAGCCTATGTTTGTTTACATGTACTTATTACATGTGATTGGTCAACTCCTTTTACTCTCGTAACGGAAGGTCATCACGTGCTCATAAAATAATGAATAATGAATAAACAAAAATGTCAGTGGAGTGAAAAAAAAATGACTAATTTAAAATTAAACTAATATGATAAAGTTCAGATTATCCTGGATATATACTAAAAGTGATTTGGTTTTAAGAGGGTATTTGGTTAGTAAAAGTTTAGGTAAAAAATATAGTAAAAGTATAAAAATTTGATATAAAAGTAATATGTGGTAAAATTTGATTAGAAAAAAATTACAAAAAAATTGATAAAAGTTAATAAATTTTGATTAATTTTGACCAACTAAACATCATCTATGAGTTAACTAAAAACTTAACAATTTCATATTTTTTATTTGATTTTTAAGTTAATAGACAAAAAGATCAACCGGACCGAAAATGATATAACTCAACAAATACAATATGTAATAATATATAAATATTACATATATTATAATATTTAAAATATTATAGGTGCGTTTGGCATACAAAAAAACTTTGAAAATCTCTAAAATTTATTTATTTTTTATCTCATTCCATAAATTATAAATTCACAAATTATTTTACTTTTTATCACTTCAAACGACCCATATTAATGTATGTACATTATTTAAATTGATAAATATATCATAACACTTAAATGCTCCCATAATGGCGAAGTTTAGGCACCACTCACGTTTTTGGCTCTATGAATTTTTGGATTTTTAATTTTTTGTAAAATGACGAAAGTCATTCCACGCGTTATGACTTCTTTCAAATCATAAATGATAAAATGTATTAGATGAATAAAATTTGGAGGAAAAAAACTATATATATATATATTGGGATATGTCAAACGCAAACTTAAAAAAAAAAAAAAAAAAAAAAAAAAAACCTAGTAACTTAACGTAAAAAAATTAGAGCTTTTTCTTTTTGAACTCAACCTTAGAATTTTGATTTTGATTTGTCCGGCTTGGGGCAATTACTTAGGCCTCGTTGATATTATGTACAAGGGAGCAGGAATTTAAATGAACATTCAAGCCCAATTTCAATTGGGTTGCAAAATATTGATTTCGTTTAATGATATTTGGATTCTTATACTTAGGGGGTGTTTGAAATAATAAAAAGTTAGATAATTTGTGAATTCATAATTTGTGTAGTGAGATAAAAAATAAATAATTTTTAGAGATATTCAGACATTTTCATCATTTTTCATGTGCCAAACACACCTTTAATAGTTAAAACTTGTTTTTTCACTAAATGATTTTTTTGGGCTAACACGGCCCGGTTGGAATTTTGATATGATTTTGCATGGGCGTGACAATGTAAACTAATAAAGCAGAATGATTTAAATAATTATTGTACTCAATAAGGACTCGTTTGAAGCAGTTATTAAAGTTCTCTTATAGAAATATTTTTAAAAATTTATTTTACATTAAAAGTTTCATAATTATAGACTATCACATCAATCGAGGATTCATTTGAACAATATGTTAATTGATTAAATATTTGGGAAGCGTTTGGATTTACTAAATTCTACCAAAAGTTATACAAAAATTACTAACTTTTTCTAATTAAATTTCATTACATATCAACTTTACATTAACTTTTTGTATTTTGTATTTTTTATTTTTTGAGTCATCCGAACATCCCTTGGTTCATATGAAGTAGGAAGACATATCGAAGGCATGAATTGTTCGGACCCACTCCACAGGCTCCGGGTAAATCAATAAATTCCCCACTCCATTTATTTGGATAAGTCACCGACTTTGAAAAAATAGTGCAAATGTGAGGTTTGAACTTGTAAACTCTGATTAAAAATATGTAATTATTTTAATTGATATTTTGTGTTAGATAAATAAAAGATAAAAGAAAGAAAGATAAAAAAGAGAGCGTGGTAATATTTTTGAGTTTTTTTTTATATTTTTTTAAGCTATGGATTTAATCAATACTTGTGAAAATGTTGATGATTTACAGATATTTGACAAAGTTCAATTAATACTGAAAACATTATTTCAAATAGTGTTTCTAGAAACATGTTGAGCATTTTCTGAACGTCAGAATTTCTAAAACAGTTACAATAAACACAATCTCTTGATTTGTATAGATGCAATATTATACATACGTTCTACGTGTGTATATATGCATGTGCATATATACATTGCATCATCACAACAACACAAGAGAGAGAGGGAATGAAAACCCTAATCTCATATTTGCTCTCCTTATTTGATTTGATTTGCGCTGCTACCAATTAAGTTTAAAAATGAAGAAATATTTGTTGAGTTAAAAAAGAGAGAGAGAGAGAAGATGAATCAAATAATAAGGGAACAGTTTCATTTGAAAAATATAATTACACTGAAAATGTTATTTCAAATAACGCTTTAAGAGGGTCAAAAAATACCTTTAGAAAACACAATTTAAAAGAGAAATATAGACCTTTAGAAATTAAAATAGCGTATTTTTGAAAGTTTTATTTGAAACAGTGTTTCCAACATTAATTGTATTTTTCTAAAATACCAATAAATCATCATTATGCTAAATATTGATTAAATTAGCAGCCTAATAAAAAAAATGTCTAATATTTTCTCAGTTTTATGAAAGCCACCCGAAAGAGTAGGCAGTGGAGAAATGGAAAAGTAAAAATGGGCCTTACCTCTTTACTAGTCAGGTTCGGTTATATTAACGGAAGGCCCAAGTTTATTTTCAAAGTTTGGGCATACTGATGTGAGACTGCCCAATAAGAGCCCAATACCAGGGCCTGGATTTATTGGAATTGCATTATCTTTCTTTCTTTTTCTTTCCTTTATTTCTTTCATTTTTTTTTTTTTTAATCCTTCTTTCAAGCCAGGAATTCTTGAGCTTTAAACAATGCATTTAGCATTGGATTTGTGGTCCTAAATTGGAATTTATGAAAAAATAGATTGAATCTCGAACTAATTAATATTAATCCAATTTTATTTTATAGATGATGAATGTCAAAATTTTAAGATAGGTTACAACTTGACTCGTAAAAAAAAATTAAAAAAATAATTGAGCTCAGGGTTAAATTGTGAAAAGTTCAACTGAATTAAAGTAATGTTATTTTGATCTAAAATGTAATAATTTAATATTATGAAAATATATTACTAAAAAAGTATTATAAACATGTTATATTATCTAACTGACTCGTGAACTGAGAAGTTCTAAATTCGAACCCGAATCTAAATAAGTTATAAATTAGGGTTGGATCGAACTTGTTAAAGTCATGAGGCAAGGGAAAGTGACATGAGGCCTAGAGCTCAATGGTTAAGAGTCTCTCCTGTCCGCTCATAACTCGAGTTCGAGTCTTTCCCCTCCCCTTAAAAAAAAAAAAAAAAAAAAAAAAAAAAAAAAAAAAAACTTTACCTTTCAAAAAAGAAAAAAAACCGATGGTTACTCTTACCCAACAGTAGATTTTATGAAATTCTAATTATAAGGAAGCAAAAGAACAAGAGATTTTTTTTTCCTCCTCTATTTTACCCTCATCAAATTCTCCATAAACTCTCTATTCTGAGTAAGGGGCAACTCTCAAATTTTTAATATCAAATGTGGCTTTTCTTTCTTATTTTGCTAGTTAAATATTTCTTATATTTTTATGTCTTATTTTAATAAAAATTAAAGTTTTGATAATAAATATTTAAATACAGTAAAGAACGGTGCAGGGAAATTGTTGCAAAGTTATTTGAATAAAATTTTATAAAATAAATAAGTAATATTTTATTTAATATTTTAATAATTTATTTAGAGTAACCCCTGTAAATATGCTAATGTATTAATATTTTTATGACAACTTCTTATCCGGGGCTTCAACTTCAAAATAAATAAACTTTATTCGTTATTTGGTATTTTAGTTGACTTATGCTAATGTGCCAATTTAAATAAATAACAAAATAAAAAACGTAAAAGACTAATAAATATATATATGCAACAAAAAAAAAAAGAGAGATAAAATTTTAGGACTAGTTAAATAAGGGGCTGTTTGAAGAAAAAAAAATAACTTTTACTATTTTTTTTATTTCTCCACTAAACACAAAAACAACTTTCTATTATTTTTATCAACTTTTTTCCAATTTTATTTAACTTTTACACATTATTACTAATAACTAAAGTACCGCGTATCAGTTTGTAGTGCAAAGTTTTTTTTTTTTTTTTTGGACGCCAAATAGCTCATAAGTGTAAAAATTATATTCAAAAAAAGTAATTAGATGTTTTGCATTAATTAATAACTAGCAACCAACCAAGTAAAAAAACATAACTATTATCAGGGAAAGTAAAAAATAATAAAATATAAAATCTGTCACGCCTTTAGTTTAATTGTCCAGAACGGGATGGCATGAGAATAGGATAATTCTATAAAATTAATAAAAGTTTAATCCAAGTGAAGTTCATATCATAAATATTCATTCTAATATTACCAAATGTCTCTCATTCTCATATAAAATTATATTTGAGTACATTACCATAAATCAAATAGTAGTATAATCCATTTTAATACAATCCTCAATGATAGTATCCAAGATTCGCACGATCAAAATATATATTATGATCATGTTTATATCTTTTAATGTGATGACGTCATAAATATAAACAGCATACCGTACTCTGAGTCACACAATTTATATAATATAATAACTTTCAGTTAAGAAAATTAAATACAATTATTATTATCCATACTTAAGACTGGACTTAGGCTACTCAAATTTAAGCTGTCTATATATCCACATTGGGAATTGGGTCACCGTAATTCTTAATTTATTATTCAATATTCACAACTTAACCCTTTATCAACAATTCACATATTAACATTATTATAATTGACAATCTCATAATATCAATGCACAACAATAATATATGCAATCTCGTATAATGAGAAATGAGGAAGTGCAATGCTAATGCATATTATCTAGTTTCTATCTATCCCCAACCTTATTTTAGGATAGGTAACGCTTAGTAACCCTTGGGCCTAGCTCAGCGGGAGACCCTCTGATTGTGGAGGGCCGAGGCAACAACCCGCAAGGGTTCGAGTCTCTGCTGGTGAAATCCAGTCTCGTTGAGTTATTCCAAGGGCCACCCACCACACGTGCAAGCGTATGACTTAAGCGGTTTGGCGGGCTTGTGGGGTGTTCGTCGGCCCCCGGTTTACCGGTCGGCTACATGGTTCGTTGAGGGCTGTAATAAAGCGGTCGGGTTCCGGGTCTGAAAAAAAAAAGTAACGCTTAGTAAAACATGCGAGGTTACTAACTGCATTGTTTAACGCTTACAGTGAATGATAATCTCAATGTATAACCCAAGTAAGGAATTGTGTTACACCTGCATCGGTATAAGATTTAGGGGAACCGACTTACATCCCCTAATCCTTCTGCTAGGGAACCGAGTTACACCCCTAATTTGGCATTTGCTTAGTTCAAACAGGGTCCAATTGCAATCTGGAGAAAATCTCATAATAATATAATTTCGAGATTAACATTCAAACTCTAATGACTAATTTATAGTCATATATATTGATTGGGATCATTCGGTATTTTCAAATTCTCATTCTATCAATTTTCTTAAAATTAATGATCCCGTCTATATACATAACCTGTGCCTTGGCACGTAAATAACATTAACATCTATCGACCAATCAATAATTGCAATGTCAACCGAATGATGAAACTCCAGCCTTATGCACATGATATGCTCAATCATGTGCTATAAAAAATAATAACATCTCAATATTATAATAAAAGTATGATGTGTTCAATCATAAAAAATGACATTTTATAATCTTAAAATGTGCATAATTTTCAACATATATGATGTACCATTCAAACTAGATCAAAAATACCTTAAACTAGGTAAAAAAATACATTATCGTGGGAAGGGTGCTTGAAGGGCACTTGAAGGTTGCAAGAAGATCGCTTGAAGTCTAAAATGTGCGAGAAGGGTATGGAAAGATTGCTCTAAGTCGTGGGAGAATACTGAGAGCCTCCGAGAAAGCTCGTTTTTGCGACTTACGATCCGCGGCGTAGATCTGAGCTACTACAAACTTGACCCGGCATGTAAAATAACAAAGTTTGAGCACCTCAAGCCCAGAAATGGTACCACATCCAGCAACAATAATCTATATCTCAATATCACACAAAAAAACTCAAAACTAAATAAGATTTAGCATATATATACAAACTCACAACATAAATATACACATGTTATGCACATATATCATCATTTACCAAAATCATCACACACACACACACATACATCAAAATCATGCTAATAACACGTAAAATATGCATATAAGTTCTACCTACATCGAATCCAAAAAGAAAAGAATAAATGAAAATGTTTTAGTTTTAGCTTTCAAACTTTTGATATCAATTTTTCCCACCTCAAGCGAAGCCATATAAATCAGACACCACCATAACGTTTACGACATTGAATACTATCTCGATCCGCAGGCCTACCTTCCTAAAACTCATTTTTTGTCTCTACTCTCTCTCATTCTCAGGAAGTTGCAGGGACAAAGAAAAGAAAAAGGAAAGAAAAAATGAAATAAAGAAAAGAAATAAAAGGCTAGATTTTTGACATAGATGTCTAACTCAATATCAATTTGAGCCATACCCGGCCCATTAGTAATAAAATAAATCAACTCAATCTCATTTTAAATATTTTATTGATCCAAAATAACATATAAATTGTCAAAATTAAATATTGGGTATTACAAAATCTCTTATGCAAGTAGGATGAATATGTTTTCATTGAATTTAAATTTTCAATAAAATTTTCCTTAATAAATCTAACATCTAATATAATATTATAAAAAATAAATATTAAAACTTATTAGGTTTTTTTGTTTTTTAGTATCAACGAGGACGGGCCCCACTCATAAGTTTTAAAAAATTACTTTTCTGTTCTGATATTGGTATTAATATATAGCATTTTGATTTCCAAAATTTAAAAAATGTAAATTTATCTTCTCAAATTTAGTATTAATGGAAAACAGGGCTGACCCTAATGTTTTAAAATTCTTTTATACATCTTTTTGTGTTTTTTGTATTTGTATTAATAATAGCGTTTTGATTCGTAAATTTTAAAAAATGTTATTTTACTTTCTCAAATTTGTCTCTCTCACTCAAATTTTTTTTCAGCTCGTCATTCTTTGGCATTAAGTATTATAATTTTTTATTTATAAACTTCATTACACTCACGATAAATAGTATTTAACGTATTCTCATTAAAAATTATATATATGTTTTTATTGAAATTTAATTGCCTACTATTATTTTTTCCGCAAAAAATTTAAGGGGTTGTTTGGTATTAAACATTCCACAAATTAACATAAAAGAATGTATTTTATTTTGTTTGACCTTGAGCCCAATCAATTTTGTGTGTGTATAAGATTGCAAATCTGGAAGACTTTTTCTCTCTCTCCGTCTTCGCTAGCACTTTGGAGAAAGCCGAACCAAAGCAAAATCAGAGTACAAACCTCTGATCTCTGTGTCTTCGCCCTCAGATCCACTCCCACGCCGGCGATTCCGATGTGGCCCACCGTCCGATCCTTCTCCCTTTTCGCACTGGTCGCCGTCCTCGTCATCTCGCCGGCGTTCGCTTCCGAGTCCGATCACAGGGTACGCGTTAATCAACTAGATGTTGAAACCCTAATTTAGCTAGCTTTCTTGTTGCAATTCAACATTTCAACTACCAGATCTTGTCCTTTGAGCGTCAGCATTCGCATCCTGTTCAGATCTAGACGTACTTGCCTTGGATTTGTATGATTTTGGTGTGCGGTGATTCGCTATTGTCGTACTTTTCGGTTCGTTTGCCATGCAATGCTTGATTTACGATTCAAGAGCTTTGGATCGTGGTTTCCGACACATGATATTACATATATGGTCATGGTTTAGGCTTTAGGGTTTAATTATGTCAACTGGAACTTTTTATTCTCTTCTTCCTTTTTCTCATTCACATAATTGGTAGATGCATATACTTCTCTAACACCAACTTATTTTCTTCTGCAGTATCAAACCGATGACCCTGTTACCCTTTGGGTAAATAAGGTTGGGCCTTACAATAATCCACAAGAAACATATAATTATTACAGCCTTCCGTTTTGTCATCCATCGGGCAATCCGGCTCATAAGTGGGGTGGCCTTGGGGAGGTCCTTGGTGGAAATGAACTAATTGATAGTCAGATTGTTATAAAGTTCCAGAGTACGTATATTTTCATATACCTTTGTCTTCCATGCGATTGTTTTGGTGTGGTTAAACAATAACTGCTTTGACTTCGTTTGGCAGAACAAGTGGAGAGGAGCACCATTTGTGAGCTCGAGCTTGATGAAGGGAAGGTGAAACAATTTAAGGATGCTATCGAGAGTAGTTATTGGTTTGAATTCTTCATGGGTATGTGATGCGCAATAATATTCCAGTTTTTACTAATTTGATATGGAAATTATAAAGTCACTACACGCATTGATGCGTGCAGGGTGGTAGACTTGTCCTTGATAAGAGCAGTTTATCTTTGCCAATTTATTTCTTCGTCCTTTCACTATCCTAGTTTAAAAGCAAGGGCTCGTGAAATTGATGAAGGATTTCCTGTGGGAGGTTTTGGCGCAGAGTTTAGTGTCGAGTTTAGTATCAATTCATTGTTTGGGAGCAGTTGTGTTTACCTTCCAGGGAGGGTGGTATGGGTATTTGGAATTGAGAACAATTACCAAAGCCTTGTTAGTTAAGTGGTTGTTGAGACTCACTTTTGGGGGAAGTGTTTGGGTTGGAGGGCGATTGATGGGAAATATGGTCATGTCTGAGAATATTGGTGCGTGGGTGATATCAGGGTCTCGTGGTGTGGGTGCTTGTCTTGCAATATTTTGGCTCAGGGAATCTTTGCCTCTCTTCTTGAATGCTTATAGACATTTTTTTCCAGGAGGGGGGTGGATTTTTGGCTTGAATCCTTGATGTAGATATATACGAGGCTCATAGGTTGTAAAGATTGTATACTTATGTGTGTACAAGGTTTTGCCCACTTTTTGGTACTGTCTAATGTATTGTTATCAAGAAAAGGAAAAAAAAAAAAAAAAAGGAAAAAATACTACTGGAAAAAGGGACATTTTGGAACTCACGGAAATTTGAATCATATTTGTTTTGAAGACACTTAAACATGCTGTTCCTTGCAAGAGGCTGCATCATCCCTACTGAAAAGTCAGAAAAAATTGCAACATATATATGTCATGCTATATAAATAAGCTAAAGAAGCCTATGATATTATTGTAGAAAGTTAGGGTTGCCTTTGTGTTGTCTGATATTTCCTACCATGATTCATAACAATGCCACGGATGAAATATTGTGTTAGCATTTCATAGCAATTGTTTCTCTCTTTACGGATTGGGAAATCTGAGTATCAATTACTTGTTTGTATGCTTCCTTGCTGGATTTCCAGTTCTCATTTTGCCTATTATTTATTTATTTATTTTTTTCCGAGCCCTATTCTACCCTTTTATTCCTTTTCTGATCTTGTTTTCTATGTCTTTGCCATGCTTGAATACAAGTTCAGACGATCTGCCTCTATGGGGTATGTATCATTAAATTTTATTTTCTCAGTATATTCAACCTTTTGTCTTAGTAAAATTATTTCTGATTGTTGATTCTGTTCAGATCTTTATTTGTACCTAATGCTTTGATGCATCATATTATGAATGTTGTAGGCTTTGTTGGTGAGCTGCATCCTGACAAGAACAGTGATAACACCAAGCATGTGCTTTACACGCACAAGAATATTGTTGTTAAATACAACAAGGATCGGGTCTGTGGATTCTGAACCATATGGATTTTATAAGGGGACCGTTGATTCTTGTCTTATTGTTGTTATTTGTATTTTTCCAAGCAGATCATTTACGTTAATCTCACTCAAGAGAGCCCTAAACCATTGGAAGTGGGTAGGACACTGGACATGACATATTCTGTCAAATGGACACCAGTTAATGTCAGTTTTGCACGCCGCTTTGATGTTTACTTGGATTATCCCTTCTTTGAGCACCAGGTAAATGGTGATGTGTATATGATATTCTTTCCTGTGAATTGTCAGTGGAGGAATACTGGGTGGTACATTTTCTTGTCTGCGAATTTGCAATTTTACTATTTTACTCATGACTCTGGAATTTTTTGGGTACTAAATAGAATTAAATGCTGCCAAGTCATGTAGGGGACTTGTTGATTTAGTCTGTTTGATGGTGCATTTAGATATTTTACTAAAACTTCACTGATTGAGATGCACATGCGTGATGCAGATACATTGGTTCTCTATCTTTAATTCGTTCATGATGGTTATCTTCCTGACGGGTTTGGTGTCAATGATACTAATGCGAACTCTTAGAAATGACTATGCAAAATATGCTCGGGAAGATGATGATTTGGAGACTTTGGTAATGCTCTCAACCAATTCTGTCTTGGCACTTGGCACATGCACATGTGCGTTTGTCTTCATTTGTTTAATTGGATTTGCTGGATTGTAGCATATCTCTCTCTCTCTCTCTCTTGTTTTTCTCCCTTACACAATAGGTGTCATTTCTTGTTCTAGCAATCCAACAAAATTTTGGTGACTGTTTGATAATTTTATATTCAGGAAAGAGATGTGAGTGAAGAGTCTGGTTGGAAACTTGTCCATGGTGATGTTTTTCGACCTCCTCGCAATTTAGTTCTACTTTCAGCAGTTGTTGGGAATGGTGCTCAGCTGGCATTGCTTGTTCTCCTTGTCATCTTACTTGCAATTGTCGGAATGTTGTACATTGGGTATGTCTGAAACCAATTAAGAAGCATTCAGCATGTTTATTGTCAAGTAGTAGATCATTGTTGGTTGCTTCATTGTTTGTTACTATTAATTGTAATTTTGTATGTGGATCATGAAATTATAGTTTCCCATTTAAGCGAGTCTGTCTAGCCGACTACCTAATGTATCATATTTTGTTTTGCCAGGTAGCTTGTAAATTTAATCTTCCTACATGTGTTGGATTTATTTAATTTTGGTTGGTATGCCATATGACTTTGAATTGTTTGTCAGAGTGAACTATTATGGCATTTAACATTATGTCCCCTCCTAAGATTTTTTTTTTAAATGCTTTTTTAATTTATCTAATTATTGGCTTCAAATTGTTACTTATATTCTTCTTATCTTCCTCAGGAGAGGAGCAATAGTCACGACTTTTATAGTATGTTATGCTTTCACATCATTCATTTCTGGTTATGTGAGTGGTGGAATGTACTCACGCAATGGGGGTATGTCCGAAGTGCACTTATCGCTTTGTTTTACTCCCTTGTTATTCACATTTGGTGTTTTAGATTGGTCTCTTTGAAGCATAGGCCTATTGTTTTCTTATTTTCTTGCTGAATATCATATTTTTCTCTTATCTTATCAGGTAAAAACTGGATAAAATCAATGATACTCACTGCATCATTTTTCCCATTCTTGTGCTTTGGGATTGGTTTCATTTTGAATACAATTGCCATATTCTATGGGTCTTTGGCTGCTATTCCTTTTGGCACAATGGTGGTTGTTTTTGTCATTTGGCTTTTCATCTCTTTCCCTCTTGCACTTCTTGGTACCGTTGTTGGAAGAAACTGCAGCGGTGCTCCAAATAATCCATGCCGTGTGAAGACCATTCCTCGTCCAATCCCAGAAAAGAAGTGGTACCTCACACCATCTGTTGTTTCTATTATGGGAGGGCTGCTGCCCTTTGGCAGCATATTCATTGAGATGTATTTTGTCTTCACATCATTCTGGAATTACAAGGTAAATGGTAAAACTTTAAAGTTTTAAATGACATTTCTTTAGTTGTTTGGGTGCTATTATCAAGGAAAAGCAAATAAGCAAAAAAAATTAAAATATTCAAGCAATCCGCTTTGATCAACTAGATAAAATTTCTCACTATTGCAATAATTGCTTGCTCTTTTGAGTGGTGGAATCCAGTTCATAATGTACAATTTTAGTTTTGTCTGATTGTTTTAGGGGAGAATGGACACTTTGAATGAATTATTTCATTCGATCAATATTATTTTATAGATTTGGTTTTGTCAAAGTCTTCTACACTGAAGTGAATTTAAAACCGCATTGGAGTTGTAGAAGAGACAAAATGACAATATAGCATGAAGTTTGCACATTTAGGTTATGTTTGAGCTTCAGTTTAGAGTACTTATTGGTTGAACAGTTTGACAGGTTCTCCTTTAAGCTGGTTTGCCCTTCCACTCAAGCACCGTTCCAACTGATTTATGTCCAGTTGCTTTATGGTGGAACAAAAACAACTTTTGCCAATTATTTTTTTTTTCCTAGAATGTTGTTTCTAGTTGTAATATGGATGAAGTTTTGGGTGATGTTTATTTCATTTCCATTTGGAAATTCACAAGCCCCTTTCTTTTCTTCTTTTCTTACATGATTTCAGTGTAAATGCTCGGAACTTAATGCCTTTTTGCTATTTGTACTTGACAGGTGTACTATGTTTATGGCTTTATGCTGCTGGTTTTCCTGATTCTCATTATCGTTACTGTTTGCGTCACAATCGTGGGGACATATTTCTTGCTAAATGCTGAGAACTATCATTGGCAGTGGACTTCCTTCTTCTCTGCTGCCTCAACAGCTGTCTATGTGTATTTGTATTCAATATACTACTACTATGTGAAGACTAAGATGTCGGGCTTCTTCCAGACCAGCTTCTATTTTGGATACACTCTGATGTTTTGCCTGGGTTTAGGAATTCTCTGCGGTGAGTTCGCTTTCCAGAAACATTCTTGTATTGCTGTGTTGCTCTATGGTTGCTTCTTTATTTGTATATGGAATTTACAATTCATGGGACACTGTCAATCCTGTTGTAGATTCTGATGTTTGATTACTTCTGTTCCGAATGCCCTTTGACACAGAATGGCAAATCAATTCCCCCCCCCCCCCCCCCCGGGCGGGGGGCAGAGAATGTTTGTTGAATTAATGGAAAACTATGAACTAGTTGACAAATTAAGCATTTGTTCCAGCCAGAGCTAAACTTTCCGCAATTATTTCAGAATCTTGATTTTCAATTTAGTGTTCTTTATTTATTGCGGGTGACCGACCATGGGGCCATGGTATGCCATCTCTTGAGTGAGGTTGAGGACTTGACTTTGACAAGTCTAGTAGCTGGGGCATATTACTGTTTGCATGTGCTTTCGCTAGAGATTGTTTCCAATAAGTTATATATATGAATATGCCTAATATATAATTTCTGCTAGGTTGGCGAGTTAATTGGAAATACATCCGCTTTGTATGTCTACCATCATTCAACTATTTTGGCATAGTTATTTACTTCAATTGCAAAAAGAAATGTTGTAATTTGGTTCAATGTTACTTTAATTTCACTAACCCAAAAAAATCTCTTCACTTTCAGGAGCTGTTGGTTATTTGGGCTCCAATTTGTTTGTAAGGAGGATCTACAGGAACATTAAGTGTGACTAGGGCTGCCCCAAGAAAGATTTACTTGATAGTAATTCCTCAAGCTTTTGATGTCTGGTTGTTGGGAGCAGAACAAGAGGAAGACTGTGGTGTATTATGGGGAAACGTGGTGACATTTACGGATGGAAATCAGATAGTTTTGAGGATTGGAATATAACTCTCCTAGATGTGAGAAAGCCCTAAAATTTTTTACCTTCTTTTCCTGGGCGGTAAGTAAGCCTCCCCCCCCCCTTCTTCTTCTTCTTCTTCTTCTTCTTCTTTAAAGACTTAGTTTAGAATGCAGACATTATTCTTACTATCCGAGAATATAACGGTTGTCATGTAGTTATTTGCCCCTCTTAGCTCTGCAATTGATGTCTGGTGTAGTGGATTCTTTTGTTTTCTTCTTGTCGCTTTTGTTTCTTTGCTTTCTTTAAGCTATTATCTTTGTATTCCCAGAAACTCAAGGAGGAAATGAATTTTGTTGCTAGCCCACTTTGTATAACCCGAAATTATGTGTATAATTTGCTTATGCATTTACTGAGTCTGTTACAGTCGCAGTAACGTTATGTGATTGCAGTTTAAACCTAGGTGATTCTAAATAGCATCATTAAATTGTTATGGCAATTTCTTCATAACCTCCTTGTATTAGTTGCTTGAAAATTGTGTTTCATATTATAAGAAAGGAGAGTTTGTGACAAGCACAGTTGCACAAGTTTGGAGGAACCATTTTGTGAATGATAGTATTATAAAGCAGAAGTCTTTTTTTTTTTTATAATGCTGTCTAGAAAAAAATAATTTGAAAATTTCCTGTTAAAGAAGAAGCATTTTTAAAATGCTTGTCAATATCTCTGGTTTTTTCAGTTAAATACAATGTGCAAGAGATTGGTTTAAGAATTGAAATTGTGTTTTCAGGGATGGCAGTGCAGAATATACAGTTTCATAATGCAATTTCTAGCAATCAAGAAAATACTGAAGGCTAATTATGAAAATGCGTTTTTATTAGCTATGCATTTCTAAATTTTTTTTTTTCTGAATAGTATTTACTCAAATTTTTTTCTATTTTAACCAAAAAAAAAAAAAAAAAAATAGCAAACACCAAGTGGGATACGATGTTATGACAAGAACAGTGCTAGATGGAGGATTGTTACTAATGTTTGAAGCTCTGGTGAAATGTAATCGTATTTAAGCTGGTTTGCCCCTCCGCTGTTAGCACTGTTCCAATTGATCCAGGTCCAGTTGCTTTGTGGTCGCGCTTTAATGGCCTCCCGTTTCCTCCATCTTGACAGTGCCCATTTTCCATTGGCTACCAGGACCACCTCTCTTCTTTTTTTACTCCGTGGCAAAAAAAAAAAAAAAAAAATGCGTTACAGTAACACAGTATAATGACAAAATTCAAAATAAAGTAATTTTCAGGATTAATATCAAGAACAAAATTGCATTAAATTCACGCCATCCAAACAACCCCTTTGTGATCTCTTTTGGCAAGACGCCAGAATTTGAAGTGTACTGCAAACTTGGTACCACAAATCGTCAATTAATCGTTCGTACATATAATTTGCGTTAAGAAACAACTAATCAGACTTGGTCATTACATGGCCGGTACGTATCTTTTGGGTCATTACATGGCAACTAGCTATCCTTGGGGGCAGGCATTAGCCGAAGCCGTTCCTCGGAGCCTTGACCAGCTCCAGAAGACCTATCTTCTGCTAACAACGAGTGTAGGTCGCTGCCATTTGCCAAGCTGTTGAACTCAACAGCCTTGGATGGCATTGTTGGATACCTCCGCTGGCAGAATGTCATCAGTCGTTTAACTGATTGCAGGTACTTGCGAGTCGTCTCATCATTCATAATGTGGGCTACACTATTGGTATAGATTTTCTCACGGGCCGAACGCTCGTGGATACCGACCATAGTAACTCCAATAGGCCAGGGTGCATTTCCAATGGCCATCTTGATATAGTGGTCCATTGCAGCCAGGTAGTCTCGCTTCATGCAGCATTCAACCATCAGGAGCAATGCTTGTCGAATATCATCAGGAAGAACCTGCAAATGGTTTGTGGCAAGTACTAAGAATTTGGTGACACACTTCCTTCAGTACACATTGCCAAAATTCTAAACAAGTATAAAAATAATTAAGGGCACCTGCAAACAATATAAATCCAATGGAAATATTTACAGGTAGGCAGCACAAGAGAAACTGCTAAAGAAAGGGTTAACTCCAGTGTCATCCTTCCAAAAGTCAGTTTTCTGAAACATGACTTCCCCGTGCACATTAGTTTTGGAATTAAGTTAAAAAAACACTCTTATTTGAGAAGATGTTCTAAAAAATAAAACATGAGTTTTGGAGAAAACTCTGCAAGTAGGGCATCAAATGGCCAATCTCACATCTCACAAGCAAGGAACAACAAACATCTAGGTTTTTGGGGTTCAGATTGACCGTGGCTGCATGGCGAAAATGGATAAATATACACCACTCCTCTGTGTACTCTTAGAAAATATGGAGCTGAGAGATGAAGACGACATGGATATAGTCATCTTTCTTCTCATGACTCATTACTAGTCTACATGCATTATCAAACAGCAGGCCTAACGATGCCATTTCTAACACCAAAAAGAACCATACTCCTTGGCCCCTTCCACCTCACCCTTCCCCGTTTTTCTAAATAATAAAATTAGAGAGAGAGCATATAGCATCACTGCCAATTGTCTTTGTACACAGATGCATTTCCATGAATCTTTTATATAGATAGTATGGAGTGCCAATGCAAGGCACGGGCAAGCTTTTAGAGGAAAAAGTCGAAATTCATCAAAGGCATGTTTGGAGTGAGAATTTGGTGAGGGGAAAAAAAAAAGTGAAGGAAAAATAAAAAGAAAAAGATAGGGAAAAATGAAGGAAAATTTCAAATATATGTATTTATCTGAATGGATTAAAAAATATAATAAATAAAAGTCATTCATCAATATATTATTTTAATTTAATTATTTTTAATTTCCTAAATTCCATTTTCCCTTGCAATTTTTATCACAACCCAAACATGACATGAAATTTCAAAAAGCTTTGGTAGGAGCGGCGGGATGATGAGGAGCATATAAATCAATTAAAAATAAAAAAAAAAACTATTTCTTGCAGCCTTCCTGATTTCCAAATTTCCTACTTAAATCCTACAACCAATTCAATCCAAACTCCAACGAGAAGGCCGGTGCCAGACTTGGGGGGTATTTACGCCTCCTGAAATGAGCTCATTTCAGGTCTAGCATAGGTCTGAATCGCATCTCTGGAGATGAGTTTGGAGTCAAGACCAACTTGACTCTGGTTGTGGTCTTTTCGGTTGGAAACTTTGTCCAAGTCCCTAGTAAACATCCACACGCTAAAATATATAATTATGGAATTTTGTCAATCATCTTGGTGTTTGTTCTTTTGCCTCTTCTTCTACCGGCATCTAGCCTCAACCATATACTGCAATACTTGCTCATGACGAGGTAATATTTTTACTTCTTCACTGTTCAATTTTAGCTTGTGCATGTCATTATTGTAATTGTGGTTTCCTATCACTGCATCACCAGGGTACTAGGGGAGGCAAGGAATTGCTTCACCACCAACATTGAATGTTGGAAAGATAATCTCTAATAGTTCCAAGAGATTCAAATTGTATCTCCTAAGAATTGCTTCACCACTCATCAAACCATCTCTATTTGACATCAAATCATTACAGCTAGTAGAAGCACACCAGTGAAACAAGCCAGTATTAAGACATTGAAAGCAATCAAATTAAGAAGTCACCTTCTTCCTGCAGAACTTGAACAGTGGATTCAGGTACCTCGCACACTGCTTGAACGTGGCTACAATGGACTTCCCTTTGGCAGTTCTCTTCTCCGCCTCGCTCATCTCATCAAGCTCCTGATTCCACTCATTCAACAGCCTCTTGAAGAACACAAGAATCTTATCCTCATCGCATAACTCCTCAAAGTTGGTCTTCATCCGCTTCAAATCCTTATCGTGATCCGCACCAGACGAACCCCCATCCCCACTATCATCATCCCCGCCTCCTCCGTCCTTATCCTCTCCGCCGTCCTCCATCGCCTTCCGCTTCCGATCGCTCAAAATCCCCGACTTTTGCCGCTTCTTCAACTCCACAATATCGCGCAAGAAATCATTCGTTTGGCCCTCCGTCATATCGCTATCGTCAACCTCAAACAAGCCCGCCTTCAACACGTACTTCAACCGATCGAGCCTCGCCTCGTCGTCTTCGCCGAACAGCGTGACCGGTTGCTTGAGCAATCGGAGGCGGCGAACGACTTCTTGCCTGGGCAGATTGAGTTCGTCGATCTTTTGCTCGTCGGTTAGGGTTTTGGAAGACGAAGAGCTAGCCGCATCGGGTTTGGATTTGGCAGCTTCGGATCCGGCGCTGGGGTTCGACGACGAGTTGAGAGACGAATCGTGCAGTTGGCTTTCTTGCTGCTGCAATTGTTTCTTGGCTTTGGCTTCTAATTCTCGCTTTTCTTCCTCTCTGAGCCTTTGGATTCGTTTCTGTTCGATTTCGGATCGTTTGAAGACTTTCCGGCCGCCGACGTCCTGCGCCAGACTCTGTCGCTTCTTCATCAATTCTTGCTTCAGGATATCCATTCTCTGATGTTCACGGGTCACTCTGACCCCTCTCTCTCTCTCTCTCCCCCTCCCTCTCTCTAGATTTTCTTCGTCTTCAAAACTCCAAAGCGAGCACCGTTGAGTTGAAGCGCATATCCAGATAAACAAGGAGAAGGGTAAGGGGGGTATTTTGGTCAATTAACAGCATTAGGTTTTTTTTTTTTTTTTTTTCTTAACCGGATTTATGTTTCGATTCTTTCTCAAGGAGTGATAATCGATTCGTCGACCAGCCGACAAAATCTTGCAGGGGTTATTAGTTTTCTGCATTTCATTATGGCGACGATTCGAAGATTTTGCCACAAACGACCTTCTCCGTTCTTAAGCACAGAAGGTGAGGTATAGTTGACCTAATATCTATAAACATATTAACAAATTTTGTGATCATCTGCCGTCACGACCGCATAGCGCAGTGGATTAGCGCGTCTGACTTCGGATCAGAAGGTCGTGGGTTCGACTCCCACTGTGGTCGTTTTACTTGTAAAAAGTAAACCATTTTAGTCCCCCCCCCCTTTTTTTCACTATTTCCCATTAACCCATTAAGGGTTAGTTTGGATTTAAAAAAGTTAAAAAACGTTTTTAGTAATTTTTTTTTTTTGGTTTATATGATTTTTTCCATCAAAATTTAGGTGGTATTTGGTTTATTTTTTTGTTTTCTATTTTCTATTTTCGTTTTATGTGTTAAAAACTCAAAACAAAGAAACAAAAAAAATTCTATTTTTCTTATTTTGAGATTTTCTTTATTTTTTGTTAAAAACTCTCAAAACGACTTTTTATCATTTTTCATTTTATGTGTAAACTCATTTTTAGTTTTCGAAAATAAATTTTGAAAACACAAGTAACCAAATAAATTTTGATCTGTTTTTCTTATTTTCAAAGGTACAAAATAAAAAATGAGTTTAAAATAAAAAATAGAAAATAGAAAATAGAAAATAGAAAAATAAACCAAATGACTAATTTTTTAGAATCTAAAAAAATGAATTGATTTACTTTCCTTCTTCTCTTTTTTTTTTTTTTTTCACTATTTCCAATTAAGGGTTAGTTTAAATTTAAAAAAGCTGGAAAACTTTTTTAGTAATTTTTTTTTCATTTACATGATTTTTCATCAACATTTAGTTTTTTTTTTTTTTTTCTAGAATCTGTGATTTTTAAATGTATTAATTGCATTTGTAAAAAAAATAAAAAAAAATTTGTCTGTTCGAGAAAAAAGTTACCTATGTAACTAAAAAAGTAAAAAAAAAGGTTAATTTGTTTTATCTTTTTAGTTTTTATTTAAATGAACAAAAATTTTTAATTTTTTTTGGTCTAATTAAAATGCTTAAAAGTTAAATTTAAAAAAAAATTAAATTTTACTAAAAAGGCTATGTAAAGCGAAAAGAAACTATCAAAAAAGATGATAGCTTTTTCCAGTCCACACAAAGCCGAAGAAATGAGATGAAATTCCAAAAGAGCTGCACAAAGTCCGGGGGCTGGTAAACATCTGTCAAATCAGGCTTCACCCTTTTCGCTCCGTTTGGTTTCCCTGAAACGGAAGGAAAATAGACGGAAGCTGACTTCGATCATCCCCAACTCAACCCGACAAACGGTTTCAATCAGGAAATTTTGAAGTTTAGCGAGTTGGAGTTCAGCTTCTTAACTTTGAATTTGTTTCTTGTTGACAACAGAAGTGATTAAAGCGACTTGGTATTGTGGTTTGGTTTGAAGTGGATTGCTCGTTATCGGCGAGTTACAGAGAATGGCTACTTCAACGGGACAAACGGCGTCGTCTATGAAGAGACGCGATCCATCAGGGAGCAGAGAAAGGGATCAGCTGATTATAACTCCTTTGGGTGCTGGCAGTGAAGTGGGTCGGTCCTGTGTTTACATGTCTTACAAAGGGAAAACAGTTATGGTACTATACGTGACAATGATAACATAAAGGCATATATTTCTATATAATATTCAGTTTCAACGTTTGGGTTTTCTGAGTTTAATTCTGGTATGTTGCTTATTTGTTTCTTTCTTTCTCCTGAGTAGTTTGATTGTGGAATCCATCCTGCTTACTCTGGCATGGCTGGTTTGCCCTACTTTGATGAAATCGATCCTTCTACCATTGATGTGCTCCTTGTCACTCAGTAAGTACTGTTTCTTATTCTTTTGTGCTTCAATAGTTCAATTTATCAATATATTGTACTTGATGTGGAAATTTCTTCCTTTCAATTGTTAATTGTGTTACGAAGGATAGTTCAACTGATAAGATTTTGGGTTTACTCTCCATAGTCACTACTTTAAGTCGGCCTTATCTGGTATTAACTCTAGGTTCAGGAGTAGTTGAGGAGCACGTAAATTGGTTCTGAATATTAAAAGAAAATTTTCTGATTCTTTTTTAATTGAAAACAAATGTCTTTTTTTTTTTTGGAATATCAATTGTATTTCATGTGGACTGTTTTAATAGACTGCTAATTCTGGGGGTCATGACTTATTGAGTTGGCCTAAATTATGTTCAGAGTTGGAATTGCAATTCAATACACAAGGTATGCATGATTGATGTTGTCGTCTAGCAGAAATTTGTTAAGAAGAGTGCAGGCAAAATGTTTTTCTAGCCGTTGGTAAAGTGGTTTTTTTTTTGGGGGAGGGGGGCTTGCTGTTCGTCATTTGCAATTTTATGCTATCATTTTTTTAATGCATTTTTTGACTAACTTAATCACAACCATCTTAATCTTCTTTTGATATTTTCAATTTTATTTTGATCTTGTCCATTGATGCCACTGTACAGCAATTTTTTCTGTTTGCAGCTTTCACTTGGATCATTCTGCTTCCCTTCCATATTTTCTGGAGAAGGTAGTTTTGTTGTTTTCTTAATTAGTATTTTTTTTTTTTTTTGGGGGTTAGTTCAAGATGCTTAGATTTTTGGGTTTCTTATGTAGACCACATTCAGAGGCCGAGTTTTTATGACTCACGCAACGAAGGCCATCTTCAAGTTACTTTTGTCAGATTTTATCAAAGTGAGCAAAGTTTCAGTTGAAGACATGCTCTATGATGAACAAGATATTCTTCGCTCTATGGATAAAATTGAGGTATTTTTGAGTTATTGTTGGTGTTGCTTGAATCCTAGGTTTAGGCAGTCCACACTAGTTTGTTGCAATCAATGAATGGAACTCAAATCTGAGCTGACCCAAAAATCCTCCTCCCAGCTTATTGACTTCCACCAGACCTTTGAAGTAAATGGTATCCGCTTCTGGTGTTACACGGCTGGCCATGTCCTTGGTGCTGCCATGTTCATGGTCGACATTGCTGGTGTCCGAGTTCTCTATACCGGAGACTATTCCTGCGAAGAAGATCGGCATCTCCGTGCTGCTGAACTCCCACAATTTTCCCCGGACGTTTGCATTATTGAATCCACTTATGGTGTTCAACTCCATCAACCACGGCACATCCGAGAGAAGCGCTTCACCGATGTTATTCACTCCACACTTTCTCAAGGGGGCCGCGTCCTGATCCCAGCATATGCCCTCGGCCGTGCTCAAGAACTCCTACTGATCCTCGACGAGTACTGGTCGAACCATCCTGAGCTCCACAATATTCCGATATACTATGCCTCCCCCCTTGCGAAAAAATGCATGGCCGTCTACCAGACCTACATCAACGCTATGAACGAGAGGATCCGGAATCAGTTTGCCAATTCAAACCCGTTTGATTTCAAGCACATATCACCATTGAAAAGCATAGAGAATTTTGACGACGTTGGACCATCGGTGGTGATGGCAACTCCAAATGGGCTTCAGAGTGGGTTCTCTCGGCAGCTATTTGACAAGTGGTGCTCGGACAAGAAAAATGCCTGTGTTATACCCGGATTTGTTGTGGAGGGAACGCTTGCAAAAGCCATCATTAGTGAACCGAAAGAAGTCGCCCTCATGAACGGTCTGACAGCTCCTCTCAACATGCGGGTGCACTACATTTCCTTCTCAGCTCATGCAGATTACGCTCAGACGAGTACCTTCTTGAAAGAACTCGCGCCTCCTAATGTAATTCTTGTTCACGGAGAAGCTAATGAGATGGGGAGGCTCAAGCAGAAGCTCATTTCCCTGTTTGCTGATGGTAACACCAAAATCATTTCTCCCAAGAATTGCCAGTCAGTTGAGATGTACTTCAACTCCGAGAAAATGGCAAAGGCCATTGGAAGACTGGCTGAGAAGGTCCCGGAAGTCGGTGAAACTGTCAGCGGCTTATTGGTAAAGAAGGGTTTCACTTACCGGAGCATGGCGCCCGATGATCTCCATGTCTTCTCTCAGTTATCGACAGTGAATGTCATTCAGAGGATTACCATCCCGTACTCCGGTGCCTTTGCTGTGATAAAACACAGGCTCAAGCAGATATACGAGAGCGTAGAATCTTCGACGGACGAGGGCTCTGGGGTTCCGACTCTGAGAGTGCACGATCAAGTAACTGTGAAGCAGGAGTCCGAGAAGCATGTCTCGCTGCATTGGACTGCTGATCCTATTAGCGACATCGTCTCAGACTCGATTGTGGCTCTGGTGTTAAATGTCAGCCGGGAGATGCCTAAAGAAGTGGTGGTAGATTCGGAGGCTGGGATGGAGGAAGAAGAAGCTGGGAAGAAGGTGGAGAAGATTTGTCATGCTCTGCTTGTTTCCATTTTTGGAGATGTGAAGGCCGGAGAGAATGGGAAACTGGTGATCAGTGTTGATGGAAATGTGGCAAGTCTTGATAAACAGAGTGGTGATGTTGAGAGTGAGAATGAAGGTCTTAGGGAAAGAGTGAGGATGGCATTTCGTCGAATCCGAATTGCTGTGAAGCCAATCCCCCTTTCTGCGGGGTCTTGAAAGAGTAGTATTTCAGATGGATGAATATTTGTAGCCTTGATCATAAGCCGAGTTCCCTCCACTTTTTTTTTTTTTTTTTCTTCTTCTTCTTCTTCTTATATATATATATATATACTAGTGAATAACTTATGCCTACGACACTTCTCGATTAAAATAAAATATGCATGTATTTTTGTACTCTCTCTCCTTCTCGATTGTGTAACATAATATTGAGAAGTAGAGTTTTTGTCTTTTTCAATTTAATTCTTTAAATATCATCATTAAGTTCAACTTAATAATTTATAAGAATGTGATGCGACACAAACACAGGATGGAGAGTTTGGGAGAAAAGTTTACAAAAGACTTTAGCCATTTGTTGAAGAATAAAAATCAATATCAACATTTAGATTTTATTTTATAATAGGAACATTTTGGAAATGTGTTATATTTTAATAGTCAACCATATCAATTTAAATTTAAAATTAGAATTTAGAAAAAAAATCGTGCCATTAAGACTAATTTTATTTAAATATTTATAAAAATAAAAAAATAAAACGGTGAATATAAATTTTTAATTAGTTTTATAAAAATAACTCAAATAAAAATATTATCATTATTAATTATATGTGCTTTATAAAATAAAATAAATACAGTCAATATGACTAATTTAAATTTAAAATTAGAATTTTAAAAAATAATTTCCTCTGAGCCTAATTAATATTCAATATTTTTTTACTTTCAAATGTTAAAAATATTAAGAGTTGTTGTTATAAGAAAAATATCTTAATTATTATTTAAACTTTATCAATTTGTGTTTCTTAATTCAATTCTATTTCTTATTTGTATTTTTAATTTAATTACTAATATAATTAAAATATATAAATTTAATAACAATATTAAATTTGTTAAGCAAATGAGTACGCTTTTGAAACCCATTAGAAGACAGGTCACTTTTCAAGAAGTTATGAGTTTTTTACATTTATTAAGATCATATATCACAATTCTCGTGCCTTTCTAGGTAAAAAGAAAAGTGAAATTGTAGTGTTTTGGTGATGTGGGATAAAGAAAAAAAATTTGGATAAATTACATCTAGACCTTCTAAATATTACGCTAATTACACCTAGACCCCTGAATATTTGAACTTTATACCTAAATCTTTTATTCCTAAATGTTTGTAATAGTTAAGTTCTTTCATTAGTTTTCTCCGTTAATTGCCGTAACTTCGTTGTAAAATGACGAAAATGCCCCTACCTCATCAGCAACACTCAAGGGTCTAAGTATAATTTATTCTTATTAAAATGATTTATTTTATTGAAGTATTTTATTAAATTATATTAATTTTATTAAATCTAATAATAATTTATTATTGAATTAAGTTATAATAATACATTTTATTAAAACTAATTATCTTTAAAAATAAATATTATAACATTAAATTAATTAATTTAAATGTATTTTATTAAATTCAATTAATTTCATATTTTTAATAAAATTATATATTTTTATTTAGATAAATTTAATTACCGTAAATAAAATTATATCACCAAACATATTTGTGTTTTTATTTATGTTTTAATAAAATTATATATTTATGTTTTTTAAAATATATACTAAACATTTTTCAACTGGGTATGGTTCAAAAACGATTATCCTACAAACTTTTTTTTATCTAAAAATTTATGTTTTTTAATTACAGCCATCTTTAGATATATTGAACTAATCCTTTAAACTATTTTTCTTAAAAATCTACTCTCACTATTAAAATATTTCAAATTATTTTAATTACTTAATTACATATTCTCATTTTAATTTTATTTTTAATTACATAATTAAAGTTGTGTCAATTTTAGTAGAGGATTTTTTTTAAAAAAATTAGTAATTTTTAACTTTTATCCAATCATGATCAAAATAATGTTTATAAATTACAAAAATTAAAACTATACAAAAGTTAAAAATTGAATTGATAAATATCAATATTTTTTATTAATTAGTAATTTTTAAATTTTATCCTATCATGTTCGAAATAATTTTTATAAATTACAAAATATAAAACTATAAAAAAAATCAAAAACTAAATTGTTAAATATCAATATTTTTGTTTTATTAATTATTTTTTGAAAAAGGTCCTCTACTAAAATTGAGTCTAATGGAAGAAAAATAGATTTAAAAATAATTAAATAAGAAAAATTAAAAAATTAATTATTTTAAATTTTTTTAATGCAAAGCCTTTTTTAATTTAATTTAATTTTTTATTTGACACACCTTTAGTTATATAGTTAAAAATAAAATTTAAATGAGAAAAAATATGTAGTTAGGTAATTAAAATATTTTGGAACATTTTTATTAATGAGAGTAGATTTTTAAGAAAAAAATAATTTAATGGATTAGTTCAACATATTTAAGGATAGGTGTAATCAAAAATAATAAATTTTTAGATGAAAATATTTGTAATACAATCGTTTTGAACCATATCTAATTAAAAAGCGTTTACTTGATATTTCTAAACATAAATATATAATTTTATTCAAATATAAATAAAAACATAAATATATTTGGTAATATAATTTTGTTTATAGTAATTAATTTAATTTGATTAATTGGTTTAATAAATATATATATATTTAATTAATTAATTTTTTTATAAATATTTATATTTAAGAATAATTAGTTTTAATAAAATGTATCATTATAACTTAATTTAATAATAAATTATTATTAGATTTAAAAAAAAATAATATAATTTAATAAAATATTTTAATAAAATAAACCATTTTATAAAAATAAATTACACCTAGACTCCTTAAACATTAAGTTAATTACATGTAGAACCCCTGAGTGTTACTGACGGGGCAGGGGCATTTTCGTTATTTTACAACAAAGTTAATAGCAGTTAACGATAAGTGTTACAAACATTTGAGAAGGGGGTCTAGGTGTACGGAAGGACCTAAGCGTTACAAACATTTGATAATAAAGGGTCTATGTGTAAGGTTCAAATGTTTAGGAAGTTTAAGTGTAATTAGCCTAATGTTCAGGAGGGTCTATATAATGACCTGCATCCACATAGTACAATATTGTCCACTTTGGACTTGATAAGCTGCTTCCCAGGAGGTCACTCATCTTGGTACTACCCCAATTGGAGCATGCTTAATCCTAGAGTTCTTACTGAATCAATTGTCCTCATGACTTTAAAACGCGTTGTTCTTATTTAAATATCGAATATTACATATATGTCACTTCCTTCCATGAACTAGGCAATGTAGGATAGAAGGTATTGCTTTTCTGCTTAACCTCCGGTTTCACTCTATCATAGGCAGAGTCCTTCACGGACAGGTCCCTCACAGTCTAGGTGTAATTTATCCAAAAAAGTTTTGAAGGGAAGTTTTGGTTTATAAAATATCTTAGTTATTCGTTGAATAATAAAATTCAATTTCAACAGTTGAATCTCACTTTGTGTAAGGGACATTTTTAAAATCCGTCTTATTTTATTATATAGATATTCGAGCTACTTGAACTTTGCTTGTGACTTTGACGTGTTTGATTTATAATTCGTTTAAAATCAAACTCAAGTTCATACCTCTTGGTACTTGGCTAGTTAGAAAGTTCATTAGTTGGGTCGATAAAATAATGTATGTATTTATATATTTTTATAATATTAATCTATTATATGTTAAAATAAAACGAAATTATTTTGGTTCAGTTGATTTCAAATTTAATTTTTTTTTTTTTTTGCTTGAGGCGAGCTCGAGCTTGAGCTCGGTGTTAGTAGTTTGAGTTGAATTGAAGTAAGTCAAAGAGGACCGGTTCAAATCTACTTCTACTTGTAGGTCAAGGCAATACTTGTAATCAATCTCTTTTGTTATTAGGGCTAATACTGTGTATATTGTCTGAAAAAAAATTAAGAAAATTCGGTGACTCATTCCATTACCCATTCAAAAGGCAAATATTATACGGGGAGTTAGGTAAAGTTAAATCAATAGGTCACAATATCAGATATTACCTAGTAATGAGTTTATAACACTTGTATTTGAATGGAATAAATATTATTTGATAATAATTATATTATGGCCCCGTTTGATTTGCAATAGTTTGATGAAAATCTCCAAAAATTTCTATAAATCTCTGTTAACTTTATATCACATCAACTTTTTTCTCTCACTGCACGAATTACGAACTCTCCCCAAACCACAATTTATCTCAGTTTATCTCATTTTTTCTTACTCCAAACAACCCCTATGTTTAAAAAATTGAAAAAAAAATTATTTGAGGAGGGGTGCAAATGAATGTTATTACGGATAATAAAAAATATATAATTTTTATTATTGCTTCTTGATATCCACTCTCACTAATAATAGGTCTAATTCTTGTCAAGTGTAATTATTATGTAATTTTTAATAAATAATAAAAATTATTTTAATAAAATTTAGGCTTGATTTGGGAACAAATTTAGCTAGTTACTAGTTAGTTAAAAAAAATTAGTTAAATTTTTGTTTGAAAAGGAAAAAAAGTAACTTTTTTTGATGTGACTAATTTATTTTTGTTAATTTGACATTTTTACCCTTAAAAATTTAAAAGAAAGGTTAAAATATAAGAGGGTAAATTTGACAAAATACTGTTGAAGTAGCCATTAGCTTGACTAATGGCTACCGATACCAAACGGAGCCTTAATTTAGCAAACGTGTCATGAGGGAAAAAATTAAATAAAATATGATAATAGGCTCTGTTTGGGATCATAAAAAATTTTGAAAAATAGTGAGAATATTAAAAAATTTTAAAACTTATTTATTTTTTATCTCACCATATGAATTACGAACTCATAACTTATCTCATTTTATCTTATTTTATCTCACTTTTTATCGTTCCAAACACATCCTAAATTAAATGGAAACTAGCAAAGCCCCAACTTTTTTTTTTAATTTATAATTTGATGAAATTCACATGGAGAGTTTATTTTTGTTTTTATTTTTTTTTATAAATTTAAGATTCAAAATAGAATTGTCGCTGGGACGAGGCAGCGGAAAGAGAAGATGGGGAAAGGGCCAGTCGCCTTTCGCCGGACGAGCAGCCGTCGCCGGGTCAAGAAGTTGCCCGGTTCACCGCAGGCGGCGGCCCTTGAAGCCATGAATCTGTCGCCGAATAATGGCGGTGCGGTCGCTGTTAATAACTCGATCTCCACCACAGTGGCGGCGGGGACGTCGAGCAAGCCAAAGAAGAAGGCCGGCGGGGCGAGGCTCTGGATGAGGTTCGATCGGTTCGGGCAATCGGAACTCGTCGAGTGCGACAAAAGCACGATCGTGAAGCGCGTCTCGATTCCGGCTAGGGATTTAAGGTTCCTTGGCCCTGTCTTCTCTCACTCCTCAAGCATTCTCGGTATGGAACCTGTTTCGATCTTTGATTTTTCTGATTAAAACTCTCCCTTTCTGAAAAACCCTAAACTTCACATTCACAGTTTGATAAATTTATAATACGACGAGGGGAAATGAGAAACTTGAGAGACAAGTGATGGTGCAAGTGAAAATTACCAGTGAAAATCAAATTCTAAAGAAAATTCAAACTTCTTCAAAAGAATTTATTGAAATTTATTTAAGCATTTAGTTCTTCGTCTTTTTATTTCCTCATCCCCCGGTATTGTACTTTCTCCGTATTCATGTATTTTGACGTCAAGAAAATCCTTGTTTCTTTCAGTTATAATGTCTTGGGAGCAGTTTGTTTTTTATTTTTCTTTGCTTCTAATAATACCTGCACAGGTGCAAATATTTGTCTGATTGGTTGTGATGAGGGAGTGAATTTGTATTGTTTCTCTTGTAGGCAGGGAGAAAGCCATGGTTGTCAACTTAGAATTTATAAAGGCTATAGTAACAGCTGAAGAAGTGCTTTTGCTTGACCCTCTTCGGCAGGAGGTTCTTCCCTTTGTGGATCAGCTGCGGCTGCAACTTCCTCGTAAGAACCTGTCCAACATTGAAGGAGGTGACCAAATGGCTGCAGAAGATAATAAAATGCGCTTGTCAACTGTGGGACGACAGTTACCTGTTACTGAAGCAGTTGAAAGCTGGCAGCATGAACTCCCATTTGAGTTTGAAGTTCTTGAGATAGCATTGGAAGTTGTCTGTACATATTTGGACTCCAGTGTGGCTGACCTAGAGAGGGATGCTTACCCTGTATTAGACGAACTAGCTAGGAATGTTAGCACCAAGAATCTTGAGCGTGTACGGAGTTTGAAAAGCAACCTAACCCGTTTACTTGCACGGGTGCAAAAGGTATTTATTGCTTTTGGATTAGACACATCACTTTACTTTGTTGGTTCATTTTCTAGTTATTTTACATCAACTTTGGTATGGAAAAAATTAGATATGGGTAACATGAGAAAAGAGGAAAGTGCATGGTCTACCTGGTCTTTTTTAAGTTGCAAAATTTGCATGTAAGATAAAATTTGGGTTGGAATATATATATGTCAATCATCGGCCAAATTGGCACCAATTGGGTCTTGTGGCATTTGTTCGCTTTCTGTTTTTCTTTATCTGCATGTAAAGAATTTATGAATGTGTCGGTGCATCCTTCTAGTGGCTCTTTGTTAAGACTGTAAAACAGATCAGATGTCCTTTAGGGATAGGTCCAGTGATGTAGAACAGTTTGATAGGGAAGTTAAGAAACTGGTGTTTTGCCAGCTTTTTCCATGTTTAAGGGTAATCTCTAGTGGGAATTTAGGGCATCTGAAGTCCTATGGAAGGATGTTGGTTAGGGCTTAACTAAATAGGAGAAGTGAACAATTTGGGGTTTTAATGGTTGCATGATCATTACCTGAGGTTGTAGTTTTTTTCGTTGTGCTAGGTGAACAAATTAAAGAGGAAAAGATTTTTGGTCATGGGGAATAAAATGTAATGGTTAAAAGAGATTAGCAAAATGGGCTTGGTTTGGTTGTTAGAAGTTTGGAAAATAAATTAACAAATTGTGTTTACCACAAAGGATAGGTTGTTTGGTGGAGGAATTATTCTAGTTCTACTTTATTTTTTGTTGATATCTGTGGCTCACCTTTTCTTTACATGTAATTTTATCAAGGATCTGTAGCATCATGATATGTGATTATGGTATTAGGAGAAATCCTAGGAGAGAAGATTTTATTTATTTATTTTGTTTGGGGGGGGGGGAGGACAAAAAAAATAGTATGAGTACTATTAACACCTTCACTGAAGCACAATTGATTGTGAGAAATGATGTTGGCTTCTTGTTTCTGCTAAGAATATAGTGAAACATGGGTTGAATCGCTAGCATGGTTCTAAGTTGGTCGTCTATTAAACAGTCTGCAGTCAGGTTGGTTAACTAGTTATGCCCTCCTCCTGACAGTTTTTGGGGTTTTTGGGGCAAGTTTCAAAAGCCTACTTCTGTCTATTATAGTTTTCGATGGAATGCTTCAATTTTCAACCGTTTCTAGAAGCTATCTTATTCCAAGCTTGAGACAAATCAAACTTCAAATTACTACGTCATCTGTTAGCACCACCTTATGCTTTTCATGCCAAGTCTTGTAAATTAGTGGCCACACAAGCCATTTCATACATTTCAGGGCCCTAATGGGGCTATGCCATGCAGGAATAGTTTTAATATACTGCAGAGAGCTCAAAGAACTGTGCATAAAACGTCATGGCAAAGAGTTCAGAAGTGGACTTCTTTTTGGGGGGTGTACCCTGAGCACAAGTTTGGGGGATGTACTCTGAGCACAAGCTGTTTGCCCATCTATCAAAGCTGTGTGATAAATGCTACCAAAGGATCATCAAAGAATAGGACCGTATAGCTGCAGACTTCCAATCCTAACCAACGCTTTTTTTTTTTTTAGTCATTATTGACAATTAAGGCACTTGTAAGGTTCAGATCAGGAAGCATCTTCTGATAATGTTTGGTAGCTTTTTTACTAAATCCTTCTGGATTCTCTAGAGATTTTCATGTATGATTGATAATATGTCTTTTCATGTATTTGTGGCATTAATTTTAGTGTTGAACAAACGTGTGTTTGATATTAGGTGCGTGATGAAATTGAACATCTTTTAGATGACAACGAAGATATGGCACAGTTATACTTAACAAGGAAATGGATTCATAGTCAGCAATCTGAGGCTTTGTTAGCAGTTACGGCTTCAAATAGCATTGTCACTGCTGGAACACAACACCGCCATCTTACTTTTAACAGGAGTACAAGTTTATTGTCAAGCAACAATTTGGATGACTACGATGTGGAAGATCTAGAGATGTTGCTTGAGGCTTATTTCATGCAGCTGGATGTGACTCGTAACAAAATACTATCTGTAAGTACTGTTCAACTTGATAACAGCATGAGAAGAATTCAGAATTAACTAATTACACCTAAACCATCTTATGGAACTTGGTCTCTTTGCAAATTAAAAATAGTTTTTTTTTTTTTTTAGAATGATGTTACTGAATTTATGTTCGATTGAGACTTTATTTCTTACCATGTGGGGTAGGATGAGTTTCAATTTTATGTGGTTTTAGGGTTGAAAATAAGTAAAGAATGGAGCGAGCACAAAAAGGCCAAAAATGGCATACATTTACAATTCCAATTGCTCCACAAAATTCCAAAAGGAGCATTAGTCCGGCCCACTTCTCCCTGAGAGCCACCTATACAACATAAACAAAAGGTTGCTTTTCGATCTATACATTTTGACATTCAATTCCTTGAAACAATATTCTGTTTCTTTCTATCCATATCAACCATCCTGAATAAAAAGACAAAGTCTTCCGCACTTTCTTGTTCTTTTCAAGATCTTGAAATACTCAAAAACATGCTTAACATTTTTTTGGGGAGGGGGGAACATCCAACGCATCCCAAAATGGATGGAATTTGTTAAAATTTCACCTAAAAGTTTTAAGCTGTTAGAACATTGGCAACTTTGTTACTTATATTGATTTATCTTAGGAAATGGCATTTGATATAATCCGTCGATGTTCTTCCAAAGGACATGCCTTAAAACTAATGATTCCATTCATTTCCCTTGTGGTCCTATAAAAAAATATATAAATATTCATTCTCTCTATGGACCTTCCAGGTTCGCGAGTATATTGATGACACAGAGGATTATGTTAACATCCAACTCGACAACCAGCGGAATGAACTTATCCAACTCCAGTTGATATTGACCATTGCAGCATTTGCTATCGCCGTTGAGACTCTCATTGCCGGGGCTTTTGGTATGAACATCCCTTGTCAATTGTACAATATCAACGGGATATTCGATATCTTTGTTGGATCTATTACTGCCGCTTGTGTATTACTTTTCATGCTTGTTCTAGGATATGCCAGGAGGAGGAAGTTGCTTGGACCATGAGTCCCTTATCTTTTTTTTTTGGGGGGGGGGGGTGGGTAAAGGCAAATGAGTCCCTCAATAATCTTCTATACTTTACTTTTCCTAGATTATATATAGATCGAGAAATTTTCTTTCCTGAGTTTGTTATTCCTACTGCCTTGGGATGTCTTTAAATCACAATCTGCAGTTTCAGGCTAAAGTGCCTTTTTTCTTGCATTGGTTCATCATACATTGGGAGCGTTTGGAGTTGTTTATATCTATCTATAGTTGTAAAAATTATGATCTCGTAATTTATGTAGTGAGTAAAAAATTTGAATTTTAAAGAGACTCGAAAAGATTTAAAGAGAAAAATTTTGAATTTTCATCAAATTCTACTTCAGTGTTTTATGCATGGTAACAAAGTTCAAATATGGGAGTATTAATTAATTTATAATAAAAATTAAAACTAAAATAAACCCTGTAGTTTTATTTGAGTTCGGAACAAAAGAAGAAGGAATAGATGATGTTGATATATAGGGGCGTTTGGAGTGACAAAAGTAAGATAAAATAAAATAATTTGTGAATTCGTAATTTGTGCAGTGAAATAAAAGGTGAATAATTTTTAGTATTTTTCAGTGTATTAAATGCATCCACAGTTTGTTTGTGTGTGTGTGTATAGGGTGCGTTAAGTGAGATAAATAAGGTAAATTATAAATTCGTTAAGTGAGATAAATAAGATAAATTATAAAATCGTGATTCGAAGAGTAAAGTAAAATAAAAAGTAAAATAATTTTTATCGTTTTTTTAATTTTTTTTTTTGACACTACGAAGGAACTATAGTCTCCATCAGACAACTCATCAAAAGGTGTGGAGGGGAATCCAACACGCAGCGGCCGCGAAAACAAGAAGTCCAACGAGACAAATGCCAGATAAGATATGCGCTTTTTGAGTAAAGAATTGATGTATGCTTTGTCGAATTTCCAATATGCACCCCCAACAACAACAACATAATAATAATAATAATAATAATAATAATAATACATTTCTATCCTCGAGGTGAATGTATATTTTAAGATCTGTTTAGTACGATGTAAACGTTAAAAATTTTTTATTTTTTATTTTATTACGTAAATTATAAATTCATAAATTATTTAAAATTATTTCACTTTTTATCACTCTAAACGCTCTTTTAATTATAATCTATCATATCTACAATTAGCAAGGAACCAAAAATCACTTTTTTCTATTTGTTTTATGAGAAATTTACATAAAAATGAATTTTTACTAAAAATATTTAATTTTTATGAGCGTAATATCTGTAATGTTAAAATGGCAAACTTTAAAAATCAACAAGTTGTATGTTTCAATGTAAGATATTTAAAAAAAATTATTTTTACTCATTTTTAAAAAATAAATTTTGTTAAATATGAATAGATATGTTTTCTCTAAAAATATTCTATATTAAACTAAACGGATCCTAAAATTCTAAGTTTAAGAATTTTTATAGGAAATTTTTCACAGAAAAAAATTAGCCTGGAAATTTTATTATTTTAAACAAATGAAAATATAAAGTTCTAAATATATGAACTACTTTTAAACTATCTAAATAATCAAGTAGGTACAATTGATTTCTATTAAGAGTGCAACAGAAGCGAGTCGAATAGCATATTGTTTAAACTTTATTTAAAAGTTTTATCGAATTTAAAATCGTGTTCAATCTTAGTTGTTAAACTTTTGAGCTGAGTTTTAAGAGGTTGAACTCAAATAGTTCAGTTAATTTACACATATTTAATTTTATTGAGTTGAGCTAAAATTATAAAATTTATTTAAAGTTTGCTTGATTTCATAGTGAATCAATATCAAATTGTGCTCGAATTGTTTGTGTAATGACCTTACCTTCTATCCAAATACAACTTATTATGAATTATGTGCAATTAGAGTGCAATAAAAATTAATATATATAGTAATTTAGCTTTTAAATTTATCAAAATATAAATTTTAATCCAAAACTTCATTTTTTTTCGTAATTTTTTTTAAAAAATCACGGATTTAGAATTTTACTTTTTAAAGTTTACTTTTTTAGCATTTCAAAAATTGGACCAATAAAAATAAAATATTTTTACGGGAAAATGATTTTTTCTTTTTTGAAAATTTTTATTGTTTTATTGGCTTTCAAAGCTAATGTTTGAATTAGTGCATGAATTTTAAATGAATATATGTAAATTTTATACGATATAAACTGAACAAAATCAAAGAGGAAGATTATATAAACTCAATAGAATATATATACATTTAGCATTCTTGTATAAAAATAACCAAGGTTTCAAATAATTATTTTTATATTATTATTTTAAATATATGATAATACATTAATTATCTCAAATTTTACTTTAAAGATTCTTTTACTTTGTTTAGAGTGATAAAAAATTTTAAAAATTAATAAAAAATATTAAAAATTATTTACTTTTTAACTAATTATACGAATTACGAATTTACAATTACTTTATTTTATTTTACTTTTTATTATTCCAAATGTATCAAAATCAGGTAAAGGCTAAAATAAATAGGGAAAAAGCTAGCATTGGGGCAAAACTGTAAAATAGCAAAAGCTATAAAATGATATTTGTTAGGTTCTGATTCTTGCCAATCCGAGTCGGCAACGAGGAGAGAGATAAAATAGGGAAGTTCCAGAGGGGAAACCCTAGGAGGGGGAAGAGAGAGGGAGAGTGAGGGAGATTCAATTTTCGATCGTCGTTCGCTTCGAATCACATTGCATTCGAAGATCTTCCGTCTTGAATCACAAGGTTAGCAGTTCTTTATGCGAATCTGTCGTTCGCTCCTCCCTAATTTCTTTGTTTCTAGTTACTTGCTCCTCCACGAATTGTTGATCCGTTTGATTGCCGGGAAAATGCGGGAGGGGAAATCAGAATACAGTCGAGGAAATTTGTGAATCTTGGATTGTTTCTGGAATTTGGGAGATGAGGGAAGAAAATTAATAAAGAAGAGAATTAGGTATTAAGCGTATTAGTTGAAATTTGTTTTGGCCCTTTGTTTTCACTCTATTATGGATTTCACCTTTGGTTGTTATCAATACTAATTCGGTAGTTAGTGATATTTTGATTATTTTTTTTTATATGGTTATCTTTTTACTGAAATTAGTGGCTGGAAACCCTTCATATACATATTTTCTGGCGATACCTTCTACGGCTTGGCCCGCAGCAGTTCCTTGACCAACTGTAGGTCCGATGGATTGATGTAATTTTTCTACCTCGTGTACAGATTCAAATCAAGATTTCTCTGGTATTCTATATCAAATCGCAAAAATAAAATAGAAGAGAAAGAATGGATCTCTTTGTTGCTGAGAAGGTTGCCCAAATATATATATATTACTGTGAAAATATGGAAACCACCGTCATTGGAAGGCAATTTTATGTGTGATTAGTGAATTTAAATTAAAGAATTACTGCCAACCATATGCTTTGTTTTTTTTTTTTAAATGGAAACGTCTTAATTTTTTTTTGGAAGGGTTAAACCGAAAAGACGCAACACTAGAAAATGTTGTCTTAAACTGAATTCATGACCATCACATGTATAAATGTATAATTAAACCAATTGACGCGTGTTGCACCTGGTTCGCCAACTCTGTCCACAAGTCTCTTGGTTGACCTCAGAAGCATTTCTAGATAATTAATTCCCTTAAAAACTTATATGCTACATGTATTATATGCTTATGTAACTTATATATGATTAAGTAACTATGTTATATTAGCTCTATTGATAATCATTGGTTAATACTGGTGGGCAATGATCAATTTGTGAAGAACCAGATGACAGCCCCCCTAAAGAAGTCCCCGAGTGAATTGTTTATGCAATTATATGCATTCAAGGAATCAAGGATTTGAACAATTTTCTTGTATGTAGACCTCGAAACATTGTGTTGGTGCATTAAATTTAAGATATATGTACAGTATTTCGATGAAAGATAGGTTTTGTTACAAACGTAGCAAGAGAGCCCTCATGATGGTATATAAATTGGTTGATTGTTTGTACATGCAGTATGCAGCTATGATTGCATGTGATTATATGTTGAAGTTTGTATAATATACGTCTCAAAAGTGTGTGTGATGTACGGTGAATTAGACAATTGCAAAACTTCTTGTGACCTTGCATTGTGAATGAAATATTTATTTGTGGAAACTTTCATTTTATCTCTTGTGACCTAGTGAAAATATCGTATCAATGACAACGACTGCCAATTGGGCAAGGCTAGCTTGAAGCTGGTCAATTCAGTGTGCATATTCTCTTTGAACCAACTAGTTGAGTTAACATTACGTTCTGTATTTTTATTTCATTTTATTCTTAAAACTTTTCTCAACTTTGTTCAATATTTTTTTTTGTTGGTATTAATTTTTTGACAGGGAGTGGTATACTTGGTTATGGCAAGCGTTAAAGGGTCATCAAACTTAAGAAATGTGATTTACAATGGAAAGCACTCTTTACTTCCTCCTAAAAGTCCATGTCCAAGTATTTCTCCATCATATGTTGATTATGTATTTAGTCCTGCTATTGGACAGAAAGCTACTGCAAAGCCCAGAGATGTAAATTCACAGCACCAACGTACTTCCTCTGAGAGCATTCTGATGGATGAGCAACCTTCATGGCTGGATGAACTCCTCAATGAGCCAGAAACACCCGTACGAAAGGGAGGCCATCGGCGTTCCTCAAGTGACTCCTTTGCATTTGTAGATGTAGCTAATGCTTCCATTGTTGATTGTGTTGCTCAGGATGAGTACAAATATAAAAATATGATTTCAGTGCCTTCACGGGGATCACAAGACTTTGAACATTATAGCAATGTGCATCATGCTTCTTTATACACAGAGCCAAAGTCTTTTCGAAAACCAAATAATTGGGCATGGGATCAATCTTTGAATTCAACTGCACATCCAAATCGCCTGCCTGCTGCTAGAGACAACATCGTTGTTCAAAGCTCAGGATTGTCATGTGTTCCACAGGAAGCAGATGGGGTTACATCTACAGCCACAGAAAAGCAGGATCCGGTTGAATCAGGTCTACATGATCCAAAAACCTATTCTGAGAGAAGAGATTCTTCTGTTGCTAAGCCTCCTGCATCAGAAATGGATGCTAAACGTGCTAAGCAGTATGCATTTTGCTTTGTTTTGATACCTGACATATTTTACTTTGTTTTGATATCTGACATTCTTCTCATGCTCACTTGTATTCCTTGGTATTACTATTAAAACTGAATGGGTTGATGATGTTATAGACCCTCAGCTCCTGTTTTATGATTCATTGTTGCTTATTTGTTGTGGTTATACTACAACTGTAAACCATTTATGACACTGTTATATTATGTCTTTATGCTATTGATAGTAGTTTATTTATTATGTCTTTAGGCTACTGATAGTAGTTTATTTTATTTTTTATTTTATTTTCATTTTTTATGTTTGATGGCTTTAACTGCATCATTGGTGCAGGTACAACATTTTGTTTAAAGTTTTGCTGAAGTTGTTATCTGTAATCTAATATATATAGTAAGATAAGCACGATGGACTCTGGTAGTTGATATTTATCCTGGGAGATTTATTTGTTAGATGATCTCAGTATGTCTATTTGAGAAAGGAAAATACTAGTAATAAGGGAGGGATTGAATCTTTATAAAAAAGGTTGTAAATTCCTTAAGGTAGCCAAGCATAAATTAAGAGTTGATCTCAACATACTTCTAACTGCTTTAATTTGGTTGAGGACATAGTAATGCTCCCCTCCTCTGTCTCTCCGCCTTTTCTTTTGGGAGAAGGGTGGGATTACTGCCTTGAAAATGGCATCCTTTTTCCTTGGGATCTAAAGGAAGTGCCAGTAAAATGTAGTGGTGGTGACCAAGCATAAAGAGAATAGCCTATGATTAAGAGAATGCTTTAATACCTCAGTTGCAGTTACCTGCTTTCTTTGGAAAACCAGCACACAGCGATGAGAGACATATCAAGCCAACTGTACAAAGGCAATTAACCACTATTCTTGGATAAAATGAACTGAAAATAAGGTGAAAATTTGAAAATCTGTTCTGGTCCTTACATTAGTAATCATTTTGAATGTTGAAAGTCTAAGAATTGGTGACCTTTGATTTAAGATATGCCTTTAAAAAATTGTTTCCAGGACTGTTGAGCTGGATTTACACAGTTTTTATTTGTTCTTTATTGATAATATGGATATAATTGTTGCATGTAGATTTGTACACTGATGGCATCCTCTTAAGCCTTCTAATACAAATTTTGTTTATGTACATAAAAAAAAGTGTGCTTTGTGGAGGGAAAAGAAAAATAAAATGGAAAATATATTTATTAATTTTCTTACACATAACAAAGTAAAAAAATTAATTTTTTTGATAAATATCTATTAATTACCTTCTCATTTTTCTAACTCTAATGAAAAAATTCAATAAATTTGACTTCTTCACTTCATTTTGCTTTCCTAGTGTCTGGCACTTTTCTTTTTCCTCCACAATTCCGTGTTTGAAACACAAGTGATGCCTTTAGCTACCTGCCTAGCAATATTGCTTGGTGATCAATGGTGAGGAATAGCTACCTAAGATAGCAAGCAAATAGAAATACTGGAATATGAAGTCTCTTCCTCAGGAACGAGTATAGTAGCTGGAGACAAGGAAGATCACTTAGGCATTGAGTACTTGCCAGACCGCCAGCTAAGCATCTGAGCATAGAATCTCCTCCTCCCACTTTCAAGGTAGTAGGGAGGTGCATGTTGAAGTCTTGGTTTGGATGATAGGTGTTTAGTCAGATAGGGGAAAGACAAGTACTCGTTGAGATTTATTATCTATGTACTGCAGCTAAAAGAAAAATAAATTGATCAGATATGTAACGTTTAATGTTTTTTCAGTGAAAAGTGTTAGAATAGTGAGAATTGTGCCCCTAATTACTAGGATTTTTTCTGGCAAGGAAACTGAGCAGCATGGCTTGTAACTTTGATTATACTTGATCAGAAAAGCTTGTTCACTGATCACTATAGAACTTGTGGGGTATATTACTTTTTGTTGATATTGTTTTCTGACACTGTCTGAATAGAGAAAGTCTGCAAGAGAGGACGCAAATGCGTTCACGGGTTGAGAGGATTTGATGTTGATAAATCTCAATTTGACATACAAATTTTAGATTCCTACTCGGGTTGAGTTTGGCCTTGAATTGCAAATCAGATACACATAGGTGGATTTTAAAATTAAGTTGATTGACGATTTATTTTCAATTACAAATTCAGCTGTGTGGCTCTACTGCTCCGTTTATTATTTGGTTTATCATTTATAAAAAATGTGCTATACCATAAAATGCATTGGGTACTACGGATTTGTCATAATCGGGAGTGTGACATATGATTTAATGAGTAATTTTCTGCACGGAGTAATGAAATTCTTTTGTGTAGGCAATTTGCACAACGGTCAAGGGTACGGAAACTTCAATACATTGCTGAGCTGGAGAGGAATGTGCAGGCATTACAGGCAAGTGTCAGTTGGGAACTATAAATAATTTTCTATACTGTCTTACTGTGGAAAGGCGAGACTTTATTTTATACTCAATGTGCCAATTTACTTGTTACAATTTCAGGCAGAAGGATCTGAAGTTTCTGCCGAGCTTGAATTTCTCAACCAGCGGAATCTTATTCTGAGCATGGAGAACAAAACCCTTAAGCAACGATTAGAAAGTTTAGCCCATGAGCAGCTTATTAAGTATTGTAAGTTTTTCTACCTGAGGTTCTGTATTGGAAGCTCAAATCATCATGTATAATTTTGCAATAGGTTGCACTCATCAGTTTTTGGTTTACTAGATACAGTGATGTGTCGGAGCAAGTAGGTAATTTTGTATGTCAATTACTGGTTGGAAAGTAGGAAATACATCACTGGAAGTGGGAAGTTGACCTGAGAAATTTGAGAATATTGATAACAGGTGCAGTTTGAGGGTAATTGCGGATTTGTAAATTCTAATGTCAATTGAAGATACAATATATTGAATTAAGCAGAAAGGAATATGGAGCCAGCTGGAATCTTCAAGAGGTTTTTCTGTTTTTGCCTAAATGTTATGGAATGGGGAACATGTTGCTCTAGGAAAAAAATAAAGGTTTTTATGGAATTTTTGACAGGAAAATTCCTGGAACTTCTGTAGATGTTTCCCCATCTGTTTTCTTATTATGATTTAGTTATTCATTTTGCGGGAAAGAAAGGGGCGGTGGGAGATAGGTTCCGATTTCTATGGCTTTCAGTTGATGTTTGGGGTCAAGACTCGAGCTTCTGCCATTGCTCCATTTACCATTTTGAGTTTTTCATGCAAGACTTAATTTGTTTATTAATATCATGAAGAAGAACTGCTACGTCAAACTTTGAACTACTTGGCTCCAGCTCACTAACATAATAGGCGGATTAACTTATTGAAAAAAGATTGTGTACCATAGGTGGATCAAGGTTGAATTCTTTGCTCACTATGGTTCACTTGTTTGGCTGGTTGCAACTCAAGAGTCAAACCTGCTATTTTTATAAGGTTTTAATTAGGTTCAACACCTGGATTGTTGGGTATGGATGGATAGCTTGCTTCCTTTTCCTCCAATGTTCAGGGGCAGTTGAACTTTTTATTGGGTAATAATAGCCCTTCATCATAACATTGTGCTAGTTAAATGGAATGATTTGCTGAATAGAGTTTTGGATGAGATCTATTTACATGTTGATCTCTTTAACACGAGCATTTACCTAAAAAGATTTTGGAGAAACAATTTCCTGTTGTCCTGAGTTAGTTTATTGTCAGGATGCCCTGGATTATTTTGTTCTGGGTAATGTTTAATTTAGTGTGTTAACAATATATGCTACCTGAAATTCAATGACAGAATGAGAGGCTAATGCTTTGTTTGGATAAATGTGGGTTTTAAATGAATGGATTTATGACTATAGACTATTACAAAAATAAAGGAAGGGGACTACTATAGATAAATTGAAAATATTTTGTTATGATTTTTGTACGACTTGAATTGTTAGTGTAAGGATTTTAAATAACTAATTTTACATGATTTTTCAAATCCCTTTCAGTTTGAAGTTGAAATCCATATCAAATCTGAGTTGCTCTTCATTAATAATTAGTGCCAAAAATATTCATCCAATAATGGGTTATGGAGGACTGCAGGAAATTTCCATAGTTTTATCCAGAACTTAAAGGCGATTATTTTTTCTATGCAGTGGAGCATGAGGTATTGGAGAGGGAGATTGAAAGGCTGCGGACCATGTGTCAGCAGCAACAGCAGCAGCGACCTACATCTAGCCATAGACGCAACAACAGCAGAGACCTCAATTTGCAATTTGCCAACTTTCTTTGAACCACAACGATGCCAACTCTGGCCGTGATCCTATTTCTGGTCCACTTCACATTTGAATATATGATGTAGAGCTAGAGAGCTGTGCCCTACCTCGCCTGACAAGGCCCCGTGTTCTGGAATAAGCCGAGTTCTTTTGGTCTTGTTGCCCACTTTCCAGCAGCCTAGGTTGTCTTTGAATTTGCATGTCCTTTTTTTTTGTTTTTTTTTGGGGGGGGGGGGGCTTTTAATTTCCACTTGTACTTGCCATTTTTCTTTTGTTGATTTAGTGACGTGCGCCTGGTAGTCAATGCCAAGTACTCGCGTCTCTGGCAAAAAGTGACTCGTCGGAGGTGGTGACTTAATTGAAACATGGCGGGTGTTCGGCGCCCCTGTATTCTCAGTGATTCAAACTCTGGTAAATTTACCCTTTTTAAGTTTTTGCCTCGTGCAACTTTGTAGTCTAGCAATCCGGTTTAGACCGTTTAGTGCACAGATCTGTGAGGGTATTGCTTTGCTTGTAAAACATTCTGATAAAGGAATTACTGTTGTAAAATGTGTAATAAAAGCTATGCTTATCCAGGAATTATGTTTTGTTTGTGATGCCATGAGTTTTCAGGTTTATTAGGCTGTTAGCTTCTGTTATATGCAGTATGTATATAATACATGATATATATATATATATATATATATTTCTGCTACACAACGGGTAGCGTTGTACTTCCACAACCTCACCCCCCGGGTTGAGACTTGAAAGACAATCTGCATGTCGAACTGGCAGGTGAGATTAGCCCCTTCTTCCTAGTGTGATGAAAACGGGCGAGATTAGCTCCTTCTTCTGCTGTGATGAAAACCTAGAGGAAAACGATGTCTTTTTAAATAAATTGCATTATTATTGGCTTTAGTTTGAATTGGCAAGCGCAAAAAGTTGCCTCAAAAGATGGTTGATGACTAGGGGTGACAGCTGAATGCCACTTGAATCGAAAGCACGATTATAAACAAGTTGTTTGTATCAAAGGATCAGTTCGTTTACATGTCTAATAACTGGACTTGTATATTTTTTATATTTTTCCAAATTGGCATGTTAAAATGTTGTCTTATAAAAACCATGCATATTTCGTGTTAACACATTAAACATGTTACAAAAGTCACCTATTTTTCATGTTGATCATGTATTTTTGGGTTGACATGTATATTAAACGGGTTATATGTGTTACTTTTATAATAAATGGATTATATGTGTTATTTTTATAATAAATAGGTCGTATATTAATTAATCGTCTTGTATTTAAGTTGATCCAAATAAGTGAATATATGACCTCAACATGACACAAATGCCACTATTAAGACCCTAAGCTGCAAAGAATGCTAGAAGGCATAAATTTTGTCCAAGATCAACCCAAAAAAAAAAAAAAAAAAAGAGGAAAATAGAAGCCAGAGCAATGATCACTCTCAATTGCTCAATGAAAGATGAAGATCAAGAAATTAGGCTTCGTTTAGGAATGCCCTAACTAGCACTTACTTCTTAGATACTGTAATAGCTAATTGTTAAGACATTTCTAACTTACGAAATTATCTTTTTTTAGACACTATAGTCATGTGAATTTTTAAACCAACATATAGGGTCGATCCCATCACGAAAAGGAGTCGACCCCTTTTGGTAGCAGGCATGTGAATCCTTAAACTAACAAATGAGGTCAAATGGGGTTGACCCCTTTTGGTAGCAGGCATGTGAATTTTTAAATCAATAAATGGGGTCGACCTCTTCTAGCAGTAGGCATGTGAGGACCTAGGGCATTTTGTATGTTCAATGATAGTTTTGGAAGGTAACATGAAGCATCAAGGGTACAGATGTAATATATAAATTCATTAGAAAAGTTAGGGTAAAAAAAGCTATCTTGGCTTCTAACGCTTTCCGAACACAAAAAAGCTAACTTTTTTGGTTGCCAAACCAAGCCTTGAAATACAATACAATGATTATTTCACTACATCAAATAATAGAAGGATAAGCCTACTACATGATGTAAAGCAAATTAAGTTTTGACAAAAAAAACTAGAGGTAATTTGCTATAAAGAATGGATGTAGGTATACTTGCACTTAATAATCAAAATCAATAACAGTTTAAAAAAAAAAAAGAATAAAAAACAACAACAGTTAAAAAACTTCTTTCAGAAGAATACTGCAAATAACAATAATGAGGAGAAGATTAGGCAAGATTTTTGCTGGTACACCAAGCGGGCCTTGTGTTGGGAAGCCTTGGGTAGTCATCTGGAGGTGGCATTACACATTCATCACCATTAAAGGAAATTTTTCTTGGAAAAGCCCATCCTTCCCCGAAAGTGAATATACCCGGGATCTTTCTCCAATAACATCTCTGTTTGTACGTTTCCGTTGTTGCCCGACGCAAGTAGCATGTCATTGTAGTATTGAATACCATAAAACATCCCTGTATCATCTAGAAAAAAAAAAAAAAAAAAGCTTGGAAGTTGAAGAACAGATAAGATTCCCTCTTATACAGCCTATACTCCTCGTTTGGCATCAACCGATTCGTTTATCTTTTGAGTTGAACTTGGGCGAACTTTTATCTAATCAAATCAATGTAGGGTCAAGCTTGAATAGTTTGACATTTTAGACTATATTCATTGAGAGTAACCGAACTTTGGTTGGGTTCACTAATATAACGAGTTTAAAATTATAGTTCAGATTTAATTCATTTATGTTTCGAGCCTAGCTAAGTATACCTCGAATAGTTTGGTCTGTTTTACAATCCAGAGCTCTATCAAAAGCCCTCCAACTGAATGAGCAACAACTACTACACACCCGCATAAATTGGAAACACGATTAAGCTTCATTAGCTGAAAAACTAGAATCATTCCCATCCAGTGTCAAAGGAAACCTTTAATCTTGGTTCATTAATAATCATCTGTATACCTAGAGTGATCATCGATTATGTGTAAACACCAAATGAAAGGAAAGTTAGAATATGGAGTATGAAGCAACTTACTAATGTCACCGTACTGATTGAGAGGCTTGTAGTTGAAGCTGAAAACTTGTGTAACACTCCGCAGATTGGGATGTAACATCACCAAGTTCCACTGACTGTAGTTCTTTCCATAATTAAGATTTGTCACTGTGATCTTGACCCGCCAGTACTTGGTGTAACTTACTTTAACATGCCAATGCACCCTTATGGGGCACATGTGCAATGAGCACTGCACGACTGGCTGCGGAGCTTTGTGAGGCAGTTGAAGCACCGACGGCGATTCACCGGCCCTGCAGTTTTTAATAAAAATGAAGGAATGGAAATTAAGACTAACAAAAAAATATTACAGAAATAACAAATAAAAATGACTTTTAGGCGTTGAATGACCAATAATATGCTTTTTTTTAAATTATTATTTACTGACTATGAAGTACTGAAAAGAAATAAAAAGTCCTATCCAATTTTTGAGCAAAGTCATTAGAGATTGCATCAATTAAGTGGCCCGAGGAAACAGGAATTGGTCAATTTGATTTAAAAAACCTGCATATGAGTTGTCCATTAGTTTGAATTTGTTTAAAAAAAAGGAGATAGCCCGGTGCACAAGGCTCTGTATTGCAGAGTCTAGGGAGGTTAGACATAAGCAGCCTTCCAACTGCAGGCAGAGTGATTGATCCTCGGGTTCGAACCTCTAACCCCTAGGTCGCAACAGAACAACCTTCACACTTTTCTAAGCCACCTTTTATATAAAAAGAAGATGCATGGATGGAATAAGAGGAGTTACTCTACACATTCTGCTCCAGGTTGTCCTTGGCAGCTACAACTGCAGCGTGGGCATGGAACAATGGCATCGTTGTAGAATGTAGACAAGGAAACACAGCATGTTGGGGCAAGTGATGCTTGAAATTGGGAGTACGAACAGGTCACGTTGTACGTAGCTAAAATAAACGCAAACAACGCGCAGCAGTAAGAAAAAGATAAAACATTAGTGACCAATATTTTTATGTGAAAGCTACAACTATTTCCCAAAGGATGGAATCCTGTTCTTCTATTCATTATATTTTCCCTTGATCCTCATTGGGTTGCTAGGAAAATGTTAGGGAAATGGAGCAAAACTTGGGTGAATTGGCAAACTATTAGCACTTTGTCCCTCTTGAAATTGTTTGCAATCAGAATATTCATTCACACATGTTGGCTAATAAGCCGTAACCATATACTGTGAGTCATCTTATCCTTTTACTATCAGAATGCGAATGCTAATGAGCTTACCAAAGGCTTGAGTTCGTCGACGTCCATTATCCTCGAAGAACTTGCTCGGTGGGACCTCAATTGGATCTCCGCAGGTATAACCAGGAAGCCCCAGGTGTGAAGTTCACCGGCATTGAAATGCCTGCAGAATTATTGGAAGGAGCACTGACACTCAACTGAAAAGCAGCGCCAAACTTGTCAGGGCCTTGTGTCATGGACGATAGCACGCCTCCCTTGCAACAATTTGCAACCTGTTTATTGTAAGGAGTTCCAGGCAAAAGGTCGATAATCACTGGTTCCTTCTCGCAACAATGAGGAAGTTGCTTTCCTTTGAATGCAGAACAGTTGCCTTGCTCGGTGGCTTCAGCTCCCATCATATTCCAAATCACCTCGTCTCCTGGCCACGTCCAACTAAGCCTCCAACCAGGCTCTTCAATATGTCGGAACAGCTGGTAATTAAGAATGGTAACCCTCACCTGCAAAGATTTATAGAAAAAAAAAAAAAAAAGAAAAAAAGGAAAAAAATCCACAGTTGAACCAATCTGTAAGATTTGTTATTGGACTAGTGGTGGGCTAAATATGAGAATAAAGGTTACCAGTTCATGTTGGAAAATTTCATGCAGGATTAAAAAAAAAAAAAGGGTAGCCTTACAACTAAATTACTTGCGTGGGGTCCGGGGAAGGGTCGGACCACAAGGGTATATCGTATGCAGTACCTTACAACTAAATTGTGAAGGAAAATTTAATGTACTCAACTTATTTAAAACAACTAGCAATATCTAATTGTAACATCATAAATAAACATCTAGTTAGTAATTGCTGAATGTTCGGGCTAAACGTTCAGATAGCTACTACATGTCAAAGGATGGTAGCCTTAGAAGTTCCATTTCCTGGTTCTAATAAGCAGTAACCATCCTGTAAAGTGAACCAGAAGTTTTAGTGAGTATTGATCTTAATTATTATCACATAGTGAATTAATGATATGAGAATCACATGCGGCAGATATTGCCATTGCAATATCAATTACCAGTAACTCCGTAAAAATCAAGAAAACAGTTACCGAAATCTCTCTGGTTTATTCAAATTCATATAGTTTCTCCTACTAAAACTTTGCCCATCATTGTGTTATGAGGCTAAAGTACACTGAAGCTCACATCAGCGAAACACACTTCAAGGTAGTGATCAGGTCTCGGTACATGCATTACACAGAGCATTGGATAATGCTATTAAGTCAAATAAGGATAGCCCTTTTTATTAAAAAAAAAAAAGATTAAAACCAAATAAGCAAAGGCTTTATGGCATCACACTTATGTCACAGACACTAGCAATAGGGATGCAGTGCATTTCAGGATATGCATCTTTTGTGGAAAGAAATAAACAGCAAGAGGAAAAAGGCAGGACAACCAAAGGATCTACTGCTGGACAGATACCTTTGGCAGCTAATCCTCTTGATAGTACGGTAATAGCATCTCAATATGCAAATGTCGTATTCTTTAGAGTATCAAGTGAAGATCAAAGGATCATGTCTGACAAACTAACGATACTTAAAAAAAAAAATAGAGTAGATTCTAAAAATTAACCCCCCCCCCCCAAAAAAAAAGATGCAGAGCACCGATCAATAGTTTGCTAGGAATAGGATGCAAACACAGAGCAGAAGAAAACTGATTCTCCCATTTCTATAGGATCTCTTTATTTTTACATTCAATGATATGTGGAAAACCGTTCTCAGATGTGTTTGGCAATTGTTTTAGTTCTGGTTTATACCATTTGGGACAACATAACGAAGTGTGATTTTATTTATGAAAACATTCTATTAACTTGTAACCCCCAAAACTATTAATTCAATGAAGGTAACAAAGAGTCTTCGAAGATTCCACCCACCAAAATTTTGTGGTGTGCCATGAGATGAGAGAGGTATATTGATAAGTTAGCTAGAATTCTGTAAGTTAATTTCATTAATTAGGTGAAGATCATTATGATAATAAAAGAATGCTTGAATATATATAAAAGATTCTTGGCTTGGGTGAATACAAAATAATAGCACTACGGCTGAAATAAGAATAAGCATTCCATCTTTTCTTTGATTGTACTTTTGAAGAATAGAATGTTATGCTCATTTCACCCTTTATTTTTTCTACCGGTAGAAAAAACTATTCTCTCCAAAAATCATGAAAATAAATTATTATCTCATAGGGAGAATCAGCATTAGTGAGCCTTACAAAATCACCCTCATTTTTATTCTTTGATATAATGATTGATTTTCTATACAAGGATAATATCAGTAATTACCTATACTCTTTTTTTGATGGGTAGTAATTACCTATATTCTTATTCCATTTTACCATTTATTCTACCTTACCAAACATATATCACTCGCATTCTCAAACTCATTCCTTATACATACCAAATATGATTATTCTCATCCTCATAGTCCCTCCATTCACACCCTCATGCTTGACTCATTCCCACTAGTAATCAAATATAATCTAACTTGTCCAATCTAGAGTTCAAATATCATTGTGCTCAGTTATGGAGGCAGCACTTACCTTTATTCTCATCCTAAGTAAAAAAAAAAAATGTGTGCTTGAGTGTCACACTAAACTTTCTATCAATTCAATCTGGTGGCATGTTAGTGGTAACCACATAGCCAAAACCCAATAATACTAATAAACTAATGCTGCAAAATTGGTATGGCAGCAAAAGTTACTACTACTAAAATTTAGTTCTTACACTAGGGGAAACATCCAATTGCAATTGGGAAAAATGATAATAGTTAACATGTGTTCTACTGTTTCACTAGAAAATTCTCTCTCTCAAATTCATGTCAACCAAGATAGATTCAACACAAGAATGCCCAATGAGAAACCTATACAGAAGCGTAAACCTAGTACTGCACAAAATAGAAAGTAGGGCTATCAAATCACCTCAAAATTGAAATGTTTAGGATTGACATATCAAATTGGTGTCCACTATGAAAAAAGAACCTATAAATGAATGATTATGTTAGCAATAACCCTACTAAATTTGCTAAATTTTTAGTTCTTTCCTAATCCTCAAACTAAACAATGGCTTGAGGTACTATCTATGGTATTTCTGACTTTAATACTGATTCAAACAGCTGTAACCATGTTTGACAAAGTAAGAAATTTTAAGTTCAACTGATAAAAAGGAGAGGACAGAAGAAAGTTGAATAATATTCAACCTTGACTGTCATTAGATAGTATTAAAGTCACCCTGCATATAAGATATTCAAGGTGCAATGCCATAAAAAGAATTTTTCACAATTAAATTTGAATTCCCTATTTGTGTTGTACCTATTAGCTAAGCCTACCAAAAAAAAAAAAAAAAAAAAAAAAAATTGACTTATCGCTGCCAACCTATAGGAATCCAGCTTACCCCTAAACACGCATGGCATTAAATCGCGAACATGTATATCAACAGGATTGTTACCCATACACAAACATTTATTAGGGTTCAATAAACCAAGAAGATTCGTTCTACCAACCCCGACCTCTCGAAAGAGGGCCGGAGGCTGTGGCCAGCTGGGTTAAACCGGCTAGTTCATTAGCAAAGACTAGTTCTAAAATTAAATTTCTTTATGCCATTGACAAACCCAATATGGTAATACACAATATTGTAAAGCTCCTGTTGGGTCCACTGTCCACAGTCAGCACTCACTCCAGCTCATGGCCACCCCCGGGGGGGGGGGATACCAAAAATGTCCTCCTACTTGAAGGGAAAAAAAAAAAAATGGCACCACTACACCTGTCGGTTAAAGTTAGATAGTGCAACCATTCAATAAAACCTAGCTATTCCATTGTATAAACTCGTGCAAACGAAGACACATACATGGGCGCGCGTGCATATATATATATATATATATATGCAAATCACATATAAATATGAAACTTACATCTTGGGTATCATCATTCATCTGTATGACATCCCATTTAATTGTGATGTTGCCATAAGGATCCAATGGATCAAACCCATCTGCATTCCAAGAATCAAAATGCAACCAAATATTAAAAATAAAATAAAATAAAATCAGGCATTTTCACTGTATCCCTGCCTCAATCAGTACATAAAAAAAAAAAAAAAATTGATTTTTGAAGAATGCTTACGGGTTGGCGAAAGAGAAACAATAAGGAACAAGGAAAACACAATCAAGACCAAACCAAATGGCCTTTGATCCATAAACAGAAAATGGGTTACGATCAAATTCTGTGAATTCGAATTACATATCCTCGATTTCAATCTTTAGTCGAAAAGGACACCTTGAATGCTCTGTCTGTTGTCTCAACACTCGTATGTATAAAAAGGAGAGGAAGTGAGCATGCAATGCTTTGCCAAATCTATGGATGTATAATTTCTTCACCCCTCTCTCTCTCCCTCTCTCTCTAATCTATGCTGGTGGCCGGGTACACGTAACGTTCATGCAATTCGTATTAATAGGTAAGTAGTATTAAGAGAAATATATTTTTTTTTGGTAAGTTAATATAAATATATCTGTTAAATTATAAATAATGTCTATAAATGTTACATCTCTTTATATATATGTATATATATATATATATATATATATCTGTATATCTCTTCCTCTTTATTTTTTTTAAATATATGTTTCTCTCTATTTTTTTATATCTTTTTTTATTTTATTTTTTTCCATATTAAGGCCCATATATACATATAAACATATATATATATATATATCTATGTTAAATTATATATTTCTCTCTCTATATCTCTATAATTTTCTCCTTTTTTTGTTTATTTTTTTCAAAAAATTATAATATATTTATATGTCTCTCTATTTTTTTATTTATTTAGGCATACTGATTTTTTTTTATTTTCTTATTTTTTTTGTTTCCATATTAAGACTCATAGATAAATAAATTATAGATGTCTTTTTAGCCGGGGATTATTTTTTACATATATATATATTTTTTCTTCATTTGTTTTTATATTTAAACCCATATATAATATAGATAAATATAAATATATATTTGTTAAATTATAGATGCCTCTCTATTTGGGTAATTTTTTGGAGTTTAGATTGCAACTAACCAAAAAAATAAATAAATAAAAATGTGGAGATGAATAGTAAAAATAAAAATGTAGAGATTTTTTTCAATCCAAATGTAGCCTTAATCTTTACTAATGTTTATTTTAATTATATTAAAGGAAATTGTTGCTTACCGAGGTTGATTGTTTTTGGAATTATGTAGTTGAAGAGTTCTGAAACTAATGAAAGTTGAAAAAGAGGGAAATGCTGAAAGTTGGAAAATAGTTCACAAATAGAAAAATAAGTTTAGAGAATTTAAAGTTTACTTTTTTTATATTAAATAAGATTGTTGCTTGTCGAGGTTGATTGTTTCGGAATTACGTACTTGGGGATTTCTAAAACTATTGAAAGTTTGAAAAAAAAAGTGAGAGAATTTTATATTTACCTTTTGATTATATTAAAAGAGCTTATTGCCTGCTTTGCTTTTGGAGTTGAAGAGTTTTAAAGCTATTGAAAGTCGGAAAAGAGTGACAGAATTTATTTACAACCGCTAGATAATTTGGTAGATAAAATTTATAATTATTATCTGGTCCTAGTAATTTCATATTACTCAGATCAATAAATACATGTCACGTAAATGTTTCGTACTTTAATAGAGTTATGCATATAAAAAGTGCGAAACATTATTATATGATATGTTTTCATTAGTTTTTGATGGGTGCCTCTGAGGCACTTATTAACAAATTTCTTATTATTTTGTACACCTTTTTAACTTTTTATCAACGGTTAGGTAAAAGGTGGGAGTATTTGCACTCCTCATTTATTTTCTCCCATTGCACAATAGTTTTAATGAAAAAAAATAATGTGGAGTAGGAAAATCTAATAAAGGAATGCATTTATTGTTTCTTATTTAGTTATAAATTTAATATTAGGAATGTTAAACTAAGAAATTTTAGATTTGTGAGATAGTTTTACAAAAAGTTAAGCACTAATTTTCCTTCTCTCTTCATATATTAATGTGAACATAAATGTTTCTCTCTCTAGAACTATTAATACGGATGGTAATGCATCGATTTTTACCATTTCTAGGTGCTGAGAATGCGTATTTGGGGGGATTTAGATTGGTCTCGAGAGTTGTTAACAAAGAGGCACAATTCGAAAAAAGTTCCCACACTTCATGCTTCGATTTTTTCCCTTCATAGTTGCCTTTATTTATTTCTTTCTTTCCGATTCTCTCTTTAATTTATCCACACTTTCCCCATTTTAATGCCAATTTCATTTTATAATTAATTTATTAATTAGCTAAAGTGATATATGGCCGGAATGGGATTTTAAATCTATCAACCTAATTGAGTTATTCAACTTTATCTTAAAATTTTAACAAAAAATATATTTAAAATTAATTTTCTATAACTTTTGAATATATTTATTTGGTAAGATATATATAAGGACAGAAATATTTTGAAATGAGACAGGACATAAACCTCCAATGGCTACAATTTTTCCAGTATAGTATATGAAATTTAAGAATTGCGACAATATTACACTATTAATCCTTAAACACAATACAAATATAATAACACTACATTACAAAATTTAAGGAAAAAAAATAATTATTTATAACAACACCAACCCATAAACAAACTCATCACATGTAAGTATAACTATCTTATATGACCTTCATAGCTTTTTAAGTTTTTGTAAACTAATAAGATACATTTACAAAATTTATAAAACGTCAATAAAATTATCTCACGGTCTATTATTCTCAACTCAAGTGACCCCAATGTAATTTATCTTAATTTTTTTAAGTATATAGAAGTTCGCAAATAAAAAATTTTTAAACTTGTTAATGTTTTTAGTTCATATGCTAAATTAAACAAGTTAAACTTATTTTTGAAACTCATTAGCCTTTCAAATCAATATTACATTTTATACTCATTACATTTGCACATAATTGCAAGACAGACTGATAAAATATCTATTCCAACTCCACACACATATAAATATACATATATATAGAGAGAGAGAGAGAGAATAAAAAAGTAAAAAGAAAAAAGTCAGATACAATACATATTCAGTTAAAAAAAATGTGGACCAATATCTGATTGGGATATACACATTAATCCAACTACTTTGACAGCTCCACCCCATCAAGTTTCAACCCTGAATTTAGCTGCCCATGTAAGTTCCATAAATGTGAAATTGTGACCAATCAGGAAGTTTTTTGTTGATGATATTACCAAGTTTAGCAAACCGTTATTTGTTGATGACATTACCAAGTTTAGCAAACCGTTATCAGAAGTACAAGACCAGTTAAGATTCAGGAAACATCTTCTGGTCACTCATCAAGCGGGCCTGCGCCTCTTGACATTGTCCTCATTGTAGGACTCCCAGTTCTTATGATCAAGGGTGCTGATGTCATCAAGATCCGCAATGGCGAGCAAGTACTGAGTGAGCTTCACAAGCTCCTGATCGCTGTCCCGATTTGCGTGGGCCTTCCTGAATGGCTTTATCGTTAGACCATTCTGTGGGTTCATCACAAAATTCCTTCTAAGATCGTCGAACATTATAGTGTTCCTGGGATTATAAAACTGCATGCGTATCAAGAAACCCCGAATCAGTCAGTCAGCCAAAGACGTACTTGGATGCCCCAGGAAAGAAAAAAAACTGAAATAATTCTATTCGTGACATAAACACTTCAAAATAATCAGTTTCCTATTTCACATCAACTTGCATAAAGAGCAGTGGCTCAGTGTATAAGATGGTCAAGGTTTTAAAAAATTAGCTTTTCAACTTCTCACCGTCGTTATGACTATTAATGCATCCAATTCAAAACAAAGTAGCAGGCACACCCTAAGAGGCATATTAGGATGTTACGTTAGTATCGGAGACTTGGTTTTATTGATGTGAAATATATTTTAATACGTTTACTTACATGCGACTCTCACTTGCACGTGGAGAGCCTAACAGGTGTGCCGAGTACGAGAAGTGCACAACTGAGACATTCAAATGTGAAAGGAGGCATGAGTCTGCCCAAACCCAACTCTGGTACTATGTTAAAAACATTTAACTCAAAACTAATTAACAAAGAGTGAAGAAGCCCATTAAGATCTTATATGTTTGGAACAAGGACTAAACTTTGTACTTTAGGTGTGACACCAGTTTTTTATTTGAACTTTTAGAGGTCCCTTTCTTAAAAACAAAACAAAAAAAAAAAAAAGGAATTGCTCGTTAAAAAGAATTTGCATGAATTAACCTCAAAGAATGAACAAATAAGTAAACATATCAAAATGAAAAGAATCACTAAACCTCAGGAAATTGAGCCCAGATAAGGCCTAGTGGCTTGCAGTCAAAGATTCCACGAGCATCTGACTGAACTGTGATCATTGCTAAATGATCCAGTAGAGCTGTAATTTTGTAGTTGGGATTATTGAGGACACCAAGTTGTCCCATTTTCAATTCAACCCACTTCATACTGCCAGAAAAGGGGGAAAAAATAATAGTTACTAAAAATTAAATAATAAAAATAAATGTAGGAAAACGATTTCAAGCATTTGGAAACATTTTTGATGAATTTTAGAATATAATAAAAAATTTAGTAATAGGAGTTTCTTAAAAATGGCAAGGCCATGATAGATGCCATAGAGACCTAATGACAGAACAGTTCCACAAACAAATTTCGAAGTCATACTGAGATTGCAGAGCACCAGTCCTTTCACGCAAAATGAAGGACCCATGCTCTTCATCTGCGCAGTTTGACTTAGCAATAAAACTTTACATAACTAAAAATGGTGAAACCGAACCTGGTAGCAGACCAAATAATAATATCATACTCTGCGTAAACAGCTGTGAGAAACTCATGAAGATCTACACATCAAAATTTAGGTGTCAGCACAAAAAATAAACAAGAAATATATATGCATGTAAACTTCCCTGAAACAAGCAACTTACAAGGCCGCATAAGTTCTAGCGGGTTCTCTGCTGTGGACCGGTGATCAAATAGGGTGTAATCAATATCCAAAACCAGTAGCTTTTTCCCTTTACGGCATGGATTCCGAAGATCAATCTACACACACTCAATCTTTAAAACAATCAATACCGAACCGCATGCAAAAAAATCTGACAATAAGGTCCACAGTACTGTAGATGTCTTAGATTGTCTACGAGGTCTATCTCATGTGAAGAAATATTGCACTTATTAGGGCATACAAATTTCCTAGCTGCAAAATCCACGAAGGACAACATCTTTTTTTTGTGGGGGTGGGGGGGGGTTGATAAAATGGACAACAATTGCATCTACTGTGCAGTAGATAATTATGGATTTAAGAAATGACAAACCCATCGATAATGACAACATTAAGCAATGTTTCCAGGAATAACATTGGAAATACACACACAACAGATTCAACTACAGTGAATAGAAGCAAAGCTCAACCAGGTAAAAGCAATGGTATGCTGTCAGTTTGAACTATCTGAAATAACTAAGCAATTCACAATTAACACAGCAACAAACACTCTAAAAGGCAAATGACAGAACATGGACACGGCCATCCATTACAGTGGAGCTCACAAATTACAGAGAAGAAGCTTTGCGTTAATTAGCATGGACACCAACATGACACAATACGGACATGGCTGACATAAAAATTTTCAAAATATGTAAGGCACAATGTAACAAAGACATTGAAAAATATATATAAATGTGTCTAATTAGTTGCATATAATTGTGATATTTATAAATTAAGAAAATAAAAGACAATATGAGTTATACATTCTTTTGTTCTTTCTTTCTTCGATATGCTTTTATTTTGCTGGGCACTGTTAAGCACAGTCATGACTGTGCAATTGCAACCATTCATTTTGGAGCTCACGGATGCAATGGAACCCATGAGATGCAAGGCTGTGATAGCATGTCTATGTAACTTTCTCTATTTTTTTTTTTTCTTTGGGAATTTCCTTTTTCTAATACATCCAACTTCAAAAAAATTTAAACAAATAAATGGGTTTGATGCTAGACCTATTTATTGGTGTCAGAATCAATAGGCTTTGCAAATTGAATCAGGCCATATAAATAAATTGCCCAAGATCGCCATTTCAAATATTTTAGGGTTTCCAAATCCGAACAAAAAGATTGAGAGACATCCATAAAGCTTAGTTTGAGGAGGAATCACCGACATCCATTGCAGCTGAAACCAGGTACCTGGGTCATATTTGGCATGAGAGAATGGTTAGAATGGAATGCCCATTCCGCACTTCATTCCCATTCCTCTGTTTGGTACGCTGAAGTGCAGTGGGAATGACCACTCTTTTTTCAAGAGAGGGAATGCCCATTCCCACATTTTTATTCTGTCATGGAATAAGATAAAATAAGAGAGAGAGAGAGGATAAAAAAGAACGTGGTGGCTGCCACCAACCACCACAATCATCAACCACAATTTCCTACCGCTTTACCACATCCACCACCTTCCAACCCTTACAACCACCATCAACCCCCACCACATAACAGTGCTCCCATGCTGTTGACAACACCACCACCACCACCCCCTTTCACCCTCTGCCAACACCACTCTTAGATTTTCTTTTGTTTCATTTTATTTTAATTGAATGAAAAATAATATTGAAATAAAATAGTCATTACATTCTACGATTATTTAATTTGGCCACCACACAAAGCAATGGGAATGCATTCCATTCCCACCTTCATTCAATTCCAGCTTTCATGTCCATTCCATTCTATTAAAAAAATGAACATAGAGGAGGGCACAGCCAACATTTATGAAATGCATGCGGATGTCGCTGCTCCAGCGGTGTCTGCAGACTCTGCACTTCCTAGCTCCTAGTCCAAGGTGATTCAATCAAATAGAATTAACAAATTGGGAGACCATTCTAAAATTCAGTTCCTTAGAAGTTAAGAATAAGTTTTGGATACTAAATCTGAATTGTCCAACATATCAATTATAGAAATCTAGCAGTTTAAAGTTTCTGATATTAATTATTTAATATTAAAAGAAAAGAAACGAAAATTTAACGAAACATTCCCCTTAGATACAGATGAATTATACCTCATTTCCAGGTGATTGAAATCCCTATTTTGAAGAGATCCTTACAAAATATATACATCCAAAGAAATTCTAAACCTAGAATGGTGAACTTCTAAATCAGGCAGGGGAATTAAAAAAATGCGGATCTGGTGTGTCAGTTGAGTTTGCTAAAAACTATAAATATAATAAAAAAAGAGAAAATGGGGAGTTTTTTTTTTTTTTTTTTGTGGTAGGGTTGGGGGGGGGGGCGCACTCCACTCTTTCAAGTCCATTCAAACGAACCACTGACTGATTAGCATTCTATATGTTTCATTTAGGTCCATGAACTGTGTGAATCCTTGATAAATTATTGATAATATAAAAAGAAAGAAGGAACAGAGCGGCTGCACTCTTTTAAGTCCATTCATATGAACCAGTGACTGATTAGCATTCTATATGTATTCATTTAGGTCCGTGAACAGTGTGAACCCTTGCTAAATTATTGGCAACATAAAAAGAAAAAAGTTTATTTTCAAGAGGAGATTCCCAAAAACTCTGAAATGAATGAACTTCCAACAACAAAACTGCAATGAGGAGAATGACTTCAGGTTAAAGAGAAAATAATTGGCACTTGGGGTCCATAAACTTCTGACACAACAACTTGCCAAACCACTCACGATTGCACAAATAAAAACAAATAAATAGATAAAGATTGTAAGAATAGCATTGGAATAATGACTAGATGTTCTAAAACATAGTGAGCACAACTAATACATTATTGAGTAACCAACTAGATAACAATCCTCCTATTCTATGCTTTCAAAACAGTAATAGATTACACAAAAGATTATATAGGATAATATCAATTGATCAGGTAACACTCAATTCTTTCTGTAAATGGAGGACACAAAACTAACCTATCTCCCCTTTTCCCAAGAAATAAATTAAAAAATAAAATAGTTTTGGACATACAATGCGATAGCCTTGTGCATAAGGTTTCCCTTTTATATGGACACATAATGTAACAACGAAAGTACCAGGATCCACACAATTAATAATTTTTTCACATCTATGCCCTATGTTACATGACCTCTGATATGGGTGCTGAGTGAAGGTAAGTGACTTAAGTGTTGTATTCATCTAAGTTTCATGTTACAGGACACCAGGGAAAAACTAGATTTCATATTTTTAAATTATTCGTTTTAATTTGTTAAGTTAAAATGGTCACAATTACAAACTAATGGAAGTGTCTTATGTGTGAAACAGGAGTCTTATGCATAATAATGTTACAACTTGATTATTTAGGTATACTTAATGAGTGTGTGTCCAACTAGACATGTTCAACACATACTCCGTATTCTTCTTCCTCGGTGGAGTAACAAATTTCAAAGAGTCCATGCAACACAATCTTTACCAATAATAAAAGCCTCTGCATTTTGTATTAGTAAAACAATTCATTTGAATGTTTCCCTATTGAGAATAAGATCATGACCTTGTATTGATGAACACGTCTTCTCAGTTTCTGCTTGTTGACTTCTTTATCTTTAATGTCAACAGCTTCTTCTTGCCCAAGTTCAAAATCATCAATGATCTCTGGAGATTCCACTTGGTCTACAAGTATATCATCTTCTACGGTACTGGCAATTTGTTTTTAAGATATGTAGATTAATTTGAAACAAAATATTCAGAAACAAGATAACGCAGATCACAGGTCAGCAACAAATGAACGGCTTATCAACAAACTTTACTTATTGCTGTAGCAACCCGATGGCTGCACATCTAATAGCTAATCTGTATGGGCACAACAAACATTTTAAATAACACATTGCATGCACATCTCAAAGTATATCTTTGAAATTTTAAAACAATAGCAACCACAATGTGCAGACTATACACATAAAAGGGTTCACAAGCCCCTTCGCATAAAGAAAAAGGCACATCTTGTCTTTGTACATGTATTAGCCTTCTAACTTTTGAACAAGCAAACAGTACAACCATAAAGTGTTCCTGAATCAGCTGAGTCATGCATGATGCTAGCATGTTGGCAGTTAAGTAGCACGCAGTTATAATTGTAGAGGAAACATTAACTAAATCCTTGCATCAAATCAGTAATTTGGGGTCATTGGATCGCAATTTTAACAAACATATTTGTGATGCAAAAGTCTTTTTTGATGCAAAAAGCCTTGAAGGGAAAAAAATTTGAAAAAAAAAAAAAAAAGAAACTGCAGCTAACGATCCTACTGTGATCCTGCTATGATTCTACTACAATCCCATTGATCTTAATGAATCTGTTGTAATCCTACTGCAATCCTAAATCTAGGCTGATTCTAATCAATTAGATAATTGGGGATCATTGGATCGCAGTTTTAAAAAACACGGCTCCTAGGTCCCTTGAGGATCCAATCTTGCCATCTTCATTGCCATAAACATACCCTTTACTAACGCTCTTAGGAAGACCAACTCCATATGAGATCCAAGCTTCCCTGATAGTTAAATCTCACCATTTACATAATTGCATTGGATAAACATTTACCAAAAGCAACCTTTCATTTTTAGCATATCTCCAGAGTCATTTTCCCAATAGAGCCCGATCAAAAGGCCTATAATGCTAATCCTCAAACTCCCACCAACACCGGGATTGCAAATCTTTTCCAAATATAATAAGTTATACTTAAAACTCATCTCCAAGCCTTCACTAAATGAACTGTTTGTCCAATTGTTGTAGTAAGCTTTTGTGAAGGTTTAAGCCCAACCAGGGTCAAATTTTAGAGTTTGTAAAAAACTAAGGAGTTCTAAGGAGTGTATCTCTTTGTTTGTTTGATGAATAAAGTGTATAGCTTACTTTGCCCCCTGATTAGTCTGACTTAAATGTTTTACACTTTAAAATCGCTTCAAAAGACTATCAAACTAAGAAACAAGAGTATGGACACAGCACAATATAGACAAACTGACTCTGTTTTTGCTTCTATTGGTTGCCAGCAAACTCAAATCCACGGCACCATTTACTCTGTACTCTATTCTACTGTCAATAGCAATTATCAAGTTAATCACAATTTCTTGTCCCGTTCACCAATTAACGATATGAAAAAATAGGCAATCAAATGTTAGCGAGAATGACTGATAAAGCGATCCAAGCATCAAACACCTTACACGCATAAACGTAATATAAATATTTGCTTTCGTGTATAATAAGCATATAGATTGAGGAACGAACCCGATCATGGTCATCTTGAGGGAAGATTTGAGGGGGAGTTGAGAGAGTAGGACCAAGTCATCGGCGAGTTTTGATCCGATTTTGGGGTAGAGAAGCTTCTGGCGCTTGGGGAGCACATTTGTAACTTCACATATCCGTCGCTTCAGCTCTCCGACGGTGTCATCGCCGCAGACCCTGACGGTGTACTCCTTTCCACTCCACTTCACCGTTAGGGTCAGCTCCTCCTCCGTCACAGCCGCCGACGATGACGACGCACCAGCAGCCATTGCCAAGGGATGGGTCCCAGACCAGTCTCTCACTCTGCGCAAGGGTTCCAAGAATGGAGCGCTGGAACGTTAGAGGTCAAAACGCAGCGTTTTAAACTCTCTCTCTGTGGTAATCGAATTGAGCAATACGGCCTTATTTTACACAAATTACATTGCAACCCTTGGGTCTCTTTACAAATATATAAAAAAAAAAGGTCCCCATATGTTTCAAAAACATCATTGATGCACCTTACTTAGCCGATAATAGTCAATGGCACCCTTGTGTTAATTAGCTATTAACAATTAACTTAACGTGTAAAAATGTAAAATGTAGTGATGTGATCACTATTGACCGAAAAATCAGAAAACCATCGATTCAATTTTAAGGTTACTTCAACTATCACTAATAAATAGCAAATTATAAGACTCAAAACTTTTGCGTCAGTAATTATGATTCAAATCAAATATTCTGTTAGTGTAAATTAAATATTATCAAAAAAAATTTATTTAGTTAACACTTCAGTGAGACTATAGTGATGAATTTAATTTTCTCAGTTAATAATTAGGTTCAAGTCAAACATCTAACATTAAAGTAAAAACCCCTATCACTACACCCAAAAGAAGGTTCCGTTTGTGCATTTAGGAAGGAATAGAAACGAAAAAAAAAAAAAAACACAATAATTAGGAGAGAAAAAAAAAAAAGAGAAATGACTATGTTTTTTTTCTATTTGTTCGTAAATTTAGAAAAGAAAAAATAATATTTTCTTCCTCATTGTTTATAAGTTTAGAAAAGAAAGAATAATAATTTTATTTCTCTTTGTTTGTAAGTTAAGAAGAAATAGAAGGAAAATAAAGGGTAACTAATTATTTTATTATTAAATCATTTGAAAAATGAGAGCATAATCAATTTATTTAGTTTTAAGACTATATTTGTCATTTATTATTTCTTATTCTTTATTTTACGTACAAATCTGTTATTTTAAAAGTTTCATTAATTCACTTTCCTCTTCTATTCATTTCTTCCCATTTTTTGGAAAGATAAAAATTTTTAAATTTTAATACATCACTTTTATTTCCATTTTCTTTTCTTTTTTGTCATAAAAAAACTCATAAACAAGCTATTGTTTTTAAAATCTTTTCTTTTTCTTTTCTTTCCAATTCACTCCATCCAAACGGGCTGGAAGTCTATATTATCGTCACTCTTCTCTGTGATCCAATCCTTTTGCCAACACAAAAAAATATTAAAAAAAAAGTCCTCGAGTATTTAAAATAGTACACCTTTTGCCTTTTTACATAGAAATGGAAAAAGAATAAGAAAAATAAAAAAGACAGCAAAACATTGTTTGTATGTGATCATCAATGCGAAAGAGAGAGAGAGAGAGAGGGTTTACAATGCACCGCGTACTTCAAATATTATATCAGATGGAAAATTTATCCACTGTTCGGAGAGTAAACTAGTTTCTGTGACAAATGGTGGAGAGCACACACAGTGCAAAGATTAAGCCTAATCCTCGTACTCAGTCTCTTCATCATCGTCCTCCTCATTATTTTCTGCATACCTCCATCCATCCTCAACGTTGTCTCGGTCCTCTTCCGTTTCTTCACTATCTTCTTCCTCGTATATCTCTTCTTTAACCGGCCAAGGTTTCTTCACTACATTCAAATTGGCAGGAGATGCAGTCGAACCCTTCCGGGCAACTTTTGAAGGAGGCATCTTCAAATTGGGCTTCGGCTTGCTTTGTTTCTGACTTTTGCTGCTTGCACGTTTTGCAGCATATGCGTCTTGGTCAGCTCGCTTCGTCCATATCGTTGTCAATGGTAGTATGTGTGTTCTTTGCATTCTCATCGGACAAATGTCCGGGATGCTCTCTCCTCAGATGAAGGTTCAGCTTGTACTCATGGATGTAGGCCTTTTCACACCCTTCATACGGACAGCAGTAAGGGCGGTCAGATGATGCTGAGCTATAAGCAGCTGCAGATTGCTTGGGAGCTTTGGTCAGCTTCTCTGTCGGTTGGGCATACTTTGGCATATCAACCGCGTTCTGCAAAAATTATCTGATGAAATTGAATATCGAGTCCAATTTCCGATTGTCAAGCAGAAGATCTTAAAAAACACGCAACTCTATAACCAGATACCAACTTGGAAAATCTCTAAATAAAATTAAATAAATAAAAACTTGGCCCTTAAATTGAAATGTCCTTCATTCTTCTTTATTCCCCCCCCACCCCCCAAAATATATATATGTATGTATGTATGTATTTCAGACCATCAAAAGAATCTAATCGTCAAAAATGAAAAAACAAGGTTTTGCTATATGTTTCGGGATAACACTAACTCCTTACTTTCATCTATATGACACGAATTGGTTCCTTTTGAAGTTCCATTCTCAATTCTTGAATCCTCAAAAACTCAGGCTGGCTGCACAACATCCTTCATGTGCATTATTGCATTTATGTAAGTGCTTAAAAATAAAGAAAAACAAACACCTTGGACAAATTTTCATCTCCTAGCTGCAGTAGAAAATTTCCCAACTACTAGTAAAAGTAAACCTCTCAAGAGGAACCACAAAAAAAAGGCTTCAATCTCCCTCTCATGTACCGGAAACCAAAAAGGAAAAGAAAAGGAGTACATCTCTCGGGTTTCTTGTGAAGGAAACCACAAACCTTTTCATGGTGAGATGCGATATGGTTCTTCAACTTATACTCATGTGCATATCTCTTTCCACAATCTGGATACGGGCAGATGTGATAGTTCTCTTGCGAATGTGTTTTCATGTGCGACCTTAAGTTGAAATCCAGCGAGAAAGCCTGCATTTTTTCATAAATCACACTGATTATTGTGAAAATTTTGAAGCAACAATAAGAACTTCCAGGACAGTCACAAGTTGCTTGGATATCAGGTCCTATGTTACATGACCCTTCTAAATGTATGACGGAGCTATGTGGGATACTTGACACTTGAACAAAGACACTTGGATAAGGGTATGGTGTACGTGTCCCAATATAATTGAATATCCACATAAAAACATATTTAACCATTCAATTTAGCACATAACTATGCATAAAACATATATTTTGCTGTCAAATGAAACCTAAATAAAATAATAATATTACACGTATAAATATTTTCTTCAGTCCCTTACCCTTGAATGAGAGAATTAATTGATCTAAGTCTTAGACACATATATAATCCTAGTCCATGTAACAGAAATTAGGGCACAAATTGGAGTAAATGGCGTGCAGACTTTTCAAATTGAGGTTTCAAAGCAATGCATGCAACTTTGTATGTGGAATGCATAAGGACCAATGACAATGTCCTAGTTTTGTTGGACAACGACATTCATATCCTGGTAGGGTCCATGCCAAAGTGAAGCAACAACAGGGCACTAAAAACTGGAGGATCTCACAAGCACACACTCAGAAAAAAGCAGCAGCTGCTGCAACAACGGTGACAATAAACACAGTAAAGAGAAATTAACACAACAGAAATTGCCATAACTACTCAAACTCCTGCAAATTTTAAATATTGACTCAATTCTGAATTCTGACAATTCATTTCAACTATGGAGTACAAAAATATAGACAAAATCATTGATATGTGGGGTCATTTTTCAACTTACCAAGTAGGGCAGAAGTAGGTTTCAACCTTGCACATGTAATTACCAGGAAAAGTTAACGTGTTATATAGAACTAGAAACTAATTTCCCCCCCACATCAAAGAAAGCAAAAATAAAAGCATGAGAATTAAACTCAATGCGAGAAAGAATACACAAAATAAGAAGGTAATGTAGTGTAGCACAAGAACTTTCATACCCGCATAAAAGAAATCAACGAGAACCAAACTCGGTCAGAAATAAATAACAAAAATGAAGAAAAAATGTCTGCCTGTAACACAATAGAATTTTTTGATCATGCAGACTGATCACCTTACCACAACCTTCATGAGGACAAACAAAATCTCTTTCCCCCGTATGAATAAGAAAGTGTCTCTTTAGCTTCGAACTATCCAAAAATTTCTGCAACATAGTAAGCCCAAGGTTTCAGTTAAAATATTTATGAAGTCCCCAAAGAAAAGAAACAAATGGAGAAGAAAAGTAGAAAGCATGAAGCGGCAAATTAGTTTTAAATTAGTTTTACAGATTCCCCCCCCCCCAAAAAAAAGCAATCTGCATTTACAGATTGATTTAGACGGTTTCAGGAAAAAAATAAAATAAATAAAATTAAATCATTAAACAGACCTCCACATATATTGCTAAAAGTAGTTAAATGTAATCACGTAAACCAAGTTACTTTTTGCTTGTTTCCAACACCAAATGAAATTCCCTGTAACTTTGCATCTCTCATGCCTCTGTACTCACCAAGTCTCCAACTAATGTCATAAATCACAATATACATCGTGACAAAGCATACGCTATCAGTATTGATACTTAATAAACAGTCAGTAGTGCTCTCTAGACAAAAACTAATAAGACAGACCTCCACATATATTGCTAGATAAATTTAAATGCTAAGAAGCACGGGTATGAACATGGGAGGATACATTGATGTACCACTACTTCCATTATGAGATCTAATCATAAAATGGAATTTTTAGTACACTTGTTGCCATAAATTTCAAAGTATCTATAAATCATAACTTTAATTAACCATTCTCACATGAAACAAGTATCAAAAAAGCAAAACAATGATGCAATGGAAAACATTACCTTTCCACACCCTTCATAATGGCAAACATATTGTCTCTCTCCATGTATATGAGAATGTTTCCTCAAAGCTCCAGCATCAATAAATGTCTTCCCACAACCTTCATAGCTACAAAGGAAAAGAACTTCGGTTGTTGGCTCTGGTTCTGGCTCTGCTGCTTCTGGCTCGTTTGATTTCTCTTTCATGGCTTTCAACGTGGCCTCTAAAAGAATAGGATAAGGATAAACATTAGGAAAAATCACATTTTTCCTCGAGGGCCATTTCTTCTGTTTAATCAACTTCAAGTTTGGCCTTGTTATGATTCATGTGAAGCTATTAGCCAAGCAACACTTTTGTGCATGGTTCAAAATTCTGGAGCTATGTTAACAAGAATGTGGATCATTCTGGTATGAGGAAGGGAACAAGAATGCGGTGGTATGACAAAGGGAACAGGATTGTTGTAACCTACTTGCCTTAAATTGTTGTATAATTGTTTTCTTTTGGGTGGGAGAGGGGGGGTGCTTTCATAAATCATCAAGTTTAACATACTTCCAATTGTAAAAGCAAATTTCTTTTAACCATCCTTGTGCAGAAACACATTTCTGGGAGCAATATAATTACATTATTTTGCATTTTTTTGTTTTACCAAAACTCCACAGCTTCTCTCTAGATTTAAGTTACTACATTGATTTCTTCTCTCCTAATAAAAAGGTTAAGGATATAAATAGGGAAAACTTTGTGGAATCAATTTGGATTGTTAATCAACATTTTGGAAGAAAGATGTACTTCATTTTGCAACTTGTGTTCCATGCGTTCAAAAATGAAAAATCGATAGAGTATTAGCATTTTTTTAAACAAAATTATGAAGTCGAAATCTTTTAAGTTTGATACGGGGTCAGACCACCCACATTTTGTAAAGTGTATCAAGTTTTCAACCAGAATACCAATAGAGCCTGATGAATGTCAGGTTTCATACTCTTTAACTCTGTTAAACTAAGATCTAACTGTATGGCCGATTCACAAAAGCTTATGAAAGGTCCAGATATGTTGTAATGCACTTCAAGATTTCGATTAGGATTTACATAATTATATTATGACCTTCTAGTCTTCTCAATCCAAGTTGTAAAATATATCTACAACAGGATGATCAATGGCCCAGTACATGGGGCTGCAACACTGAACAAAGCTATCCAAGGCTCGCTCTAGTTTGATTCAGTCATAAGCTCACTTGAGCTTGATTCAAAAGCATAAATGAATTGAACCTAGACCACAAATTTAAGCTCTTTATACTACTTATACTATTGAACCCAACCAAGATTCAGCTTGATATTCATAAAATACCAAACTACTAGACTCGAGATCAATTCGATCAGAGGCTCGCTTGAGTTTGACTTGAAAGATGAATGAACAAAACCTAACTAATTGTTTAAGCTCGTTAAGTTTAATGAGCCTAATTCAAATGCCCCGCTACTCAACTCGATTTGGTTTATTTAAGCACCAACCAATACAACTCCCTTAGTTGTTAGGCACAGGGTGCACACTAAGTTGCCAAGAACTCTTGGAGCCAAAGCACAAGGCAAAACATAAAGCACTTGTTTGAGTGAATGTTAGTGCTTGAGTTGAAAATCCTGACGTGCATTACAATATCAATATATCCCAAAAAATTAAAAAAAAAATTAAAAACATAATACTTGACTTTGGAAGCTACAATCAATCCTAAAATTGTGTAATATGAATCATCCTTCTAGAATATCAAGAGAGTAAAATTAGTTTCCCCATTATACTCTTTTACCAGAAATACTAAGGGTACAAAAAAATTGGAGAACTGCAACACCAAAATCAACAAAGACTAACCTGTGACCCATTTTAGAACAAAGCACTTCCCCCCAGTCGCTATAACATCTTGGGGAACCCTAAAAGAAAATTATCAAATTATTAGCAGGGACATATATACATTCAAAATAATAAGAAGAAAAGTCTAACATAAGGCTAATATCACTAATTCATTATAAAAGTCCAATCACAAAGCAAATGAAAAAAATACGCTATTGGGTTATCTTCTTCCAAACCCGTATAAGGGTAGGATAAAGGGACCCCACCCATTGCCATTCCTACCCAAGCTTATCTCAAGCCCACGCCCCAACAGCAAGAATTTTTCTCGCCCCTTCTAGGAGGGAAGCCTTTCCTTATATGAATATTCCATTTGTAGAGTCTTCAGAAAACAATAATGCTGATGGTAAAATTGATGACTACAATAGGTTAGTAAAATTCTAGAGCAGCCTAACTCAAGGAGGAAAAATAAAGGGAAAATCCAATACCCCAGTTAAGTACTATGAAAAAGAAACAAATCGGCCCTATGAACTAAGAAATATAAAGGATTCATTCAATTCACTTTAAGCCTAAGAAAACAGAACCACAATAACCACTTCAATTAGACCATAAAAAAGGCAATTGGTTGTTAATAAATGCCAAAACAACAAATTGTAGTCAATTTCATCTCAAACATACCAGTTTTCTCCTTCCTTTTTATCAGGACACCAAAAACATAGAACTAGCATAGATTCTCACTTCGAATTATTTTCATCATAATTCGCAACCAAAAAAAAAATTAAAAATAAAAACACGAACAGAGAAGTTCCTACATACATGTAGGTATAATTTATAGGTGAGAGAACAAGTGATCTTTTACCATTCTTTGAACCATTTGACGGCGGGATTCTTGGACTTGGCGATGGGGCGTCTCTCAAAGAAATTATGGCTCGTCTGAGTCTCCATATCAATAAAATTCAGAGGGAATTTCCACGAACCAATAGGGCTCGAGTGATTAGAGTAAAGGCTAGGGTTAGGGTTTGAACATGGTGAGAGGAGATTGGGATTGAACTGGCAACTCTAGCGAGCGAAAGTGCGGGGGCATCGTCGGGGTTAGTCTGCTCTGCTGCGGTCTTGGGGACCGGATTAGGACACAAAAGAAACGGTCCGTTCATTTAAACGGACCGGCTGGTCCAAGTTTCGTCCTTTAAAAAATATAAATAAATAAATAAAAATTAAATTATCCTTTGCACCCCTATTTTATATTAAATTTCATTTCAAGGCCCAACAATTTTTAATTATAGCAATTAACCTTCAGCATACTTTTTCTCAAAGCTCTATTTGAAATTTTCATTAATTAATCACCCAACCATTTTTCAATGAATAAATGTAAAATCACTTGGTATTTGGATACGGAGATGATAAATATATTTTACTTTTATCTTTGTACGTTCCATTCTCTGATAACGAATATTAATTTTTTTATTGTGAAAATATAAAAATAAAATATATTTATTATTTCCCTATTTGATACTGTAGCAAAAAAAAGATTAGTTTATGTACTTTACTTATAGGTTATATACAAACATTTTATCAAAAACTTGTGAAATTCTTAATATATTAATATCATATAATTTATATTATACTAAATAAAAGTGATTTTTTTTTTGATAAAAACATAATAAAAAAATTAGTGTTTTAACTTTTTCATCAACTATGAATAGTTGTAAGGCTAGTTAATGAAAATTTTATAATTGAAAGTCTAAAAATGTCCACATTATTACAAGAAGTTAAAATATATCTGGACTTAATTTTATTATCTTATATTACGATTGTTAAAAGCATGAATACTTGAACATTTTGGTCAAAAATACCCCCGTAAAAATCATAAATACAAATAAGCTCCATGATTTATTATATATTAATGTTACTATTTAATAATAATTATTGTATTAAAATACACCTACTTTTTTATTGATTTATTATATATTAATAATACCATTTAATATTCTTGTATTAAAATACACGTACTTTCTTTTTATTATGTGAAAATTTAATTAATATTGATTATCATGCTAACATTTATGTTTTTATTTTTATTCACCAAATTTCATAAATTTGTAGTAAAAGTAAATGAAGACATCACCATTGATTGTTAAATTAATCACACTCAATTGTTAAATTAATCACACTCAATTGTTAATTATAAAAGCTGAAACAAAATCTATATCTAACTCAAACGTACAGTGTCTTATTACAGCGTACACACTCATATATATAACATATATATATAATAGAAAGAATAATCAATTTTAGTATATCTTTTTTTCACACTCTCATATTAGACCAGAAAATGAGGGCTCTAGGGCATACAAACATAAATTTTTACTCCACCCAACTGACTAATTTTTTGGGATAAAATTTGACGCGTGATAAAATAATGGATGTGTTTGGAGTTGTATAAAAGTGTATAAAATAAAATAAATTTGTAAAAGTAAATGTCTCGTGATTCGTGTAATTAGTGAAGATTTTAAAATTTATTGTCTCATAATTCGTGTTTGTAGAGATTTGTAGGATTTTATTTTGTTTTGTTTAGCTCCGCCCCATAAATAAGTTTTTTTTTTTTTTTTTTTTGTTGTTGTTGTTGTTGTTGGATGGAACTACAAATAATAAACCAATGAATACGAAGTTGAATTTACAGAAAATGTGTATTTAATTAATACTTTCCAACAATAGATAAATTTATTCAAGTGTATTTTTAATTAAAAGTGCATGCATAAAAGGAAAGAGTGATATTTGTATTTAAAAAAAAAAAAAACAAACAAAACAAAATCAAAATTAAGTTGATTGAACTAGAGGAATGCATTTCATTGCATGTATTTTAATTTGTGAATGGGAATTATGGACTTTTAAACTCAACAATAATGGTTTGAAAGTAGAAGATTTAGCAATGAAAATTCATAATTTCATAATGATTTTATTTGGAATAATAAGTACCATTGCATACGAAGATGTGGTGTGATTGGTCAAATCAACTATCATACCAAAAGAAGTTCTTTTGTTAATAAAAATTCAATGGGTCATTACATCAGTTCGTTCATTGATAACAAGAATTTAATGCAAATCCTTGACTCTTACCAAGGATTTAGTTTACAATTCAGGAAAGAAAATATTTTTATACAATATGAGAAAATAGGGAAGATGATAGCTAGAGTTATTAGATATTTCAAAAATATTAAAAAAATTCTCTTTTATCAGTTTGGAATTCAAAATTACCACCGAACTAACATAATTGTTAAAAACTGACAAATTCATCCAGACAAAAATACATATTTGTCAAGACAATGTAATATTTTTGTCCAAATAAAGGTATAATTCTAAAAGGTTTGTCTAGATAATGGAATATTTTTGTCCAAATGATTTTTTTATGATATTATTGTCTTTCGAATTAAATGAACACTTCACAAGAATGAAGGAATATTTTGCAGGTTCATCCAAATTAATGTTCTATTTCATCCAGTTAAATGTACAATTTTGCAATTTCTTGCTTCCTTCTCCTCCCAACTTCAACCTCGCGTCATCAAATAATGTAAAAATATTTAAATACCTTTTTAAACCTTATTTCACTTGTAAAAGAATATTAAAACTATAAGTTGTAAATTTTCATGTAAAATCAAACTTCAAATATAAAACGGTGTAAGATAGATATTTCTCGTGCATGTAAAATATCAAAACGTGATGTTTATCAATGACAAAAAAATTCCTCTTAGGGGGCGTTTGGAGTCTCAAAAAAATTAAAAAAAAATTAATGGATGGGATTGATGTGATGTAAAAATGATATGTGGCAAAATGTGATTGGAGGGATTTGAAAACTTTTGAAATTTTTGAAGTTTTTGATTTTTTATAGCTCCAAACGAGCCCTTAACTTCTCATAATTCCTCACTTCTCTTTCTAGCTTCCCATCAAAGAATAATTTTTTTTTTTTCAAGAAAAGAACTATAAAAGTATAAAACTTAAATCAAACTCAATAAAGGTAAATTAGCATCTCATTATGGTTTGGTCATGTGAGATTTATCTCTCATAAATCTACTATTCCTAGAGCATATTACTTATTTTTTATCTTGTCTAGAGAAGGAATTAGTCAATATATATGTAAATTAACTCAAACACTCATGAGTACAACAATAAAAAGGAAATTAAATAATTTCTACAATTAATAAATTACTTTTTTGAATTTAACTACAAAGGACACTCCATTTTTCTTCAACAATGTTTTAAAAATTTATACTAGCTAAAGCTATATTTAGTTGCATAAAAAAAATAATTTTTAAGAATTTTTAGTAATTAAAACTTGTGGTCAATTCGATAAAAATTTGTAATTTTTAGAAATTTTTAGTTGTTTGATTAAAAATTTAACAAATTTTAATGTTATTATCAAATACCCAAAATAGAAAATTGTCAAATATTTGAATTTTATTATTATTATTTTTTTTTACAACCAACCATCCTAATAATTGGGTTACTCTTCTGGTACGTGGAAGTCCGCAGCCGCTACCCCGTACTGGGGTGCGCACAGGGCGAAACACGCTCCAGGACCCGAGCCGACAACGGCCCCTGGAGAGTTAACCAGCTTAGACAAGCCCTGACTGACCGACACGACCGAAAGGAGGCCTTTAGGCTCCCACCATTACAGCGGTAACATAATTGGGTTACTCTTCGTCCAACATGGAGTTGATGTGACCGGGCACACCTCAAATTTAAAACCCAGCAACCCCCCCCCCCCCCCCCCCCAAAAAAAAGCTTATTGGTGACACCATCTACTATGGTCCATACTTCAACCCGACCCCTACAGTATCAATGGTCGCCCTGCACAGTCTAACAAAATCACAAAATAAAAAAAAATAAAAATAATTCACATTGTAGGATTTCGCAATAGATATAAATATATTTGTGCAAAAACATTTTTACTCTATTTGTCCTGTCTCCCAGTGCGGACTTACGGATAAGAAATAATAAAATAAAATGATCGAATAAATCCTGATCGATAATAACATTTAAGTTAAACACATGTAAGAACAATAATAATCTCACAGAGACAGTGAGAGAAAATCTCTTAATTTACATCTTTCTCTACTGTTTATAGATTTAGAATGTTTGATAGTCATTATACTGATTTGACTGTAATGATGTTGTTAGAGTATAAAATATTAGCAATGATATAAATATTGAGATTGATAAGGAAGTGACATTGAAGTAATATTTTTTATATTTTTTTTATCTTGTCTGTAATATAGGTGAATGCACAAAATCAAAATCAAGTAATTATATTATGTAATTATCAAATTATTTAGTCTTAATTTAATTAAAATATAAACTTTGGTCGAAATTGTATAGTTTATGGTCGAAGAGTACAATTTTAATAAGAAAACACATGGTACTGTTTGACAACACCTAAAGTTAATTTTTGGTTATTTGGTAAAATATCAATTTTTATCACTTTTCTACTCATTTATAATAACTTGCTCAACTCAAAAGTTATTAAAAAATATTAAAAATTACTAAAAGTTATTAAAAATTTTACCAAACACTCAAAGTTTCAAAAAATTACTAAAAATTGTTACTTGGTTTAAAAAAAATGCACATCAACCCAACCATGAATGTACTTTTGGCTATGTTTGATTAGAGTAATTGGATAATAGAGATATAAATAATATCATGGAATAATATGTGAAATTTGATATAACATGAGATTAATTTTTCATATAAAATTATTTTTCTAGTGTTTGGTTCTTGGGATAAAAAGTCGAATAAAAGACATAATTTGACATAAGATATGATATGAAATAATTTTAGATCTTTAAATTTTGATGAGAAAAAAATTTAAAAATGGGGTATAGATAATATCATACCCCTCATGATATTACTTATCTCCTATTTTAAAAAATATGAAATTCAATCTAAAATTATAATACTATAAATCAAATATAGGAATAAATCCAATTTAATAAAAAATAATCACTACTTATCCAATTCTCCAATTTTATTCTTCCAACAAACATATTTGATGTTTGGGGCTCGCTTTTTGCTGAAAACAACGCGCCAAGCCATATGGAAAGTACAAATGCGGTAAAACATAGGGGTAAAAGTGTAAATCTAATAAAACTTTTACTTTTTACTTTTACCATCCGCCTTATAAGGGGATTCAGAAATTAAATATTACTGAAAAAGTCAGGGTGAGTGAGCTGCTGCTTTTTGGGTTTTGGCTCCGTTTGATTTAGTTTGCTATAAAATATTTAAAATTACCCCGCGATCTAGTCTGGTGATCGAGACGAGCCCCTTCTAAAATTTACATACTAGAGTGTGGGAGTTAGAATCATCCCAAGTGCATTACCGCGACTTAAACGGTGGGATGCCTTGGGTAGAGCCGTTCCCTCCTGATTTGACAAGTCAGGATGAGTCCAAAGGGCTCTGCTCGATCCAGGTTCCGGATCATAAAAAAAATTTAAAATATTTAAAAATTTTTTAAAATCTAAGTATTTTTATCACATTATACGAATTACGATTTCATAATTTATCACTTTTTATCACTCCAAATACACCATTCATTTATATACATAAGTTACAATTGCTTTAATCATTAAAGATATTTTTTGTTTCTTTTTGGAGTGTTAAATTTAAAATAATAAAAAATGAAATAAAAATAAATAAAGTGAAATAAGTTGTGAGTTAGTAATTTGTACAGTGAGATAAAAAGTAAATAATTTTTAAAGATTTTTAGTATTTTTTATCATTTTTTAAAATTTTTTTTACCGCTTCAAAAGTCATTGTCTAGAAGAGAAAGTAAGGTTCCGTTTGGAGTTAAACAAAATAAAATAAAATCTTATAAATTTCTACAAATATGAATTATGAAACAAAAAAATTTAAATTCTTCATTCACGGTAAGAATTACGAGATACTTATTTTATAATTTTATTTTATTTTATACATTTTTATACAATTCTAAACACACCTAAATGGGGGTGTTTGGAAAAGGTCAAAATGGGGAAAGCAAATGGGAACAGAAAGAAATGAAGATCAGCATTGAATTAGCATTAAATTTCATAACAGTGGGACAAAGTTTCACAGGAGTGTGGACACTGACCAATAATGATGACCTGTGTCTCCTACAAAGAGAAAGTCACTTTGAATATTTCTGACACTCCCTCCCTGTGACAAACAAGTGTGTGACAAACAAGTGAAAGGAAATAGTATAAATTTTTTAATTATTTTTTATAAATTTTAAATATGATGCAATAATTGATTTTGTTAACAAAATCAAAATACTTAAATAGTATAATTTATTTATCCTTATTTAAACATGAAAATTATTAAACATAAATTTAATAAGACATTCTTAATAACTCTCACCAACATCAACACGTACAATTTCAACATCTTAAGATTATAAAAATATTTTTAAAATTTTAAAATTTTTTTATATATTTATTAAAAGGATAATAAAGTATATTATGTAAAGATTCTAATAACATTAGATAAGTCTTTAGTTATTTATTTTAAAAATATTAAAATAAAATTTACAAAAATCTATATAATAAAACTTAAGCTAATCATATCCAAAAATAAATTCGATTTTGTACGAGTATGTAACCCAAATTCAATTTTGATTCGACCCTAAAACTCGCGGTACGACTTTAAAATAAAAATTTTTTGGGGCTCAATGGTGGACTGTAGGATCGAGCCGAGGGTGCGGGGGCGGAGCCCCCTTGGTACGGACCGGTTGAATCGCTTATGGCCCGAACCTAACTCGTTTAGGGTCTTGTATACAGAATATGTGTTTTAGAATTAGAGGTTTTTTTTTTTTTTACATATATCTATCTTTTTTGCTCCGTACAATCTGTTTTCTATTATCTTTTGTACTAATCTTTCGATATAATGAATTTATTTTCCTCTGCCTGTAGTTTTTTTCTCATCTTGAGTTTTTCACATAAATCTTGTGTGCAATTCTTCTTCTTTTCTTTGCTGCTTAATTGCGTGAAATTCTAACAAATTTTAATTCTAAATTTAACAAAAAAAAAAATTAAATGGAGACGACATAGTAAAAAAATAAACTGAGTCAATTGAAGAATTAATAAAAAAGAATTAAAATTTATTTAGTTTTTGGTTCAGTTTTACTGACCTTTTTATATTTATATTTTGACATATAATTAGAATATAATGTTAATAAAATTTGTAAAATAATAGGTGTCGTGATAATATTAAAATAATTTAAAGTTCATATTTATTTATCTAAATATTTAGGTGAGTCACATGCAATGTATTAAAAAAACTTGAATACTATTATTCTATAAATTTTTTTTACAAAATTTTGCATAAAAAAATTTAAATGTACTTTATTTTTAACTCTGCGCATTCTATATCTTTTCATAATAAATAATAATTTTTAAGTATATACATATATATTTTTACTTTGAAGTGATAAATTAACCAAAAAAAAAAAAAAAAGGTCAGGGGTGATGGGAAGGTCACTATCAGAGGACCGTTTTACACGGAGAACCAAACAAAGATGCTACCATACAAAAACAGTAATTCCACTGTCAACCACTGTCTTTCCTGGCAGGCACAGCAGTTAAATTTAAAAGAAAAATTAATTGAGGGTGAAAAATTAATTAAGAAGTGTATTTATTATTATTTTTAATTAAATATTATATTAATTTGAAACTTAGGAAAACTTGCAATAACTTCCCACAATATTTGAATAATTACATATTACTGTTGGGGCGTTTAAACTAATAAAAAGTGAGATAATTTAAATAATTTGTGAGTTCGTAATTAATTTAGTGAGATAAAAGTGAATAACTTTTAGATATTTTCAGCGTTTCACATCTCGCCAAACGAATTCATGTATTTTCAATCTTTAAAATTTACACTTGCATTCTTATTTTAAATATTCATCATAACCAAATATTTTTATTTTTCTAACAATCAATATTACATTGAAGTACTGTGGTCAATGTCAAAAAATTGTATTAGAGCTCCGTTTGAAAGTGACAAAAATTTTAAAAAATGATGAAAAGTATTGATAAATTCTAAAAATTATTTTTTTATCTCACTGTACGAATTACGAATCCACAACTTATTTCACTTTATTTCATTTTATCTCACTATTTACAACTCCAAACGCACCCTAAATATCTTTTTTTCCTTTTTAGACCATATAAAATGTATAAAATATCAATATATTTTCAAAGAATAACCTTTATCTTTTCAAATTATAATAGAGTTCAAATCCAAAATTGGAGCCAGTATATCTAAGTAGAAAATAATAAAACAAAGTAAAAATATTGCAAACTATTCTCTTCATGGATTGTTTTTTTTTTTTTGTTTTAACTTTCGAACATATCAAAGACGTTTTAATTGGACAATTTATACAGCCTAAATAAATAAAAAAGACATTTTAGATGGTGCTTTTAGTAATGAAAACGAATCAAGTTATTGTGAAACTATTCAAGTTAGACTCGAAAAATGCTTAGTTCAAGTTCAGTTCATGATTAAAACGAACACAAATCAAACTTAATTTGTGAGTCTTAATTTATGAGTTGTTAGATTCAAGCTTGAGTTTAGAGAACTCAACTCGTGAGATCATGGGATTGACTTAATAAAATAATATATATTTTTAAATAATTTTTTATATTTTTATAAATTTTATTTATTATATTGTAGACTAAAACAACATTATTTTGGTATTCATCAAATTATTCGTGAATTTTCAAGTTGAGTTCAAACTTATATAAAGTTTAACTGAGTTCAAGCTTGGTATAAATAGTTCGAGCTGAGCTCAAAGAAATTAAAATTCGTTCTGATTTGAGCTGTTATCACTTGTAAGTACTTTCATACAACTACTACAATATATTTTATTTAACGTTAATGACTAGATTGATAAAAATATTAATTTTGATAAATATTTCAAAATAAGGTGAGAATTAGATTTCAAATGTGGTAAATATTTCGAATGTTGGTGGTAATTACTTATAATTAATTAAATGATAGAGAAAAATAAGTGTGGTATGCCTTTCAATTTACCCCAAAAATAATAATAATAATAATAATAATAATAAAAAACAGGATACACTGCATGGAGGAGCTTGCAGTGTGATTGCTAGAGAGACAAGGAACTTCATATATATATATATATATATGAATACACGGAGAAAATATGAACATGATTTTAATATAGGTACCAACGCAATGCTTCTAAAAAAAATAAAAACATAAGTATACTGAATATAATTTAAAAGACTACAGACGTTCATAATAAAATTAATTTAATGCACGATATGATATAAAAAGTTTTATAAATTCAAGAATTTTGAACCTACTTAAATCTAAATTTAACTTAATTACATATTTGAAGAAATAATGAAAAAATAATAAAACATGCCTTAGAAACATATTTTAGAATATTTAAAAAGTATATTTGTCAAATTCGTATCAAAATATATTAATATAATATCTATTTTGAGGTTTTCATAGTTGCTTTTTAATTGTTATTGATAGATATAATAAAGAAAATTACTCTATATAAGAATATTTAGAAATTAATTTTAGTATGGTTCAAATAATTCAAACACTTATTATTATGTATACTTAAATTATAAATTCCTTCATTCCATATAGCATCTGTGTGAACCAATTTTGGAGCAGGCTTTGGTTTGGATGTGAAAAAATAATTTTTTAAATTTATTTTTGTCTTATAAAACTGTTTCTTTTTTTTTTCACTAAAATTTGGGTATCTTTTTGTTTAATAATATATATATATATATATATATAACCCCAATGGATTAGATGAGATGGTCTTGAGCTGGACTTAGGGCTTACCACCTCAAGATCTCAAGTTTAAGTCTCATCTCTAGCAAAAACTTGGGGCCAGTCTCCCGTGCGCAAAGCGGAGTGAAGGTTGGTAGGACGGATCTTATTGACTGGACGAACCATATTCAGTTCTTGAGTGTGAGTCCGACTCCCCGCCGCTACGTGAGTTTGCGATTTACTGCTGCACATATTGAGAGGCTGGTATATGTGGTACAAACCAAAAGAGATTCACTCTTTAGGGGTTTGGCCTAGAGAATGAACCTAGAGAGTGAATCTCTCAAGGTAAAATATATATATATATTATTTGCATTCATAAAAAATTATAAAAAATATTTTTCAATAGGAAAATTCATACACTTAGAAAAAATTATTTTATTAAAACTAGTTTTTTTAACTCGTTTCTAAAAATTAAAAAATTAAAAAAATAAATTTTGAAGAAAAAACAAATAAAACGAAAATAAACCAAAAGATATTAGTTTTTTTTTTTTTTTTTTTTTTTTTCCAAAACCAAGCATAGTGACGGTATGATTAATGATGGAGGCTTGGCTGGATGAGGATATGATTTTGGATTGCGTTACTATTTAATCATTAAATTTTACAGTTATTTATTCAAATTAATAATTTAACACTAATCCAGAGAGCGTGAAGGTGGGTCCCGGTGGACTACGTGGCCGATTAGCGTTGATGTCGTTGTCATGTTTTGAAAATTGATAATGAAAGACAGTGTTAATGATTTAAGCACCTATCCGCAGTGTTAAAATTACGGGGGTTTGATCGGTAAAAATTAATTAAATTTTATTAGTTTTTTTAATTAAATTTTACCAAACTTTATTTCTATATCAAATTTTTATATTTTTATTATACTTTTTTATCAACTAAATATCCGTTATAGAATTTGTGTAGACAAAATTGGACCTTCTCAACAATTTCTCAAAAAGCTTTAAAATAAAATAAAATAAAATAAATAACCTTACTTAAAATTTTAGGAAAATGATATTAACATTTTAAATTTACCCTCTCTTTTTCTCTAAAAATAAATTTCCAAACATTATTATATCTTATATAGTATTCGTGTACCTAATAGGTGGAGATTATCCATTATTTGGTTTGGAGGGAAGAGAGGGAGAGAGAGATTGGAGAAAAAGTCAAGGGATGATAAATTACGAGGTGTTTGATTGGTCAAAATCAATCAAAATTTATTGATTTTTACCAATTTTTTATATTTTTTGAATCATATTTTATCATATATCACTTTTATATTAAATTTTTATACTTTTACTATATTTTTTTACCAAACTTTTATCAATCAAACACCTCTTATATCGCCTTTTCATCATATTTTCTCCTCTCATTCCCAAATCCATCAACCAAAACAGGAAAGCGTCCAAAGTTGTTTATCTTCTCTCCTCTTCCACTTTCATTATCTCCGAACTAAGTACAGATTTAACTCTAGTTTAACAAACGCGTCTTATTAATTAAAATAATGCTAAGGTTCTGTTTAGAGTTAAAAAAAAAATAAATTGAGATAAAATGTAGTTTGGAATTAATTTTGGCGCCGTTTTTTCTGAAAAATCGCAACCGTGAGAACGATTTTCTAAATCCATTCCCACAGATTCAAAAAAATTCATAAAAAATAGTGACAATGGTGCTCGTTTGAAAGTTATCGACACAAAGAATATAATTGTATAAAAAATTTATACATTCAGTTAACCTATTTTCAAATTTTTTATTTTTTTAACGAAATATTAGAATTTTTTGAAATTAGTGATGGCCAAAAAATTAGATGCAAATGGATTATTAGAGATTTTTAGTGTTTTATCTTGATGTCAAACGGGGCCTAAATGTACTTTACTCATATTACAATTTAATAAACTGTAGTATATCTAAAATTATTAAAAATAATAAAATAGAGATATTCTCACAATCTCGCACCTAATTAACTCCCAATGTGCATGGAATTAGCTGAAGTCGACTTTTATTCAAACCGTAATTGTTAAAATAAAAATTATGAAAAATTGTAAAAGCGCAAAATCAAAATCCCAAATAATGGAATTAGACCACTGGCTAAGGTGGTGTTTGGCTTGTCAAAAAAATAAAAAATTAGTGTAAAAATAACACGTGACTAAATTTAATTAAAAATTAAAAAATGAAAAAAGTTTTTTTTTTTGATATTTTTTATGGTTCGCACACCCGACTAATTTTGATCTTTTCGAAATTTATTTCAAGTCGGCATCTTCCACACTCCAATCTGCCGCATCGAATTTAATTAACAAATTAACTACCTCTAACTACTTTAATTAGATCAAAACGGTCCGCAAATGTAACGAAAGCATGCCCCTCAATGGGGTTAAGGGGGCTGCAGTGAAAAAATTTATTGCAGGGTTGCAGTGGAATAATGAAGGGTCGAGATTTAATTTCATTTTAATGACAAGTGACTTTTTATATTTTACATTAATTGTATTCCAATCAGATTTTTTTAACTTTTATTTTTATATTAAAAATAATTTTAATTAAATTAAATTAGAACCATTCGATTAAAAACAATCAAATCTCAGCTATTCATTTTTCATTGCAGTCCCTGTAGTGAATTTTTCTACTGTAACACCCTTGAACCCCCCTCCATGAAATAATCAATCAATGTTTTCATTATTTTTGTTAATTAACTAAAACCTGTTGAGAGTGATAAAAAAATTCTAAAAAATAATAAAAAATTCTAAAAAATTATAAAAGTTATTCACTTTTTATTTTACTGTACGAATTACGAACTCACAAATTATTTTATTTTATCTAATTTTATCTTTTTTTTTGGTCACCCAAACGCATCCTAATTAGTACTTGTTATTGCATATTTTCAATATGCCTTGATTTTATGCCTTGATTTGGACTCAATTACTTGCACAACCACCTATCTTTCAGTTTGAGTAAATGGCGGTCCAGAATAGTACAGATCTTTAGGCATTCGTGCCAGCAGTTGCAAATATTTACTATTCTATATTTTAACGCAATGAAAATTTAAAAATAAATAAATAAATAAAATCGAGATGCATTGGATGCTCCTAAAGGCATGTTTGTTTTTTAGGATCAAATAGATAAATTTTATTGAGATAATTTTTATATTTCATCATATTAATTTGAAAGAGGAGATAACAATTATACTAGGGTAAAGATTATTCCCTTATGGGAGTAAATTGTTACCAGGGGAAAGAGAGATAAGTAACTCAGAGTAATGAGAATTGTACTCTTATCTCATCATATCATAAAACATTACTTTGCACCCCTCTTCATGTAGACCCAGCTCTTTTGTTATTTTTTATTTTACTGTGTTTCTGCTTTTTTAATTTTAAATAATTTATTTTTATTTAAGGTTTGAAAATATGAGTTCAATTTGTAATAAATGCAAAATATTTACAATGTAAAAATAAAAAAAATCTATATAATGAAATTTATAAAAAATTGTATTATAAGTCATTGAATAAAAATGAAAGGTTGAGATTTAGAAAAAAAAGAAAAGAAAAATAGAAGGAGAGTCAGGTCCTCTTCAAATAATGTTGCCTCTTAACATTTTAAATATAATATAATTATTATTAAATAATATTTATTATCTCAATTCAAATATAAATATCATAAATTTATTACTCCTTTAATTATTACTGGAATAATATAATTATCTCTGCGATTTTTTACTTATAAAATTTACATAAACGTACGTATGTGGAATTACAGTGTTCACTTCTCAGCCTTTTTTTATGTTCCCTCTTTTCTCCTCTTCCATAATTATTTTTTTTAACTTTTTTAAAAGAAATATTTAAAAATATAATTATTTAATATTTAAAATATTTTGTTTGGAAATATTGAGGCATCGTTTAGGAAGTAAGAGCTAATTGGCTTATTTACTTATTTGTAAAATAATTAAAATTTATTCTCTTATATTTTAATTTTCTCTTAAATCTTCAAGGAAAAAAAGTCAAATTAAATAAAACTAAAAAAGTCACTTAAAAAAATCACATTTTTTTCCATTCCCAAATAAAAAAATAATTAGCTAAAACTAATTTAGTTATTTTTCTTCTCAGGGTCCGTTTGGGAAGAGTAGCCATTAGCATGTGCTAATGGCTATTTCAACAGTGGTTAGACTTTTTTATCCTTTTATATTTTAATCTTTTTTTAAACTTTCAAAGGTAAAAATATCAATTTATCCTTACAAGTTAGCCACCTAAAAAAAAGTAACTTTTTTTTCCTTCCCAAACACAAAATTAAATAATTTTTTTTTACCTAACTACTAACTAGTAACTATTTTTTTCTTCTTAAATACAAAATTAATTAATTTTTTTAATTAACTATTAACTATTAATAATTAACACATGTTAATTTTTCAAACGAAGCCTCAAATCAAATCAAACCACACCTAACATTGATGAGTGTGGTAAGTGCAATTCTGTCTTTTCAAATGATTGCAACGGCCCTCCAATATGCATCAAAAGCAAAGGGTGCCCAAAATGCCAACAACTCAAAAGGAGAGCAAAAAATGAATAAAATAAAAGGAGAAAGAAGACACAGTGGGGTTGGGTTGGATTGGGTTGGGATGAGCTGTCCTAGCTAGTGCATTTAGATGCTCTCTCACCTTTATGTGATTCTCTCTATCTCTGCCACCCTGGAGGCTCCTTTAATTTACCCACAACGCGCCGTAGCACATTTATTTTTTATTTTTATTTTTATTTTTGTTCTGTATTTAAAGTACAGCAATGCTACTCCCACCGTTTTATTTTACCTCGCACCTCGCATCTTCATTGTTTATATTTTATCATTAATTTTTAAATAAAAAATAATATTTTATGTCTGTGATGATTTTAAATAAATTATATTCATCAGTATGAATAATCACTACTATAAAATAAAATTAGCAGTGACCGATGCAAATTAAATAATCGATGAGAGTGTAATTTTTGTTTAAAGCGCAAATTCCTCTCATTTCATTCCCTCCCCTCGCCCTTTTTTGGTAGTAATAATTTCACAAAAATATTAAAAAAAATTCAACCTTATGAATTAATTAGAACATGTATAGCAGAATAGGTAAATAAGTATTTCATATATTTTTGCTAACAAATATAAAGAAAAAAAATTATCTACACCAGACTCTATAAAGTCACAGCTATTTTTGCTCCTGTTACAGTAATTCTTCATTTCTGTTAAGTTACTATTCACTAGTTAAACAATTGTTTATAATTTGTTGAAGAAGATAATGGTCTTTATATTGAAGAAAATAATAGGCTTCAATTTTGAAAAATTAATTTTTTAATAGACAATTAGTAAAATACCTAATATTAGTATAATTTGAAAAAAAAAATTATTAGCTAATGTAACACATGTACTGTTTACTAAATAATTTTACTCACTTACTCTTAATTAAAGTTTTTAGAGAGAGAGAGATTGCATGAATATGAAAAGCTGCGGTAGCTATCAAAGGGCTGTTGTTGCTCTGCTGCAGCCTCTGACCTGAAACTCCCTGCTGCGCAATGCATTTTAACAGAGACGGTGTCGGATCTCGTCTCTCATTTTTTGGCAAGCGAGTGGCGGAAAATCTATTATCAACAGAGAAATTGTTAAGAATTTAAAATATATATATATATATATAAATTTTAAAATTATTTTAATTTTTTGTTAAAATTATATTATATATTTTTAAAATTTTTGAAATTTAAGAAGAAAGAGAGATTTAAAATTTAATTTTTATTTATTTTGTAAAACTATTCAAATTTTAATTTTTATAGCATTACTCTTTTCACAAAAAAAGTTAATGACATATTTCGGGAGTGTCTAGAATGCAAAAAAAAAAAAAAAAATTAAAAAATTTAAAAGTTGACGTTGATATAATGTAAAAGTGATATGTGACGAAATTTGATTGAAATAACTTGAAAAAATTTAGAGCATTAAACGACCCCATTAACAGTGTGATCATAACCTAATAAAATCAACTAGGTTGGAGAGTTACCATGGTTAGAGTATCAGTCAAGAATTTACTTCTGATTTGTTTGAAATTATAAAAGTTATTATAAATTAAAAAAAATTATATTTTTATAATTTGTTTAGCGTGTAAGAAAATTTAAATTTTAGTAATATTTATAAGGTATTGTAAAATTTTGTAGTATTCGAATCCAGACCGAAGAGTAATTTTCCTGCCGTATCCAACAATAAAAAAAAGTAAAATAAAAAAAATGATATACACGTAAGTATTGGCTTGTCAAATAGTTAAAAAAAAAACAAAGGCCAAATTTTTTAGCATTCCTCCACGAGAGACCCCACGAGTGGGCTTCTGCTAGTTCTCTCTCCTCTCAGGTCCCTCACCAAGCTTCCTCTGCTACTCTCTCTCTCTCTCTCTCTCTCTAAAGAGCTCTCCTCTCATCTCAAGCTTGAAGAGGGTAAAGAAATTAGGAAAAGGCAACAGTCAGTCAACAAACTCCACACAAACTCCTAGTTCTAGTTAGGTCCACACCTCTGCAACACTTAAAAGGGCCTTTCTCTCTCTTCTTCCCCTCTCTCTCTCTAGCAGGAGTAAACGAAGGTGGAGGAAGAAGAGCAGGAGAGTGGGCGTGAGATGGGGTTGATCGTCAATTATCTGCAGAGAGAGAGGAAGGGAACAAAGAAGAATCGCTTTTGAAATTGAACCCACAGAGAATTCAAATATATATACTCTTATATATATATATATATATATGAAGAAAACAAACCCCACACCTCACATGGAACACACAGATTTGCAGAACAATCAACAAAGCAAAGCCACCAATTCTTCTTCTTCGCAGCCCCACCATCATCTTCCACAGCAAAAGCAGAACCAGCAGCCTGGTGGTTCTTCTTCGCAGCGGGTGGTCCCCTTTGATGGCCGATCTCATCGCGCCCCATTCATGGGCTCCATCACCGTACAAGCTGGCCTTGCTGGCGGCAGTGGAGGAGGAGGAGGAGCAAGTGCGTCGTCTTCGGTTTCGCCTTCGACGTCGTCTACTGGTGCTTCAACCTCTTCTGCCACAAAGCCGCCGCAGCTCGTCGACGCCTCCCTCGCCATCGCTACCAGATCCGAAGTCGATCCCTCCAAGAAGAACAGCCAGCAACAATCACAGCAGCTAACAATTGCCACCAATCCTCCTCCCAAGAGGTCCACCAAAGACCGACACACTAAGGTCGACGGGAGAGGACGGCGCATCCGAATGCCGGCTGCCTGCGCGGCTAGGGTTTTCCAATTAACGAGAGAATTGGGGAACAAGTCCGACGGCGAGACAATTGAGTGGCTGTTGCAGCAGGCGGAGCCGGCGATCATCGCCGCCACGGGCACTGGCACCATCCCAGCCAACTTCACGTCTCTCAACGTGTCCGTCCGGAGCAGCGGATCCACCATTTCAGCGCCGCCGTCAAAGTCCTCGCCTCACTCGTTTCACGCTGCCTTAGCCCTAGCCCACCACCACCCTCACTACGATGAAGGGTTTTCTCACATGTTAGGGTTTCACCATCACCAGCAGCACCAGCAGCACCAGCATCATCAACAACCTCATCTCTTGATAGCAGACCAGATTGCCGAAGCCATACCTGCAGCCGGCGGCGGAGGAGATGGTGGTTCTGGCGGTGGGGACAATTCGACGGACAATTATTTGAGAAAAAGATTCAGAGAAGATTTGTTCAAAGAAGATTCCCAACAAGGCGAAGTCCCACCAGCTGGCTCAACATCACCCTCAAACAAGCAATTCAAGAACAATATGCAATTGCCAAAACAACAGGAAGAAGAAGCTGGACCATCATCGAGTGTGCTTCGGCATACCAACATGATGCCAGCCGCCGCCATGTGGGCGGTGGCGCCAGCACCAACTAGTGGAACCGGTAGCACATTCTGGATGTTGCCGGTCACTAGTGCCGGTGGCAACAGCCAGTCTTTGGCCACCGCAGCCACATCTGGTGCTAATCCAACTGAGCCTCAGATGTGGCCTTTTGCCGCCACACCGGCGGCAAGTGGAAACACACTTCAAGCGCCATTACATTTCATGCCAAGGTTTAACATTCCAAGCAACCTTGACTTTCAAGGGGGAAGAGCAAGCGCACTCCAATTGGGTTCAATGCTAATGCAACAACAACCTCCTTCTCAACACCTTGGCCTAGGAATGTCCGAGACTAATTTGGGTATGTTGGCTGCTTTGAATGCTTACTCAAGAGGTGGACTGAATATGAATTCTGATCAAACTAATCCAATAGAGCACCACCATCATCAACAACAACAACAGCAACAGCAACAACATCAGCCTCAACCCACTGACAGTGGAGAGGATGATCCAAATAGTCCCCAGTGATATAGTTTGATCAAATCAAAGTTGGTCAGTACTTTTGATCTCAATTCTTACATTCAACCCTCCTTTTTATTTGAATAATTAGGTTATTCACCTCTCTCCGTGGGTTGTTTTTTTTTTTTTTTTTTCCCCAGATTTAGGAGATGAATTTGTGATGAGTTGGGTACGTGGTTGGAACTTGGGGAAGTTATGATCAGCATTGAAGAGAGGTATCCAGTTCTCATTTTAGTTTTGTTTGTTTTGTCTTGTTTTTGGCTTTTGGATTCTTTTCTAGGCTGTTGTTGATATGTTATTTGTTAGTTAGGTCCAAAGGGACTAGAAGTGAAATGAGAGAGAGAGTGTGTGTTTGTATAGGAGGATATATAATGGGTTGTGTTCAGTATTTAATACTATTAGGTTTGTTGTTATATGATATGAATGAAGTGGTAAATTAACAACCAAAAAGGAAATGAGAGGTAATTTTATGGTATACTTTGCAAGAGATGCTTCTTTTGAGAACAAAGTTTGCAGTTTGCACCTTCTCTTCCACATCTGTGGAAAAGGATAACAATAATAAAGTGTCTTTAGCTTCCTCTTTTCCTCCATGTGAGAAATCTCTCTCTCTCTCTCTCTCTCTCTTTCACTCTGGGGTGAAGAGGGGTTGTATTTTTGCAAGTTTTTCCCAAGCCTTAAGTAAGTCTAAATGCTTTGTTTCTCAATATCTCAAAAGGAAAAAAAAAACAAAAATTCTAGATCTTCTTGCTTGTTCTTCAGACAAACCAAAGTCTCCTGGATTTCTTGCAGATTAGAAGGGAATTTACTCTTTAATTTTGGTATTAAAACTCTTTTTGACTCTTCCTTGGCTTAAAAAAAAAAATGAAAAACCCAGTTATTTTAGAAGCTTCTGATTTCACTAGTAATGACCGTTGCATTAAATTTTAACTATTTTGTATTAGTCCAATTTTTGTCTGTTACATTACATATTTACATCCGCCATCATTACTTCAACCATTGGGAATTCTTTTTTTTTTTTTTGTGGGGGTGGGGGAGAAAAGAAGAATATGTGGAAGAATATACTGTTGCTTGTTGGCTTCTTAATTAGAAAAAGATATACTTTTATTCTTTTTTATTTTGGAAGTCATGGAAAAAAAAGTAAGCTCAAGCACGATTGCTGTTATTAAAAAAAATATATTTTAAAAACAAAATAATAAAATTAATCAACATTTTCATCTTATTTCTACGTTTGTATGAAAACCCTCTTCCAAAATTTTGGAAAAAATACTCAAAATTGATTCATTTTTTTAAATAAAAATAAAGCAATTTAAAAAAATATAACCAAGCCTGATTTATTTAATTTTTTATTTTTTTGGTGGTGACTGGTAAGTGCGCTTGAGCGGTTCTTTTTCCATCCCATGCATTCGCACAGGCACATGGAAGAAAGAGGGACTTGTTTTTGACTTGCAGTCTATTCTCAGACGACCTTTCTTGATTTCATTGCTTAATCATTTTACGGGGTATTTGCATTAGGGTCTCCCTAGATTTTTCTCTATTTGTAATTGCGCCCGCAAAAGTTTTTGGTGTTTTGTACAGTAATATTTTCTTTCAAAGAATTGGATGCCAATTGGATTTAAATAGTAACCTGTCACAATCACTCTCTCTCACCTTTATCGCTGTTGTCAGTAAAAGACACCGTACCGAAGGTGATTTTTTTGGCTGTTTTCGTGGGCTATAATTTTTGCTTATAAAATTTTGTTACTTAAATTGTATAATATATATTTAAATTATCTACCCATTTGGGGTGCGAGATTTTGGTTATGAAATAAAAAAAAATAAATTTTAAATTATTAACTATTTGGTGTGTTCCTTGGGTGCAAACGGCGGTATCTCCACCCTAGGGCCCCACCCCCAGCCCTAATGGAATGGTGGAGGAGATAAATCGTGGTACATGGCGGCCTCCTAAACAGGAGGATCAGTACTTGGTACTCACAAGGAGCCACCCCACAAGAGGGTGAAACTCTCACACTGTGACTGTCAGGACTCGAACCTACATTCTTAAGTGCAATCTGCTATCCGAGTACCAACCGTACTACGCCCGCGGGAGCACTATTTGGTGTGTTCCTAAAAAATGTAAAAGAGGTTGAGATGTGTTTCAAGATTTTTAGGTAGCGGAACTTAGAAAAAATTATAACAAAATAAATTTGTTTTATTAAGTTTTAAAAAAATAATTTAGGACCCACTTACCAAAAGAGGTTGTCGTTTTTATAATTGCACAAATTTAGTAAAAGCTTATATATGTATACCAACTCATTATTGCAGGGGAGTGGAATTTTTTTTATGAAGGAATAAAAATTTTAAAGAAACGATAATTGTTAAAAGACAATTTAGATCCGTTTGGAAGTATAATTTTGTACAAAAATTAATCAAAAGTTACAAAATTAGTGTTTGACAAAACCCTAACTTTTGTCATTTTTTTGTTTTATTATAGTGCACCAAGTTTTGCTACTTTTTGCTCTACTATAGTAATTAATTTGATCCACTCTAAAGTTATCAAAAATTTTTACCAAACACACAAAAGTAATTAAAAATTACTAAAAATTATTAAAAATTATTAAAAGTTGTCAAAATTTTACAAAACACATAAAAGTTTCAAAAAGTTGCTAAAGATTATTACTTACTTCTCTAAACACACAAAAAATTACAACTAATAACTTTTGATAAAAAAAATACCAAAATTTACTAAAAGTTATGCCTTCAAACACCTCTTAAAAGAAAGTTGCATAATTGAAATGTATGTCGTGTAATTTACATAAAAAATTACACAAATTAAATAAGAATTGTGTTGACAGGTGTTTAAGCACTTATTAAAAACTAATGAATACATGACACACGTAATAATATAATTGAGAAAGTGTGAAACATTACTACATAGCATGTTTTGTTGGTTATTGATGAGCTAACACCTATTAATAAATGCTAATAAATGAACAGTTACATCCCATCAATTCTATTTTTATATATATTAAACGTCCGTGTACATACGATACATGCAATTCTTTCCTCTTAATAATTAATAAAAATATTTTAATTTTATAAATTATAAATATTTACTTAATTTTTCTATTAATTTTTAGGCAAGCTATTAAAACCATGTGTGTGAATTTTTTTATTTTATTTTACTTAATTTTATGCCAGTGCACATGCAGTCAATGTGAATTTTTATTAAATTTTTATTTTACTTAATTTTATGCCAGTGCACATGCGATGAATGTGAATTTTTATTAAAATTTTATTTTAAAACTATGTGTATATTATTAACTAATTTTTTATTTTATTTAAGAAATTAAAAAAATATTGGTGCACATGTGATAAATGTTAATTTTTATTTTGAAACTATGTGTGTATGATTAATTAATTTATTATTTCAATTAAAAAATTAAAATAATTCTTTAAATAATAAATAATGAGTAATTATTAATTAAAGACATTTAAGCAGATTGTAAATAATTAAGAGACATTTAGATAAAATAAAAAACATTATAAGAATAATTGGTAGTTAAAGCGTATTTAAGAAAAATAAAAAAATAGAAAGATAAAATTACTTAAATAACTTACAAAGTTAAAAAAGTACGCATACAAAACTTTTAAATTGTGAATGGTTATTAGTGTTTAAAAGTCATTAATAGACAAAAAAATTAAATAAAGTTTCAACCAAAAAAAAAAAGTTAAAAAAAAAAAAAGAATTCACCAAACTTGAATGTTTGCGCTGTTATAATATAGATGTACCAACTCACTCTATTGTCATTGGGGAAGAGAATTTCCCACGAAGGAGTAAAAAAATTAAAGAATTGATCAAATAAATAAGGGTCGGTTTGGCATTAAAAAAAAACTCTATAAATTTTCAATAACCTCTCTACCTCTAATTTTTCCGCCATTATTAATTTTAAAAAATTTTAATATTTTACTAAAAAAATAAAAAAAAATCTGAAAGTAGGTTAATTGAATGTGTAAATTTTTTGTACAATCATATTTTTTGTGTCGAAAACTTTCAAACGAATATTATTGTCACTATTTTTTGTAAATTTTTTTGAATCAGTAAGAACGAATTTCGAAAACCGTTCCTGTGGTTTGCTACTTTTCAGAAAAAAAAAGACGTCAAAATTAACTCAAATCACATTTTATCTCAAATTATCTTATTTTTTCTTACTCCAAACGGGGCCTAAATAGGATTGGAAGTTCAATCTACATGCACAACCATTTTTTAATTTTAAAAGAAAAAAAAAAACTTATGTACAAAAAAAATATTTTTATAATTTTGGGTGCCATGGTCTCTCAATCATTCCGACGTGGTTTCGACCCACATGGCTCCTCATTAGCGCCACCACCAACACCACGATCTCTTGTCACGGCCACCCGGCCCGTCACTTTCTTGCCACCCATATATATTGTCATTTTTCTTCTTTGGCACCCGAAAACCCACCACCTTCCTTCTCTACCTTTTGTCATTGTCACCACTGCCCGCTCATCACAACTACCCTCCTCCTTTCATTATTACTTTTGTTTTCTTTTTTATATATATATTTTATTTTTACTTGAATAAAATTAAGTTTTTTTTTTTTTTTTTTTAAGACGCAAAACATTTAAATGCAAGAAGTAGAGGCTTTGGCGCCACCAAAAAAAAAAGAAAAAACAATTTTGTACCAAGATGTCGCTCATGTCATATTAGTTTTTAATTAAGTGTTTTGTAAAAATTTATAAAAGTTAGATAAAGTAAAACTTACAAAAAAAAAAAAAAATTTGAAAAAAATTAGTAAAGTTGGAGAAAGTAAAAATTAATAAAAATTAATTTTTTTTATTTTTATTTTTGGTCACCTGGGATGAGCCAAACACCCTCATAATCTTACCATTCTATTTCCATTTGTTAAAGTAGTAAGAAGATTTTTTAAAAATATAATAATTATTTTTAGAGATATGTTTTATTCATCGTTAACTTTATACTAATTTTTTTTTAATAATTTTCAATAATAAAGAATGTTTTCGCATTTCTTTATATTTAGAGAGTCATGATAAAAACTCGTATGAATGTCACGTTAAACCATGAATAAAAGGACAATATTATAGAGATTATTTTTTTACCTCTAATGCAGTCTAAAAAGATAATTTGATAATATATTACCAAAACAACGTGAGTATTTATTAACTTATCATTTTTAAAACAATAATCCATTAATATTTATTTTAAAATACAAATTTTATCACCATATTATTCTGACAATAAATTTTAATTAAAAAATTTAGCAGTTTAATAATTTTTCCTCTTAAAAAATGTATTTGCATTCACATTGGACATAAAAATACTTAACTTTATTGTTAGTGAATGAAATTTAATTTATGTTTCTAGTTCACTTTTTAGTATTTTGCGAGTAAGATTAACAAGTATCTTCTTTGAACTTATACTTAAAATTCGTTCACGGATCCACGATTTTATATTATTATAAAAATTTCACGAGTTTATTATGTGTAATGGACACGTGTTATTTTTATTTTATTATAGTTATAACAACGTAAAAATGGTATTAAAACCTAATGGTGAGTATAAAAGGTTAATTAGGAAAGGATACATGAAGTGAATTTGAAATTTATTTTGACTTTCATATTTATTTCCTTCGACATAGGAAATAACATTTTATTCTTAATTTTTATTTTACTTTTTGTTTAATTTTTATTTTTATATAAGATTTATCATAAAATATCATTTATAAAGGTATTTACAGTTCATTAAAATGTTATTCCATTAAAAACTAAATTTTAATTAAATGTAAGATAAAAATTGAAAGTAAGACGTTATCTGCCATTCAAACTCATATTCTATAAAACAGTCTGTGAGGTATAAAATTAGCTTGGCCGACCACAAGAGTGGTCTGCCGACCACAGATTGCACCTCCGAACAGGGGTTATATTCTAGTTAAATTGGAATTAAATAGTTTGCTGGTTACGTTGTATAATTACTTTATGTAACACACTACCACACGGCTCCTGAAGCTTACATCATCTGACATTTAATGTTAGCCACCCACCTCCATTTTAAGTCACATCAAAATAAAGTAATAGTCAAATCAACAGAAAGTTAGACAAATACTCCATCTATAAATACCAAAAATCAAGACAACGTAAGGGTTCTTCTTTCAACTCCTTTTTCTCTTATCTTCTTCTCTTTCTCTCTCTTTACTTACATGAGCTTTTTATCTATACGAGAAACTGACTTAAGTATCGAAGTGTCATTGGTCAGGGACTAACTCCGACCGCTTTATTTTACCATATTATTGCTTGCAGGCCGCTGGGAGGGGATTTCAATAAACAATGGAGAGAAGGGGTCTACGGAGAAGAAGGTAAAATTATTGCTGAACACAGTCATACCTTTAAATTAAGTAAAAGAATAATAATATAAATATAAGAAACAATAATTATTATCTTTATAAAAATATGAATTATTAAATAATATATATCATTTAATATAGTCCATAATACTTAATTACTAAGTGTATGCAATTTTACCAAAAAGATGCAAATTGGTGGTATAAGTCTTGTGAATGTCTAATATTTTAGTTGTAATAATCAAAGTTGTAATTTCTAATTTGTTATAGTATTAATTACATGTAAATTTTTATTGAAAGAAATTCCATTAATTTATTATAATGCGAATCATATGTAAACTTCTGTTGTAAATTTTTTTTTTTTTGGCTAACTTTCATTATTATTTATCTAATAACAGATTGCCACGTGTTATTTAACAAGTGAGTTGTTAATAGAGAGGGTTGATATTACGACGAATTAAAACTTCGAGCACTTACTTGTTATAATTAAATTATTAAATTCTTAATTAAAAATTGACTGAAAAATAATATATTATTATATATATATATATAATGGGTGCATTTGGTGCATAAAAAATCTCTTAAAGATATCTAAAAATTTCTGAAAACTTCTATATATTTTTATACATTTTTACGTTCTCAAAATTTAAAAAAACTTTAATACCTTTAAAAAAAAAGTCGATAACTAGAATTGAGTTAATCAAATAATAAATATTTTTTCGTCATTTTCATCATAGATTCCCAAACTACCAAATGATATCCACTTTAACTATTTTTATTGAGGTCGTTAAAAACGTTCCGGCAAAATCGCATGACTAACTTTCGTCCAAACAGTTTTTACAATTTATTTGGATGGATTGTAGTCTAAATAAATGATGATTCCCTAAAATTTTGAATCTGTTCAAACGAAAATTCAATTAATCAAAATGAAATCTTACTATTCATTTTCAAAAAACGCGGTTAAGCTATATACACCAAACACAAAAAATTATCCTCAAATCATATTTTATCTCACTTTTTATCGCTCTAAACTCGCCTAATATATGTATTGAGCAAACAGTATATATATTTGGAGTTATATAAAAGTGGGTGTGTTTGGAGTTGTATAAAAGTGTATAAAATAAAATAAAATTATAAAAGTAAATGTCTCGTAATTCATACAGTGAGTGAAGAATTTAAACTTTATTATCTCGTAATTCGTATTTGTAAAAATTTGTAAGATTTTATTTTATTTTAGAGAGATCCAAGCTGAGTCAGTAACTTCGCTCCAAACTCGCCTAATATATATATTGAGCAAACAGTATCTAGCTTTATAGGTGTAGAAAGAATAAATTCGGTAACCCACGGGGTTCCCGTGCACCAATCAATAAGATTGTAAATGCGCTTCTGGCTGGAGTCAATGAGTGATGGAGCACGCGACCCTCCTATGGTCTTTGTCTAGGAGTCATTTTTATGGTACGGTCGAGTTCACTATTTCTGTTATGAGCTCTCCGTTTTGATTGGACCGTGCTAACAAAGGGGGTGTTTGGAATTGTATAAAATAGTATAAAATTATAAAAATAAATGTCTCGTAATTCGTATAGTGATTGAAAAATTTAAATTTTATTATCTCGTAATTCGTATTTGTAGAAATTTATAGAATTTTATTTTATTTTAGAGAACTCCAAACGGAGCCAAATTGATTCACACCCCAAAAAGAAGAAAAAAAATAGTGTTAAATAATATTATTGATCTTATATAAGTGGTTTTTAGTTCAAATCTCCTCCGTCATTGAAGAATTTATCTTGTTTTTAATTCTGTTATTGAGAAACTTACTCGGTCATCAATTGAATATTTTAAAAATTTTAAGAATTAGTCGGGTTATACACAAATTGATTCAGAAGCTTTGGATATTATATATATATATATATATATATATAAATTATTGATCTTACGAAAACAAATAGATCAAAATTTGATGAAGAAAATGTAGTTCATGATTCCACCTAAGAATCTTCCCAAATTCTCTTTCTTTCAATTGTTTTAAAAAAAAGCAAGAGGTCTATTTTCAATGAAAATAATATATAATAAAAATATATAAAAAATAATAACAACAATTCCAATACTTTTTGCAATTAATTATCCTCTATGATTGAGTTTTTTTTTAAAAGCAAATCATTCTTGTATGCGTTACAATTTTTCAAAGTTGTCAACATTTATAGCCGATCCCACTAATAGGAATAAGGACTAATTTTATTGCTGTTGTCAACATTTGTCTAGAAGCCAAGGCCGATGACTTCAGCGGCAGATTCAGTATTTTCAGTAACCGAACATAATTGTCATCTCGTTATTTTTAATCAAGACCAGTGCTTTCTCTGTTTCTCACGTATCTCTTTACAACACCCTCCCTCCCCCCCCCCCCTTTCTCTCTCTCTCTCTCTCTAATAGTGTTTTAACACTTCTCTTTTGAACATTTTAAATATAATATAATTATTATTAGGATCAGACTTATTCTCAATTCACTATCTCTATCTAAAACATAAGTAAAGGGAGAAAATTACCCAAAAAAAAAAAATCTCTAATTTTTATTAGTTTCTTTTAATTTTTTAACAAAATTTAAGTACTACTGAGATAACAACTATCTCTCTAATCTTTGACTCATAACACCATGCACAAACCCAGAAAAGCCAATGCCATTGTAAATTTCGACAGGAGCCAAAGAAGAAAATTCCCGCGTCAACTTGCGTGAGGGTCACCACGGATTCCTGGCTAGCGTGTGCGCCACAACAAAGTACTTCCTTCCGCGTAGTATTTTAGGGGTATTTAGGGTGTGTTTAAAATGATAAAAAATGAAATAAAATAAGATAAATTAAAATAAATTATGAGTTCGTAATTCGTGTAATGAAATAAAAAGTGAATAGATTTTAAAAATTTTTAGAGTTTGTCAATTTTTTTTTATTTTTTTAACACACCAAATGGTGCCTTAGTTTACTAAATTTTATAAAAATTATAAAAAATTATTAATTTTCTCCGATTAAAGGTGCATTTGGAATCCCCACAAAAAACCAAAAGTTTTCAAAAGTAAAATTTGATTCCAAATAAAACCAAAAGTTTTCAAAAGTAAAATTTTGTTAGGTTTTGGAGTATAAAAAATTATTGTGAAATGATTGTTGAATGTTTATATTTAATTTGATATAAAGTTGTCAAAAATTATATGAGGTGACTCGTGATAAAATTTTAATAGAAGATTTTAAAAATTTTTGAAAATTTGTGTAACTTTTTGTACAAATATCAAATCAACTTTTAAAAAACTCTACAAAAACTCGCTGGAATACACCATTTTAATTCATTCCAACGGACTTTAATAACTTTTTGAAATTTTTTGAAGTTTGAAAAAAGTGAAACTTCTAAAATTTTTTAGAAACTTTTAAACTTTTTTAAGGCTCTAAGCGCAGCCTGAATTTAGTTACATGTTATTTTTATACCAACATTTTTTATTTTTATTTTTTTTGTGTCATCCAAACATGCTCTTAATAAGTTATATCTTGAATTTGTTCTGAATGTTCCAATTAAGGAGAGGAAAGACAAAACTTTCCATCAAATATTTAAAAAAAAAAAAAAAAAAAAACGCAGCACTCTCCGCCCACAGATGACACTTTCACATAGCAAAGAGGGCAACCAAATCAATTTCCCACCGAAGCACAGATAGAAAGAAAGAAAGAAAAAAAAAAAAAGTCACTAAAGTATTGTGTTGGAAACAATAATTTTTATTCGGAAAATAAATTGAAATTAAAAATATTAAATTTGTTTTACATTTTTTTTTTTAATTACATGAAGTGAATCAGAACAGTATTTGAATAGTTAAGGAACAGGCGACACACATTCCTCTACACGGCATAATTATGCATTCACTGGACAAGTTTACATCTAAATTTGTTTCATTAATCTGACCACTAAATTATGGGCAAATTTCACTTTGTCGACCCCAATTTCACCCAAAATTTTGTTCGGGAACCCGAGTTTTATTTTTTTTGTAACAATTAAGGACTTGAAAATTTTTAATTAGTTGCAAAATCCCCCTCAGTGACCGTTTCACCTCTGAAAATTAGATAGTTAACTATGGTGCAAGGGCAACATAATCACTGAAGAGAAGATCAGAACTAATTAAAAGCTTACCCTTAATTGTTGCCAAAAAAAATATAATAATAATAATAATAACTTAAATTCTAAAGGGAGATTTCGGGTAAAACTCAACAGGGGCAAAGTGAAATGTATCCTTACATTCATGATATGCACAAACAAGGCTTAATCACACTTGTTTCCATATATACACATGGTACAGAATGCTGTGCCTCCAAGCTGCTGCTGCAGCTGCTACTCTCAGTGGAACTTCTCAAGAACCATCATTTTCGTGGTGATACGTATATCTGCTCCATAAAACACAAGATAAATCAATATACATACAGCTTTTAAATCAACGCAATGAACCAGACGTGTAAAGGATTCAAAATAGAACATTCAGGAAAATGCTATTCTGCTAGAAACTTACACAAGAAAATAGTGCCAAAATGCCGTGAAAGTGGCTTTCTTGTAGGCACGCACTTAACTTGCATCACTCTGGTAATATATTTTAAGTATAATTTTCTACTTGTGTAATGTTAACCTTCAACAGAACCAGAATATAGGTGATGCTTTCCATAAAGAAAGAGTGAGCAGAAAGGTGTCAACATTCAACTTACATGTTGATCCACTGCGACTTGTGTGTAACATCTTTAAGTCATTTCCTCTTCTTGTCAGAGCACTTTATCATCTTCATTTTGCGCTCGAGATTCCATGGGGAAGAAAGATAAGACTTTCATCCTACACAACAATAAGATGAAACAGGAGATGGAACATAAGTGGCTTCTCATAAGAATTCAACGGTGAAGAGCACCACATCCCTTCACTTCCATAAAGCATGGAATCTCACTATCAAAAGTGTCAATTTCTACCAACAGAATGGTCCATGAAATATCATTTAACAGTTGCAGTATCTAGTTCTCTGTAAAAACCAAAGCGTTCTTGAATCAAAGTGATTTCTAAATTGTCCACAGGTAGTTTAATAATATCTAGAAGATATACAAAACACTCGCACAGGAACATAAGAGCAATATTTTGGTGCAAGATCATCCATGAAATAACCTTCCAACTTCCTAGGGAGGACCTGTGCCTAGAGGATATGCAATCACATCACATAGTCAAGTATAACTTGATTAAGATAGCCATTAATAGTGCTAGCATCATTTCCACGCATCCATGGCATTGTGCTTCAGAAAACAATCCACCAACTGATGCAACCAGACGAGCAAAATTCATACGCTCACTCATCAATTCCTTGTTTGGATAAAATCATGTCAGAAAGTACAAAACGTGAAGGCGCCAACAAGAAATTATAGATTCTCAGGAGTCACAAGATATCAAACCACTTCATGAACTTTGAATTGAATGAGCCCATTGCATTTCTTGAAGTACTTAATCTCGCATAAAACCATATTAGGATTTCATTTAATGATCCCATTTTTATGTAGCTCCCGGTGACCAAGGGGATGCCACCACATTACAGTACATACTAGTGCATTTAATCAGTATGGGTTCATTCAAATTCCAGAGAAAATCTGTCTCCAGTTCATCCTGGACATAATAGGTAAAGTGAAAACTATCCCCAGCAAATGGAACGCAACCAACATCTGGAGATTTAAAGTACACAACATATCCTTTTGAGTTTGAGGACTCTTGTAAACATTAAAAGTATATTGTGTGAGTACCCACAAGTATGGACAATTTCTAAATATCTTGTTCATTCCCCTAAACATCTAGCTGCCTAATATATCTGCCCCGCCCCTAGGCTCCCAAAAAGACAAAAAGAAAAACAAAAACACAGAAGTTGAATCTACCATTTAAATATAGCAAAGATGAAAATAAGATCTAACATTCCTATAAATTTACATGCTTAAATATATTAAGCAGACCTTAATATTAATTAAATATTTCAGGTCATAAGATAGCAGTGAAGTTTTAGCTTACGACAAATAATCTGCAGCAGAAAATATTGGAAGCCTTCCCAAACCTGCGCCCTTCCATTCTCTTCTTTTAGAAGTAATGAGTTTGTCAGCATCTGAGCCTGTTGCTGTCAGAACAAACTACAAAATGCAACTGCTACCACCATCAATACTAGCATATAAGTATGCCAACTTTCTCTAAGTTTAGAAAGCGGTCACAACCGATCGAAAAAAGCAAATTGGAAAATATTTAAAGGCAGGCAGGATAAAGATTAAAAAAGAGTAGCCGTGAAGGTTGTTAGAAAATATATGTTAGAGAGAAGGTAGATATGGTAGTATCTTTGTATTATTCTTTTCCTAGTTTGAATAAGATCATATATGACTCCATTTTTTTTTTTCATATTGTACGCTTTTCCTAGTATTATAGTCTCTTTTGTAAGTTTTGCTGAGGAATCATTTTGTTGCTAACCCCCTAGTTTACAGCGGCACCTTCTGGATGCTCCTTTCATTTTGCTTGCAATAAAATTCTTTATTTATAAAAAAAAAAAAAATTGAGCAATAAAATTAAGGGACACAGACCGAGGGAAATGTTAGAAAAAGAAAGAAGCAAGAACATATACCATTGGAAAGAGTATAGCCATTACTCCATAACCCACAAGAGGAGAGAAAAAGAATGTAGCCAGAACACATGGGTTTCCTGAAAAGTTATAGAACAGGTAATTCAATACAACAAACTGCCCAACACTGAATAAAATGAACATTCAAATGCACATGAAAGTACATTGCACTTGTCCACTTTGTATCATTGGATTTTTGGATTGTTTAGGCCTAATCTCCATCAGTTAAGATAGCCATTTGAAGTCTTTATTTGTTTACCTACTTTCTGTACATGAATTGCATTTCATAACACACTTTAAAACCAACAATTATGTAATTTGTTTTGGCATCAAGCGGCTACATGGCAAACAATTAAGGAAAGATCATTTGAAACTACCAAGATGCAGTCAACTCCTGTGAAAAAAGGAATATTTACCAAAACCAACAAAAAATGCCCAGTTGGATTCAAAGAAATCAAGCCTTTTGTCCAAACTCAGTCCAGTGAAATTCCATTTGTACCTAAGAAGACATAAAATGTCAACAAGAAATTATCTGGCAACTACTAGGTGCAATTTTTACTTTTTTTTTTTTTTTTTTTCTAAAGAGGAACAGCATCAGCCAATTCACCACATACTCGAAGCAGTAGTAAGCATACATCCAGGAAAGAAGTAAGAAATTTAGCACCTTCCCAATGAACGGTATAAATCCCGTAACAAAGACCTGCATAAAATCGTACACACTTTGGTACCTTTAAAATTATAATTAAATGGCAAAAAGTTTCAAATGCATTTCCCAAAGCAGCAAAACAATAAATACAGTTTGGACAAGGAAAAAATACAAAAATATGTTTTACCTGTAGGAAGAAGAGGCTCAAGAGCAGGACCGAATAGACTTGTTCCGCTATTCCAATCATGACCCTGAGGAAAAATAATTTTACAAGATAGCAAGCACGTATTACTTACTATGAAAAATAATGCCTAATCAGTAGCAATAATTTTGTCCATAAACCATCATTCCAAGTGGGAAATTTACCCTCCAACGTCAATACTTCTATTTCTCTGAGCAGCAGCCGGTGAACTTGAGAGCTCCTGTGGACTTTGAAGCATTGCAGCGGCAGGCCCTGATTTTCCAATTGCAAGAAAACCGCACTTTGCCATGTCATTGTACCTGGATAAAATAATACTTATTCAAATTGCAAACAAGAATAAAGCAATATCAAATTATCAAGTACAACAATATTAATCATAAATTAAGGTCAACATTTCCATCACTGCTGCTTCAAGATGTTAAGTACTAGCAAGCAACATAATCAGAAGACCAAATAACATAACTTGTCATAAAGCTATGTTACATTTCCATATACTAAGCATGATTCTCTCTCTAAGTTATCCTAAGTTTGATTATAAAGTTCCCAACTATGTGCAGCATCTCAGTCCGTAAGCATGATGCCTAAGGGAAGTAAAATTTGATAACTAGCTTTTTCCTCTACTTCTCTCATTTGTTCTTTCGACTTTTTACACTTCTGGGGCCGTTTAAAACCAAAATTACATCTTGCATGCCTCTAATCCACTCATAAAATATTACTTGATAAGCCTACACGTTACATCCTCCAACCACTTAATATGCTATTTGGAAAAACAAAAACTAAACCTCAGAACTGTCAATGAGGATTGGTCACAAGCACCAAATTCGTTGATTTTCCACACACAAAATTCTACATTTCCACCAATAACCTACTTCCCATCCCACAGGCCAGCTGCTTTATTCTCAATGCCCAACCGCCATCCAAAAATGCTAGCAGGGTATTTACTGAAATTCCTTCATCCAGTCTCCCTTCAAAAGCATACCCAACTTCAAAGTTCAATCTTTTTCCATCCACAGCCTGCCAATCTTCCTCCATATATCAATTCCCGAATCTACACAATTTCTTTAACCGGAGCCTCCCAAATAACACTAGCAAGAAATTATATTGTCAGCTCTGTAACCCTATCTTATCTCCACTGGGTGTCCTCAGTATTTCATCTTTACATGGCCAGTTTCAAGCTGACAGAAAAAATAAAAGCAGCATTAACTGCCAAGAATATCGGAAACACGGTGAAACAAGGTTCATGCAGGCCATGCAAGTTGGAACAAGGCGTTGAGTCGAATTGGTTGAGTTCTAGAACCCTCAACTATTCCAAATTTGGAACCACTGCTTATTCTACAACCCTCTTCCATTCCAATTTTGGAACCACTGCTTGAACGACAGTTTTGCACTTGTCTTACATTAGTTATTCTCCTTTAACATGTAAGCATCGAGATACACACCCACAAATCCACAATAAAAGTCACTAAAAAGAATTTTGCACCAGATTAGATGCGTGACAAAAGCAGTTAAATCATCTTGATGATTTGCCTAGAAGTAAATTTTGTCCACCTTAATACTAGTTAAAGTCAGGGCATACTCAAGTGAAGGACATATCATTATGGTTTAGCTGGCAAGAGAAATGTACTAGCCAAGATCATCATGCTAAAAAAATAAATCAAGGATAAACCAAAAGGTAAGGGAGATACCATATATTGCTTAGAATAAAGCTGAATACGTACAATGGGTAGAACCATAACACCTGTAAGGAATAATCAAATGAAAGAACCAGAAATTAGTCAACTTTATAGCAACAACGTCATACAAATATTTTAAGAAAAGACAAATGATTAAATGTTACCCAACAAGAGGAATCTGATAGGGTACAATTCAACCTGTTTCAAAACTTTTTGTTCAACTTACATGTACTTTTCTCCAAGTGATAGGAAAACTAAAAAAACAGTAATTAACCCAAGGAAAATAAAAAATAAAAAATCAAGTATAATCGGAGCTTAAAGAAATTGCATTGTTCATGAGTGAACTATATCATTTCAAAATGAATTTCTTTGATTGACAGCATTTTCTTATAAGTTTTTTTGTGAGAAATTCAACATATATCTTCGGGCATCATGTTATCACTATAACTGCACAATATTCCTTCAGTATGATATCTAAAGTTTCGCATTTAAAACCCAGTAGCATGACCAATCCAGATAAAAGAAACTAATTTGAGACAACCTTACCTATTTCAAAAATCTCATTACTTGTTCCAGCCAAATGTAGCATAAGTGCTTAAACAATAACAATAAGCCACAGAGCTTCATTTTTTGCACTTCCGCAGACAAAACTAGCTATTGAAACCAATTCAAGACTCTGGGTTATCATCTGTTTTTTTCTTAGGATTTGTCACAAACTTCCACTTTGTTGGATACCTTTGTGTATACTAACTGTTTCATTTGAATTCTTATGGTCAAAGAAGCTAGGTTTTTGAGCAAACAAATGTACAGTTAGGAGTTTGGAACTTTTTATTTTTATTTTTTATTTTGGATAAACGGCTTTAGACTTAACATTATTTGTGAAACTTCTGCACTGGAAGTAGCTTCTTGCTCTATTGCAGAATGTTAGGAGAAAGATTTATATAACAGATTCTCATTGGCTTTTGGCATATAGTATCCTTTTTGTGCTTCTTGCAAAAGCTGATGTTGCTTTGACAAAAATTTAGAAATATGGAACTTATGTAACTGTATTATTCCATCAATATCCAGTTTGGCAGAAAGTTAATAAAAGAATAAAGAAAAAGCTTCAATCACAAAATAATATTGTGCTTTGCATCACCCATTTATTTAGAAGAAGAAAATAGATTCCCCAGGACAACAGTGAAGGCCCTGGGACAAAAACCCAGTGAGAAACCAACACCCACCAGACAAAAAAAACTCAAAGGACTACTTACTCACACTCTTTGCCCCAAAAAGCAATTTATCTAACCTCCACAGTATAAGTACATATTCAACATTTATTTATTTTTATTTTTAATATGCAGTACACATTCAATGTTTCTCATTGGATAATCAAACAGCTAAGGTGCACAATATCAACATGCGATCCACAACCTCAATCAAGCAACAAGTTCAAGACAGATGATTCCAATAGACCTTTGAATTGCAATTTAAAGTTCAAATGCTTGCAAAAAGTAGAAATTCTGAACCACATAGCACAACAGGAAAATGAACAAAATAATGGTTGAGGTCTCATTGCTTCTGATATAAAACACTTCAAGCAAGTAAAGCATAGAGCTCTATTAGGCCTCTTCCTTGGCATATTTATTTTGAGAGCAACAGACTAAAGCAGGACCTTAACTTTAGGGACTGTGATTTTCCAAATAAATGTTGCCATGGTAGAGGGAAGAGATTAAACATTTTCATAAATTAGAAAATAGGACGTAAAAGGGACAGTCTTCTAGGATGTAAAATAGATCTAGATATTCTAGATATATGGTCCAGAATTTAGGTTTACCCAAACAGGCCCTAGCAATTAGGATTCATTCATGATACTTCAAAATCAGTACAAGCATCTTCTTGAATTTAAATCTATGCCATAAAATCTGAAAATATGCTATAGTCCTTAAATGATTGCATCCAAAACAATAAATATCAAACCCACCTACAGCCTATGAAAAGCTTACAGATAATGAAAATTTACAATGACAAAGCAATATATTTAAAATTCCTCCAACATAAGGTACTACAAAGCAAATTTCTCCACAAGCTTATGGTTCTAGATAACTTGTGGTTGTGTATGCATATGCTCTGATATAACTTGCAATCACGACAACAAAAAATTATCATCTCCACTTTAATTCCCCCAGCAAAGATATTAGTAGAAGATAAAACATGTAACTTATGTAAAGAGTTCATGGATATCAAATGTGTGCTTACAAAGATTTAATAGGAAAAAAAATGTGTACTCACATAGAATAGCTGCAGGAGTCCAGCTCGCAAGAAGGAATAAAACTTCAAAATACCACCAAATGAGCATTGTTCCCCAAAACCGGCATGTGGGCACTGGTCAGGCAATATCCATTGTAGTGTTGGAATGATAACTGAGTTTAGTAAAAAGATGCTGCAAGATATTGGGTAATTCAAGATATTAGGTTGCACTATTACTTGTTAAAAAATAAATAAAGAGAAATAGGTTGCACTACAATTCATAAATGTTGTTCTATATTATATTATATACAAAACATATTTAATATGTTTTTGTTTAGGAAAAATCAAAATCAAAAACAAAAAAAATTGATTGAAATTTTTATTTTAATAAATTAAAAATTTTAAATGCGTAAATTCTATTGAACTTTGAGTGTAACTGGTACAAAAGACACATCTAGCTTGAAAACAGAGTTAAGGAAACCAAACAAAACCAATTGGGAGAATATCAACATAAGATAAGTATCACTAAAGATGGTAAACAAAAATTTTATTAGAAAATATGAAAACAAGCTTAAGCAAGAAGCGGTGAGGACACGCCCCAGTTATGCCCCGGCTACAAAGCATACAATCTTTCATATAGGTTGTTGATGAACTTCAAAACTTAATACAATACAATGAGACCTTTTACTTGGACAGACCCTATAGCGACAATACATAAATACATTTCAAAAAAAAGCTGAAAGATTCTCTTAGGCAAATGCAATGAGATAAAAAAAAAAAGTGAAAGATTCTCTCAGGCAAAGGTGATGAGATTCTTGCACATTATTAGGGTTTATCTAAGCAAAAAGGTCTCATCGTATTCTATTAAAATAAATGAAAACAGTACAGAAAACACTGTTTTCAGGCTTCCCATCACTTTTCTTACAACAAGAGAATCAAAATAAGATAATAAAATCTGAAACTGGGAGGGCCTGGCCCTTTGCTCTCTCCTCCTAAAACTTTCTTAGAAGTTATGGTTATGGAATTCAAATTTCAACATGAATTTGAAGTGAAACCTAAGGCATATGTGCAAATTCATACCAAAAGGGCGCATGCACAAAGCACAATTGTGAGCATCCATAATTAACCAAATTAAAACTTTCACATAAACGCACATTCAATCGCAGATTGGAATATAGAGGGCTTTGCCCAAATAACCCACTTAAAACTAACAATTCCTCAAATAAGTCAGTCAAAAAGTGATTTCCCTGAATAAACCATCTACTGAAGTCATTAATCTGAATAGCATCGTCAAAGTGAAGTCATCTATTAAAAGTTGTCTTTGTTATGATGACTTTAATAGTGTATTCAAATCAAGTTTCTCAGACTTATCTTTGAATCAGTTCACTTGCACCACCTTATCTATTCCTTAAATCCACTATTGCAAATGACGACTTCACTACGAATATGCTATTAAGACTGACGACCTCAGTATATCTATTTTTTAAACCCGCTATTACAAATGATGACTTCACTTTGAATACGCTATTAAATTGAGAACTTTAGCAGATGGCCTATGCAGGGAAATTATTTTTTGACTGATTTATTTAAAGAATTATTGACTTTAAATAACTTCTAGAGATTTTCCCCAAGCACTTCTTTAAAACCAATAATTCCTCAAACTAGTCAGTCAAAAAAATGATTTACGTGAATAGGTTGCTTGCTGAATTCATCATTTACAATTAAGGATTTAAAAATAAAATGAAAAAAAAAAAAAAAGACAAAGCTGACAAAGATAGAGTCAGCTGAAATCGTCAATCTAAAAAGCATATTCATAGTGAAGTCATCATTTGCAATAGCGAATTTAAGGGAGAAATGATGAAAAAGATCAAGCAGAGAGAAATAGAGTCTGCTGAAGTCGTCGGTTAAAATTGCGGAATTGCGTATTCAGAGTGAAGTCTTCATTTATAATAGTGTATTTAAGGAATAAATACAGTCTATCGCGAAAAGTATAAGACTGAAATAAAAAATAAGGCTGACATAGATAGAGTCTATGAACTGATTGGAATATGCAATTCAAACTGACGATTTCAGTTTAAATTCTCATAACAAAAGAGGACTTCTAGTAGATTGACGACTTCAACGGCCTGTTCATAGAAATCATTTTTTGACAGAATTGTTTGTTTGTTTGAGGAATTATTGGTTTTAAATGGCTACTTTGAGCAAATCCCTCTGAAATGTAGAACCTCCCTGAAACAATGGAAATGCATTCGCGCTGTCAACACGCAGATACAAATTTCGTACAGAAAGTATAACAAAGAAGGACCAATAATGAGAGGCATACCTCCCCAAGAATATGAATCCGTTCAGGACAAAGCACTGCCCCGTTCGGATCGCGAGTTTTCTCGACCTTCAGTCCAATCATAAAAGACAGAAAAATAATTTCAAAAATTAGAAAGAAGAAATCAAAAACCGCGCGATTGAAGCATTGATTGAAGGGGGGAGACAAAGAGGGGGGGACCTGAGACAGTAGATGACGACCCTATGGAGACAACAAGCGTCTGCGAAACCCTCGAGCCAGAGCAGCGATGCCTGCTTCAGCTTTGGTCTCATAGCGTCCATCACCTTCCCTCTGCCCTCCTCCCGATAGATAGAAAGAGAGAACCAGAGCCAGGGGCCGACCAATGAACAGCTAGCTGGCGAACATGCGCTGGTGAATATTTAATAATTTAACATCGTTTCCGTGTATTTTTAGAGTATGCTGTTGCCAGCACACAAAATTGCTGTTGCCAGAGCAGAAAATAAAAAAGAATTAATATTTAAAGCACCTGTCTTGTGCGCTCAGTTATGAAATATATATATAGTTATTAAAATATTAGAAATAATACAAAAATATATTTAATTTTTAGTTATAATTATTTTTAGCTTTGCTTTTATATATTGTATTGCATTATGGAGGTGTCTAGTTGATAAAAATTTGGTCAAAAAGTATAATAAAAGTATAAAAATTTGATATAAAAGTGATATGTGATAAAATTTAATTGAAAAAAAGTATAAAAAATTAATAAAAATTAGTTAATTTTTGTTGATTTTAACCAATTAAATATCACTTATATAAAAAATATATGTAAAATGTTTGATCGATGGAAAATTTAAAAAAAAAATTTAAAATTTCAAAAGTTTAAATTTTTAAATTTTTAAATGCACAAACTTTTATTAAGCTTACTTATACAAAAATTTTCAAAGTGCAATAAAAGTAAAAAAAAAAAAAAGAAAAAAATTTTAATGTTAGTCACTAGTCTATTTTTTTTTTATATTTTTATTTTTTATTTTTCTCACATTACACTGGCCAATAAATTTTTATTCTTTTATCAGAAGATATATATTTTAATATTTTATTTAAATAATAAACACAAAGTTATTAACATATTATAATACAAAATTTATAATAGCGCAATTAATTAGATAATTATTTCATATTTTAGAGTACATTTACAGGGAGTAGGAAAAAAAAATGTTATTTTTAATGTATTTCAGGCAATCTATGTTAATAACAAATTCCACTCTGATAATAGCAGGCTACCGGCGTATAAAATAGGCCGCTTTGGCCGCCATTGTTGTAGGTGATCCTACTTGACGCTTCACAGAACTTAGCGAGAGAGAGAGAGAGAGAGAGAGAGAGTTTTCGCATATGTACATATAGAGAGACTGATTTTTAGAGAGATATGGCCCGGCAGAGCAAGGAGCCTTGCAAGAAGGAGGCGTGCGACATTCAAGCTTGTCTCTCTAAGAACAACTTCGATTCTAGGAAGTAAGATTTTTTTTTTCCCCCGAAAATATTTCAAGAAATTGAAAGAAAACGAGCCTCGTTAATTAGGCGATCAAACAGAGCATTAGCGTTTATTTATCTTCATATATGTGCGTGATGATTTTTTTGGGTGTTTTTTCATGGATCATTTGATAAAATTTGATGATTAGGGTTTGTAGTGTAAAATTGGCACGAATATTGGTAGTCTCTGAATTCGCATAATTTGTGAGAGTATATGCTCAAACGTAAATTATTTAATCTAAGGATTGTATCGCTAATCCTGTTTCTTGTTGGAAGACATGTTCTTTGCCTCCTTATTAAGCCTGCTATGCAAAACCTTGAGCCAATTCCGTGATGCGCTCACTGATAGCTTTTCTATAACTGGATTCCTTTTTTTCTAACAGAAATTTGTTGCATTCTTTTTTTCGCAAAATTGACCGGTGGGAAATCTTTTTTAGCAAAGGAAAGTGGTTTCAAACTTATTTGCCGAACACATGTAAGGCACCAAGACGCTTTCCTAACCACATTTTCAAACTTCAAAAGTTTTTCATTAAAGTCGTGGTTATTTTTATTGAAGTCATCTTTCATGAACACATTTTCACCATAACTCTCATTGACGTGGTTCACAACCACGACTTCAATGAAAAATCTATGCTTGAAAACATCGTTTCCACCCATGACCTCAATAGCTACATGGGTTTGGTATTTGTGTTTAAAAGTACTTCCTTTTACAAAATACGTTTTTTATTTAACCTCCCTTGAAAAAAAAAAAAAAGAACCTGAAATTTATTCCAAATGTGTGATTTCAGAACAGGCTTTCATGATGTGTGCCTTCAATGGATACTTCCTTTTCAATTAGGGATGTGTATTTATAATTTTCGCTTCGTATTGCCCTTTTTGTTCACTTTGTTCCCCCAGACATTTGTTTCTTCCTTTTCAATTAGGGATGTGTATTTATAATTTTTGCTTCTTATTGCCCTTTTTGTTCGCTTTGTTCCCCCAGACATTTATAGTATCGCACACTTCATTAGGATGTGGCATCTTAGAATGTCATGTTGCACCCAATTCCACTAGCCAAAGCTTAATTTGTTTTGGTGTTACTTCTTGCGTAGAGGAGTCTTATAGGATGTACTTCACCAAAGTGTGACCTTTTAGCTGATGTAAGTGTGATGTGGTGATTTGGTGGTTTCTCACCTGAGGCCATAACATTGGCATGTGGTCATATTTCACTCCCAATTGTCATCCTAAGTGAACAAGAATTGAGGATTACGTGTAACCAAATTCTAATGGATGAGATTTTTGGTCATAGGAAAAAAGCCCTAGTCAAAAACAATAGATTGTTTGAGAACTTTAACATAATTGGTGCCATCAAATATGTTTGTTCTTTGAAATCCTTGATACAAAGAGAGCAATTCAAAATTGTCAAAGATGGGAGATTTATATTTTCCAAGAATTTTTATTTTTTTATTTTATTTTATTTATTATTATTATTATTATTATTTTTGGTGGGGAGTGCCGTGGGGGAGGTATTTAGCAAGAATTACTTGCCAGATAAGACAATAGCAACATTGTAAATTTGCAATTCCACTACTGTTAGCTTCATGAAGTGATATTACACATATTGATAAAACCTGCAAAAAAGAATGCTAATTTTCAAGAGTTATGAACAAAAATTAGAAAGAAAAATAATTTTTTGAGTAGGAATTAAGATTCTCAAAAGAATATCAGGTGCCATTGAGGTAAAGAGCTTGTTAGCTATCCATTGTTTAATGTGCTTTAACCAAAGATCTAGAAATTTTAGGATTTTCTGGGTTCTTATCCTTTCATTTTTAGGTTTGCACTTTCAAGTTTTCCTTGTGATTTTATCCGAAGATAAATAGGTGTGTTTTGCAGTTTACTGTCTCCTAATTGTATTCTGGTAAGTTACATAGCATTTTGGATTGGCTTTCAGTGTTCTAATCTAAGATCTTTAATGGAGTTCCTGCATGTCATTTTCATTTTTCGTAGTTCCTGGTGCTTAACATGTTATTGTGATTAGTTTCAAGGTTTATTTTATGCATCCGATGGTTGTGGCTCAACACTCATATAGTGATCAGATCTACTTAGGGTCTTGCATACTGGGATGGCTTAAATTGTAAACTATCCTCAATGAGCAATGGGTGAATGTGTTTTATCTGGACCTGATACATCATGCCAAACCAATTCTGGAATGCAACCCTTCTAGACCATATGTTCCTTTTTTGTATTCTTTCCCGCCAAGTTAAATTGCTTCCTCACTAGAAAATTTGTGATTGCAAATGGTCTTTCACACCCTTTGTAGAGTCTTTTCTGACTAAATGCCCTCCAATCTGTCAACCATAAACCTCCATGCATGCTCGTCCTCCATGAGTTATTAGGTTCAATCTTCATGTTCTCATACAATGAATCACACATCCAGTGCCATGAGTGACAATGAGTGGACATGTTTGAGGGATGTTGTGCTCAGAATCATTTTGGCCTATATTAACTTTGGTTGGGCTTACTAGTAGGGTTTGTTTTTGTTTGATTTGTTTAACACCTGACAGTATTGTTACCCAAGGGTAGCTCAAGTGGTCAACATGCTGTAGTTAAGTGTTAGGGGTGCTATTTCTCCTTGATGGCCACCCTGCCCCTTGGGGGGAGGGGGGGGACTCTGCTTTAACTGGCTTTGCAGGTGGGGGTACTGCAAGCCTGCCATGGTTTATGCCAAATACTCAAGGTTTTGCTGGGTGGTAACTAATAAAATAAAAAATAAAAATAACTAGACAATTTTGAAAAAAGCTACACTTGGTTTAAACTTTATTCTGTGGTGTGAGAGTTGAGCTGATTTGAATGGAATAGGGCCTTCCCAATGTAACTTCCAATATTTACTATTTGAAACTCCATGATTTCTTCACTTTACTAATCCAAGGGGTAGAAATGGTGGAGAAGTTGTTATTCTTTTGAACTTTGAAGGGTGTTGTTGGCTTACTTTATTGCAGTTAAAGGGTCAATGTAGGTGTGTGTATTCTAGTTAAGCTCTGTGTGTGTGTGCGTGCGTGTTTTTATAATTTATAAATTGTATTCTAATTATGCCATTGCTTAATGCATAATCTTGTAATACAGAATTGAGAGGAACTTCTTCCATTGCTGGTGTCTTTAGTATCCTAAGTCTTTGATTTGTAGGAATATTATGATGTTGAATAGCAGTTTTCCAAACTTTTAGTTGAAGCATTGTAGCATCACTGCATTTACAATGAAATCACCACCCGTATATTTGTAACCATGCTGGTTGTGAGGCAATTCTCTGTTGATCCCAATGTGACCTTGATGGTCCTGTTTGTAACTATACTGATTGTGAGGCGATTCTCTGTTGATCCCAATGTGACTTTGGTGGTCCTGTTAAAACCGGACAGAATCAGAAATGTCAATATTCATTTTTTTTTTTTAATTTAAGGGAAGGGGGGAGGGCGACCTACCAAAAAAGCAATAGCTGCGTTGAATTTTGACTGTTCATATTTCAAATTTTAAACAACAAAATATAAGATATATACAGTAACTTCGGCAATCATACCACGGTTGTCGCACACATCAGGCATGATTTCTTATTCTCTTAGCTAGTTACTGTCATGTTTTATATATCTTTCTTCTAATTGTACCGACCATGGTTGATTGTAGTTATCATTTTGTGTTTTGATTTCAAATTCATTTTCAAATTGTACAGGTGCCTTAAAGTCGTTGAATTGCTTCAATCATGCTGCGAGAAATGCACTTACAACTCAACACATTGTGCTTCTCTTTCTGGCCTTCTGAAGCAGAAGCCCAAATAAGAGCCCAACTCATTGCTTGACAATGGACTGAAACTGCCTTTCTGATTTCCCTCTGGTACCACTGAGAAGCTAACCCCTGAGCGTTCATTGGAAGCGTTGATGTCTCCACGACATTAGTTACAACCATCAACACGATTGAGTTGGAGAGAATAAAGGAAGAATGGCATTGTAATGAGGATATTATTATTATATAAAATCAATAATTAAGAAAACTCTCCAAATTTTCAACGGCAACGGAATATCAAATGGCTGTTGATTTTTACATGTCAGCTCACTTGTAGTGTTGCTGCCTAGAATTGTACAATTATAACACGAGGGAATGCGAAGTTTATAATTGTAAATTCCATTATTAGTCCCTGATGCAATTCAATATGGGCACCCAATTTGAAAACTATTATTTTAAAGAGCTCTAATCTAATGTCATTCTACCCGCTGATAATCTCGTAACTTCAATCATCGAATCCACCGGCTGACAATTGTTTTACATATTTGCAAAAAAAAAAAAAAAAATTAAAAAGAAAAAAAAAAAGTGTATAAGCAACATCCTCACTTACATTTGTATTGATGGGGAAGGTGTCTGGCTTCTTTAAGGTCTCACCTGTGTTCAGAGAAAGAGGGGGACAAACAAATAAAAAATTTTAAATTCTCCCCCCCCCCCACCCCCTTTCTTTCTTCTCCAGCTCTATCCAAAAAATAACAAGTGAGCGTAGATCAGTGGTGTATAAAATACAAAAGTTGACAGGACTGAGGCCCTTTCCCCAGAAAAGCAATTCGAGTGAATGCTATGATCTTAATGAATCCGGCCGCTTGAGAGGAATGGCTTCAAGTGCAAAACCATCCTCTTCGTCCGTGTGCTTGGCAAGTCGAAAGGATGGAGTTGTAGGCAAACCTGCATTTGAAGTGGATGAGTTAGGATTAGAAAAGCAAGGTTTTGTAATCCACACACGGTCCCTGTACACGGAAAGTAAAAATTGCTCCATTTGGAAATATTTTCAAACTGGGTATTCTGTTCCTAGTTTCTCAGGCACTTTTGACTTGAGACATTGATTGGCTTGTGGGACATAAATTTATAACAACCGTGCAAGCAAAGAAAGAACAATCGTACCGTCAGCCATGTCCTTTGTTTTGTGAAGAAGAAAGGTCCCTGACAGGATTGTCACAAACCCACACATTTCCGTTACAATCTGAGTTGGATTCTGTCTATCCCAGTCCTATATGCACACAAACAGAGACTTGAAAATTTGAGAACACTCAGAAAAATCCATCTGAGCAAATAATCAGCACTAATGTTTAGAGAGAGTGATTCATTAGAAATTTTATTTTCTCCACTTTTCATTGGCCCATTTTATGTGTTCTTTTGTTCTTAACCACCCCACCACCAAACAAAAAATTGGAGAAGAAAAAGAAAGAAAACAAATTTTAAAATATTATCCATATATAAAATGGCACAGAACTATGTCCCAGCACCTTCCAGGACCCCCCATCGAAGATTCGAAATCAGCTTAAGGCACATCCCAAAAATTCAAATGGCTTTCTTCTGTGATAAATTCTTCACATGCACTCTTCTAAAATATTTTCCTAGCTTGAAAATATGTGGAAACATAAATCTGAATTTTTTGTTTTTATCAAAATAAATCCAAGAGTTTTTGTTTTTAGAGAGCGAGCAGACAGCATAAAATTTCAATATTTAAAGAGATACCATAAGGACCATTCAACCCGAAAAAAGATACAAAAAGCAAAATAAAAAATAAAATAAAAAGAAAGAAAAGAAAAGAAAAGAAAAAGGCAATAGGTTCCGCTCATAATATTATCAAGAAAATATATCTTTGAATGGCTTAAATATTATTCATAAAAAAAAAAAATTTACCTTAAACATGATCACACTTGCCAAAATTGTTAAAGACGTAAACATGACATAGTAGATGGGAGATACAACAGCTGTGTTGAATGTGTCAAGGGCCTGCACTCAAATTAAAGTAATAAAGGAAAAACAATCAATTAAAGGGTAACCAAACAACTAAATACTAACCAACCACAAAAAGAAAAAGAAAATATTACATTCATGGAAAGGGAAACATGGCAAGGCAAAGGGAAAAAATGAACACCTATAATTATTACAGTAAGCAATAGCAAATATTCAAGAACTTTTGCTGCTACACATCAAAACTAGGAATTTATTTTGCAGATTGAATCCCTTGCTAAAGATGCAACCTGTGTGGAAGCAACTCAGTTGGCATTCTTACAGAGTTACCACTTATAAATTTGGGAAAATTTAGATGCATAAAAAGAAATCACAAGTTCAAAGGGATGCCAAAAGGAGAAGAAATAGATCATATATTTGCAAATATCATTGCAATGAGGTGGTATGTGCAAGGCTTGGATTGGTTTAGTTCCGGTCTCAAAATGGAATGAACCGATCCTAGTCAGTTCCAGAACACTAGAACCAGAACTGAACTGGGTTGATTCTCGATTCTTGCAGTTTGAGTTTCGACTGGTTCTACAGATGGACAGCTTGTAAAGGAACCAATTGGCCATTTTAGCAAAGCCCTAATTCTAAAGGACCCACCCTCCAAAATGGGATAAAGAGCCCTAAGACAACTGATAATGGGAGAGATGTTGAAAGTCTCGCATGGCTAAATAGAGTTTCAATGAGAGAGAACAAATGGAGTAACATGTGGCTGGACCAGCCAGTGGCTTCTCCTGTAGTGGTCAAGTGCTTAACCCAGCTTTGTTCCCTCTCCCTTTACTGCTCAAGAATATTGAGGAAATGGAAAATCCAATTCACTGTTCAGAAGCAATGAGATCGAAGCGATTTTGGGACCATAAATCCTTGTGTCTCTATTCAGCTTTTGAATTTGGGATTTTTGTGTGTTGATAAAATGGAGGGCGGATAGGATAGGGAAGTGGGTGGAGCAAATGGGTTTCCAAAGTTGGTCAAAGGACATGAAGACAAACCATGACTAGCAGACACATGAGGCTATGGCTAGGGTTTTCGGGCAAGCTGCTGAGCAACAAAACAAGGACTTGTCATGGATACGAACAAATGAAGAAGGGCTTCGCAAACATTGCTTTTGCTTTCTTAAATTGTCTTCATGATATTAGATACTTGGGTGAGAGAACAGAGGAGGGTTTCTCATAGAACTCTGCAATGGAAAATCAAATGTGTAGTGTAACAAATATCTTTCAGGATTTATGTTTGTGGAGAGCTCTTCTACGGTCAGGTCCCCTTGTAGACCCAGTTTTGGTCTGGTCCGTTTCACAAGTATTGGGAACTAAGAACCGAACCGATAAATTTGGTACTATCATTTTTGGAACAGAGCCGACCAATAACCTTGGATTGATTTTTTGGTTCTTTTGTACACCCCCATATGAGCACATGGAATTTCACCCTTAATTTCAAAAACACTTTGACCCATCCAAGATAAATATACAAATAAGCTAAATGGTAAAACAAAGCAAACTCGTGAATGAGCCAGAAAAAAAAAAAAAAAAAAAAAGTGTACAGGCCCAATCACCCAGCACACAAGGCCTCTGCCATTGCAGGGCCTGGAAAGGGTCAAACATATGCATCCTTCAAACCTTCTGCCGGGAGGCTGTTTTGATATTTCAAACCTTTGATACCCGGGGCACAATGGAGCAGCCTTGCTGCCACACCAAGGCATGCTTCATGAATAAGCAAAACACACAACAACATAAGTAGTATCCAATATAAGAAGTACACACAATAATTTCAGACACCAGTATGACATCTTAACATTGAATAGTGAGATGCATAACTCGTTGGTTTAAAGCGAGACAAATAAATTTGCATGGTACAAATCAGTTACGACTCATTCATCATCCACCCCTGAGGAAGTTGATTATCAGGCTGACATCAAACAAGAAAACTGAAGGACATTTCCTGTGAAAGCATGTCATTTACACGCAAGCCAAGAAACATTGCCAGACACCTTGGATTGACTTCTAAATTAAAGTTTAAAAAAAAAAAAAAAAAGTTAGTTCTAGAAGTTTCGACAGATGATTAATTAGCCAAGAAGGGATTGCAAGGTTTTTCATCCAAAAGTAGTCTTCAAAAAACAACATTTGCTGACAATTATACCAGTTTAGATCAGAGGCCAACAATAAACAGCAATTTTGGAGATAATAACTGAAAAGGTCAAAATAATTAAAACATTAGGGAAAGAAAAGAAGAGTCCATTACCTTGTTTAAATAATTCATTTGGGTAATTACACAAGTAATAACTACAAGAGCAAAGGCCCATGTTTGAGGATATATTAGTTGGTTCATTCCAGAAAATGTTAGCTTCAAGGCAATTCCGAGTGCTTTGACACTCATGACCTGTCACGGAATATCCCTTAGAATAACTCTATATGGAGAACTAAAATGGGCAATAGAAAGTAGAGAAGTCATCAACTGGGAAAAGTCAATACATACCGACAAAGAACCAACTAGTGAACAAACTCCAATATAGACCATTATATGTGTCTGGCCATATTGTGGGATATAATGAAATACAAGTATGAAGACAATTGTAAGCACCACAGCCGCGTAAAAAAGAAAACCTGCCAACAAGAAAGTAGTATTTAAATCCATTGTTATATTCTGTGGGGGAGAGAGAGAGAGAGAGAGAGAGAGAGTAGAAAAAAAATAAAATAAAGAGAACAAGATTGTAACCCTAAAAAACATTGTCAGAAATTAAGAATGCAAGTCACCAATTGTCTAAAAAGTTTAAGCTTTCAGAAATGAGCCCAATATCAAGATAACCTCATCTTGTATGTGGACAGTACAGAAAGACAAATCAAACCAAACAGGTGCACTAACCAAACTAGAATTAAGTGCACAAGAATAACGGAGGAACAGAAACAATAATAAGACTTGAACCCAAACCTTCTAGAACCAAGTTGAAATAAAGAATGGGATTTTAGAAGATTTGAGAGAGATTTAGGAAGAAAATTAAGGGGTGTAATCAAATTGAATTAAACCCATAACCAAACATCTTATTGTTATGGAAGCAAGGTTAGCCACCATTATGAAAAATAAATAAACAGAACTCCTAATATTCTAACAAATTAAAACAAACAAAGAGCAATACTAAAGGTAATACACAAGCAAAAATGACCTGGCTCAGTAGCAAGATCCCACACTTCTGTCACGGATTCAATCTCACGTTCCTGAGGAGCATGTAGAACAATTGTGGTAGAACCCACAACACACAGAGCACAGCCAAGAATTCCAAAAATATGTAACTTCTCTTTTAAATGATATGAGCAAGAACAGCACTGCAATATAACATGATTGTTAGCAGTCAAACCAGATAATCAAAGTTTAAAATATTGTAGAACTTTCTGCCATGCCTGATAATAATGCTGAGTGCACCCAGAGGAGTAACCAGAATAGCTGGTGCAAATGCAATAAGCCGCAAAATTAGCAATTTCTCCTACAATCACTGTTACAAAAATGATCGTTTGTTAGAATCACGTGCTCAGTAACTACTTTAGGCTATAAGCAACTCATGTGGCAGAATAGTTAAGGCACTTCAGTACTTTCCATGAAAGAGTCAAATCTTTAGAATCTTAGGCACTGCAAAAAACGTTTGCATCATTTCTTTTTTCTCACTAACATGTGGAAGAATTTATAAGGTTAAATGTAAAGAAAAAAAGTTAAATAGCCTTCCAGTTCAGTTCCTCCTGGAAGGTGTATAGCCAAACAAGAGAGGGTGCAAGAAGCAAGAAATAGCATTAGAAGTTTTACTATCCAATAGTAGACCAACAGTAATTACATTTTTGAAATAATGAATGACATAAAAGACAAAAGCATAGTCATCCCCCGGCCCTTTTTTTTTGGGGAGGGGTGTGGGGAGGTGTTATGGTTCACGCTAGTCCTCTCTTCATCTTTTTGATTGGTTTGAGGTTAGCGTACATTGAAGGAAATAAATTGTTAAGGGGGTGTTTGGATGGCAAAAAAAGTAGAATAAAGTACAAAAAGTTTATGTAAAAGTGATATATGGCGAATTTGATTGGAAGAAGTTGATAACTTTTTGTAACTGTTGGTAACTTTTGCTATCTTTTGGTGTACCAAACAGCCATAAATACATTTTTGCTCAAGTTTTAAATTGATGACAAAAGCACCATTCACTTTGTTGATGATCGGAATATGATATGGACTTTCCGATCGTCTGGGAATAGTGCTATACATCGTCAATGGCAGAGATTTACCGGAGATGGACAGGGTGAGAGTTAGGGCAAACCAGAGCGAGAGAGGAGAGAGAGAGTGATCGCAAGTTTTGGGTTCACTAGAGGGTCAGGGAAAATTAGGTTCTCTGAGTGTTGTGGATGGGTATATTTATAGAGAGCGAGTCAAGACAAATGACTGGCCTACACGTGCCAAGGACAATAGTCCTTTGGCCATGTGGCTTATTCTGCGAATCTGGTATGTAGTAAGTAAAGGTACTCCGACCAAGTGGTGGTGACACTCCTCCTTGGATCACCACTTGGTCGGGCAAGTACGGAGGTCGTGCCCGTATGAGTACGAGGTGTTATAATGCCAGAGGACAGGTTTTGTCATGTAGTGATTCTCTCTCTTGGGCTGATCGACGATGAATCGACGGATCCCCCGACCCTAGCCACCAAGCCGCTCGTTCCCCGAGATCCCGCAAGTGAGTGTGTGCTTAATGAACCCTTTATAAGTGACACTTATGCCTTGCTCCTAACCTTTGGATTAAGTGTCTGGAGTCTGGAATGCTCCGGACCTCAAATGCCCCGGTGAAGGTGGCGTGGCCGATGTAAGTGGTACCACGGTGTGGGTGGCGCCATCTTACCCGGTGAAGGGTGACTTGGACACCTACACACTTAATCCTCATGATCACTATGATGCTTCAGCAATATATTCTGAATCCACTCTTTGAGTAAGACCAGACAGGATCAATGTACAGTCTAAACTTTAATATCTTGCATTAGGAACCAATCCAGGGAAAACCTACTACCAATTATATTTCCTGTGCCCGTCGCCATGCTTGTCAAATTTCAAGCTGCTTGGAAGAGAAAAGGTTTAAGAAGTATTGACCTGACTGAACAGTGGCAATCACAAAAACAGCGGTTAGCCTAATATCTTGAAATGCTCACTGCCTGATCATCTTTGGAACAGGAACAACAGCAAGCACCAAAGTGCCACCAAAAGAATGACATCCTAATCTGCATGAATAAGCTTCCAATTAAAGTATTTTATGGAAGTCAAATTCTTTTTTGATCATCCATGAAGCAATTGCATCTCAGTAAATAAATAAATATTTTTTTTTTTATAACTTGGCACCGACCAATGAACACTTGATCTCAGGGCGTTGAGAATCCCAAAACATCCACCTTTCACCAATGTTATGACTATTATTCACCGAATAAAGTGTTTGCTTTCTAACTTGTCACTTGCATTTTTAACAAGGATTCAGCATAAAAGATAGTCTTTTTTTAGTATACAAGTCTAAAATAGTATCCTTAGTAGCCACTTGTGATTCTAAATATGAGGCACATTCCTTCAATAAGACTCATCTGCATAAACTGAAAAAAGTATAGCTTGTTGAGTTCTAAGCAGTGGCAGTATAATCTCCAAAATACATTCGAGGTCAACCAGGGTTCCCAAGGCTCATAACCCTAAGATAACACCATAAAGGCTCTTTCCATTGCCCATATAAGCAGAATGCATAAGATCCATATGAGCATAACAAGGCCTGTGTGTATGATCCTAAGCAGGGGCCTGCTAAGAAACAAGTCCTCTCTAAATAAAAGCCTGCTAGCTAAGCAAAACTGATAAGGAATCATTAGTATCTCAATTACATACTACTTTAACTGCATGCTACCAACGGAAAAAAAAAAAAAAGTTTAAAATCTCATAATTAATCTTCAAGTTGGATTTCTCTTTCCTCCAACTGGACTTTGTTATGGTTTACGATGTCTCATATAAAGATATTTATATCTAACTTATTCAAAATAATAATTTGAGAGAGATCACCAAAGAAACTGATTGTAAGTCATAATATGAAGGGTAGCGGGTATCTCTTTTCCTCTAAATTTTCTTTACATGGAGTGTTAATAGACCTGGCATCCCATAGCCCAATATTTAGATCCATCATGCATGGTTCATGGACATATTTCACAAACAGATTCACCTGGAGCAACAGCACTTGCAAGTCTAGGATCGATAGATTTCTAGTTTCCTTTTCTGACTAGGAGGATTTATTCCTGCAGTCCTTCAAAAAGCTATTCCTAGAATTGCTTCAGATCATTTTCCTCTCATACTGGATGGTGGAGGAATTACGGGAGGACCCAAATCTTTTAGATTTGAAAATATGTAGCTGCAAGTCGAGGGATTTAGAGACATGATTGCACTTGGGTGGAACAGATATCTATTGAAGGGACAGCAAGCTACAAAATGGCGCAGAAGCTGAAGAATCTGAAAACAGATCTGAAAACACTGGAATCTTGAGGTCTTTGGAAGGCTCGATTAGCAGGAAAAAACTCAATGGAAGAAGACATTCAAGCTCTGGACGTGATGGATGAAAAAGGATCCCTCTCTGAACAGGGGAGAACTTGAGGCAAGACAAGATTTTAAGATTAACCCAAAGTTGTTAAAATGGAGGAAACAAGCTGGAGACAAAAGTCTAGAATCCGATGGCTCAAAAGAAGGAGATCGTAACACAAAATTCTTTCACAAAACAGCATCTGCTAATAAAAGGAAGAACTGGATTGAAAAACTGAAAATCAACGGTAAGTTAACCGAAGATCAAGGGGAATCAGACACAGCATTGTAGAATATTACAAGAGACTGTTTTAAGGAAAGAAGAAGATTGGAGACCTCTTGTGAATAATATTGAATTTTCTCAGCTTAGTCCCTCTGCAGCAGTCTGTCTCGAACTCCCATTCACAGAAACTGAAGTTTATCAGGTTGCTCATGGAACTTAATAGAGATAAAACCCCTGGACCAGATGGTTGGACCATTGCTTTCTTTTAAACCTGCTGGAACACTCTTAAAGCAGATTTGCTGTCAGTGTTTGGCGAGTTCCACAGCAGCAGCAGATTTGTAAGAAGTTTGAATACAACTTTCATCGCACTAATTCCTAAGAAGAATGGAAGCAGTGGAACTAAGATTTCAGACCTATCAACTTAGTGGGTGCAGTTTACAAGATCCTCTCAAAGGTACCTAGCCAATAGATTAGAAAACAGGTCCTGGACAGTCTTGTTTCTGCATACCAGAATGCTTTTGTCAGGGGCAGACAGATCTTGGATGCCACACTTATAGCAAATGAGGTTCTGAACTCCAAAATTAAGAGCAAAGGTGAAGGTTTGGTTTGCAAGCTTGACATTGAAAAAGCATTTGACCATGTAAATTGGAATTTTCTATTTTATTTGCTGAGAAGAATGGGGATTTGGTGAAAGGTGGTGCCAATGGATCAATTGGTGCATCTCATCAGCCAGCTTCTCTGTTTTGATTAATGGATCTCCTGCATTTTTTTGCATCTTCTCGGGGTCTTAGACAGGGCGATCCTTTATCACCTTTTCTTTTTATTTTGATTATGGAAGTCCTCAGCAAGATGATGAACAAGGCAGGCTATCTCGCAGGATTTTCTGTGTCTAACAGCAATCGGAACCTCAATGTCCACATCTTCTATTTGCAGACAATACTATTGTTTTCTGTGGGGCAGATCTGCTTCAGGTTAGCCACCTTCATTCTATTCTACTGGGCTTCGAAGCTGTTACTGGGCTAAAGATCAATCTTAGCAAATCAGAGGTCCTGCCAGTGGGAAATATTACTGAGCTAGAAGACTTAGCTGCAGTCCTCAGCTGCAAAACTGGTACCCTTCCTACAGTCTATTTGGGCATGCCTCTTGGAACCAACTTTAGGTCCAAACAAATATGGGACCCTGTTATTGAAAGATGTAGAACCAGAATGGCTGAATGGAAAGTTAATTATTTATCAACAGGGGCTAGGATTACTTTGATCAAAAGTGTCCTCTCTAGCCTTCCCACTTACTACTTCTCTCTTTTTCAAGCTCCTAGGTCAGTTACAAAGGAAATGGAGAGAATGCAAAGAAATTTCCTTTGGGGTAGGAGTGAAGAAGTATTCAAACATAATTTAGTGGACTGGAGGGTGGTTTGTAAGCCTATTCAATCGGGTGGAGCTGGAATTAAACAATTGAAGCTGCATAACAAAGCACTTATGGGGAAGTGCTTTGGAGATTTGCACAAGAAGACTCTAGTCTTTGGAAAAGATTGATTGAGATCAAATATGGAATGGAAACAGGTGGATGGAAATCAGCCGAGGGCCTCTCATATTTTGGTGCTAGTCTTTGGAGATGTATAGGAAGGATTTGGTCCAATTTTGTCAGCTGTCTATCATAGAAGGTGGGAAGGGGGGATAGAATCCTATTTTGGAAACACAAATGGCTGAATGGAGAATGTCTTTCAGAATTTTTTCCTGACATCTACACCATTGCTATGGATAGAAATGCCTTAGTTTCAGATTATAGCACTGGTTTTGGTATAAGAAGAGCTTGGCACATTCAGCTGAGAAAGAGTTTAAATGACTGGAAACTGGATAGCTTTACGACATTGATGGAATTACTCTATTCTTTACCAACGGAAGACACAGCGGATGTACTAATTTGGAAGCCATCTTCACGCAAAGATTTCACTGTTAAATCTTTCTATCTGTTCCTGAAGGGAGAAGAGAAGGATGTCTTTCCACGGAGGAAATTATGGCAAACCCCTGCCCCTACAAGGGTCATTTTCTTTTCCTGGTGCACTATGAGAGGGAGGATTTTGACTATGGATAACCTAAAGCGTAAGGGTTACTCCATAGTTAAAGATGCCCATTGTGTCTCAGCCAAGAGGAAACCATTGATCATATGCTCATCCACTGTGGATGGACTACTGAGATTTGGAACCTAGTTCTTTCATGTTTTGGTGTTCAAACATGCCCCCGCTACTCTAAAAAGCTTAATCTTAACATGGTAGGGACAGCCAATGGGAAGGAGGAAGAGGAAGACTTGGTTGGAACTTGATCCCATTTTGTCTTTTTTGGCTGATTTGGAAGGAACGAAATAGGAGGATATTTGACAATGCTGAAATGAATGTTTTGTACTTTAAAAGTTCATTTCTTTCTTACTTGTTTAGTTGGGTTGAAGAAGGAAAAGAAATAGACCTAAGTTCGTTTCTTCTCTTTATAGCTAGCATGAAGTAAGGAAAGGAAAGATTGTAATTTGCTCTCATTTTGGCATCCCTTCGATGCTATTTAATAATACTTACTTATCTTTTTCAAAAAAAATATTTCACAAATCATCACCATCGATTATTACTAATAATTGTAATCCGGCAAGGTAAAATGATTTTTTTCATATTCCACAATGCATTGGGACAAAAACTAGCAATACCTTTTTATTTTATATTCAAATATAAAAATAGATAGCTAATTAAATGATTATATAAACTTGCATTAATATGTCCCAAAAAACACCCTGTGGGGGGACAAGAACTAGAGGGGTCTAGTTTTCCAGAAATGATGCTGACCGTTGACTATGGCTGAGTCAGCAAGGTAGTCTGGACCAAGAGAGAATATAGTGACAATAATGGTAATGGAGAATGCTGAATGATGGACCCTCCAGAGGATCAAGGTTTATATAGGCTGAGAGGAGTCCCTTGGGGTAACAGTCAAGGTTTTGTATCTGTTTGGCGGAAATTCAACCTTGGACTGGTGTGACCCTAAAACGTTAGGATTTTTCCAGAAATCTCTCTCTAGACTAGTTGAAGAGCCTCGATAATACCTTGATTCTAGCCACAAATCCACTGGACCCCCCATGACCCCATTGAAGAATGTACCCACTAGAAGAATTCACGGACCTCGTTCCTTGTTCAAGGGATGGGATTTAACACGATGGCATCTTTGACGCAGATAACGTTATGGGGAGTATTCCTGCAGTAAACTGACGCGGAAAAAGTCCAGTTATCAAGGTGTGCTGCATAGGGGATATTGATGAACCTCAGGCTTTATTGCCGCGGCCCATGTACCCACACATCCAAACCAAAAACGATTAATTTATACATGCACATGAAGACATACTTTCTCGTGACAACAAAGAAACCAATTGCAAACAAGTCATTTGGAGGAAAAACTTGGGAAATAAGCTCTTATTATACATACATTTATATAAAGAACTAACATTGATCAGTAGATCGTTAAACAGACAAGAATTATACAAAACTCACTTGTTATCATGCCCACCCACCAAAGTGGCTCATACAAGTACGAGTAACCACCAACACCTGCCAAAATAGTCAACAGACATTTTTCAATGAGAAAACTGACATTGAAAAGAACTTTTAGTAAATCATGCAAAAGTGCGGGAAAGAAATGAAAGCACGCCATCAAGTGTGCGATCTATCAAGTGTTCTACAAAGTAGAACCCAACACATGTAACAATGGTCCCCCTTATTGGCTGGGTGAAATCTACAAAGGGCCGATCAGCTCAGCTCTTCCTTTGGATTTACTCAATCAAATCATACTTAGGTATTCAAAATACATATAAAATTCCCCAACTATTTACCCTTTTGTTGTTGCACGGATCAATTATGTTTCCCACATCCACCTGATCTATGATTAAAAGCATACTTAGGAACTTCACTGATCAAATTAGACAAAAATTCAAAGACTACGGGAACTGAAAATTCATACGAATCCAGGTGAATTACTCCATCCAAACGCCAACAATTTAAAAAGCCAAAACGAGTATCAATACCTGCTCTAATTCCAGAGGCACCAGCCTTCTTCAACCCCTTTTTCTTAACGATGAAGCTTGCCCCGATGAAGAAGCTCGACGACAATGCCAACACCAAGCCTTTGATGTTATCGGAGGACATCCCCTTGTAGGAGTCCTCCAGCTGTTGGAATCCTCCGTCGCCATAACCAGAAGCAACCAAAACCCTAGTTCTCGCAGGGCATTCCACTTCCAACACTGTTATTGCAAAGTTAACAGAGCGGCGAAACAAGCTATAGGTCACCTATATACAGCAAAATGTGTATATATATGTATATATACATCTATCGCATACTTTTGTGTGTGTAGAGAGAGAGAGGTGAAGATCCGTCGGCGCTTGCGGGCAGAGGAGAGAGAGAGTGTGTGTGTGAATAAATGGTTGGTACACAGCTGGAACTGATTTCTCAGCTTGGATCGGAGGGGGGAGAGAGAGAGAGAGAGAGAGAGAGAGCGCTAATGCAGAAGAAACTTTACCAAATAAGGACACTTAACGCTCTGCCTTGTAAGATCCACCGTCCGATTTCTTCTTTCTCTTGCTCGTTAAGGTTAGAATACTAATTAAAATAAAATAAATTATACGTTTATAATTCATAATAGAATAAAAATAAATAATAAATAATTTTTAAAAATTTTAATCATTTTTAAAAATTTTTGTTTCTACCAACAAAACTAAATTTTCTTAGAAACTATGTATTTATCTATTGAAAATGATATTACATTTTAACGTTTGCCATAAAAAAGAAAAAAATCACAAAAATTATGTGAATTAGTTTACACAATTTTTGTACTTGATTATGAACATTAGTAATGGATTGTGGAGTAAAAATATAAATATAAATATAAAAAATTTATAAAACCCCGTTTAATGTATCATATTTTATCAAAAATCTTTAAAAAAAAAAACTCTAAAAAATTTCTAACTTTTTGTTATACAATTTTTACTAAGCTTTTTCCACTACAAGTGCACCATAATAAGCTTTTCAACAAAAGAGTAAGAGTATAATTTACTCACTCAATTTGATTAAAATATACTTATTTAGTACATCCATTTAAAAAAAAAAAAAGTGGATGATTATAAATCAAATAAAATATACGCTCACATTACAAAATTTGTGCGGTGATGCTTGTCAATGGATCATAATGTTGGCCCCATCATCCATTACTTCAAGATCAATATCTAATTTTGTATTTGATCAATTCCTTTCCTTCAAGTAATCATTAATAAACACCTTAAATCAAAAAATTCAAAAAATCCAAATGCTATTCTCCTCTTGTTGTCAATTGCTCACTATGGATCGGATCTGACTCTGATGGTGATGAATTCAAATTTCTCATCTTGTTTATGGTCAATGAATATAGAGTTGCACCATTGATTAAACTAGTTTAAGGTACGATTGATGTAAGTGAAAAAAAAAAAACATAATAATATGAAATTTCCTCTTATTAGTAAGGCAAATATATGCAGTTGATGTAATTAATATGGTCAGTCGAAGATGAATTAAAAAAAAGAAAAAAATAATAAACAAAACATTAATCTTATTCATGATAATTCAGTAACTTCGTAATTTCTAAAAGATTCAATATAAGTCCAAGAAACTGTTTGAAACACCGGTGTGGTGCTTATCAAATAATATCCGATATTTAAGTTAGTAAAATAGTTCAAAAGTATTTTCAGAGTTTTAGAGTTTCAATAAGGTGAGAATGCTGTACCTATGTTACTGTGAAATGTTGGTTTTTATATAAGAGACATTTCATGTGGAATGATGTGCATATAGTTACATGTAACTGTATGTAACGTGATTTCCCTTCCAATAAGATGATACCATCTGTATTGGTAAATCCCAAAGTTGGTTCCTCAATTTGTTGGCCAACGTATTCTATTTGATATCATTTGTGACAGTTCCTTTGCAAGCGTGTTAGTATAGAACTGTTAAAAGAGGATTATACGTGTGACTTCGTGATGTAAGCTACTTTGATGTGATTGATTATGAACATGATCACTCGGGTCTCTATTCGAAGTAATTTGAACTGGTCAAGAGTAATTTCACTTGGGTGTACTTGACTGGGTAGCCAAAACAGATTGGTAATAATTTCATTAAGATATTATCGATTAGGTATGGATCGAGCAGAAAACTATCCGATATCCTTAACCAAAATGTGGGAACTTCCCCATATCAATTCATATACCAAATAAGAAGATAAATACAATTTATGTGTGGGGATATAAATTAATATACGCATTTGCAGGTCATTTACCAACGGTGCAGTTGATGTACGAGGGGTGAAAGAATGACGAGAAGACAAGTGGCACGTGTGTTCTCCTCTTGTGTTGCATTTTTATATATTAATATAAATGTTATATTTAAAAAAATTAAATTTATTATTTTAGGGCTCACGTGAAAGCGAAAAATTTTATGAACTTTTCGTAATTTATTGTAAAAATTATCAGGTGTAATTTGTTATGTGTTTAATAAAAAATAAAAAATTTCAATAATTTTTATAATTTTTAGTAACTTTTAGTTGTTTGGTAAAAAATTAAAAAAATTCTTAAGAATTTTTAGGATTTTTTGATTATTTGGTAAAAAAATTAAATAAATTTTCAAAAACTTTTAACAACTTTTGAAGTGTTATCGAATACCCAAAAAATAAAAATAATTAAAACAAATTTATTATTTTTTTTAGTTTCAAACGTGCCCTTAAAGTATTTAACATATAAAAAATAATGACTGTTAAACACAGAATCTTTTATATTTTGATAACATTGTTCATTAATTTAATATTCACGTGATGTTCATGCAATATCACATGGCATGTGTGTATAACGAAATGTTTTATTGTCTTATTTCATGTAAATATTTATACTAAAAAGTGATACGTGTGTGAGATAGAAAAAAGTTCTCATAAATTTTTGTTATGTTATTATTTTTAATTTTTCATATATTTTTAAATTATCAAACAAATTAATTAAAATTTTAAATTATCTCAAGTAATAAATAGGCTATCTTGTGACCCAATGAGAAGGAAGCACATCGTTTGATCAAAAAAAAAAATGAATATTTAACAGTTCTGAAATTTTACCCTTAAAAAATTGTAATTTAAATTTAGATAATTACTCTGATTGCGTAACAGGTAACCCTAACCAGAGCGAGGGCAACATAAAGGTATTAAAAATAGATCAATTACATAATAAAATCACAATCGTCCAAAAATATATTTTAACCATGTAATAAGGTATGTCTCGGACATTAATGAATTAATGCTTGAGGGAAATCACAACTAAGATTGTTGCCTAAACATTTAGACTTCGAGAGATAAAATCATGATTCAGTTGAATTGGAATTAATTAGTTAAAAATATATTGATTTTAACATATCTGATTACTTTAAGAGATAAGATGAAAAATGTATCTTTTTACAAATTCTTACATATCACAAAACCTTTGAGACCTATGTCATGCATATTAAATATGCCTCTTACTGCCATATTTAAATGAATGAATAAAGAGAAAAGCGACGATGGAAGAGAATTATAGTCAATTTAGGTATAGTTCGCCTAACTTTTGCATTTATAATAACCAAGGCTCTATGCATGATTGAGAAATCATACTCTCTCTCTCTAAAATTATAAGAGCTCCTTCATCTCTAACTTGATCATCGGAGAGTCTCTACTCAAATACCCCCATTCGACCAATTATTTCACACTTTTTTTACGTGGAAGCTCATATTTGGAAATGGAGATTTTGGTGGCGTGTTGAACATGTACAGAGTATTTCTATACCTCGTACATATAATAAAGATTAATTACCTTAAATATTTATAAAAACTCAAAGAAAAGTCATAAAATTAGCGAACGGAGTTTTTTTAAAAAATAAGTAAGAATCACCAACAAATTAAATTAACTATTGAAGGATATCAACCTACAAGTGGTTGATAAAAAAATAAAACAAAAAGATTTTTAAAAGCATTGAGTTCCTTGTGATTAATAACAAATTTAATTACTGAATGGTGGTGATTTAAATCAATCAACTTACAAGTGGTTGATAAATGAAAAAAAAATAAAATTTGGTGGTTAGTTTAACTTGAATTTTTTATTTAGAGGTCACTATTTCGAATCTTTTTAGAGTTACTTGAAAGTATATCTGATCTTAATTTCGGGGTCTCAGATTAATTATGGTAAGATATTGGAATTACTCTTTATGATTAACAACTCTAAATTGTAGTTTTATAAAGATTTATTATGTTTATTATATTTTTTATTGCAATTATGAAAACCTAAAAATGGCAATTTGCTAAAGCACGTTGGCCTAGTGTTCTTGGGTTTGTCGACGAAGAATTCACAAAACCGAAAACACTACAGCCCATGATGTTAGAGGCGGGTTTGTCAACTTGTGATATCTTAACCCTATACATGTGTATCGACCAGCCAAAGCTTGAGAGGAAATCTAAAAAATGTGGAATTATACTTCAAAGGAAAAAGACGACAAAAAAGCGTAGCAGCGGGGAACAATGAACTCGAAAGTTGAGATATCAACTTCAATTTTTGTTAGCCATGGCCGCCTTTTTGTAACTGAAATTTTTAAATTTTTTGACAAAAGGTATTAGATAGATTTTTTTTTTTGTGTGTTAGTAAATAAATAAAAATTTTAAATAATTTTTAGTAACTTTTAAATGTTTAATAAAAATTTTTGTAAATTTTGATTAGGTTAAAGTGAAATTTCAATTATTTTTACTTTTAAAAATATGTTAATTTATATTAAAGATAAATAGAGATATAATAAATTTTTTGTCATACTAAGGTTTACAACTGAACAACTAAATAAAGATAACAGTTAAAGACAAATAAATAATAAAAAATTTAAATAATATACATAATTTCAATATACCTTATTTATCTTTAATATAAATTTAATTATTTTTAAAAATAAAAATAATTAAAATTTTACTATATCTTTATTTATATTAATTATTATCTTTATTTAGTTTAATTTTTCTTTTTTTTTTCTTTTCTTTATCATTTAAAATTTTCTTTTTTTCATTCAATTCATCATTTAATATTTTTTAATTGACTATTTTATCTCACTTTAAAAGTGAAAAATAAATTTTAAAATTAAAGAGTTAGATTAAGCTCATAATTGAGCGGTTGAGATTTAATTTTACGCCCAAAATTTAAAAGCAACTTAGGCCGTTCAATCCAGTCGGCGGCCCATGGGCCATGAATCCGCGACGGCGAAATTGAAAAAAAATCGCATTTGCAGACAATTGCGACTCTTAAAAATACGAATCTCCGGGTAGTATCTACTCTCAACTCCACTCACTTTCTTCAATTCTCTCCTCTGCGGTAAGGACAGAGTCAGGGCACGGTGGTTAAGTGGGGTATCGAACACTTAACAAAAAATAACAATCAATTTATTTTTTAATTAAGAGTAGAAGAAAAATGATGTTATTTTTAGAGAGAAAATAAATTATTCTTGAGTATTAATTAGTGAATATTTCTAACAGTTAATGGTTCAAGCACTTAAATTTATTAGAGATCCCTTACTACAAAAAATATAATTATTATTAATTTTATTATTTATAAAATTTTATGTTATATACTAAATTTACTAATAGCATAAATAAAAATATACAATAATGTATTAAAAGATACACTTTATTTTACAAAAAATATCAAATTTGATTCTTTTAAACTTTTTATATGTTAAAAAATTTAAATTAACTTTAAAGTTTTAATAAAATTAAAATATCTTAATTTTTAAATAAAATTAAAATAATAAAAAAATATTTAATAATTTTATCTAAAAATTAAATTGAGGATATTGCCCTTGCCCAACGTAGGTCCGCCTGTCTGCGGCGGCGATTTACCTCTTCACACGCTCAACGGCTCAGATATCCCCTGGTTTTCAGTCCCTCCCTCACCCTGCCGCTGTAGAGAGAGATATCGCCGCCATGTCCGTCGTTAACCCCCTTCTTCCAACAATGCCCCTCCGCCTCCGTTTATTCTCTCTCTACTCTCTCTTCGCCCTCTCGCTTTTCGCCTCCTTGTCGCGTCTACGTGAAATTCACTATTTCTTGTTGTTCTCTCGCCGTCTCCGGTCACTTTGGTGAATGGAAACGTCGAAAAGCAAGCGGCTGAAAGGAACGAAATCCGTCTCGGCTTGCCCGTAAAGGTCGAATGGCGTCCAGACACTCTTGATCTCCTCAAGGTATACTTACAATGTGTATGTATGTCGAGGTTGTATACACTTACATGTGTTTGCGTCTTCTTGTGCTTGGACTTACGAATTTTGAGTTCTGTCCGCCATTGCATACACGAAAGTATCTTTTTATTTCGTTTGTGATTTTCGATTTGTTCAATCCATCCATGGCGATCTATTACTTACGTCGTTTTTCTTTTTGTTGATTTTGCAATAGGATTGTCAACTATCCGTGAGGCAGGTGAATCCTCGACAATACGTTGCTGAAATTCCTCAGGTGAGTGTTTTAGTTGATTGATGTTGTATATATCTCGTTTCCTAATTTGCAATTTGGGACCAAGAAGAAAAAAAGGCAAAATGAAATTGATACTAGGAGGTCTTAAGAAGTGGTTTTGAAATTTTTAATTGTTTTCATTTGGGACTTTTCAGTAGGATTGCATATGGAAATTGCCAACTGCAATTTAGTCTCTTGTGCATGTGTGCAATTATATTTATTTTTACACTGGTAATTAAAATGAATTTGTTTTTGTGCATACATGTGTATGTTTGAATGTGTCCGGTGTAGCACAAGCTTTTCTTTTAGATTAGTTTGTTGTTTTGTATCTGAATTGCTGCATAATCTCGAACCCATTCAGCTATAATATATACATATATAAATGAGCTGTCTAGTAGAAAACATGATACGTTACTGATAGTATGAAGTCATCCGTACCTGGAAATTATAATTTAGTAATATTATGAATCTTCAATAGTTATATGGTTTTAAACATTCCGGAAATTGTATTTAAAGCACCTGAACTCCTGCAGGGCAGATCCTTCAATTATTTAGTTTGTTTTTCCGAAACTATAAATTACTCTTTAGTGGAAAAACAATAATGAGCATGATATATTGACCATTGCATATGGGCGTTGTTAGGAATAGTTTAATATGTTGACATTGAATTTACGTGCAAAGTGATATTTGTTCTTATGAGCTTCTGGTTTGTTAAAACCCCCACGAGTTCCATCGTTGTTTATTCATGGTTAATTGTTTTTCTGTTTCTCTACTTATGCACATTACATAATATATCTTCCCAATGTTTCCATATGGATTTTGCTTTTGTAGATGTTTTTGGTACAAATTTAGCTGTCAACACAAATAATTTGGAACCTATTTGGCCTAAAAAAGAAGGTCAAAATTAGTCTGCTAAAAGTTTGGTTTGAGGATCAATAATTTTCCATCAGGCTATTTTGGAGAAGATTATTGACCATTTGTAATTCCCTGAATAATTCTTTGTTGGTGTTGGTAGGAAAATTTCGGCTCTTCATACTGTTTTCTGTTTTATCTCATCTACTTGTTCACATTTTGCGAATTGCAGTTCATAAACTATACAAAAGTCAGGGTACTTGTTTGCATGCATAAACTTTAAAATTATATCTCTTATAATGTTGTCTCATGCAAGCTATATATGTGTATTTTTATATCAGTAAAAGAATTTTATTAATGACAAGAAGAATCTGACGCATTAAGGAAATGCGAAAACAAAAACCTATGAACCGTACTAGGGAGTCATATTCTTAAAAACCTATCAACCATACTAGGGCATCATATTCTCAACAAAGTTCAAAAACGAATTCAAGTCTGGATTTATACCCCCACCAACCAACTATAATTGAGACAAAAAGTAATTCTTCACTCTATGTAACAGAAATTCAATCCCATGGAAAATTATGCTGTTCCTTTCTTTGCAAACCAGCCAAGTCAAACAAAAAGGGGCCAATGTCCAACCTTTTAGCGTTCTTATTAGTGATTCCCTATCTTGTAATCCTGCCAAGAGTTGAAAAGGCCTATTGTGTCCTTTGGCCGCACCTAGTAGACCCCAAAGCTGTGATACTTTGTCCATTTTTAGCAGTTATTGTTATCCATCCCTTATTTGCTGAAAACTGTGTGCGTGAAACTTCATTATATTCCTCCCTTGGTTCGATAAAGTTTTCAGTTTGACTATTTCGTAGTTACACTTGAAACACATTATGGTGTAACACATTTTTTCCTTTAAATTATTATTATTTTTTTCAATCACTTGTTTTATGGATTATTTTTTGACTCCTGAACACTTTATATATTGGTAATTGTAGATAATGGATATGCTTATGTGTTGTGAGTTGGACATGACTTGTTTTGTTGCAGCTCTCAAACCTGGAGGTTTGGTTTCAGCGGCCAAAGGACATTGTACGCAAATTAGTATCAGGAGATCTTGACCTAGGTATTGTGGGTCTTGATACAGTTGGCGAATATGGGCAGGTAATAATTGTACAACTAGTTTTTTTTATTCACTTAAACTAGAAGTCATACTTTTGAAAAGTAAATAGTTTACTTGTGCTCCAGTATTTTTTCTTTTGATAAGTAAAAAAATTATATTAGAAGAAGAGAAAATAGCATCCGGAGGATGTCTTACAAGAATGGGAGGTCAATAACTAAAGGGCCCTCAATAAAACTAACAAAAGATTCTATATCCGGATCTTTATTCTCGTACACCCAACACAATTGAGGCCCCTCCCCCCCCCAAAAAAAAGCATCATTAATTCTGTAGGTAGACAGTTCCTTACCTTGGAATATCCTATGATTTCACACCATCCTTTGATTCTCCCTTAATTTGGTGCGCCACCACAAGCATAAAAGGCCTAATGCTCATGTTTCAGTAGTCATTTTTTTTTATAATTGAGAATGAATATCCCTTTTGCATGCTGAGTCGTGTTATCATGTTCCAAGTGGATAACACATGTTTATTCTCTTTATACAATATCCAAAGTTGTTGATGCAATACAAGACTTTTTTATGTGGTTACTGCTATATTACTATATTATTGTACTGAACTATGTTGATTGCAATTATGAAAGAGTCATACAAACTATAACCATGGAAGAGTGTAAATGCGACTCCTTTTTATCTGCAAACTTTCATTCACGAGCATGAACTCATGGGAAACCTACCTCTACTTAGCAAAAAGATAACAAAAAAATAAAAAATAAAAAAAAGATAAATAAAATTCACTTTGGAATTGATCACTTAGCAGAAAGATAACCAAAAATAAATATAAAATAATAATAAATAAATAAAATAAAAAAATAAATAAAAAAAATTCACTTTGGAATTGATCATCTCCAGTATTTGCTTACCTCAGTTAGCGTTGTTCTTCCATACCTTGAATGCTAGGCCTAAAAAACACATCATCATGACTTGCTTTTTGGAGGAGAAGAGAACAATTCATACTGTGGAGAGTGGAGTTCCAATCTGTTGCATTTGCTTAACTTGCCTTGAAACATTTATTATCATTTTAACTTTGATTCCAAGTCTAAACAAAAGTACACCCAATGAGTACAAAAATAGCAAAGTGCATGGCAAGTTGACCCCTTCTCTCTCTCTCTCTCTCTCTCTCCCCCTCCCTCCCTCTCTTTTGGGAGGGGGGTGGGTGTGGGGTTTCCTAGAATCCTCTGGTTGATTATCAGCACTACATTATTCTTTATTGGGGTGTCTATGTGGAACGTCAAAGAATGGAATGACAAATTGGAGACGAGACATGCAGATGCAATATTCAACCATTTTTTTGTCCTGTGGTTGTACTGCTTGTATTCCCCCCTTCCCCTTTATCCTGAGGAAAAATTATCTTTAGCCAACTGATGCTTATCATTACTGTTCATCACTATTCATCTTGATCCTATTAATTTTCTTGTGCACTTATTTGCATTATATATTGTGATTTTTTAAGTACGTAGCATTTAAAGTTATATCATTTGAATTAATTTTTGTAGGGGGATGAAGATCTAATTCTTGTTCATGATGCACTTGAGTTTGGAGAATGCCGTTTATCCTTGGCAGTAAGTCATTGTTCTCTTGTAAATCATGGTGAAGTGGCAAACTGCTTGTCCCATGATTGTTAAAGTTGAATGTGTAATAAATTTTTTAATTTTTGTCAGATACCCAAATATGGGATTTTTGAGAATATAAATTCACTGAAGGAACTAGCGCAAATGCCTCAATGGACAGATGAAAAACCTCTCAGAGTTGCCACTGGTTTCACTTACGTATGTTTGTTTTTCTGTTTATCCTATCGTCTTTTGTTTGATAAATTTTTCTCTAAACCATTTTTCTGGGTTCAGTTTGGATTTAGGCTCTATTCATTTTTGTGCACAGCTGGGTCCTAAATTTATGATGGAAAATGGACTGAAGCATGTTATCTTTTCAACTGCTGATGGAGCATTAGAGGCAGCTCCTGCGGTAAGAGTTTCTCCTTTCCATATGGTTAACACTTGATTTAGTTATACTATTTCTTCAGGAGTATTTTTACCATGATTCTTGCCATCCCTGCCTGGCGGTGGAGGGACTGTGCTTTTCATGAAGATTTGGATTGTTAATTTCATTTATCTTCACGTGCATGATATTAATTTATCAATATTCCTTGTATCTTTTTTCTAATAGACTGTGTGTGTGTGTATGTGTTGCTTGTTATATTTATCTCTAGTTTTGCACATCACTTTTCTGCACTGAAGAAATTGAAAATGCATGCTCATTGCAATTCGGCATTTTTTAGAGCATCTGATTTGGAGGATCTTCTTACAGGTCCCTGTAAATGTTTTGACCTTTGTAAGGAATTTGATAGCGGGACAGTTCACAGTTGTTTGACAAATTTAGTTATGTATATATTTTTTCTTACATTGAAGTTCAGATTTATTTACTAGGTAGGCATACAATAGATGCCATAGGAGGTTTGCTCTGACCTTTTCGTGAATCATGCATACAGGAAAAAAATGATCATAGAGGACCAGAAAAAATTCGAAGTTCCCTTGGAGAATTTGTGACATTTGAACCTCTTTGTTAAGAGAAAATAAGTCAAGCTAAATAATAATATTGCCCTTCTCCCTGATAACTCAAGCTTTTAAGTTTGATGGTGGCTAATAGTCACACGTGTTCAAATTTTATCGCCCCCACTCCCAAAAAAAAAAAAAAAAAAAAAATTCAATAGTTACACGTGTTCGGCCCCTTCAAAAAAAGTCAGTCTTGCCAAATGTGAAGGGTAGTGCTAAGAGAAAATAAGTCAATATAAATAATAATGTTGCCTCTCTACCTCATAATTTGAACTTTTAGGTGAGATGATAGCTAACAATCTAACTTCTTTGTAATATTGTGGATGATGAATTACAAGAAACAGTGAGAATGCTTTTCTATGTGCAATATATTATGTTATTTTGCCTAGTTTGGATTGTTTGGTTTGAGGCATTTCTCTAGCATTCTTTTTTTAATTTTTGCAAACTGACTTAATGGTGAATGCTTCTATCACTTGCAATAGGGTTACATCCGTCCTTTCCATCAGATTCAATTGAACCCCCCAAAACAAATCTGCTCAGTAAATATCAAAATTTAAATATATCAGAGAATCAATTTTATATTATAGGTCTTCCATTTTCTTTATCCCTTGCCAACCATGGAATTTTTTAGTGGAAGACCAATTATTGTGTTCAACGACCGTAGAGGTGATTTTACTGTTAGATGATTGGCGGTGGTAGCGAGGCCTGATTATGGTCATCGGTTGATAGAGATCACATCCTTGCTAGTGCCAATGCCATTGCTACAAGAAACAATTCGGCCATACACGTGACATTATTTTCCTTTGTCCATTAGTGGTGAAAGTTACCATCAGTGTAAAATAGGGTATGCTAACCTTACTTATGCCAATTAGATTGTGTTTGGAGAAATTTACTACAACTCCTTTTCAGTCCGAAACAACTTCCTTACCACTTTTGGTAATTTTGAGATGTTTAGTGAAATCTTAGGGAAGCACTTCCACTGGTAATTGACCCTATGGAAGTCTTCATGGTGAAACTACTAGGGGTAACGGTTCAAATCACTTCCAATAAAACCAATCTATAAAATTTTAAAACTCAAATTTATCTCTATAAAATATATATATATATATTTTACCTTCCTTCCCCTTGTATGTATATATATTTTCGAATCAAACTAGTATAATCCATTGAATGATGGGAAGCCCTTGATCATATTTTGTTTATTGTTCTTGATCTAAGGAGATATGCAATTTAATTCTTGTGTGTTTTGGAATGTAGTTAGTCTTTCCAATGATTGATAACAATTGTTTGAAGTATGGTGGGGTAGTAAGTTATCAAAAAGGAAGGAGAAGGTTGGAGATTTGCACAATTCTGTTTATCGTGGTTAACATGTGGAGAGAGGGACAAGAAAACTTAAAAAAAAAAATGAATTTCCATTGTATAGATTGAAAGGCATTCTTATGTCTTCAATGTGTAGGTAGTTATCCCTTGTGGAAGGGGGGTTATAGATCAGAACTTTCTGAGTTTTTTTAATTGAGGTTATGTAGCCATAAATATTGGTTCTTTTTTCTTTCCTTTTTTTGTAATTGGGTAACATTTCCTTGATGCCTTTTTAATGAGTGTTATGTTTACCTGAAAATAAAAAATTCAAACTAATGTAATCCACCATTCATCTATATTTATTACATCGACCTCCCTTTGATGAAAAGTGAGACAATGGTCCAAACGTTTTTTAAAATTACACTACACTCCCCTGCTTTTTACTTTTGGTATTAAAAATTCACCCTTTCCTTTAAGTTGCTGTTAGAACATTTAACAATATCGTTTAAATAATTTCTAAATTGCCTAAAATGCCCGTAAATATATTAAAGAGACTAAAATGGCCTTGGGTTCACTAATAAAATTACCAAATTAACCACCATACAAAAAGTTGCAGATGTATAACTTTTTATATTTTTTTCTCTGTTATCTTCCCTCTCTCATCCCATTTATGTCTTCTTTTGACCGATTAACTCCCAAATTAACCAATTGAACTAGTCCTTCATCATTCATAGCCACTCTAAAAACTATAAAACCAATTGTGTTTGACCATGGCCTAGATCTATGACACCAAAGCCATATCTCTCTGCAACAACTTATTTACTCCATTGAAGGATCCTACATATCCTTTATGGCCCATGGGGATGGCATGATTTTTCTTGAAATTACAACCACCCTAACCTCGTCTGCCATCAACTCTATCTAATGAAGAATAGAAAAGTTGGCATAGGAGGGATGGGCCATAGTTACCTAATTTGTTAACCCCCCCTCTGGCCCTGGAATCAGATTGCGCGACCTCAAATAGGGTGCGTTCACGATCCAAATCACAAATATTGACGATCCACTTTCACAAAAGAAGAATGAGTACCTGATATGAGAAGGAAACAATGTTTTGATTTGAAATTACTGTTGTCGCTGTCACAGTCGGCCCTTATCGGAGTTGGTCCAACAAAGGACTCTATAACTTCCTTTGATATTTAGGTTAAGATTTGGTCCAACTTTACAACTTTCTTCCTTTCATTTTTTTAAGTCAGGATAAATAATTTGTGTTTTTTTGTTCCAACCAAAAAAAAAATAAAAAAAAAATCTACCAATTTCTTTTGCCTTTTCAAATCAAAACAAAAGACTTTGTAACTTCCTAATATATATCTGCAACTTCCTTTGATATTTAGGTCAAGATTTGGTCCAACAAAAGACTCTACAACTTTCTTTCTTTCATTTTTGCAAGTTAGGATAACTAATTTGTATTTTTTTTATTCCAACCGAAAAGGACTCTACGAATTTTCTTTGCTTTTTCAAACCAAAAAGGACTCTACTGTTAAACACTTTGTACATATTTTATAATACACATAATGCATATTGCATATATTACTACATATTGAACCAAATAAATATTTAAAGCGAATTGCGATCTAAAATAGTGTTCTAGCTAAGTATATTCCCACCATACCTACCAAAGTACCGTACCCTGAATCCGTACTCATGTCATCTACCAGATCGACCTGCGAACCTGGTAATTATGGGATGGGCTTTTGATGGTGTCACCACATTATGGAGTCAAATCCTTGGTTATATATATACACACATAATATTACACATACAAATGGCGAAATGGATTTCTTGAGTTTGATGCGTTCAACAAGTTTTTTGTGGGTTTTGATTGGAGGCTAAAAAGCATCAAATTCTGTTTTGATGTTTATTTTATTTTTTATTCTGCAATAGCAGTTATTATTATCTTTTTTGGTATGTATTTTTCAATACTAGTTATTAAGACCTTGGATCATAAATTGATTTATTTTAAATTTTTTATATGTTTATTATGCTTATACAACATCATATACACATATTTTTGTTTCTTTGGTGGTGAATTTTTGGGTGTTATTTTATTTTATTTTATTTTGGAGTTTTAGAAATTGGGTTGAGAAGAGTTGTAAATTTAGAAGTAGAAAGGCCTGCTGGTAGGATATAGCCAGATATGGAGGAGGATTGATGTTCTGCAAAATTTTTGGGATGAAGATAGAGGTGATTCAGGGGGTGTTTGGAAGTTCAAAAAAACTCAAGTTTTGGTAGTTTTTTGGGTGTTTGTTTTTTTGCCATTCTTTTGTGTGTTTGGTTGAACCAAGTGGAATTTTTAGTATTTTTTAGTAACTTTTGGGTGTTTGGTAAATTTTTTACTGTAGCAAAGTAAAAAAGTGGTAACTTTTGAGTGTTTGGTATGTTTTTTTACTGTAGCAAATCAAAAAAGTTGTAATTATGGAGCGTACTTTTTACTGTAGCAAATCAAAAAAGTGAAAAAATTTGTGATTTTGCCAAACACACCAAAAGTAACTTTTGGTATTTTTTTGCTAATATTTGAGTTGCCAAACGGGCTCTCAGTGTGGGCGATTCATTACAATGGAATTTATTCTAATTCATCACGTGCAACATTTAACCTTTTTAAGATTGTTGCTTGTGTATAATTTTCGGCTCTGGCCTTTGTTACTGGCTCCTTTGTTTGGTAACTTCTCACTTAGACTATAACAGGATAACTAATCACTGAATATATATTATTTTCCTTCTGCTAATTCCTTGTGGTATTAATATTAGCTGCATGGTTTCTTGTTAATCTAGATGGGAATAGCTGATGCTATTGTGGACCTTGTGAGTAGTGGAACCACATTGAGAGAGAACAATTTAAAAGAAATTGAAGGCGGAGTTATCTTGCAAAGTGAGGTAAACTCTCTTTTGACTAAAACCACCCATGCCAAACGGCTAGAGAATTTATCAGAAGAGGGTGTTTGGCCAATTAATTTCAAATACTTCTGCTTTATCTTACCTTGTCTTCAGGCTGTACTTGTTGCTAGCAGAAAGTCATTGACTCAACGGAAAGGTGCATTGGACATCACCCACGAAATTCTTGAAAGATTGGAAGCTCATTTGAGGGCAGTTGGACAATTCACGGTGCGCAGAATTTGTTTGTTTTTATTTTATGGTTGCGGTTTCCCATACATCTGTCCTCTCACACTATTTATGGTAGGTTACTGCAAACATGAGGGGGAGCAGTGCAGAAGAGGTGGCAGAGCGAGTACTGAGCCAACCGTCATTATCGGGGCTGCAGGTGAATCCCTCTTTCTAAAGCACATAAATTTTGTAACTCTTTGTCATGTTATCCAAGTCACTAGTTAACTCCGAATGGAAGCAGTGCTTCCTTGGGCTTTAAGTTTTTATCAGTTTCAAGAGCTGCCTTAAATGCTTCCCATGTTTATGCATGCAGGGCCCCACTGTGAGTCCAGTTTTTTGCAAACGTGACGGGAGGGTAGCAGCAGACTACTATGCCATAGTCATATGTGTACCCAAAAAGCTGCTTTACAAGTCCGTTCAACAGCTTAGAGCGGTGAGAAACTTCTTTCCTCGCTCCATATAATATAATTGTGAGAATAGAAATATTTTTTACATGGAGATGGATGCTTCAAAATTCCGGATTAATCTTTTATTTTTTCCCCTTTGCTTCATCCTTTTTGTCAAGCACCCCACATGTTAGAGTTTTCATTTGATTTTGTATCGGGATTTTATTTGGTTCCGTTATAATAACGCCTTTGCCTCCGTGGAACTTCATTGTTTGAATATTGTCTAGTGCAGATAGGTGGCAGTGGAGTTTTGATTTCACCTCTGACCTACATTTTTGATGAAGAAACTCCAAGATGGCGCGAACTTCTTTCAAAACTGGGGCTTTAGTGATCTTTTTGTCAAGTGCTTGCAAGCGTTCTGGGAGACTGTAGTGTAAAAGTATTTATGGGCGGGAGATTGGTCAGACCTTTTCGGCAGCATCTCAAGAAGTCAGAAAAATTTTGTGGGTGTTTGTTTTTTTTTTTTTTTTTTTGGGGTTGGGGTTCTGGGTTTAGGCTCAATATTGCTTGTTGTGTGTGCACCTTTTGTCTGTTAATTTAAATTTGTTTCGAGTGTTCTTTGTCTCTTCCCCGTCAGCCAATCGGCCTCCTTTTATGAATTTGTAACCTTAGTATTTTTGTTATCAGATTTTCCATAATAATAGACAATTTGATTTTAGGAAAAATCTGTAATTTCCCCCCGGGGGTTCTCTCTCTCTCTCCATGGCGGGAATGGTTTTCCTTTTTTGGGTTCAAGATTAAGTAAATGTTGTTCAAAAATATAATTTACTGTTAATGAAAATGTATTATGAAATTGAGTTTTTAAGATTTCCCTACTTGCCAGACTCGAGGAGTATACGCATTTTGAAAATACATAACCAAACCAAACCAAGTCTTTTCTCACTAGGTGGGGTCGGCTATATGGATTTGTCGATGCTAATTAGATCTGTTTAGGGTATGTCTTCTGATAAATCTAGGTAGGTCAGGTCATGTTTAATGGTTTCTTTTCAACTTTTCTTGGGTCTTCCTCTATCTCTCATACTCTTGGCAATCTCTATAATTTCACATCTTCTAACAGGTGCCTCTGTTGGACGCTTTCTAACATGGCCAAACCATCTTAATCGGTTTTTTCTCATTTTATCTTTAATCGGTGCTATTCCTACTTTGTCCCTAATCTCCTCGTTCTTAATTATATCTTTTCTTGTAATCCTGCATATCCACCTTAATATCATCATCTCCGTAACTGCCATCTTTTGACCATGATTATGCTTTACTGCCCAACACTCTGATCCATATAGTAGCGCTGGTCTAACCGATACCTTATAATATTTCCCTTTCACCTTGAGGGGGATTTTTCTGTCGCACAAAACCCCTGAAGCACTCCTTCATTTGATTCATTCAGCTTGAATCATGTGACGTACATCAGTATCAATCCTTCCATCTTGTTGCACCATATATCCAAGGTACCTAAATTTATTTTTCTCTACAATCTTTTGTGTGCCTAAACTTACTTCTATACTATCCGTTATTCTACTTTGACTAAACTTACATTCCATATATTCCGTCTTGCATCGGTTTAGTCTAAACCCTTTTGTCTCTAACGTAACCCGTCACAATTCTAGTTTAGCATTCACTCATTCTCTCGTCTCATCTACTAAAACAATATCATCTGCAAATAGCATACACCACGGCACTTCATCCTGAATATGTCTTGTAATCTCATCCATAACTAAAGCAAACAAGTACGGGCTTAACGCTAAGCCTTGATGTAAACCAATCGTGATAGGAAACTCATTAGTCTCTCCACCAGTCGTCCGTATAGATGTCATGGCTCTATCATACATGTCTTTTATCGCCTCAATATATGCGACACACGCTCCTTTCTTTTCCAATACTCTTCATAGAATCTCCCTAGGAACCCGATCATATGCCTTCTCTAAATCGATGAACACCATATGTAAATCTTTTTTACCTTCTCTATACTGTTCCATTAACCTCCTCAAGAGAAAGATAGCTTTCATGGTTGATCTTCCAGGCATGAAACCAAATTGGTTCTTTAAAACGTTTGTTGTCCTTCTTAATCTTCTCTCAATAATTCTCTCCCATAATTTCATCGTATGGCTCATTAATTTAATCCCGCGGTAGTTCGCACAGTTCTGAATATCTCATTTGTTCTTGTATATGGGTATAAGGATACTTTTCCTCCATGCATCAGGCATCTTCTTGCTCTTTAGCACTACATTAAAAAATTTTGTCAACCAACTTATGCCATCCTCTCCTAAGCACCTCCAAACCTCAATAGGGATAACATCTGGCCCAACCGCTTTTCCATTCTTCATCATTTTTAATACTTCTTTTACTTCTTCCCTACTGATTCTCCTGTAAAACATAAAATTTAATTCTTCCCTAAAAGTGGTAAACTGCCTCAAATGCATGTCACTACTACTGCTTTCGTTAAATAACTTGTAGAAGTAGCTCTTCCAACGCTCTTTTATCTCCTCTTCCTTTACTAATACTTTTTCATCCTCATATTTAGATAAAATAAAAAACGTAAATTCATGATATGTTTTTAGCCAATTAAAAAAAGTATTAAAGACGTGTTTTGGAAATGCCTTTTAAAGTTTCAAATTTTACATATATAATCTTTTATTTTATGATACTATATGCATGCAAAATGTATTGAGGATACTAAAAGAATTCTTGTCTTTACAGTCGTGGTGCATTGTTAAATAATTTTTCTTGAACAAAATTAATTTTTTTCTCTTCTAATAACATAACACACAAAAAAAAAAAAAAAAAAAAAACTGGGAATTCAATGCAATGTGTGTTGCAAGAGGAGCTGCATTCTGGGTTATTTTTCTTTAATTTGAAATTAGATATTTTAAATTGATAAAAAATAATACAGATACATTGATTAAGGTTGACTAATTTGTATTTTTGAATCATTAAAAATAATTCTTGTACCATTTTATTATTATTGATGAAGAGTAATAGCATTAAATTTTGTTTGGATAATTAAATATTTTAAATCAATGAATTTAAAATTAAATAATATTAAAATATAAGTGAGAAGGTTAATTTATGCAACAATGCATAGAATTTTTTAATAATTTCATATCTATTTTTTTCATACAAAATTTTTTTAATTTAAAATTCTATATTTGTAAATCGAATTTACTATTAATCATGTATTATTTATCTCTTAATAAAATTTATTGATAAAAAAATTATATGTTTTAATATGTTTTTATGCGTTTTTATTTTTATTTATATTTATTTTATAAAAAATAAAAATATTAAAAAAATTAAAGAATATTTAAAAATTAAGCTGGGGGCGGCAGTCAGGGTTGATTTCGGTGACCCTGGACTGATCGGACCCACTGGCGGGTCGAGAGCAGGACAAGGGCGGGTCACTCAAACCCGGCCCGATACAGTAACATATTCAGCCGAATCCCTCCTAAAACCTGCGAGTCCAAAAACCCTAGGTTTGTTTGTCGGCCTTCCCTCCCATATTCCAGTGTCTGCACTTCCGGAGAGAGACGAGGAGAGAAGAATGACAGTAAGGAAGCAGAAAGAGATGAAGCAGAAAAAGAAAGAGGAGGCTTTATCAAACACAGAATTACACGAAGAAAAAGAAGAGAAAGAACAAGAGGAAGCAGAGGAAGAAGCTCAGGAAATTCCTTCTGGCTCCGATTATGACGATGATGATGAGGTACTTAAACAAAATTTCATCTCCGGCGACTCGGAAGATGTTGGAATTTTGAAAAAGAAAAAACTGCGCCCAACGGAGCCTAAGGTATAGTTATCTGGCTTAGGCTCGGTTGAGGCCATGACGTTCTATTTTCTCTTTTGAATCAAAAACTTTGTGAAACACCGTCTTGAATTCAGTATGTTCTACTTTGTCACTTGTCTATATGTACACGCTTGTTTAACTATAGCTGCAAATATTGAATTACTTAAATGATGCGTCTGAAAATTTACAATAATTTGAAGTTAGTAAACCTGCTAACCTTTTTCCCCAAGTTTTCTTGTTTTTGTTTTCAAAATTTTGAAATTTGAGAAAAAGAAAACACTTTTGATATAATTAAAAAAAATGGTTTTCAAAATTTGTGAAAGGAAGTGTTTGTACTCGTTTCAAAGACATGGTTTTTCACTTCTTTTCATTATCACCCACCCCACCGCTCCAATCAGTATCACTTACCCCCGCCTCTAATATTTCTCGCCTTTTGTTTTTATTTGTTTTCACGACATTTGTAAACAACAAACACCTTTTCCTTTTTCTTTGCAAGGGAAAAAAAATGAAAAAGGAAACAAAGCACATAAGAAAGGAAAAAAAAATCTGAGAACTGGGCCTGTTACCAAATACCAACCTTTTTCCAATTGGTTTTCTTGTTTTTGATCTATGTTCAATATTTGGTTTACATGGTTCCAGTATTTGGCCGAGGACAATGGCACATTGACAGAATCAGGATCAGAACAGGGTGAACTCTCAGAAGATGAGGTACATGGTAATTCCACCATTTTTAAATACTATATAAAAATTTGTTCTTCTCTATATTTTGATATTCTCAACCTGATCGAATTGATCAGGTCATGTAGGAACAAGGTTCAAGTCTACTGGTTCTGTTAAGATGCCTTAGTTGCATACATCTATTATCTTCTAATATTTTGATATTCTCAACCTTTATATTTTTGGGTTTCTACTTTTAATTTTTGGTGCTTAGCTGTAATGTTTTATAATTTCAATGGTAATTACTTTAGGAGATAGCTAATACAAGCAGTGATGATAGCTCAACCCATGAGAATGGTGATCATGGTGGTTCTGATGATGAGCTTGGTCAACAAGATCGAGATGATGATCACATTCAACAAGATCAAAATGAAAGTGATGAAGACCATCAAGGAGGTGAAGAGAGCGATTCATCTGAAGATGAGGTATGTTGTATTTTATGTATCTTTTAGAACGAGAAGTATTAACTCAATTTCAGAGATCCAATAAGAAAGCTAGATAAACCTTAGTTTCATTCTTTTTAGTAAGCATTGCAATTCAAATTCCTAAATGAGATACTATGCTTTTGAAAGAGCCAGATAAACCTTAGTTTCATTCTTCTTTTTAGTAAGCATTGCAATTCAAATTCCTAAATGAGATACTATGCTTTTGAAAGAGCTAGTAGCACAACCATGTACATGCTTTCTCGCTTCTTAAGAGAGCGGGGAGATAGTAGTGTTTGAAATTTGCTACTTTATCCATGCATAGCAAGCTCATATTGTTAATTTGTTATTGCTGTGTGATGATAATTTAGCTTTCTTCCTTTCGGTTTAATATTGCATCTTCTTTTCCCAAAATAGGTTGCTCCTCGTAATACGATTGGGGATGTTCCCCTAGAGTGGTACAGGGATGAAGAACATATTGGATATGACGTCACTGGGAAGAAGATTAAGAAAAAAGAGAGACAAGATAAATTGGATTCATTTCTTGCCAGTGCCGATGACTCAAAAAATTGGTGAGTTATCAATTGTGATTGCAATGAAATTTGAAGTTCCACATGCAATAAGGAATTATTGTGTTTCGTTTTATGCTATCTGGAATTTTGGGCTTTTTTGATATGAAAATGGCATGAACATCTTTAAATTTCTATGCTGTTGCGCAACATTACTGATGGACTTTGACATTCTTCAACTGCTTGAGGGACATGGGGTCTTTTTAGATTCATTTTTTTTTCATTTTTATGTTTATTCTATCAGGCGCAAAATCTTTGACGAGTATAATGATGAGGAAGTGGAGTTGACAAAGCATGAGACTAAACTTATACGTAGATTGCTTAAAGGACAGGCACCTCATGCTGATTTTGATCCATACGCGGTCAGTGATATCAGTCATTTTGTGATTAACTTTTTCTATGGTTCTCGTGTGCCATATATTTTTTTTCAATAGACAATATGAAATATCATCTTCCCTATGTTAAGTGCACCTTGTTTTCTTCTCAGAGAAGTTTCTAATATTCCATATGTTCTGAAAACAGCCTTATGTTGATTGGTTCGCCTGGGAAGATTCTAAGCATCCACTTTCAAGTGCACCAGAACCTAAGAGGCGGTTCATTCCATCCAAGTGGGAGAGTAAAAAGGTGAATATTTTTGGACATAATTACTTTTTTTATTATGTGAGTTGCACGGCCCGTTAGTTTCATGTCAATATTTTCAAGTATATGGATTCCCTGCAAAGCCTCTTTTATTCAATTACATTTTATAGTTTCCAATCTGTATTCTAATCTGGTTTGAACTTTTTTTTTTCTCCCCAGAACTATTGCAGTTCCTAGAATAGTTAATTAGTAATGTTTACAAATCCATTTGGGATTTATTAACATCAAGTCAAGGTCATTCCTGGACGATTTGGACTAGCAGAGTTACAATGACAATGCAATGACTCCTTGTCAGATTTAATGAGTTTCTTTAGTAATTATATTTAGTATCTTTGTTAATAGATTTGTGGAAATTCTCAAAGATGCATTCTTGTGGCTAGGTCTTGAATTGAATCGATAGTGCATTAGTGCTGATTTTTTTAAATTGACTATTGGAGGCTAGTTACTATATTTGGTTACATATGATTCCAATATTAAAATTTGTGATTTCTTATAAATCTATAGGTTGTTGAGTATGTGAGGGCAATTCGGAAGGGATGGATAAAATTTGATAAACCAAAAGAAGAGCCAAGGTTCTACAACTTGTGGGGAGATGATTCTAGCTCAACTGAAAAGACTGGTCATGGATTGGCTTATATTCCTGCGCCGAAGCCAAAGTTGCCAGGTATCTTCTGTTGGTTTGAGAATAATCATGACCGGAAATTCATTTGTTTTCTTGTTTGAAGTAACACATTAATTTGTATTTTGCATTTAGGGCATGAGGAGTCCTATAATCCCTCTTTAGAATATATACCAACCCAAGAAGAGATCAATTCTTATCAGCTTATGTTTGAGGAGGACCGACCTAAATTTATTCCAAAAAGGTACCGTGCATATCATTTTCATTGTTTACTTTTTGCTTATTTGCTTCTAATGCTTAATGGTTGAACAATGTCCTGATCTAGTTTCATTTATTCAGGTTTATGTCTTTGAGAGGTGTCCCAGCATATGAGAAAGCTGTCAATGAATCCTTTGAGCGCTGTTTGGACCTATATTTGTGCCCTAGAGCCCGGAAAAAAAGAGTGAGGGCATATTATTGTTGCTTTGCGTTTCAAATTTGGTGGTACTTCCTTAGAGTTTGTAAGTCTGATTCTTTTGCTTCTATTCCGGTATAATATAATCATAATTGCTCCTTGTTTTTTCAGATTAATATTGATCCTGAGTCCTTAAAGCCAAAGCTACCAAGTCGTAAAGATCTTAAGCCTTATCCAACAACATGTTATATTGAGTATAGAGGCCACAAGGGCGCAGTTATGTCAATTTCTACCGAAGCTTCTGGGCAGTGGATTGCTTCTGGTTTGGATGCCTTTCATCGATTTATGTTGAATCTTTAGTGTCAGAAAAAAAGAATTTTTTTTTTTTTAACTGTCTCTTACGTTCTGCATAGGATCAAATGACGGAACTGTGCGCATATGGGAGGTTGAAACTGGAAGATGTCTTAGAATCTGGGAACTTGGTGAAGCTGTCCAGCATGTAGCATGGAATCCTTTGCCTGACCTTCCTATTTTGGCAGTTTCTGCGTAAGACTAAATGAACTTCTAAATATCCCTGCTCTTGCCTCTTGAGTGTGGGCATCTCACTGAATGCTGATCGGCCATATAATTTAACTACCACTAATTTTGCAGGGGACAAGATGTTTTTTTGTTAAACACCGGCTTTGGCAATGATGAAGAACAGAAAAGGGTTAAAGAACTTCTCCTTGTTGAGAAACCCAAGGGACCAGATGACTCTGGTAAGTTAGAATTACCTATCATTTTGGATGGTTATATATGCAACAACCATTGTTTGACCTCTCCATATATTCCTATATAGGTAACACTGCATCTGTTGTGAGCTGGACTCAAGATGATATACATGAGGGAGTCAGGTTAAAGCATTTTAAGGTACTTCTATTTGTCAGTCTTTCTTTTGTAGTTGGACTTGTCTGATGTACATGTTACATGGATCTCAAGATCATAAGGCCAGCCTTGGTTCTAAGAATTTAATTCCTTGTTTTTTTTTTGTGATCTTGCAGACTGTGTCTTCAGTAGAATGGCATCGCAAAGGAGATTACTTTTCCACGGTTATGCCATCAGATATCCTTTCGCCTACTATATTGAGTTATTATTTGTTGACTTGCTGACAGGCGTTAATTTAATGGTCTTTCCATTGTTAAACAAAAGTGGCTGTGTGGATATTTCAAGTGCTTTGATGTTGCCTTCTTGTGGACTTGTGATTTTATTCCTTTTTTGGATAACTAAAATGCTGTTTCCCCCTGTTTTCATCTTGTTAATTTTTTAGACTTCGTTTCCTTTATATTCCTTTTTTAGTGTTATTTACTTGAGGGTCCCTCCTTTTGTTGGTTGAGAAAAAGGAGCCCCATCTATGGAAACTGGGCCAGAACATGAATTTATTATCATGAAAAAAAAGGGGGGGGTGTCCTGATACATATTCAGCTTTCAGAGCACTTATTATGGAAGTCTACCAATAATGGTGAACCTTGGACCACATAATTACTGAGTTCTTTTTTTTGAGCTGGAGTAAATGGGAACAATGGTATACTTATTTTTTTAGGAGTTCATACATGCCATGATTTACTGTAGACCAGCTTAATATTTTGTATGAGTGGCACCTGAGGGCTGGGTATCTGTTGGCTTAGATCTTTACAAATGTTTCTTTAACTTTTTTGTTACGTGAATCAAGAGCGATATTGATACACCAGATTTCAAAGAAACTTACCCAAAGAATTCCGTTCAAGTTGCATGGGCTTCCAGTGTCATCAGCCTTCCATCCAACCCGTTCTGCCTTTTTCGTTTCCACAAAGAAGAATGTTCGTGTTTATGATCTGTTGAAGCAAAAGCTCATTAAGAAGCTTGAAACTGGGCTTCGTGAGGTCTCCTCCATTGCAATTCATCCCGGTGGTGTGTCCCTAATTTTCATTAGCTCATTTACATGTTTGGTTTTTTATTTTTTAGTTGATGGATATCAGTGTTGTTGCTTTTGTTCTTCCATGCTTGCATGTTAGAATTTCTAGTTATCACTGAATATGTCTGAGCTGGCCCTTCTATGCAGGTGATAATATTATTGTGGGGAGCAGAGAAGGAAAGTTGTGTTGGTTTGATATGGACCTCTCATCTCAACCTTATAGAATTCTGAAGTATGTTTCTTTCTTTTCTCCCATTTCCAACATGAACACTAGGACAGAAATGTTGTTCATAAATGTTGCTGTGACTTTAATCTTTGTAGGAACTATTCCGATGCATTTTTTTATTTTTAAAAAATGAAGAATTTGCAAATAAAGATGCAAAATTTATTATTTTTTAGCATATTTCACCAATGTGGTGTACTTTTGGCCTAAAAAAAAAAAAAGAATGAGAACCAATTTGCTATAGCAATATATACATTTGGGTAACAAAATCTTATCCCTCATGTTTGGTACCCTTTGTTGTTGTAGTTCTTCTTCTTCTTCTGGTCTATTCTTTTTGTATTTTTTTTTTGGGGGGATAAATTACCCTTTTGGTTTTTAAAATTTGAAATAATTGCTAATCTGGTTATTTGTAATTGCAGATGTCACCCAAAAGATATTACCAATGTGGCCTTTCATCGTTCATACCCTTTATTTGCTTCCTGCTCCGATGATTGCACATCATATGTTTTTCACGGCATGGTTTATTCTGATTTAAATCAGAACCCTCTTATCGTTCCACTGGAAATTCTCCGAGGGCATACGACCGCAAATGGAAGAGGTTAGTGCTTTGACTGTCTTACATCTATATTTTGTTCTTAGACGTAGTTTGAGAAGAAAAAATGCTAGCATTTTTTTTTTTTTGGTGTGTGGGAAGGAAGAAAAGCTATTTTTTTAGTAATTGGATTTTTTCTCTGGAATCTTGATTTGATGGGAGTAATGGGAATGCTCCTTGTCCAGCCTAATAGCTCTGTGCTGGAAGTGTTAACAGACACAGTTTGAGGTCCTGTTAGGCAGGTGATCCAGTTCCTAGCACGTTTGACTCATTAGGTGACTTTCTGACCAAAAAGTCATTATGCAGTGTTATTTTCTCCCATATTGATGAAGGCTTCCCGGCTAAGTTAGCTGCTAGACTTTGTACTGTCAAAACGAGTTACTTCTTTTAGCTATGGAAATTTGAACAAATGGAATTATATATATATATATATATGTATATGTCTATACTATTATAGAGCAAACGCATAGGTTCGGTGAAGCTCCTTTTTTGGTGGACTTTTTTTTTTTGTTTTGGGTGAAGCCTTTTTTTCCCCCTTTTCCCATAATATCTTTTAAATTCCTAACCTGCACTTCAATAGAATTAAACAGTAATTTCTTTGTAACTTTCACATAATTAAGTAATTTTACTATTTTTTTTTATCTTCTTTAATTGCCCTTTAACTACGTACCATTTTGTAATTTTTTTATCTTCGCTAAATGCTCCTTAATTATGTGTTATTTATTTAAATAACTTTAATTATTTGAATCACTTTCATTTTTTATTTTTTTATAATTAATAAATTAATTAATGATACGCACATAGTTTTAAAATAAAAATTTACATGTATCGCATGTACACTAACATCTAGAACATATATAAAACTGAAAATTAATAGAATGAGTAAATATTCATAATTTGCAAAATTAATTTTTTTATTGATTATTATGACCCAAAAAACAAAAAAATTCACACGTATTGCATGTGCACCGACGTCTAGTTTATAATAATGTTTACTGAAATGTTTGAATATAAATGTTGAGAGTGATATATATATATATCTTGTTGATTCTGGGTTGGTTGATGTCACTCGTTCTGTTGTTTTGGTTTGTGTTGCAGGAGTATTGGACTGCAAATTCCACCCCAGGCAGCCATGGTTATTCACAGCAGGTGCAGATTCACTCATCAAGCTTTACTGTCACTGATAAAAAAAAGATGGGGAGCTTCCCTGGGTTTGATATATTTGTTGAATTATGATTGCGGATGAGAGATTCATCCTCAGCTAATCGATCTTACTGGGAATATCAAGCGGCTGCAAATCTGTATCAGAGATTTTTTTTTTCTTCAATTATTCAATTCTGGTGGAGGTGACAAACCAATGGTCAATTCCCTCTACCATGCCTTTTATCTTGCTTGTATCCTATATGTTTTCTTTTTCTTTTTTCTTTTCTTTTCTTTATGACAAAAAAAGGGTGAATTTATATGCCCTTCATATAATGTTTTCTTTTCAATCTCCCCCCTGTTCTTATTAACTTTATTCTAGTCTACTGGTCTGTTTGGTTTATAAATTTTTGGTAATTTTTAACCAAAAGTTGACATATGTTCTTTTTTTTCTTTTTTTTTTTCTGTGTTTGATATCAACTTGTAAAAGTTATAAAAAAAATGAGAGAAAAAAGCCTCCCCCCCAAAAAAAAAAAAAAAAAAAAAAAAACTCGAACCCGGAATAGAGGAAAGTTTGAATGTTTGAAGGGAGTAGTGAGATGCGAACCTCAATCGTGAGGGGGCCCGAGCCGGTGGGTCAGTTATTCTCTCATTTTTTTTTATAATTTTTATTTTTATGCATTATTAATTCACAATAATGATTAAAGTAATTTTTATTATTTCACTATGGCCACAATATCTAAGAGTCGACTTAAATTGAATCGAGTTTTAACTTGTTCAAACTCAATTCGAATTTTTAAAATTGAGCTAGGGCTCAATTTGAATTTTTATATAAACTTAAGCTCGGTTTGATCAACAAGAATTTGGGTTCGAGTTCGACTCGCGAATAATTAGATTAAATCAAAACGATGTCGTTTAGATTTAAAATATAATAAATAAAATATTATTTAAAAAAATAAAAATATTATTAAAAATATATATATTATTTTATCGAGTCTGTTTGTAATCTTTTAAGTTGAGTTATTTTAGGTTTGAGTTTGAATTTAAATGAGTCATAAATTAAATTTGATTCAAATTTATTTTAGTTATAATCTGAGTTTGAGTTGAGTTCGAATAACTCGTGAATACCTCGATTTGTTTCACCTCTAACAACATCACGGCCACACGATCGTATTGCCATCTTCAAGATTAATCTTCTGAATGCTTCAAACTGAGAAAAGCTACTACCAACATTAAGATGGGACACTACAAAGCGAACATGAATCTCGTGTTTCAATTACACAAATTGTTAGGAGAGTTACAGGACCAATTTGGTGAGCAAATTTTCTTTTAAAAACAAATTATTTTCTTTTTTCCTTTTTTCATTTGGAAAAGAAAAAATAAAAACTGCTTAGAAATGGATCATCTGCTAATTCAATTGCAGTGTGTGTGTGTGTTTGTGAGAGAGAGAGAGAGAGAGAGAGAGGGGGGGGGGAGGGCCTAATTAATTTAGAATATACATAATTTATATATATCAATAGCTAATGTGCTTCAAGTGCATATCCAATCACCCGATTTCTTATTTCAACCAAACAGCAATCCACAGAAGCAATTACGAACAAAAAAAAAAAAAAGCAATCCATAGAGGGACTACGCTAGCTAGTAAACTCCTTGCTTGCTTGCTTGCAATTCCTTTCCTTGTTAATCTTGGAATATACTCACCATGAGCTACCCTACATGGAACCTTATATCAGAGCCAAACATATATAATATATTATATATATATATATATATGTTATATACACTTCCTTCTTGTTGCAGCAAATGTGCTAGCAGATCTCAGGAGATTCATCAACCATTATTGGGATAAAATAGATATTCTGTTATTCAAATGTCTAGCTATCTGCATCCATGCATTAAGTCATAATGATAGAAGAAATTAAGCAACAATATGTCTAGACAATTCCTTTATACTGTCCCATGCAGTGGTTGAGTTGTCCATTTCTTTCTAGTACCCACAAATCTCATCTCTGTCTTAACCTTCAAACAACAATGTCCCTCCACCATCTCTCTCTCTCTCTCTCCGTGTACACATATATGATATTATATATATGTATGTATGTATATGAACTAGTGAAGTACAAGCAAAGAAAACTGAGACCAACCCATCATCAAATATTGGTTCATCTCCTACAACATTGACAACACAGATAATTCAATTCTCATCACCACCACCATGGAACCCCAAACTCCTCCTCCTCCTCCACCACCTGATCAGAAACCCGCAGCCATGGCTAATTATAATCGGTACTCCTCCACAGTGGACACTTCCACTCCATTCAGATCTGTCAAAGAAGCAGTAGCCATATTTGGGGAGAAATTTCTGGTAGCGGAAATCTATTCATCACCATCTCCAAAGCCTTTCAGCCCCTCCATAAATATTAGCCCAAAAGAAGAGTACTCATCACCACCATGGAAGTTCACCCCAAGTCCCATGAAGAAAAGTAGTAGTACTACTACAGATGAACAGCAAACAACCCTTGTGGAGGAGACTCTGAAAAGACTCGAGTCCGAGCTCCAACAAACAAAGATGGAACTAAAACTGCTCAAAGAGAGAGGGGCCGAAACAGAGATCCAGTTGGCCTCGCTGAATGCTGAGCTCCACAAGAACATGTCGAAATTAGCCCAAGCCGAGGCGGCTGAAGCGGCAGCAGCAAAAGCAGAAGCAAAAGCAAGAACAACCAACAGTGTTAGTCATAGTACTGCAACTCTGGAACAGATTCTGAGTATTGGAGAGGAGGAAGGGTTGTTTGGAGGGATTAAGAAAGAGGAGAGGAGGAAGATGATGAGGAAGAAGAAGCCTATTGTTCCTCTGGTGACAGACCTGTTGTTTTCATGGAAGAAAAGTTCTTCTGCTGCTGCTGCTGATCATCTCCATGGCTCTCTCTTTCCATCCACCCACCATGTGTATTTGAATTGAGAACTATATATCTGCAACTCTTTCTTTGCTCTTCTTGCCCGCATTCTCTTCCACCATTTGTGGAGAAGGCTGAAATAGTGCCTCAAGAAGGCAGACATTAGTGAGATTTGTGTGTGTGTTTTTTTAATATTTGTAATGTATGAGAGACTTAAATGTTTGGATTTTTTATTTTCTTTTTTTTTATGATAACTATTTAAAAAAAAAATGCAGTGTGATTATTACATGAAAAGAAAGAACTTTGTTTTGATTAATTTTGCCTATTTACTATGTATTCTGTGTATTGCATGGCTTTGTTGAGTTCACATTACCTTTTTTTCCCCCTTTTTTATTGAAAATTAAATTTTTTTTTCTTCTTCTACTTTTTCACTTAAATAGAATTAACGACTTATTAATTATTGGTAATTTCAACCATATAGTTGTCAATTCAAATGATAATTTCAACAATATATTTGTCAATTCAAATTACCCATACGAAACTATTTATTTTCTTTCTCTTGCCACTCTCCCCCCTACCCCGCAGCCCATCGGTTGCTACACCATTCCAATCCACACCACTTTCACCTAGCCATCTCTCACCTTTTCTCCCGTCACCCCCTTCTCCTCCCAACACGTCACTTTCTTAATTTTCATTTTCGTCATTTTTTTTATACAAGATATTAATTGTTACAACACAAGGTGTTATGCATTACAATATTTATCTTGGCGCTAGTCCTCCCTTTCTTTCACTTCACCTCTTGCCATTCAATCTCCTCCTTCACACATCGATTCCCACGTCCGTGGAAGCGACAACCCATTTTTCTTAGTGGGTTGGGATCGATGGTAAACTTAAGCTCTATTGTCAATTATTAGGTGATCTTGGGTCTATCACATTTCCAAAAAAAACTTACTCGTAGGGTAAAACTTTCCCTCACACTTATATATTGATTATCAACCATTTTTACAACCAATGTGGGACAACCTAACACATGCATGCCCCACCCCTAACTTTGCTAGTTCCTAACGTGCCCCTCGATCCTGTCACCTCTCATCCAAGCTCCTACCCCTTTTATCGCAGCCCGCCAACCTCAACCATGTCAATTCCAATTGAACCCCATCACTCTCACCTCTATCCACCTCTCCTCCATCCCGTTGTGGACTATCATCACCCATCTTTAATACCTTTTAGTCTTCATTTTTATTTAATTTTCATAAATTTGCAATGCTAATCAGAACATTATATACTACTAGATGTTGTAATAACTAGCATTTCAATAGCAAGTATATTTAAAAAAAAATCATAAAAAATAAAGATGGCAAGGACTAAGGTGAAGTTGTTTGTAGTAATAGAAGTCGATGGAGGTGAAAGTAAAGAAATGAAAAAGGGACCTAAAAAAAAAAAGAGAAGACGAAGAAAATATAAAACGAAAGATATTTTAAATTTTTTTAAGTAAATAGAAAGATTCTATGAATATTTAATTTTTAATTTTAGAAAATCATGTTTGTGTACTTTTCAATTTTATTTATTTATGTTTTTATGGATAGGCAACTCTTAATCCTATCAAACATTTGTTAATAATTCTTTAAAGTACAGTTTATAATTTGGTCAATTATTAGTTATGGTTTTTTTTTTAATCTCCAAATGATTGTGATGCGAACATAGGATGACAAAAGGAGGATCGGCCATTGTGTGAAGTACGGAATGAGAGTGCTCTGCAGCGTAACTGGGGTAGCATTCCGTCCTGCTCGCCGATGTATTTGGGTCGAATTCCGCAGGCTCGTATCAAACCATTCATGGTCTAAGATCCCGTTTGGCAGTTAAAAAAAAAAAAAAGAAGAAAAGCTCAACTTTTGGTAGTTTTTTGGGTGTTTTATTTTTTTGTACTTTTTTGTGTGTTTGGTTGAGCTAAGTGCATTTTTTAATATTTTTTTGTAACTTTTGAGTATTTAGTACATTTTTTATTATAGCAAATCAAAAAAGTGACATTGTTTGTGTGTTTAGTATATTTTTTACTGTAGTAAATAAAAAAAAGTGACAACTTTTTGTTTTACTTTTTACAATAGTAAATCAAAAAGTGGCAAAATTTATAGTTTTACCAAACATACCAAAAGTTGTATTTTTTTTTGCTAATTTTTGAGTTGCCAAACGAGATCTAAGACGAAAAATAAAATTTAAGCTTAAAAATTTAGGCTTCGTTAACTCTCTTATGAGTGTTATTTTTATAAATTAAGGTAAGTAGTAAAAATATTTGACATTAAAATGAGTATTGAAGTTGAGGAAAAAATAAAATTAAACTAATTAAATATATTTAATCTATATTTTTTAAATTTGAAACCTTCTTATTATTGGATGGGTTACAAATTAATATTTTTATAAATTAAAATAAGTTTCAAAAATATTTGAGATTAAGATGAGAATTGAAGTTAATAAAATGATAAAATGATAAAATTAAAATATACTATATATATTTTAAGTTTGGGGCCTTGTTGTTGGGTTATGAGAGATAAATATTGTTTGTATAAACTAAGATCAGTTCTAAAATATGAACATTAAAATTAAGGAATAGATAAATTTAAAATAATTAAATATATATTTATACATATGTATATATAGGGTAAAGTACAAAAATTACCCTGATACTTTATTTTCGATCTCACTTTGATTCCAATGATTTCAATTGTGACAGTCAAATTTTTACACTTTCGGTCATGCAACAATCAGATCCCTCTATTTATTGTCCGTTACAAAATACCGTTAAGGCAAGGATAAAACTATCATTTTGTAAGATGGTCCATGTGATAGATAAAACCGTCATTTTACAATATGATCCACGTGACAGAATGATAACGTGGCACTCTAAGATGACATGGAGGGTAAAACCGTTATTTCGCAAGATAGTTCATGCAACAGGGTGATACATGGCACCTTCAGAGACTGTTCGCCATTGTCAAAGTGCTAATTATCCATGTGCGCTAGTGTTGATTTTGCTATGGAGTAGTTTCACTTAAAAAACAAAAAAATAAAGTATTATAAATTATGCTACTCCTATAAATCAAACCAAGAACCTTAAAAATAGGAAGCGAGCAATAAAACCAACTTACCAATGGCCTAATTTGTTTAAAATTCTTAGATAATATTTATATATATTTAAAAGTTGAAATTGATTCTCCCTCATCTTTTATATAAATATATATATTCTCCCTCATTTTTTAATATATATAAATATATACTATACAAATATTTATTTATAAGTAAATATATAAATATTTATTTATAAATAAAAATATTCTATATAAATATATATTAATATTATAATTAGGGAGTATCTACTTCAATTTTTTAATATATATGAATTTTATCTAGGAACCTTATATAAACTAAGCCTATGGTGAGTTGGTTTTGTTACTGATTCTCTATCCTTAATGTTCTTTGTTTGATTCTTACGAATAACATTATTTGTAATATTTTATTATTTTTTTAAAGTAAAGCAATTCTATGGCAACAACCCACATTAGCCAACATCAGTACACGTGGACGAGTAAACGTTTAACACATGACAGATAGTCTCCATGTCATCTGAGGATGCTACGTCATTACTCTGTCACGTGGATTATTTTGCGAAATGACGATTTTACTTTCGCCTTAGCTTTAACGGTATTTTGTAATGAACACGTTATCATTCTGCCACGTGAACCATCTATCAAAATGACGATTTTACTTTCGCCTTAGCCTTAATGGTGTTTTGTAATGGACAATAGATGGAGGGACCTAATTGTTACTTAATAAAAAATATAAGGATTTGACTGTCACAAGTGAAACCATATGACCTAATTGTTGTTTAACCGAAAATATAAGTATTTAATTGTCACAATTGTAACTATTGGGATCAAAACGAGATCGGGGATAAAGTATATGGGTGATTTTTGTACTTTATCTACGTGTATATATATATATATTTAAATTTGATGCCTTTTTATTGGACGAGATTTTAGATGATTACCTAAATTGCATAGTGTTTAAACCGGCCCTGAATTCTGAAAATCTTTTTCTCAAGTTGAGACAACCCCAGCGATAGGAAGAAAGTCAGTCGAATCAAATCGGTGTATATGATTCATAATTCGTTAATTCATTTTCATTGTCCACTCGTAATTTTATTTCTTTGATACGGTGTATACGTACAAGTTTAATTCATTGTCATAATCACTAATTTTGTTAAAAAAAATAATTTCAATTTTTTTAATTTATTCTCACAAAATTTTATGATATTATTATAATTATTCTTTAGAATTTTATATAAAAAAATTATATTTTTCAATATAAAATTTTTACCTCCAATGACCTTGGGAGGAGGACTTGGTCACTGCAACCCTACCAAGATATCAATTAAGGCTCCGTTTGCAGTGATAAAAAATTTTAAAAAATAAAAAAAATATTTAAAAATTTTAAAAATTATTTATTTTTTATTTCACTATATAAATTAAGAATCTATAATTTATTTTATTTTCTTTTATTTTATCTTATTTTTTCTTACTATAAAATATCCTAAGCGAGGAAGCCGCTGTTGGCATCTAATTACAGAAATGAAGGGGGGAGTTATTAAAATTAAAAACTTTGCATTAATTACAAATAGCAAAATTAGATAACAATCATTTTAATTACAAAATTAATAGATAATTTCTCCACCCTTTCGAAGCCATTGCGTTTCTTACAAAATTACCAAAATGTCCCCAGCAGTTCCTTCTCTCGTCCACCATTCAAGAATCCAAGATCGGTGTTGGTTGATTGCGTGCAGAAAGTCACCTCACTTGTTCTTCTTCGTAGATCTTCTCTGTCTCTCTCTCAACAATCATGGCGAGGAGACATTCTTCTTCTCTCTGGATCTCTCCTCTCTCGTCGTTTTTCCTTCCTAGAGGCGAAACCATCTGGTACCTCCTCGGCCTCCTCTCTATTCTCTCTCTTCTCATCCACCACCTCTCTCTCTCTGCCGCCGCCGATTCCCACTTCGAGGGCTTCGACGCTGACGAGGACGACGAAGCCATAGACGATGAATCTCTCCATATCACTGATCTCCCTCGCCGAACCTCGCCGCCGCCCGCTGTCACTAGGTCCGACCCGGAGTCCCATCACGGCCCCCCGGATCCTACCCCTTCTTCCACTCAACAATCATCGCCCGATTCGTCTCAGCCGTCCGATCTACCTCCTAAACCCTCAACCACGTCTTTCGAATTCTGGGACGAAGACGAATTCGAAGGCCTCCCTGTAGAGCAACCCCCGGAAACCGCGAAATCGACCGAAAACGCTACTCCAGTTGATTCAGATTCGGCTTCGGATTCGAATACGAATCAAAATCCCAAGACCGCCAGCTTTCCACGATCCTATACAGTTGAGATTTTGTGCGGATCGTTCTTGATAATGTTTGTAATCAATTACTTCACCGGCAAGAGAGAGAACGAGAACATCGCGTTGGCTTGGGCGTCGAAATTCGCGACGAAGGGGTCGATTTTCGAGAAGAATTTTAGTCTGTTGGGTGTCGGCGACAGCAAAGACGAGGACTCGCCGTTGCTGTTGAAAGAAGGACAGAACGTGTTCAAATTTTATGCGAGCGGCCGGCGATTTTGCCAGGGTTTGTTGGCGACGATTGAGCTCCAGAGCCGGCACGATTTGATTTCGAGGCTGTTCAATATGGTTGTGCCTTGTAAGGATGAGATCACGTTTGAGGTTTATATGAATGATGAAGCGATGGATCAGGTGGTTTTTGCGCTGGCAAAGAAGAAGGCTGCGAAAACAATGCAGAAGGAGGTGAGGGATCTCCAGAGGTTTGCGAGTTTGGTGTCTCCGCCAAGCAATAGGAAGTGGGTCGTGGAGGATTTAAGTGTTATTTCGGAGTCGAAGGAGGTGGCTGGGGATATGATCACCGAGGCGGTGCTTGATCAGGTATTGATATGTTCTATTAGTGTTTCGGAGCTATTAATTACTTTGTAGGTAATTGCATGTTAAGATTATTATTTGGGTCTTCCTTGTTGTTGTAATAGTTGTGCTTGAACTGCTTATAGGGGCTGGACTCTTGCAGCTGGTTGGGAGCTGATTCATGTAGTTTGTCCACCATATGAAACAATCTTCTTAAATGCTATTTTGTGAAAATGCTTGGGAGTTCAACCTGTTGAATTAGTCCCCCCCCCCCCCCCCCCAAAAAAAAAGGGGGGAGAGGGTGTTTAATTACTTTTTACCATGTACTAAGCTTGAAAATCACTAATACCGAGACTTCAAAAAAAAAAAATCTGCGTAAAAAAAAATCTACCTTTTTACCTTTTTTAGTTCAGATTTAAAAAATCCGTAAAAAATAATAGTTTTCTCTCAGTAACTTAAAAAAATATATTTACACCCTTGATTCTATTGGATTTTCAATAGATATTTTTATTTGAAAATTTTACACATACAGATATAAATTTTGGCTTTTGAAGATTGGAGGGGTTAGTGTTTTTCACATTTAATATAGGGGATATAAAAGCAAGTAACTTTTGCACGCGGCATGGACTACTGGTAGTTTAGTTCAGTTTAGTTTTTGTTTTTTTTTTTGGTTGGGGGGGGTGGTTGGTGGTTGTTTTCAGCTCTTCAAACAGTTGTTGGAAGAATTTCTCTCAGGAATTATTTGGAAACATGCTTCATCTTCTGTTACGAAGAATCCTTATTATTTTTGGGTGTCTTTGTTTTTCCTCTACTAATTTGTTTCATATTAGAGATCAGGTGATAATGTTGCAGGTTAAGATGAATCTTGTAGGACAAGTTCATTAACGAATATTCAATATCGGGTTGCAAATGCATGTTTCCATCCCAAATATGAAACATGTTGAATTATGCATGAAATAAATCATGGATATTTTCTGGTCGTGTTTGTTTATTTGTTCGATGTGATATCATTTTCAGGCATTTCTGCATTGTTGTTGGAAGGGTGGTGATAAGCATTTAGTTGGTTGATGATTTTATGCAGTCATATCAGTTTCTGTACATTTAAAGTGTTATTGTTGAGCTCCAAGTGATGGTTGTTTCCGTGCTTCTTTTTAATTTCAGAAGTGATATCATATATGTAATGAGGAGCCTGTTGTGGGTTTGTCCTTACATTCCCCTCATTTCCACGCCTCTCAACTTCCAGTACAATGTGATATAAACATTACACTTGCTCCATTCATCCCTGCTTTTTTTTTTGGGGGGGGGGGGGTTCCCCTTCTTTAACTCCTTTTCTCCTAGCAGGCAGGATTAGGTGGCGGTAGCAAAATATCTGAAATACATGCTGCATTTCTTTTAAAAGAAAAAAAAAATTAAATGTGAGTTTTACATAGTGCGATGTATGATGATAAGGTTTGGCAGGGGCAAATCCCGGAATTTGTTTTTTTTTTTTTTTTAAGGGGGTTACAGTTACGATAAAAAAATTCTAGGATCTGCTAATAATCCTGGAGATTTGGGAATGGTTGCTTTTTTATTACATAGGCATGGTAATAGATGATTTAGTGGAAGCTAGTCTCTGTTTTACTCTCATTTAGGATATTCTGGTTCAGACTATTACAGTGATGACCTAGGTTTACACAGTAATGCACTCACTAATCCTTTTAAAGGGATGTTTGCGGCTTGTAGTTTATCTGTGACAAACTGAAGTTCACTCATTTGTCTCATTTGATTTCAAGCTCTGGAATTGTGCAAATCTGCGAACATGGATCATGTTAATTTTTGGGGTGTGGTGGGTGGGTGGGTGGGTGGCTGCTGCTTCTTCTTGGGAGGTGGGAGGAATCTAAAATTGGTGATTGGTAGTAATTTATCTTGTAATTTAAAGTGGCTTGCTTGCCCCTGCTGTTCCTGGAAGCTCTGAGTCTCTGTCGGTCAGATTTATTGCACAAATTTTGCGACTGTCTCTACATCTTTTAGTTTATGTAGGTTCTACCTCATATTATAGTTTTTAAGCTTCCCTTACTTTTTTCTGCTTCAATTGATACCCTATACAATTCCATTTTTGTGCACATTAGTGAACCGCCATCTGTTATTATCTTCAGATCTTTTAGGTAGATTCATATATTTGTAACTATTCATTTCCAAAATAGTTTTTCACTGCCATCTCTGATAGCAAGCTCATTCTTGTGGTCAGCAATTTATTACTTCTTTCTTTACTATTAACTGGTGCATACTTCTATCTTGACTATTAACTGGTGCTGAAAATGTATTCTTTTGTTGTACCTGATTTTATTGGTGTCTCGTGGAAATTATTCCTTCAAACACCCACGTAACTATATAAATATAATCTCTTCCTCCGTAATTCTCTCTTCATGCATGATATCACTTGTTTCTCTGCAGGTCTTTGGTGAAAAAGCTTTTGATAAACATGGAAAGGGTTTCATCTCAATGCATTTTTCTGATCAACACATGGGCACGCACAAGAAGATGCTGTTGTTCAAGTTTGCTCTTCCTGATGCCAAGCATATGGATGAGATGACTCGATTGGTTGCCCTTGTTCCCTACTACATTGATTTAATTGGCCGATACAAACTTAGCTCACAGGTGGGCCGGGTTAAAACTGTATTTCCTGAAACTTGCGAAATATATTTGTCAAATCTGTCCTGATATTTTAAATTGTGAAATGTGCAATACAGGCCCGGTCCAAAACAGAAGCGGCTAGGCAGAAGGCTGCTCAAGAGGCATACAAAGAACTTCAGAATGCCAGGCAAGACGCCTTGCAGAAAAAGAAGGCTGAACGGAGAAAGTCGGTGGAGGAGGCAGAGGCAAAGCTCAGTGCCGAGGCAATTCGCAAGAAAGAGGCGAAAGAGCGGTCTCGCCAGATGAAGAAGGCAATGCCGAAAATGAAGATGACCCGTGCTTACTAGATCAGCTTTCCTGTTGTGCTGTGCTCTATGGTTGTCAAAGGTGTCTCTGAATGCTTAATTTCCATATCGGGTGTTTCTCGTTTCCCATTCAGCACGCTGATTCTGTAACTGTTTCGGGACGGGAGCGTTAGTATTCGGCGTTGTGTTTCTTTTGAATGAAAAGAACTTTTGCTATGAGATCTTGTTAATGTGACTACTTTGTTCAGCCACGTGACTGATGGGATTAGATGGACAAACTAGGAACTCTGCTCTCCAACATTTTGGTTCTTGAAATAATCTGGTCATTATTGAATCTGTATATTTAATAGTATGTTGGGGTGCAGAAGTACTCTTAGATGAGTGAAATGATGTCGGAATAAGCCAACAACCACTAATTTCATTTTCTATCCTTCAAGTCAGCTCTCACTTAAATCTAGACTCAAAATTTTCAAGCTTAAGCTCTTATAATCTCGATCGAAACTTTCACCACCAGATATATGGGTGTTGACCAAAGGCTTTGAATGGAGAAATTTCTATTCTAAAACAGCGATGACTGTGTATGTGGGTGTCAACTGTGGGCTTTAAAAATTGGGAAATTTCTTTAACATCAATGCCCAATATCTAAAACAGTGACAAGGGTTGGGTTGCATCGCAAAGGGTTGATGGTGGTTAAATGGCAACAATAGAGGTTTGCCATGGTGATTGATCACACCGCTGTTGGGAATTTTGACCATGTTTGGTTCTTGATTTCAGAAGTAATTAATTTGTTTGTTTCGTTATTGTTGCATAAACGACGGGTAACGTGGGCAAGGTTGTTTCATTTTTCGTTTTTCATTCTTGTAGTTCGTACTTTATCGTTAAATTTTTGATAGTAAAATTTTGGTATATCATATTTGTACATGTAAATTACTAAACTATGTAAATATTACGTTCTTACGAATTAGAAAAAATTGATAAAAATTGAAAAGAACTAGAAAAAAATTGGATCTTTTTGGTGTGTCAAAAGTTGTTGAAGAAGAATTAAAAAAAAAAAAGTGAAAAAGTTGGAGATTTTTACTCAAATTTGACACTTCAGATGCATACTTAACTATATTAGAAATCTATATAGGCTCCGTTTGGAGTTAAACAAAATAAAATAAAATCCTACAAATCTCTACAAACACGAATTACGAGATAATAAAATTTAAATTCTTCGCTTATTGCACGAACTACGAGACATTTACTTTTACAATTGTATTTTATTTTATACATTTTTATACAACTCCAAACACACCCATAATAAGGAAACTAATTTGAATTTTGAATATTTTTAACTGTTGAATTTGTTCAATTGCTAGAATTAATTATTTTCTTATTTTCATTTTAGTTATCTTTTCGTTACTTCACAGATAAATATACTCTCTCACTTTTTTTCATATTTTATTGAATATCTGTTCACAAAAGTTTTTAAAATATTATTTTTAAAAAATGTGATAATATTTGAAATAAATAATAAAATTTTACATATTTATTAAACTTAGTTTATTTTTACATTTTTTTTATGTAAATTTATTTTACAAAATTACTTTTGAGTTTTTTTTTTTTTTTAAAGTCAAATTATGTTTCCATACTGTCAAGGGTGGACAATTCTTAGTTTAATCATAAAGAGAATTCTAACATGAGAAAATAGTAATAACACTGATTAAATCAAACTAATAACATTAATTCTTTTATAAAAAAATTTTAATTATTGAAAAAATATAAGGATTTTTTTTCCTTGTAAAAATAAAAGGATTTAATTGGCATCATCAAAATTCATATTGTCAACCCTTCTTAGTGGAAAAAAGTTTGATTTAGTTTGGTTAAAAATTTCATTAACAAAGAAAAAGTAATTTGGATAAAAAATTAAAATTATTTTATAAAAAAAAGGAGAAATTTAGGAGACTTTTATTAAAAATTTTAAAATTGCAATATAAATACATATATAAATAATATACGTAAACTTCGCATACCGTATGGAGCAGCCCGCAACTCCCTTTCAAAGCTGGCACTCTCCGTTCCATCGTTCCGCTCTCTCGGTTGGGGGCTTCTGAACCCAATTCTATAAAAAGCTCTGACGACGATCTCCAAATCACAAGTACGGCCTCTACGTCTTCTGCACAATTTGATTACACGAATTAGGGTTTTGCTTTCTTGATTTTGTTTTGTTTTTCATGGGTTGATTCTTTAATTTGTTTGAGATGTATGCAAACTCTGTTTGTTCTCATCATTAGCTGCAATTTACGATCAGTTGAATTGGGTAGACAGTATATTTTTTTCCCTTCTTTCGTTTTGCGCTTCGTTCAATTATTTCTTGAGATTGTTCTAAAGATTCATGTTTGTGTATAATTTGTGTATATATATATATATATGTATGTATGCGCGAGCCTTTTTCTTCAAACGTATTTGTATATTTGCATTTGTTCCAGTGATTTTATTTTTATTTTATTTTTTTTAATTTTTATGTAATATTAAAGGCTGTTGAAATTTTGCCCCTAAAAATCTCATTTGGAATTATGGATAACACCTTGCAAAGAATTTTTTCGCAAGAATAAAAGCTTTGCGTGGAAGGATGATGTTATTGTTTATCTGAATCTAGCGTTTGGGTCGGCATCCAAGGGAAAAAATAAAAAAGAATGAGAAACAATAGATGGAACGTGTACTTGGTAAGTGTTCTTGTGAGTCTTGAAAAAAATTTCTGGTAAGTGATCTTCCACCCGCAGAGACTGATGCATTGTCTGATGACTGCTAAAACCAGTTCAAAAAATTTTTTTCCTAGCAAAATTATATGCCATTTTGTGTTAATGTTAGTTATAAATTTTTCTAAAGGAGTCGGCAACATACTTATGAAACTGTTTTCTGGCATAAAGAGAAGTAATTACCTTTTTGGTTCTCTCTCCCTCTTCCCTTGCCTCAAGCTATTTGTATTGATGACAAAAATTTCCATATTCAAAATGGCACGAAGTTTGATTCAATCACAGTGCAAAGTTTTCCCTGGAATTTTTTTAACCCTTTTGAATACAAGACTATAGAAAATTGAATATCGGTTGGATATGTTTTTGAGTGTACAATCACATGGTTTTGTGTTGGTATTTAGTGAGGTCCGTAGCAGACACACATCCTTTTCCTTGAGAAAGTGCCTCCTACTGCCAATATGCAGGTTTTACGGACTAGTTATTATGTGTCCTTTAAGTTCTTTCTTTTATTACCAAATGCAAAACAAATACCTTGTTTGATGGCAGCATAATTCTTTGTGTGCACATGTACTTGTCTTAGCATGCATGTGCTGTGAGGTTGGTGGGACTGTATGGCCTATTGGTGCCTTAATGGTTTTGAAGAAATACATTTCTAAAATCCTTACTAATTCAGCTCTACTTAATTTTGCTTACTAGTTTGTTAATGTCCTCGTGTGTTGTGCGTCCTGTGACATTTTTTTGCTTAGGAGTTCTGATATTGTATGCGACTTGCATGCATTGTGGACGTGAGGGAGGCCCAAAATCTGATTTAAGTTGGCCAAAAATCTGCTGATTTTTGGGAAGTTTATCAGAGACAAAAGAGTTTGTTCACTAAGTTTGTTTATAGTAAATACATGAAGCGCAAGCGTGGGAATAAGAAAGGCAAATCAAAAAAGCCGCCTGAGGTGGTTGTAAATGAGCCAGTTCAAAATGTTGTCAGTTTAAATACAGATGACAATTCTGGTTTGGATGATTTTGGTAATTATGACGCTGACTCTGGAATGGAGGTTGAGACACCATCTTCAGCAGGAGCTGTTCAGCCAGAGAAGCTTGCAAGCATTAATTCTGATGGATTAATTAATAGGACAACAGGAAAGTTGGTTTATGGGCGTGTTAAAGTGAAAATCAAGACTTCAAAAGCTTTAGACTCTCAGCGGACTTCCTCAGATGCCCCAACACAAAGTGATACTGACAAAAGCAGCCAGCAAGTGGGCTTGGAAAAGCATGGAATAGTTAGTGAGAAAATGGAAGACAGTGCCAACTCATTGCTTGATACGACTACAGCTGCTTCTGGAAATCCATCCAAGAAAGCTGGGAGCATAAAGATTAAATCTTCAAGGGGCTTTGTTTCTTCAAGTATGACCGGATGCAGTAATTCTGTGCAAGTGCAAGGTGAGCAGGCACCCCAAAAAGAACCAGAGTTTCTACGCCGGCATTCTCGATACAGTGAACAAGAATTAAATTCTGCCCTGGAGGTATGATGAGATATATTGTCGTTCTGCTAATATTCTTTAAATAATTTATGACTTCTTTTACTTATTTTTATTATCTTCATTTTTGTTTCTTAAAGGTGATTAAGAAGGTTATGAAAATGGATGCTGCTGAGCCCTTCAATGCTCCAGTGAATCCTATTGAATTGGGGATACCTGTAAGTATTGTAGTTTTCTAGACCTTCCATGGGGTTTCATTGCTTTAATCGCCAGGGGTTGGGGCTGACCCGGGCTTATGGCTGTTTATAAAGAATGTACTGTACTCTCTGTCCTCTTGTTATTACCAATATGTCCAGTAGGAAAGACACTTTTACATTTCTCTCATGGCCAGTTTAAGATGATACAGAGCTCTTGAAAGTTATTAATGAAGATGACAGTAAATTACTGCCATCTGTTTCAATTTGAGGGGTCTGGGTACATAAGTTGTTTTAACCGGTTGGATGCTACAAAACATGAGGGAGAATGTGTATGCTATTATTTCAGTGTAATTATGAGTTCGATCCGTGATTTGGAGACCTTGTCTCCCTTTTTATCTAGAAAAACTTTGGTATAATTCAAGGATCATATTTTTAATATATTCCTTAGGCTGCTTGGAATCATGATAAGCTAGTTATGATCCATTAGGGATTTTTTTGTGTTAGGTTTAGATCTACTAAAGTTATTCCAAAATACCCTTTTATAGTTACTTTGTTATGCCTAATATTATGTAAACATTTATGGGCTCGAACCAGGATTATTTTGACATCATTGATACACCTATGGATTTTGGGACAATATGCCACAATCTTGAAAGTGGTGCTAAGTACATGAATTCGGAGGATGTGTTTAAGGATGTGCAATGTATCTGGGAGAACTGTTATAAGTATAATAATAAAGGAGATTATGTTGTGGAGCTCATGAAACGGGTGAAGAAGAACTTTATGAAGTACTGGACAGCAGCTGGGTTGTGCACTGAACAATCACAAGGTGAATTTCATGATTATGCTTTTCGATTATTGTTTTTTTCTTTTCTTTTTAATGTTGAATCAGGCAATACATGTTAATTGAATTATTTCAAATTTCAACTTTGATGTTTATTTTTATTTTTTGTTTTTTCACCTCTGTTGACTGTGTTAGAATATGTGTGGGTACTGTATTGCTGGTGCATACTATAACAATTTGTGGAATTAGTGTTTGCTCAGTCAACTATTGGGTTTGAATGAGATATTATAAGGATCATTATATATATGTATATATTGTCATAATAAAAATATTTTCATCCACTTGTGCTTTAAAGTATACTTTCTCTATTTTATTGACACGGGTATTCTGTTCTTTGTAGGTGTTGAAAACAGTCAAGTGAAGGACATTACACCTTCCACCAATGTTAAGATGCAGGTGAAAGGTGGTCCCTTAAAGCATAAGACAAAAAAGAAACACGGGTATGTCTTTGCATATTTTGCTTATATAATTTTTTCTGTTTTGGTAAACTTCATTAGGATTATGCAAGTAACTTTCTTCCAAAAAAATGTTAAATAATAGGATATCACAAAGAAGCAAAAATTGAATAAATTTGATAACTATCTTGGACCTTTGATGAATTAGTCAATGACAGTCTGTCAATCAATTATTTTATATCGTTCATCATTATCCCTAAGTGCATCCAGGTTATTATGCCATGTTTCTTTCAATCTAGTCTGGATATATGGGTTAATATGAGCAGATTTCTGCTTGAAGCTCATTGCTATGGTGATTAGCGTACTTACTTTACAGTATTTTTAGTTTGTAAGTATTTGGCACATCTGAATGTATTTCCTTTTTGTGTCTTAGCAATTGATAGGATTGCTTATTCTATAATATGTGCATATTCCATTATTGTATTTACGAGTCTATGACTAATGCATGCTAGGAGTCAACTTATTAAGGGTGTGTTTGGAGTGATAAAAAGTGAGATAAGTTGTGGGTTCGTAAATCATGTAGTGAGATAAAAAATAAATAATTTTTAGAAATTTTCAGAGGTTTTCAGAGATTTCAGCGTTTTATCTTATGCCAAACGCACCCTACATATGGGTGTAATAGAAGATATATGTCTAAATATTTTAGATGAGGAGATATAGGATGAAAGGATGCAAAACAAGCTTTTATGGATCCTGAAGATAAATAAAAGAGTGACAAACAAGGAAGTAACGTAGAGGATTTTTTTTTTTTTTGGCATTATTACCAGCTCATAGGTGGGCTGTGGGGGAGGATCGTGGATCAACTGGAGGAGAATGAACAAGGAAAACATCTTTTATAATTTGAATTTCAAGATCTCTTTAGGAGAAAGCAACAGAACAATTATGGAACTCTACATTTTACAGTGAGGTCAAGGATTGGGAGCTTGAAGTTGTGAAGGAGTTTTTTTTTTTTTTTTTGGGTATTTCTTATCATTGTGCTGTTTGAAAAGGGGTTAAGGATATCTTGAGGTGGAGGCTACCTAAGAATGGTTTCTTTACTCTTTCATCCTTTAACTAGCCGATGATTTGCTCATTTTTTTGTTTTTTTTTTTTTTGGGGGGGGGGGGGAGTATTTTTTCCAGAAAATCATTTGCCTGGTGTGTGTGTGTGAAGGATGGAGAAGTGTGAAACACCTTTTGGTGCATTGTTTGGTTGCTTGGGAGTTGTGGAACATGGGTTTTTAGTGTTTAGCTTGACATGGGTGATGCCTAAATCAGTGAAGTAGCTCTTTGCATCTTGGTGAAGAATTTGTTCTAAAGACCATTCTACGAGAGAGTGGGAAAGTGGCCCCGGTTTTCTTGATAAGTTGCTTACGGAGGAGCGTTACCCGCTAATGCTTTGAACAAGTATGATGCATTTTTTGGGTTAGGGGAGATTAGCATTTTTCTTTAATTTTTTAAGGAGGTGGGGGTGGGTGGGGGGTGGGTGGGTGAGAGAGAGAGAGAGAGAGAGCGAGCGAGAGCATACTGCCATAATAGCCCCTTTTTCTATATGCACCCACAAAAATTTGACTGCTATTGAAGTTTTTAATTGTGTGTATAATTGTGCTTTAAAAGTTACGAGTTTATATATGTACATATAAAGGTATGATATTTTATGGTATGTTCTTGTAATAGGACCTGCTTAAATTTTCTGTTTTGAAAATTCGCCTAAACCTATGGATGAATAGACCTATGAGTGAATATTTAAAATCGCTTTTATTTTTTTGGAATTTAAACAATTTATAATTAAAAGTTAGAATTAGTTAAAATTTGGTTGGGGAGGGAATTGAACCCATGGCCTCCAGTTGAGGAAGTGGATTCTGGCCCACTAGGTTACCCACAGGGGTTCCTCCTCTTTTCTGCTACTACCTGAAGGCACTAATTTTTATCATTTATGCTATTTTAGTGTTTTTAGGTCAAAAAAACCAATTTATCTATTTATCGAGGTCTTATACTTTTTAATTTTAATTTTTTTTTGGCCTGCAACAGAGTTAAACGGCACAAGGATGATTGTCTATGTGCTATATGTGTTATGATGCGCCGCAGGCAGGAGCGCGAGGAGAATGCTCAAATTTTTGAAGACCAGATGGGGGCTAGTAACAGTCATCAGTCTCAGGAGCTGAAGCTAGAGGTATATTGATGTCTCCAACTATATTTATATCGAACCTTTTCTTAGTTATTTGTGATTGTATCATTTGCAAACCAAACACAAAAGCAATAAACTAGTGGGGTGCCATAAATATGCACTTGAAGTTTTTCCGCTCACATGCAACCTTCTTCCTTTGACACTGCCTGTAATTCTAACAATTTTCTCTCTCTCTAACCGTATTTTATCAGGTTCTCACTGTTTCACTTTGACTAGCAATAAGATAGATGTTGAATTTAAAATTTTGAAATAGCTATCACATCCCAGCTGTGTCCTTGTTGGAGCAAGTATGTTGGAAACTTTATGAGACATATGGTTTCTTGAGAAAACTAATAGTTGAGTGCTTAAAACAAAGTGGGACACTAAAAGATCCTTGCCCTGTATAATGGTGAAGTGATACATGTGTTTATATATACTCTGGTAATGAGTTGTCTATGCTTCTTGGAGCATCTAATCCCCATGTGCTGTTCCCCATCCCATATGAAGGCAATCACTGGCATAAGTTCCTGGGTTAGCCCAAGGGGAATTACTTAAGCTCAGAACTTCATTGTCTTCATCCCAGTTCCTTGCTGCAAACGATACATTAAGATTCTGGGAACCAGCATATCCATTATTTATTCATCTGTTGTCTTATCTGCAACAATTGCTGGTATTCTTGATGAATATACTATTTGACTGATTTTGGTTGTTCTTTGAGTTATTCAGTAAGATGGATAAGTCATCAACATTTATACAATTGGCTGATATTTTTTGTTGTTGTCCATCTTCTGCTCTTCCCATGAAAGGAACCTTCACCTGCAGGTAGTCCTTATGGTGAGGATACTTCATCAAACATGGATAATTCAATAGGCCCAGATGGAGACGCTGACTTGGAAGAAAAAGGTGAGGAAGTGAAGTTGGAAGGTACTGAACAGCAGCTATATAGCCCTCTACAGCAGCAGCAGGTGGAGGAGGTTGAAGCAGAGATCCGGATGAAAGAAAGGGGTGAAATTTATGAACTTTCAGAGCCAGGTGAAAAATCTGGAGAGGAGCGTAATAGAGAGTATCCCATTGGTATGGTGGAGTCAGGAGGGGATATCCATGTTGATGGTGAAAAAGAACTATCAATGCAACAAGAAGGGGGTGAAGCTGCAGCAATTGAGCAACAGAAGGAAAAGGTATGCAACTTCCCTTTTCTATCATTTCCAGGATCAACTTTGTATGATCTTCAAGCCATAAGCTTTGCATCTTCAGCTTTCTTATGAGTTATGACACACCCAAAAAAAAAAAAAAAGGAAAAAAAGAAGAGGGGGTTGGGGGGGGTGTGGGCGCATTATGGAGAAAGGTAAAAAACATTCACCCTTCAAATTACTTGAAAATGTATATGATAGTTGGTAAGAGTTAGCTTTGCTCCAGGTTGCTGAAATGGAAGATTTTGTAGTTGCTTTGGTCCATTTCATGATTCAACCCTTAGGTTTGGAAATGCATTTGGACTTCTCCTGCAGGTGCAATGAGGTTTGGCTTATGGCTGGCCCTTCTAATATTTGTGTGGTTATTTAGCTTTCATTTTGGACAATTATGGGGAGGTTCATTTAAAGGTTTGAAAGTGTGACAAAATACTAAGGTTGATCTGAACTAAAATTATTGTTGTTAAAAGCTCTCCATGCACTCACCTAGCTGCTCAGGTGACACAAGGCAATGCCTGAGCATCTCACATGCCTCCAACCGAGGCATTGTTAGTAAGGCAACGTCTAGTTGAGCGCCTTAGCTCAAGGAGAGACACTTGAGTCGTTGCCTCTATCATGTTAGAGGCAGTTAATACTATATTAGTGGAAAACATTTACCTATCCATTATTTTGGACAAAGACAGTTAATACTATACTAGTGGAAAACATTTACCCATCCATTATTTTGGACTAAGACGGTTAATAATATAGTAGTGGAAAAAATTTTGAAGTCGAAAGGAGATAAGTGCCCGAGTTTGAAGGCTTGTTATTACTAGCAGAATGTAATGGATCCTGTCACTTGGCACGATATTGAGATTTTCTTTTGCATGCATGGTTGCCCTTTCCTTTATGTCTTTTTTTTTTTTAATTTAGTTTATTCATTAAAAAAAAATGAATGGTTAATTGGAAAGATGGGTGATTGTGCCTCGAATGTAGAAGAAAAACTGTTTTTTGATGATGAAAACTTGATGTGGGGTAATGTGGTGCATGCTTCTAGTGATGGATGCGATGGGAGCGTAGACTACCACGTGATGGATGTGGACGAAGATTAAAGCATATTTGTAACTTTTTTATTATCGCAAGTAGATAACATTGCGTTTTTGTTTTGAATTTACATGGCAAAGAATAATTACTATTACATTATCAATGATATTATTTTTTGTTCATTGCTATGTTTGCCTAATCGAAAAAATTATCTAATGGATACAAATAGAATTCTATGTTTGATGATTTTTAAAATGTTTGAATCCTTTTCTTTTTTATTTCTTTCTCTGAAGTAGCATCTTGCCTTACTCAAGCAAGCTGCTTAGTTGAAAACATTGTACCTCGAGCGATAAGTGGTCTTGGCTCCCAGTGCTTTTAACAACATTGAATAAAGCGAAACACTGCACTGTGTTTGATTCTTTAAATTCAAGCATATTACATGACTGCAAGTTACAAATTTGTGCCGTTACTGAAGAAACGGATTTGTTGTCTCGTGCTTTTTTTTTTTTTTTTTTGTGGTTGCAGGAGTCGGCAGAAAAGAGTCGAAAGGCTAAAATGTTTGAGAGCCTGCGTCGTTTTGAAAATCCTATGCTCCTAAAATTATGCGGTACCTTATTTCCCGAGGAGCAGAAATCTGTATGGAGGGGGCCTCATTCGCTAATTAAGCGTGAGGATCTTGGTCGAAGTAGTAGTTCCATTCATGCAGCCATTACATCATTTATGAAGTAGCAGCAGCCTGTGATTTTGCCCATCTTTGGCTGTTGTGTTTCAGCAAATTACAGAGTAACTTCACTCTGGTACGTGGTCGATGAAATTGAAACGGAATTCAGCTTCACTTCTGGTGACCCTGCAACCTTTTGACTGAGAAAGTTTAGAGAAAAGCTCTTGTTAAGTTATGAATGCCATTTGCATCTGTGTATGCCAGTTAGTTCTTTTTTGCCCTTTGTAATAAACAATAGCATGTTTCAAGAACTACATATTGGCCCCATTCTCTCTCTCTCTAATCTCCAACACAAATAGAACAAAAAGTTCAATTGCAATCAGATTTCATAGAAGAGGGGGGCTACAATAAGGGGGTTATTGCAGCCGTTACAGTAATTCCAAAACGACATCGTTTTAGTGTTTTTCTCTTCAAAACGAAACGACGCTATTTCACATAAGCCCCATATTTGAATATGATTTGATTTATTCGAATATTGCACTCAAACCGATGTCATTTCGGCGTTTTTTTTTCCTCAAAACAATACTGTTCCACTTAAGTTTTTATATTCGAGTATGATTTGATGTATTCAAATATGCATTCAGATACGTATTAGAATACATTAAATTATATTTGAATATGGAGATTTACGTGAAACAGCATTGTTTTGAATATTGTTTTGAGTAGAAAAATACCAAAACAGCGTCGTTTGCAGTAATCCCCTTACTGTAGCCTTCGAAGTAATAGCTTTCATGGCATTTTAAAATATCTGTCCATCTCCTGAGCATAAATCAGACAAACAGAGAGCCAGAAACAAAATGCAATTAACCAAGCCTGAATTATCCCGTACGTAACAGCCAAAAACCTGGGTAATTAAGAATCTGATCATTGAAAATAAAGGGTCTTCAAACTCAGAAACTTGAAACACCATGGCCCAGATTCAACCATCTAGACAAATGCAGAATCAGTTAAGGATTGTATAGATTAGCCATCAATTGAAAGTTCTTAGCACCAAAAATTACAAGAGAGCCATCATGAGCAAAGACAACCACTCCATATTTGTTGTTATTGAAACCTTCCCACGGAGAGGAATTGGCGGTTCCAGTGACTTTGTCTTCTAAGGCAGAGATTTCTCTGACAGAAAAGAGCTTCTCCAGCTTTCTGATGACAAAGTCTTTGGGAAGACCTCGCGGTCTAGTTCAGTCAAGAAAGGTTCCTTCCGAACCGTAAACACAGACGGCGGGAGTTTGAATCGCGCTGGGTGCACCACTGCGACTGAACTGGGAGATGTCTTGGGTCGGGCCCCTCTCCTCCCGGTTTGGCAAGTTAGGGTGGGTCGACAACGGCTCTACCTGACCCAAGTTCTGGGTCATAAAAAAAAAAAAAAAAAAAAAAAAAAAAAAAGACAAAGTCATTGGGAAGGACTCTCGCCACATTGATACAGTGAGAGTGTATCTTCACTTTGAATTCAACGTTTCTTAAATTATAGTTATGTATTAATCTCTGGCATATATAACTGTTACTTGGCATATATGGATGTTAGGTCTGATTTTGACTCAATGTTTATTTTATGACGGTACTGTTGGAAGTCCAATTTTTAGCATTTTTTTTTGTTAAAAACTGTTAGTTGTAATTTTTGGTACGTTTGATGAAATAAGTAGTAATTTTTAACAACATTTTTTGTGACTTTTAGGTGTTCGTAGAGTTTTACCAACTTTTGGTAATTTTTAATAACTTTTGTTAATTTTTGAGTTGAGCAAATTATTGTAATTAAGTAGAAAAGTGACAAAAATTAAAATTATTTTGCCAAACACCAAAAAGTAACTTTTAATAATTTTTCACTAATTTTTGTCCCCCCAAATGGAGTCAATTGATGAACTGCAGATATATATTCCTTCAGGAAGAATTACACTGAACAGGAAATTAAGAACACGATATTTAAAAACTTGGGCAAAGAAAAGAAAATTACAGTGACATTAAGTCAAAAGCAATCAAATATGAGATATATATATATATATATATGTATATATATATGGAGAGTAGTATAATACAAAGAGCATATGCATGACTTCATTAATTAAGTCTCTGCAAGCTCTCTACCTAATCGATCCATTTGATTATTTCTACCTCTATCCAACACCAAATTTCCTATGCAGCCTAAAAACTAAATCAGAAGAAACTATTGAACCCCATGGGAAAAAGAAAAAAAAAACTTTGAACAAATCATAAGGCCATAGCAAATCATCCACCAACCAAAAAAAAAAAACCAAAAAAAAAAAAAACTTTTAAAGTCAATCAAGTTCCTTAAACGAGGAGATCATTTTTTCCGACCTTGGGGCAACTTTTTTCTTTCTCGGAGTTGTCCTTCTTCGGGGATTGAAGAACAAACGAAGAAGACGACGGAGAAGAAGCAGACTGATGCTCGCGGCGAGGGAATTCGGATAGCATTTGGACTACTTCCCTCATCTTCGGTCTTTCGATGCTGTTTTCCTGGATGCATAGCATGGAGATGAAGAACAAGTGCATTGCTTCGTCTTGAGGCACCGTGGTGAGCCTCGGATCCACAATGCGACTCACTTCTTCTTTCCGACAACCGGTTGCTTTTTTGGTCCATTGCACGATGTCTACGGCATCTCCGAAATCGCCGACCGGTCGTCGCCCGGTGACTAGCTCTAGGAGGACGACTCCAAAGCTATATACGTCGCTCTTCTCGTCCACCATCAGTGTGTATGCATATTCTGTAATGGCATAAGAAAAACAATCATTATTACAATTGTGGTGACTTGTAATTCTAGGCCATTGTTGGATCCAGGTGGACCCACAGATGATGGGCCGGGGCCCAATGCGTAAGTAGTGGAAATGACAATTTTAACCTGCCTACTCCAATCCAATAAATGTTGGCATTTTTATTTTTTTTACAAGTAACGGGGTGAGTTAAAATATAAAACTAAAGTATTCGTAGAATTCTGATTTGAGAACAGTGTATCTAGAGTATCCAAACTTATGCCGATTATTTCAACTATAGGATACGAAGGAGTATTATCTAATTATTATCTTAATTACTCATACTAATTATCTATTTATTGTATATCTAGTAGGTATTATCCAATCATCTACTTAAATTATTTAATTATCCGCTTAAATTATCAAATATTCCCCATATTGGAGAACTATGAGTATCCGATTACCCATGATTACCTAATGGGATAAGGGACAGTATACCTGTCTCTTGCCTGATTCGAATATATATATATATATATATATATATTTTTACTCGATGAATTAAAGATAGTTAAAACAATATCCAATTCTAATTTGACCAGCTGCCATCGCTAATATGTGGCAGTTAATGCTGGACTTTTCTTTATCAAAATGATAATTAACAGAATTTTCTCTATATTTTTTTTTCTAAATCAGCAGCTAAAATGAGGGTAAAAAAAATGCACATACCAGGAGCAATATACCCATAAGAGCCAGCAATTGCAGACATGCACTGGGACGCACCACCGTCCACCAAGAACTTGGCAAGACCAAAATCTGCAACGTGAGCCTCAAACGCCGAATTCAGCAGTATATTGTTCGATTTCACGTCCCGGTGAACGATCAAGGGGGAGCAGTCGTGGTGAAGATAGCAGAGACCTTTGGCCGCTCCCACTGCAATTTTGTACCTCAAATTCCATCCCAGGAGGCTGCCTTTCTTCCCGTGCAATGCCTCCCCCAAGCTCCCGTTCTTCATGTACTCGTACACCAGCAGATTCGTCTCCTTGTTCGAGCAGAAAGCCAGTAGTCTCACTATGTTCCGATGCCTGATGTTGCCCAGGGTTCGGATCTCTGCTCTGAAATGATCGTGGCTATTGGTGCCTGTAATATCAAAAAATTCCGTAGTCCATCAAAATCTTGTTTACGGAAAGAAAATCCATAATGGTGTACAGATTTAGGGGAGCTGACCTACCATGTGCAATCAGATTCAACGAATCAAATATATTCACGTTATCTTCGAATTAAAAATGGTGTGAATGCATCTGAATTGTTAAATTAAAATTTAACAATTCTAAATTAATGTTATGAAGCCGCTCTTTTTTTGGACAAGTAGTGAGAGTTTCATGATTCGTGCAACATGTTAAAAATTAAAATTTTATAAAGATTTATAAAGAAGTGTAAAATTCTAAATAGTCGATTTTCTTTATTAATTATTATCTGTCTAGAAAATATACGTTACATTTATTTGTTTTTATTTATTTATTTTTTAAATCATCCTTATTTAAAAATTATATTTTTACCTCCGTTGATTACAAATTCTAAATATGCTCGTATGTGATAAATAAGTGTTCCTATTCAAACAAAAAGCCATTAAAATACTCTTCTATTGTGTGAGTGTTGGTATCATATCATTCTGGTTTGAAATTCTATAATAAAATTCTCATTTCTTTTTTCCTGAACAAAAGTGATGCATACGAGGGAGAAGGGTGAAAGGGTTAAAACCTACCGAAAGCAAGAAGCTTTTTGACTGCAATTTCGGTACCATTAGGCATTTTTCCATGGTAGACAATCCCAGCGCCTCCCCTGCCAATCACATTCCCATCCTTCATGCATTCCAGGACATCTGAGACAGTGAACTCCAGCTTCTGGAATGAAGTCATACTCCAAGAAGACGAGCTGCTTCTCTTGAATGACTTGGCCTTGATTATGGCTGCGGCCGCGAAAATCAGAGAGCAAATCAACAGCCCGAGCGCGAAGATCAGCTTGAAATCTCCCGAGGACTTTCTGGGCGTTTTGATGATGGTGCTGACATTGCAAGGATTGTTCAACAGTGGTCCGCAGAGTTGAGGATTACCCGCGAAAGAGGAGGCGTTGAAGAAGGCGAATTGGCCTGATTCTGGGAGATTTCCAGAGAGATCGTTGAAGGAGAAATCTGCAGTGGTGAGGCTTTTCATGGAGCCAATTGATTTGGGTATGGATTCGATGAAGTGGTTTCTTGACAGGTTCAAGTAATTAAGGATTCGGATAGTGGAAATCTCCGGTGGGATTTGGCCAGAGAGGTTGTTCTTGCTTAAGTCTAGGTAGGTGAGGTGGAAACAGTTTCCAATTTCAGGTGGGATTTCCCCGGAGAGTGAATTTCCGCGGAGGTCAAGCCTTAGAACCTGGCGGAGTTCCCCTATGGAGGGTGGAATTGGACCCGAGAATTGGTTTCCGCTGAGCGAGAGGATTTGGAGGGAAGAGAAATTCGAAAGTGAGAATGGTAGAGGCCCGGAAAGGAGATTGTTGGACAGGTTCAACTGGCCTAATTTTCCTGGGTTTGAAGTAGTATTTCCGTTCTCTGATAGAGTCCCGGACAAATAGTTGTCCTGCAACTCAACTAAATTTAACTCAGGCAGGTAAATGAACCCATTTGGAATGCTACCATTCAGATAGTTCTGTCCCAGCCTCACTCTAACAAGGCTCGAACACGTCCCTAATCTCTCTGGAATCGACCCGAAAAGAAAATTTCTCATGAGAATCAAAATCCTGAGCTGGTTTGAAGAGCACAAGTTTGGAGGGATGGTACCAGTGAGCTTATTTGAAGACAAATCCAGATTGTCCAGATTCCCATTTTGCCCAAGATTCTCAGGAATTTCTCCTGTGAAGTTGTTCATCCACAGCTGGAGAATCTTCAACTCGGGAAAATCAGCTACAAATTTGGGTATAGAACCGTGGAGTCTGTTCATGAAAAGGTTCAAAAGTATGAGCTTTTGGAGATTGGCAAGCTCATTTGGGACCTCCCCAGTTAGTGCATTGTTGGAGAGGTCTAGATTGACTAGGCTTGTCAGGTTTCCAAGTTGTTTTGGGATTGGACCTGAGAGAAGATTGGTGTGAAGAAAGAGTGTTTCGAGGGAATTCAAATTCCCCAACTCGGGAGGAATTGAACCATCCAATTCACAGCCAGAGAGATCCATGTAAACTACATTGACCAACTTGCCAAGCTCCCTCGGAATACCTCCTTCAAAGACATTGAGATAACCCAACTCGATTGTTTTCAAGTTAGTGAGGTTGCCCAACTCACCTGGGATTTTCCCATGGAGATCATTTCCAATCAGAGAGAGGTACTCCAACCCGATAAAATTCCCATAAATTTCTGGGATTTGGCCGTAGAAATAGTTTCCTCCCAAGTCCAAGTGCTTGAGCTTCTTCTCCAAACTCAAAATCCCAAGAGGAAGAAGACTTTTGAAATTGTTGTTATAAACATCAAACACCTCCAAATTCGGCAGGCTCGAGAAGTTCCAATCCAAGCTGCCATCGAACTCATTGTTCGAAATGTTCAATAATCGAAGACTCCTCAGATTTTCAACCTTGATTTGGCCTGTGAAGTTGTTGCCAGAGAGTGAGAGCTCAGCCAGCTTATCGAGACTTAAAGGAACAGAGGAAACAGAGCCATAGAGATTCATATCTGATAAATCCAGAGAAAATACTCTTCCCCTGAAGCATTTGATTCCAACCCATGAACAAACCGAGGTTGGATTTGAAGAATTCCAAGTACTCAAGAGCGGTTCAGCGAATTGGAACCCTTGTTTGAGAGCAATTAAGGCATGGAAATCAGTAATGAGAGAAGCTGAAACAGAGGTACACACAAGGAAGAAGAGTGTCAGAACAAAGGGAGGTGGCATATTTTCCTGGAAAATTTTCATGTAAATTGAGTTTGGGAACTCGAGGAAGAGTCTATGGATTTTAAGGGCGACCAAGACCGTGGTTTTTCCGGGGAAAGGGGGGAAAGTGAAGGGAATCTGTGAAACTTGAACTGTGGATAAATTTTAGAGAATCAATCATCTTCAGAGAAAGAGACTTCTAGTTCAAGGGAAGAAGCTAACGCTTCCCTTTTCTTTCTCTGCTTTTCTCTTTTCTCTCTCAGCGAAGAGGAGAAGAAGATTGAGATTGTGCTTAAACTGGTTCTGTTATGAGCCATATCTGCATATATCTTTCACGAGGTTCTTTAAACAAAGCTGGGAATAAAAAAATAAAGTGAAGGAAACAAAGTTTTGTGGGAAGTCATGAAATTAAAAAATAAAAATAAAAATAAAAAAGAAACAGCCGTTGGATAACAGAAATTTAAAGTTCAGATTAGGAGAAAAAGTAAAGTTGATGATTCTCTCTCTCTCTCTCTCTCTCTCTCTCTCTCTCTCTCTCTGTTTTTTCGTATGACAGAAATGCCCTTTAGCTTTAATCGAAGGATGCTCTTTACTTTGAGGGAGGTGATGCAATTGCACTTTCAGAGATAATAGAATTTCTAAATTCTCCTCATACTTTTTGATAAATGACACCTATATATGCAATTAATGCTGATTTTCCATCATAGTTTAGAGTAACAAGAGGGAGAAAAAAAAAAATAAAAGAGAAAAGAAGAAAAATGGGAAAGGTGATGATCAATGCATGCCACTATTAGAAATCTATATGTATATATGGTGCGTCACTAGGCCAAAAATTGAAAATGGCGTGAGAATGGGGGGCAAAATTTGGCATCTTAGCTTCTTAAGATCAAAGATAACATTAAAAATTAAATATTTTTTTCTTTACCTGTAAATAATAATCTTACTATAAATGAAAAAATATATATATACAAATCTTGGGATATTAATTTTGGTTAGGCAACTTAATATTGAAATTACAAACTTCTAATTTGTTGGAACCTATATGACACTTAACATGACAATTTTTTTTAGATGCAGATGCACACACTATGTGTGCTACGTGACAATTTTTTTTTTCAAAGAAAAAATTGGTGATATATTTCTTTATATATATATATATATTAGATATTGGTGTGCACACTATGTGTATTACTTTTTTTAATTAAAAATATATATATATATATTTAATTTTATATAAATTACCAAACAAATTTAAAATAGAAAATTATTGAAATATAAATAAAATATTAGATGATCAGTTTTAAATGGCATTTAAATAAACAATTTGTAATTAAAAGGAATTTTGAAAAAATAACAAATGTAAAGGTAAATGGGTTAAGGGCATTTAAGGAATGCAAAAATATAAAAAATCTAAGTTGCATATTAAGCGGTTGTTGCTAAAAATTAATTTTTTTTGAATTTTTATGAAAAGTGTTAGCAGTTAGAAAAAGTTGAAGGATATTTATGAAAGAAATAAAAGTTACACTAAATTTAAGGTTTTATTAAATTTAAAGTTTCACCAATTGCTCATAATGTTTCATCTATAAAATATATATATATATATATATACAAATGCTAATAATGTTTCATCTATAAAATATATATATATATATATATGAAGATAAGCAAATTAATATTAATTTAGCCTTTTTAACTTATGGGGAACAGTTGAAGAGAAAATAATAAGTGTGCAAGAAAAAATTATGCATTCCAATCCACACCTTAATTAAGGCTAGCTTTATGCCTGCATCATTTATTAATTTGTCATCAACTTAAAGACATATTGTGGAAAGAAGGGCTCTTCTGAAAAAGCAAAAACAAATTAAAATATAATTAGTAATATTTTCCTGTTAAGATTCAAGTGAAAAGAAAAAAAAAAAAAGAAATTTTTTAAGTTGAAAAGTTAATTAAGTCACAGCCAGCATCATAATTGTTTTTCATGACATAATAAACTCTTGAATGCAACGGGTGAAAATAACGAAACACACAAGCTAGCACCTTGATTGTGCATGGAGGAGAGGGGCCCATAAAAAAGTGTTTATGGTATGAGGTTATTATGTTATGGTCACTACATTCATTAACACTCCCCTAAAAAACAAAAAAAAATAAGAGAGAAAAAAATAATAATAAAAAAATAAAAAATGAATTACTTCCTTTGGACCAAGAATGATAAATATATATATATATATATATATATAAATAAAAACTGAATTATTACTTCCTTTGGATCAAGAATGATTTTGAAGACACAGCATTGAGTACTTTGATGTGTATGGGGAGTGTACAAGTATACACATAGGGTAATTTTCTAATGCCTATTGTCATTCTCTTTTTTGATCCTTCTTGGGTTTGGAAACATGTGCCTGCAACAAACTGTGGATGTGTAAGAAGTAAAAGAGGATGATTATTAATACATCATTACTACTATGTTTTTTCTCTTGAATGATCTATGTATGAAGATAACTGTGATATAGAATCTATATAGATATAGGTTGCATGGAAGAAGGGAACCAAGGAAAAAAAACTTCAAATTTATTTATTAAATTTCTCCAGTACTAATTCTGCTTTATTCCTTCTCCTTCAGCTTGCCCTACAGGGTCTGGGACCAACTATCAATGTGGGTATTTGAGCTTTATTAATAGAAGATGGAGTAGTCTTAAAGAGGGGGCTGAAAAGCAAAAGCTATCAGAGCTATTTTGCTTTTGATCCTCCACTTCAAAAGATAAAGAAAAGAAAAAAAAATCCATGATACACTCTCTCTTCACATGGAAAAGAGTGCTCTTGTATTAACTTGAAACTCATTCATTCAGAACCCTTTCTTTCTCTCTCTCTCTCTCTCTCTCTCTGAAAAGAAAACTTCATGACCCCCTCCTACATGGGAAAGAGTGCTCTTGTATCAATATGCATGCCCTCTCTCTCTTTCTCTCTCTGCTTGTGATCTGGCTTTTGTAGTAGGGAACAGTGGTTGGCTCCACATACTCATGTTTGATCCTCTCTCTCCCATGGCAATTCTAAGGGCTGACTATATATATATATGTATATTTTTTTTTTTTCTTTTGAGGTGTCTCTGTCTGTCTTCCGGATGGCATTCCCTTGAGAAGGGTCATTATCATGGTGTGGCCTGCTCTCTTATGGGCTGGAAACCCTTTACGTGGTTCACTTATTATTCAGCCAATTAGCCATATAACACATCCTTTGGGGGACTATAGGGTGGGTCTTATGTTGGAGACAAGAGGTCTAAGGAGGGAACATATCTCTACTTGCACTTAATCACATCAAGCCATCTTATATGTCATTAGTTTTCATTATATGGGTAATATTGTTAGAAAAAAAAATATTCAGAAAAAAATAATTAAAGCATGTGAAAATTTATGAGCCTACAATTTAAATGAAAAAACAATTAACAAAAATGCCTTTGTATATCATTTTGATAATTATTTCTGATATATATATATATAGATAGATAATATAGCTTCATAATATATAAGTAAATACACAATAATCCTAAAAAAATATTAGTTTATATAAATATATAATGTTATATTAGTAGAATTTTTTTATAAAAAATAAACACAAAATAATGCGACACATTTACGGACCATTGTTTTAAAAAAAAGGAAAAAAAAAAAGAAAAGAAAAGAGAAAAACCCACTAATTAAATTCTCTTTTTCTTATACAAATTACAAATGTAACCATCTCATTATTCTACCTAGTTTCAAGTTATGATTAAAAATTTAAAGGTAATTATAATTAATTTTATTTCTATGGTGGCACCAATGGTTAGTCACACACATGTAATATTCTCCTTCAAGTTCTCGGGAAACGGATGATATCCTTAGTCATTGTATCTCAGCCCCAAGTCAATAATTTCATGAATCATTGCCTTGATCAGAGAACATCATTTGGCCCCGTGAAGAAACAGCAAGTTGTGCTTGTTGTGTTTGCAAAGTGATCTCTCAGGAGCAATGTAGATTTTCAGGTAGTCTGAGCTTTCGTTTATATATATATATATATATGTAGACATATGCATATGTACCATATATATGTATAATGTATTACTCTATATATATATGACGAGTCTCACCCACACCACTAAATCACATTTACATATATAATATATACGTATGTATTATCATCTTATATATGTGCACACCACATGTAAAATGCATGGTGCTTGGATGAGAAGGTCTTGGGGGACCCCCCAAAACACACATCCCTACCTCCTATACATGATCTTGTCCCTTAGAACCTGCATGGAAGTGCTCTCTTGCAAGACATTATCATTCTTCTACGTACAATTTTCAACCCTTTTTTTCCCCTTTCTAGTGCTCCCATAATGCAATGCAGGCTCGTGTTGGAAACAAAGATTTTGAAATATTTTAAACCAATTTGAGAACTATACATCAAAGGTTAATTGATGAATATAATCTGACAAAATAGACAAGGAATCTGTAAAAGGATCATCTTTTTTTTTTGTTGGGGGGGGGGGGTGGATGTACTCCAACAACTTGCATTGGTTGATCTTTTCCACCAGTTTATTTAAGAGAAAATGTTGTTTATTGTCAAGATTTTTAATTTTCTATCGTTTAATTATGTTTACAATAATTAGTTGATAAAATAGGACCAATGACATTTTTATCAATTAGTCTAGATATATAGCTCCTATTTCTCTCCTATGCCAATTTCAAGAAATAAAATTTAATGAATAATGTCATATGCCACTATCTAATAAATCTTTGTTCTTTTTTTTTAATCTATTTTAATATTCGAATTAAAATAAAGAAAAAATATTTGAAAATTTTTTTAAAATATATGTAATTTTAGAAGGGATAGGACAGTGCTCCCAAAATTTTGAAAATATATAATTTTACCGTTAATATTTGTAAAAATAATTCACGGATTGTCCCTCTAAAATTTTGGCAAAATTTCTATAATTGTCCCTCTATACTAAAATTTCAGATAAATCCCTGCAAATATATGTTATATGTATATAACATAAATTGAATAAATTAATGAAATAATTAAAAGAAAAATAAAAAAAGTGTGTAGACATGTTTAAGTGATAGACACTATCATCGTACGCAATCAATGCATTATCAAAACTCAAATAATTAACTTTGTATTAACTCAAAGCTGAATATTACAAGTCAAAAAACTGCCCAAAAAAAAATGTTACTAGTCAAAAGACCATGATGGTTTAATTTAGTGTGGTTGATCTTGCTCTTCAAAGTTTAAACTAATACCTATTTTTTAACATTAGTAAATGCCAACAAAAGGGAGAAAAAAAAAGTAAAAGGTTAAAGGGTCAAGTTTCAATTATCAAATATAAGATCATACTAATGATTGCCCGCCTCATCGATTTAATGGGTGCATAATTAATTAATTATAAAGAAGAGGGAAATGATCATCGAATGCATAGAAAGAACTCAATTCTTCTTCAAACAAAAAGACATGAATGTCCTTTGACTGAAGGGCACCCCCCCCCCGCCATTGTTGAAAGAGCAAAGCAAATTAAGAGCCAATAAAGAAGTAAAGCTCTAACATTTAGGGTATTCACATTTGAAAACCATTGAACACCTTTAGGGCCGATGCCCTAAGAGTTAGCTTTAATCGTTCAAAAGATAGCTGATTTAAAGGGCATTGGAAGCACCTTTAGAAGGTGGCAATGTACCTGTTCCTGTGCACTTGTCGGTAAAGAACGAAAAGCAACAAATTTTCAAAAAATAAGTAAGGAAAATGTTATATTCCATTAAAAAGTTCTTTACATGAATTTGAAACAAGATTAGCTGTTGCAAAGGAATTTATGTAATCTATAAAGGAATTCTTAGGTGTGTTATTTTTTGAACGGGAAAAAGATATTTTACTAGAAAATTATATACTACGATGATGTGTTATTAATAATCTTATAATTATAAAATATTTTAATGATTAAATATTTTAAAATAGTAGAAGTACAATCAGTGCTCTGCATATACTGATGTAAAAAGGGTGGGTCAACTCGGCCTGAGTGACCCGAGTCAAGGCTTGGACCACTCTGCTTTGTCTCGACCACAACTCGCTACTCATATGTTAAAATATTAAAAAATATTAAACAAATAAATTGGAAGAGTTAAGGTTAAAATTTCTTGAATTGTGGTCCGACTGACCCAACTCGATGCGGAGGTCTGGAGGCAAACTAACTAGAGAGGGCTAGCCCATGGCCAGATCAAGCCAGACCTAATCTATTTTTTATCACTATCCACATGGTTCTTGTTGATATTTCTAATAATAATTGTTTTTGATAGTACAACATTAATTAATTGTACTTTTAAAAATAATAAAGTTATAAACTTGTCATGAATTTACGGCAATTTAGTAAAAGTTTATAATATATGATCTTTCACAATAAGGCGATAGATAAAGTTACCATGAAATAACTTATTAGTCGATTAATAGATCACGTCAAAAATATAAAAAAGAAGAAAAGAAAAAAAAAAAACAAAGAAAAAGGAATAAAAAGGCTTGACTACTTGCCAAGAGAGTGTAGACTATTTTTATGCAGTGCAGAGAGGGAAATGAAATTAAGCATCATTCCCTAGTATATGATGGCAGTGAGTAGTAGTTTTCCCAGTGAGTCACACCAAAGTAAAAAGCTCCAAACTCATACTGACTGATAACCCTTCCCCTTGCACTAGCTCTACTTTCTACTTCTTTGAATGTTTTGGCACTTCCATGCTCAGTACTAACCATATCATTTTTGAAGTTGTTCTACAGTCAACCTTTATCACTTTGCTACTCATTATTTTGCAGTCCAAAGCCCTAACTATAGGTCCCACGGATCCAATAATATCTTATATTTGTTTATTTTACGTATATGTAAATTATAATATTATAAATACTAGAAGTAGAGTATGTGTGTGTAATTTTTTTTATTTATATATTCTATTTAAAGTAAAATTATAAATTTTGAAGAAATTGTCTCAAATAATTAATAATGAGTAGTTAAATGCATTTAACTATAGACTATATAATATTAAGGAGTATTTAAATAAAACAAAAGAAAATTATTGAAGTAATAGGTAGCTAATTAAAAAAATATTTAAGGAAAATAAAATTTTTAAAAATTACTATACATCTTTTTTAAATTGTGGGTAATTATTGATGGTTAAAAAATATTAATAGAAGAAGATAAAGATGTCATCGATTGTAATAGTTAACTTTCTTTTTTAATTTTATAGGTTTAGTGTTTTTTTTTCAATTATTGTAATAGTGTAAATAATAATATTTTTTTGGGGGGAAAAGCAGTGTTGTTTTTCAACCATTTAATGAACAAAATGGCATGGGGAACTCTGAATGACCTTTATTACCCTTTTGTTCATTATGTTTCGTCCCAGCTATGTCGGGTGTGGGTATATTAATTATATATATATATATATATATTGTGCATATTTATGTGTATATCTTTGTGGGACTTTCTCAATCCTTGCAATAACATATGGTGCACAAACTTTAATTTTCTTTCTCACCATTGTTACAAAGTAGATGCATACATGTGATAATAACATGAATATATATATATATATATATGTATATTGTGAATTGACTGGCAATTCCTTGAGTTTAACTTAGTCATTTAATTGGCATCCTCGTGTTTTAGATATTGACTTGGACATTTTTTTTAACCGCAGCTGCTGTAACTATTATTTCAATGATAGAGTTTGTGATAATTAATTATTATATATTTTGTTGTTAAAGTCCTTAATTAATAGATATATAACAAAGTTCAACACAGTTTACTGTCATAATTAATGTTTTCATATTTAGAATAAGGGTCTTGCTTAACATGTGCCCACATGTTAAGGTAATTAAAAAACATTAATTATATATATTGAAAATTACTTTTACATCAATTTTCACTTTTTTCAAACAATTTTTAAAATAAACTAATAAATATTTTTAATTATTTTTTGAGTAAAAAACAAAGGTAGTAAATATAAGTGATTAATAAATGCAATTAAATGCACAATTCTCAAGATATTTAGAGTAAAAATTAAGGTAATAAATGTTTCTTAACATATGCCCTAAGGGCATATGTTAGCATTTGCCTATTAATTAAGGCCTCACATTTGGTTACAAAAAGTCCAAAGCATTTTTGTTTTTTGATCTTTATTTTTATCAAAATTTAATTTTTTAGAAGTTTTAATTTTTAGGCATACTAACCGCATTCATTAAAAAAAATAAAAATTTTATTTATTATTTTGTTTTTTGGATAAAAGCTATCCATTTATATAAAAAGTAATGAAAAATAATTTTTTTTTATTTTTTAACCAAACAGATGTGAATTTTTTCTTTTCTTTTCTTTTGTTATAAATGTAATTAACACCTCTAAAAAGTATGGCTCCTAAAAAAATTAAATTTTAGTGAAAAAATGGTACAAGACAAAAAAAAAAGTGACGAAAAAAAGAGTTAAAAATTTTTTTGCAACCAAAAGAAGCCTAACATACCATATATCTACACACACATATAAATATGCAATGAATTGAGATAACCATGAAATCTTAATTAATGAGGCAAGGTCATGGGTTTAATCAATATATAAATTATACGTATATCTAATCAAGCTAATCAAATCATGAATTAATCGGGGGAAAAAAAAAACTTCCACGTCCTTGTTATATATTTCTTTTGTTAGTGATGGAGAAGTTTGCTTACCTCACGGATCATAAACTATATTCAACAATATCTAATCAACCAATATATTATTGTCTAATAATGATATATACATGAGTAACATGACCCTAGTGCATGCTGACATCTCCTTGGAAAAGAAATGGTTAGTGAGACAAAACACACGTACACATGCAGAATATTATGCTTTCAAAATAGAACTGCTCCAACTTAGTTACCTCATAAATATGGATAACCTACTTAATTAAATCCCTTGTCAAGTATGTTAATAATGTACAACCTCCTAGAAGTTTGAAGAATTGCTTACATGCACATCCTGTATTTTTAAAATTGGTTAAGGGAATTGAATTTTAAATTGTTAGCTTAGTTTTGCCCCAAGGGTTTAACAACACGTCAAACATTATCATTTAGTTGAGTTGATTCAATTAATTGAAAAATTACCATAATCATTCTCTTCCCAACAAACCAATTCTTTGTTGAGAAAAAAGGAAGTATTGAGTTTGAAGATGCCTATTTGTTGAGAGAGAAAGGAAAGATTAAAATTGTAAGGAGAGTATGAGTTTGCAAAGAGAAATAGTTATTGAATTTGTAGCGAGAGAATGGATATGTGCACTTATAAATTAAGGGATGGACAAAATGATGGACAGTAAGAGAAGAAATTAGTTTTTAAGAAAAACAATGAAAAAGAAAAAAAAGAATTCGATTATTGTGACGTTTCTGATCGAGTCAATTCGATTAGGTGATATATTGATGGTGTGATTAAGTATTAGAGGTAAGGTAAGAATTTAAAATTTAATATTGGTGGTGTGTTTAAGCACTAGAGGTAAGGTAAGAACTTAAAATTTAACTACTTAATTGTAAAAGTTAATTTGTATAAAAATTTTAGAATAAAAAATGTTTAAATAATTTATACCTCAAATAAGAGATTGTATTAACAAACTTCTAAGAGAGATTTAAGTAATTCATATATTTTTTTTTTCTAAATATTAGAATTGAGATGATTTGAATATGACAAATCAATTGGTAGTGGCGGTGTACGGTAAGATTTTCTTCTTTTATATGAATTTTCGCCCACCCAAAAATCTTTACAGTAAAAAAAAGGGCTTAATGTCTCAAAAGTATACACACTCAAATCCACAAACATTTTCTTTTAGGGTTTTGTCGCTTACCTTCTCAAAACACATGCAATTAATTAGAAGCACATACGTACACCTCCACATTTGTGAAACCTTTGTCTCTATTTGGTTTTTGGATTATCAGATTCCTGCATTACTGATGGATCAGTCTCAACGATAACTGCTTTTGAAGCTCTTATTTCACCAAGCACTAGTGTGTGTTTATGCGTGTGTGTGTGTGTGTGTATATACATATATTATACCTGAGGTGTGCAGATTTGTAGCTTTTAAGATTTGTCCTCAAGCCGCTCATGTGCAAGCAACAAATTAAGTGGAAACCCTAAATGCAAAATCTCTGTCTCCATCTGATTTGTAGATAGTTTTTTTCTTTTCTTTTTTTTTTAATTTCTAATTAGTGAATGTGTCGACAATTCCAAAGTTTGCATCATATTGAATGGTTTTCACAGCTATAGATATGTATATATACTTTGTGGGCAAAGTTTCCAAGACAGAAATTGTAACCTTACATTACTCTCTTATACACAAACAAACATTGAGAAATGAGTTAAAATATGGTTTGAGGAAACTTTTTGTATTGGTACACATTGCTCAAACCTCATTTTTTAGAGATGAATAGTAAAATTTTGTTCCGACGGATTGAATTTTTGTTTGGACGAATTCAAAATTTTTGGTAGTCATGACTTCTTTGCATTATAATTCGTCTAAATGGATTGTAGAAATCGTTTGGACTGTAGAAATCGTTTAGACGAAAGTTACCCGTGCGATTCCGTTGGAACGGTTTCTACAATCCGTTAAAACGGTTTTAAAAACGTCACAAAAAAAGTCAAAATAGGTGTCATTTGATAGTTTGAGAGTCTACGGTGAGAATGGCAAAAAAATTTTTGCTATTTGATTAACCGAATTCTAGTTATCTATTTGATTAACCGAATTCTAGTTGTCGACTTTGTTTTGGAAAGATATTGAACGTTTTTTAAATTTTAAAAAGGTGGGAATGTGTAAAATTTTATAGAAATTTTTTAAAATTTTCATCAAATTTTGGTACACCAAACGTACCTTCTCTTATACACAAACAAACATTGAGTGAGTTGGTGATATATGCAAATTAATCAAGATTACAATTAGGATTTCGATCTCATAAGAATAACTAAAATATTTACTTTTTATGCAACTCATGATCACCTCCACAAAATTAATAATTAATTTTTATTGCAAATTAGTAGTAATGTGAGTGGATACAAAAAAATGCTGAACGAGCTATCAGTGAAATGTGAAGAATACGATTTGACAACAAGTGGTTAAATGTCATTCATGCAATCGTAATCAAGAAAATTGGTTAATTATTATTATAATTATTATTTTGAATTGGTTGATCACAAATTGTTAATTTTGAATTAAATAATACAAAATAAAATAGTTTATTTTACATAAAAACTTAATAAACTATTTATTAAATACCAATACAATTAACTTTTGAATTAATATATAATTTAAAGTAAAATAATTTAATTAAATATTTATGCAAGTAGCTTTATTTTTGAACCAATAAGATGTGTTTATATTATTAGTAATATTATTGTATATAATCAATATTATTTAACAAAATATGATTATTTATTAATTGTTAATAAATATAATTATTTTTAATCATAATAACAAGATCATCTTAATTATATCGAATGAATATTATAATTTGTATGTGTTACATTACTATCTCAATAAATCATCTCTTGTAGTTACATGTGTCTCAAGACATCATATCTCGCCTTATCCAATCATTCCAACCACAATTGAAGCTCGGTGGAGAGATACTTAGCCAAAAAAGGAGGGGGCAAGGAGTGGTCGATGGAGAAAGAGTGATGTGTATCATATGGTTCATATCTTTTAAAATAACCACCTAATATCTAAGGCATGCCCCTATATAAATAATTTTTTCATATTCATGCAAGTGTGTATGTATATATATATATATATATATTATATTACATAACCCTTTTGACATTGTGGGATTGACCTTGCAATTGTGGGGTACATCAACCCTGGCAGTGGTGGGAATCCAAGTCATATTCAAATAGGTTTGTCCTCTCTCTGTCTTTTGGACATCATTGTCACTCATTGCCCCCCACACAATTTTATATATTTATATATATATATATACATACATGTATCCCACTCAATTCCCTCCATCCTTCAAAGAATATATTCGCCATTGCCCTAAATTATTGTACCTATCCGATTTACGTACCTAGTTGGAGGGCATCCCTTCTCCTATATTATGTACATAAATATATGACATTGGATTGAAGGGTTTAGGGGTTAACCAAATCACCAAAGAATGTCCGATGTCCCCTTTGGAGGGTTGATGGCTCATGGGAGCATCTCCACGATAAAGTCCTCTTTTGTACATTATTATAAATAAAAGGGAGATATAATAGCTAGAGATATTTGGCTCTAATTTCTTTTTAGAGCCATGTGATCAAAGTCATCATTATTTATATTATTATAAGACTCCGTGAATTTTATTATTACTATTAAAGAGATGCGTACACAATATTTATGGTTATATATCAATTCATTTGTAATTTAATTAGAAAGCAAAAAAGTAAAATGGTGGAGTAATTAAAATTTTACTATTTGTAAAATAATTTAATTAAGGGTAGTTTTTAGAATATACCTGATTTAAAATTTAAATTTAATAAAAGATTTAAGCGTACGTATTTTAAAAAATTTAAAAAGTCCGGCCAATATTAAAACTATATTAATTTTTAAATTTTATCAACACCATAAATTTTTTTTTTTAAATATTTAAAACATAAAGTAGCATTCAAAACGTTTATATACAATATTTTCTAATAAATACTTATATAAGTTTATTATCTTGTTCTCATATATTTTTTATAATTCATTCCAATTATCCATTTATAATTGTATTTTTCATAATGCGATATATATATATATATATATATAAAAGACGAATTTATTTAAATATTGCTAAAATTATTTATCTTGTTAAAATAGTTTTATTTTTTTAAATTATTCTTACAAACTTTTATAATTTTATTATAAAAATATTTCCACTACTTGCGAAGCCAGTTTATAATTTTTGCCCCCACCGGTTAAAAATGTTGGCTCCGACCACAGTACCAAATTCGGAATTCGAAAAATTTTTTGTCTAGTGAAAAAATTCGTAATCGAGAATTATTCGGCACGGCGGTCCTCACCTTCATGATCGATACCATCGTCATCTCTACTCCTCGCCGTCATCGCTATTTCCAGCGGCAACATCAACCCACCCCGTCGTCTCCTTCTCCGCCGCCCTCGTCGGCCTCTTCTCCATCTCACGCGCCGCCGTCTACGGAGTGGCCCAGGGCCTCGGAACCGCGCTCAAGGCCGTGGTGAGCAGCGCCATGGAAGGGCAGTTGACTTCTCCCTTGGGGGTTACACTCTAACGGTCATTGCGACTGGGCCTAACGGGCCTGAAACGGTGGGCCTTGAGACTGGCCAGGCCCTTTGGCAATCTGCTGCTCTTGTGTGTTCCACAGCGCTTCAGTTTGGGTTGCTTTTGATGATCGCCAATGGAATGCACTGGGCCATGTTGTGGTTTGCTCTGTTTTCGGGATAGTTCTTGCGCTTTTTGTGTCCATATCGACGACGGTTCCGGCCCAAAAGGGCAATGCGGGTGCAGGGATGAACCCGGCAAGGTGTTTGGGCCAGCAAGGTGAGAGGGGGCCACCTTTGGAATGGGCACTTGATATTTTGGGCCGGCCGGGCCGGGTAATGCTTGTGTGGGCTTCTATCTGTACAGATGGATCATTCCACGCCAGCCCTTCCACGCCCAAGGATTCAAGCATGGCTTTGTTTGTGTCAAATGGTGATTCATGGATCTTATTATGCACGAGAGCTGCAGTAAATTTTTTACTATTAGGACTGAAGTGTAAAAATTAATAACTGTAATTACATCAGTATTTATTAATTCAAATAAATAATATTTATTAATTTAATTAACAGTATTTATTAATTCAGGCAAGTAAATGTAGATGATATTACAGCAATTATTGATTTCCACTGCAGCGCTGGAACCCACAAGTGGCCAGTTTGTGTCTGCATTGACAAGGATGGATGTTCACGCCAAAGAACTCGTCGCACAATTATGAGTCGTGTAAATAGTTAAAACATATATGGAGTTTCTCATTGCTTGCTTAGCAGGTAAACGGGTTTTATATATTTTATTTTAATTTCCAAAAGGTCATTATGAAGCTGGTGAATGCTCAAAATGCTATTATCTCCTACAAACTTTGTAGTTTTCGAGCCATCAACACAATCATGTTTTTCTTCTTTCAGTTTTGATACATTGCACTGAATTCAAAATTGTTACTGAACATGAAACAGTGAATTTGGTAGTGGATTCGGTAAGATTTGATTTTATTTACTGATAATTTTCATTAATTCTTACGTTTGAAATTAAAATAAAATTTAATAATTTTTTAAATGAAGATAAATGTTTCCCAACAGAGTGAAAAAGATTGAGGACTGTGGGTTGTTGTGATTTTCTGGCAAGAATTGCTAGGAAAGTGAAAGGTTGCTTCAGCAAAAGAAAATATTATTAACATACATTTTTTTCAACACTTGCTTTAGTGTCCTTTCTTATCATGGCCCCCTTCTCTTTAGAAAAATGTCTGAACGTAGTAATGGGGAATATTTATAATCATTTCCTGAGGTGACCCATTGCATGAAGAAGCCATGAAATTAGTGACTTCATTCAAAAAATGAAAAGGCAACACAGAAAGAAAAACAAAAGGCAAGACCAATATCTGAATAAACCAAAAAGATTTGAATCCCATAATTTTCATATATATAATATATATATATATATATTGTTTTTTATTATTTAAAAAAAAAAGAAAGTTAGTACAGTTTTGGTTAGAAAATAGTTTAAAACATGGTGGCTAATGCTTTTGGTATAAAATTTTTGTTGGTTAGTGACTAATAGTTACTCACTCTCCATTTTTTTTTTGTTGTTGTTGAATTTCCCAGCTCATAATGAGATGAAATGATTTGTTTGGAGTGGATTTAGATAGGCTTTCACATCATTCTCAACACATGGTGATTGTGCTGTTGACAAATGTACCTCAATGGATTGGAGGGAAACAACAGACCTTCATTCTCTTTTTTTTCCCCTCTCATTCTCTCTGTCTCATATTATTGCTTATCAATTAGTTATGATTTATTGCTTTAATCCATGTTCTGAAATTTTCAAAAGGTTTGGTTTAGACCATTTAGGCATTTGAGTTTTGGGAAGCAATCCAGCCATTTGCTTTAATGTTTCTGACAAAAAGTTGTGGATTCCTCTCAACAGGTTTTTTAAGGCTAAACTGAGGATTGCATGTTGCTGTGGTCTACATCATCTTCTTTTTCTTTCTTTCTTCCCTTGAATCATGGCTGGTCTGCTAACACATAGCTGTAAGATCTCCAACATTGATTCTCTACTTTTCATTCTTGTTTTTCTTTACTTCTTTTGTATTCCGTATAGAGTTTTTTTTTTTATGTGATAAATATTATCTGTATGTAGTTGATCTTGCAGTTAATTCCATATGGCAATATAGGCATATAATAAATGACGATACATAGAATACTACCTTGAAGCAAGCCATTATTTTTATTTTGTTTTTTATGATTAGATGGCAGCTTTTTCTTTTCTTTTCCGAGTAGTGGGGGATTTAAGTGACACACACTGACACATTTCCAATGATGAGCCTGAATGGTTTTGTTGGGTTTTTTTTTCTTTTCTTTTCTTTCTTTCTTTCTTTCTTTTTTTAAGAATTAAGCATTGACGCTTGAATGGCTTCCTTTTAATGAATCTACCAACCCAAGAGCCTGATCTGTCAACATTTTCCCCCTTCATTACCTCTATTATGAACAACAAACATTCTTGCGGGTAGACTATGCTTCTCTCAATCTCAGTAAGAGCCAAAACAGTTCGCGCAGTGGTAGACGCTTGCATAACTACCATAGGCCACTATTGTTTTGGTTCTGCAGACAAGAAGACCCATACGTTTAATTTCTTTTAGTTTCGCATCTCCAGACAAGGTATAGTATTCATGAAGTTATGCATCAAGATCCTAAACATCAAAGCATAATAAGAGTGGCAGTACAGGGATTATCATATAAATTTGTTTTCACATTTGTATGTGGTATAAAGCTAGGAGATCTGAATTGCATTACTCACATGATGCTATGTGTAATGTGCTCTCTTGTTCTTCCAAAACAGACTGCCCAAAGAATAAGCAGTCCAGGATAACAGGTGCTACATCTTTGCTCATAATTTAACATTGGTGCGATATCAACACTAGTTGACTCGTTTGTGTTTGGGGTGTCTGTGAACACCCTTATGCGGTAATTGTTGGGCATAATAATACTAAAGCTGTACTCTTGCCGAACATATTTAGTCCGGTGCCACGTGGCGCGGTGCCGAGCAAATTCACATAAGCCACTCAGTCACTTGCCGAGCACGTTCCGTTTGGACACGTGGCATCTCGCCGAACAACTGATTATTGGCACGAGGGTTCCACGTGAGTGATATACGTGAACACACGATTCAGAATTAGTGTTCCAAAGAGTACCCTGAACCTCGACATCAATAAACAGTGTATTGCCACGCGGCTATAGCCGAGGATCTTGGAAGCTAGTTTGCTCGGCCTATCTGTTGACGGCTAGTAAATGTCGAACCTGGGACCCACAGCCTTTAAAGAGGGCTCGTGACCATAAGTGCACCTTAGTTAAGATTGAACTGGGTACTTGTCTCTGGGGATGTAACTAAATCGGTCTATCTCGTCACGATTTGGTGGCTGATGTGACAGGAAGACAGTCTGACCCTGAAATTCCGGTTGTAATGCCGTGTTAAGCCGCCAGAAGCATTAAATGAAAGGTATGGTGTATTAATGAGGGGTCTGAGGCATTAAATGAAGGGGAAGAGTATTTAAAGCAAGGGTAGAAAAGAGGGACACGGCAGTGTCGTAACGTCAAGTCGCAGGTATGCCTTAATCATCACTCAGACCACTATATATAGGATATTCTGCTGAACAACAAGGGGAAGCTGACTAATGCCAACTTAAACTTTGACTCTTTTATTCTCTTGAGCGACTTGCTGACTTAATCATCGGAGGGTTTTCCGGCCTGAGACCCCCTCTCCGGCCGTCACCTTTCTTTCTGTCTTTGTTCGGCAGGTCGGCGATAGCATTTCCGGTTGGCGTGGTCAGCAGTTCCGGCGGTAATTTCTGCTGCCGAACATTTGGCGCCCACCGTGGGGCTCGTTGTCTAGCCCATCATCGTGTTCACTAGCTTTTTTCTTGTTTCTTTGCTAAGTCTCCAGTATTTGTCCACATAATGACCTCAGGAGGAAACACTACCCCACCACCATCTCCACGGGCAGGAGACACTTCCACTCCTGCCAAAACTAAAGGGAGTGCGTTGGTTATCCGGACTCCAGGTCTGGAGTCCGCCCGGAAAAGAAAAACGGAGGATCCTCAGGTACTGAAACGGAGAGAAGAGCTGATGGCTAAGGCCAGTGAAAAGCAGGCAGAACTGGAGGAGATTCTGCTCGAATTAAGTAAGGAAAAGGGAAAACCCCCTGCTAGCCATACTGCTGATTCTGGTCAATCCGACTCAGAATCTGATGAAGGTTACGATGCTCTTTACGAGGACCCCACTGATGAGGATGACGGGGATACCCATGAACAGAAGGAGGTGCGCTCTCGCTCGCGACGTGATGTCTCTCCTTTCAGGAAGGACTCGCGCCGTGCCAAACCGGTCGCAAGACGTGACGTGAGATCCGATGTTGACGCGCCCATCAAAGCGCATCACCAAAGGAACTTCTCGAAAAAGATGCTGGAGGCGTATTCAGAGGAGGCGGATAGCTCGGACCAAGAAGAGCTAACCTTAAAGCGTAAGAAAGCGGGAAAGGCAAAGATGGAAGACTGGGGGCAAGCAGAGGAATGGAGTGCTCAGGGCCAAAGCACACGAATGATGGCAAGGAAAGCCTTGGGGCGAATCTCTGCCTCCCCATTCGTCGATGAAATAATTGATGCGGAGCCTCCGGAGAAATTCCAAACTCCGAGGCTTAATCTCTACGATGGGAGAACTGACCCCCTGGCCCACTACCGTCATTACATGCAGGCCATGACGTTATGGAGCAGTAACGACCACCTCATGTGCAAAGTATTCCCTTCTAGTTTGGGGGATACAGCGCTTCAGTGGTTCCATAAACTGCCCCCTGGCAGTATTCAGTGTTGGCAGCAACTGGCGGAGGAGTTCGTTACCCGGTTTCTGGCTAACACAAAACAGCCTAAAACCACTGACGCTCTCCTCACAATGAAAAGAAAGTCCGGGGAATCATTGAGAGATTATTCCCGCCGTTACCTGGAGCTCTACAATGAGGTGGGAGAATGCTCGGAGCAATTGGCGGTCACCTCGTTCAAATTGGGGCTGCGGAAGGAGGATAGGCTGTGGCTCTCCTTGACCAAAAAGCCTGCAGCCAACATGTCCGATCTTATGTGCCGAATCGAGAAATACGCCAAGGTGGAGGACGAGACACAGCCGGCCGAGCAGAAAGAAAGGAGATCCCAGGACCAGACAAGAGAAAAAAGACGGGGAGACGGCCGCCGATTCATTGACGAGGGGAAGTCAGTCTTCGAAGCGGTTAATACGGTGTTCAAAGAGCCAATCTTCAAGATCCTTCCCCAAATAAAAAATAAGCCATATTTCAGATGGCCCGGAAAGCTGCCGGATTTCCCTGGAAAGGAGAATTCCAAAAACTACTGCGCGTATCATCAAGACAAGGGACATCGCACCGGAGCCTGCCGATCGCTACGACATCATTTGGAGGAATTGGTGCGCAGAGGCCACCTTAAAGAGTTCGTCGATGAGGACAGAACCAGAGAAGCAGCCCCACAGAATAGAGAGCCAAGGAGGCAACGAGAAGAGACTGCCGAGGAGGAGGCAGCCGAAGAGGCACAACCCCCACCAAGGGCCAGAGCGCGCAGAGATGTCCCGAGACCTGCAGTCATCCACGTGATTCATATGGAACGACGACCCCAGAGTGTCATCAATCATGCCCCTAACCCACCAAGCAAAGAAATTTTGGGTGTCGCGGGTCAGCCGAGCAAACGCCCAAGGACAGCCGCCATGGAGGAAATCACTTTTTATGAAGACGAGCATCCTGGTGTTCAGCTGCCGCACAATGATGCCCTAGTGGTCACTCTGGGCATGTTTAATTCAGAAGTAAGGAGAATCCTGGTAGATGCAGGAAGCTCAACAGAGGTTATGTTCCTGAGCTTATTTAAGAAGCTCGGACTAACTGAAGAAGATCTGGAACCGGCAGAATGCCCACTCATAGGATTCAATTCTGCTCCTGTTTGGCCTCTGGGCAGAGTTGTCATTCCTGTCCGCGTGGGTCCGGTGGAGCAAGAGGTTGAGTTCACCGTTGTGGATTCCCCTTCTTCCTACAATGCTATAGTAGGGAGATCGTGGATTCACGCTCTGAAGGCGATCCCCTCAACCTACCACCAAGTGCTGAAGTTCCCCTACTGCGGGGAAGTGATTTCTATTTTGGGGGATCAGAATACCTCCCAAAAGTGTTTCTCTGCAGCTTTAAAGTCCAAAACGATCCCCGAACAAGTCCAGCTGGCGGAACTACCCGAGGACACACCAAAGATAGATGATGTCGGTGGTGATCCGCAGATGAAAGCAACAGAGGGTTTGGAGAAATATCAAATCGGCCCGGTTGAGAATGATAAATTCTTCCTGATCGGCACCAACCTGAACGCCGAGGAAAAATTAGAGCTGACGGAGATGCTTTTGAAGAATATCGGAACGTTCGCCTGGACTCCACACGAAATGCCAGGCATTTCCCCCGAAGTCATAACTCATAAGTTGAATGTGAATCCGGGGGTAAAGCCCGTGGTACAAAAAGCAAGGCGATCAGCTTTGCAACACGCAGAGGCTGTCATTGAGGAGGTCGGCCGACTGTTAGAGGCGGAGGCCATTCGGGAGGTCTCATACCCGGAGTGGTTAGCTAATACGGTCGTGGTCAAGAAGAAGAATGGGAAGTGGAGAGTTTGCGTAGACTACACAGATCTGAACAAGGCCTGTCCTAAGGATCCATTCCCTCTGCCAAAGATCGACCAACTCGTTGATTCTACTGCTGGATGTTCCAGGATGTCGTTCCTGGATGCCTATAGGGGATATCACCAAATCCCCATGTTCGGCCCTGATGAGGAAAAAACTTCTTTCATAACCCCGCGAGGCATATACTGTTATAGAGTTATGCCATTCGGGCTGAAGAACGCTGGAGCCACCTATCAACGGCTGGTTACAAAGATATTCAAAAAAGACCTCGGGCAGACGATGGAGGTCTACATTGATGATATGGTGGTAAAAAGCAAGGAGCCGAACACACACCTCCAACATCTCCAACATGTTTTCTCTACCCTTGATCGGTATGGATTAAAATTAAATGCTGCCAAGTGTGCGTTCGGAGTTGGCTCGGGTAAATTTTTGGGCCACTTGGTGAGCAGAAGGGGAATTGAGGCTGATCCCGAGCAAATACGTGCCATCCAATCTGTTTCGCCCCCGCGTACAAAAAAGAGGTACAGAAGCTCACAGGGATGGTGGCGGCACTCAACCGGTTTATTAGCAGATCATCCGACAAGTGCCGGCCATTCTTTAGGCTGCTCAAAGGGGCCAATAAGATGCAATGGGATGCTGAGGCGGACGCGGCACTGGAAAAACTTAAAGAATACCTGACGACTGTCCCAATATTGTCAACACCGCAGCCGGGGGACATTTTGCAGCTATATCTGGCAGTCTCAGAGCATGCAGTCAGTGCCGTCTTGCTGAGAGAGCAACAAGGGAAACAGCATCCTATTTATTATGTGAGCAAAACGATGCAAGGAGCAGAGACCAGATATCTGCCCCTAGAAAAGTTGATCCTGGCACTAATAATGGCATCCAGGAAGCTAGCCCATTATTTCCATGCACACACCATTCAAGTTGTCACCGATCAGCCAATTGGCCATGTTTTAAAGAAGGCTGATGTATCGGGCCGACTAGCAAAGTGGGCAGTTTCCCTTGGTGCATTTGACATAAAATTCGTCCCAAGAACCGCGATAAAGGCTCAGGTCCTGGCCGATTTTGTAGCGGAATTTTCGTCACCAGCCTATGGTCAGACAAAAGAACTATGGCATGTTGAAATAAAGTCTGCCCCGACCCGAACATAGTGATGCCGAACAAACTTGGCAAATCGAGGTTGATGGGTCTTCGACTAGAAAAGGAGGCGGCGTAGGCATAGTTCTGACTACACCAGAAGGCGTCTCAATAGAGTATGCAATAAAACTCGAGTTTGAAGTCACTAATAATGAGGCGGAGTATGAAGCTCTCCTGGCCGGACTCGACATTGCTCGGCGCCTGATGGCAGATGATATCATAGTAAGGACTGACTCTCAGTTGGTTGCCAACCAGATAAAGGGTGAGTATGTGGCTAGAAGCGGAAAGATGGCAGAGTATCTAGAAGCAGCACAGAAGAGAATCGAAGGCTTCAATAAAGCTAGCGTAGAGCTCATTGGCAGGGATCATAACGCTCATGCTGACGCACTTGCAACGCTAGCTGCCTCTTCTCGAATAAGGCTAACTGACCAGGTCTTTATGGAAGTCATAAAAAGGCCGAGCATAACGAAAGACGTAGAGGTAATGTGTGCTGACCCAGCCCCATCTTGGATGGATCCAATCATCGCTTACTTGAAGGACGGAACACTTCCCGAAGACAAAACAGAAGCCAAGAAGCTAAGAATAAAAGCCACCAGGTTTTGGCTCTCTCCCGACCAGAAGTTATACAAAAAGTCATTCACAGGCCCCTATCTCCTTTGTGTTCATCCCGATAAAGTGCAAGACTTTCTTTACGAGCTTCATGAAGGTGTCTGTGGAGCACATACTGGGGGCAGATCACTGTCGCACCGAGCAATTACTCAAGGGTATTGGTGGCCGAGGATGGGATATGACGCTCAGGCCTATGTTCGGAAATGCAAGAAATGTCAGAAGTTCGCTCCCATTCCTCATCAACCGGCCCAGGAACTCAGCCCGCTTACCAGCCCTTGGCCGTTCGCTCAATGGGGACTTGATATCGTGGGGCCTCTGCCTTCCGCTTCGGGAAATAGAAAGTTCTTAGTGGTCGGCACCGACTACTTTACTAAGTGGGTGGAAGCAGAACCCCTAGCTCACATCAAAGATGCCGATACCATCCGATTTATTTGGAAGAACATCATTACCAGGTATGGCATCCCTAGGACACTTATTTCCGACAATGGGACGCAATTTGACAGTGCCCAGTTTAGGGAATATTGTTCTAGGTATGGAATCAAGAATGTTTACTCTACACCTGCTTACCCCCAAAGCAATGGTCAAGCTGAAGCTACAAACAAAGTCATTCTCAATGGGATTAAGAAAAGACTGGAAGCGGCAAAAGGAAGATGGGTGGATGAATTGCCATCAGTACTGTGGACCTACCGAACAACCCCTAGAAGATCAACCGGAGAATCTCCCTTCTCTCTGGCTTACGGTGTCGAAGCCGTCATACCCTTAGAAGTTGGCCTCCCGAGCATCAGAACTCTATCATTTGACAGAGGGGAGAATGATCAAGCTATGGGAATAAGCCTGGATCTAATTGATGAAAGAAGGGAACTGGCAGCACTAAGGTTAGCCAACTACCAGCAAGAGACAAGGAAGAAATTCAATAAAGGGGTCAGACGTAGAGAATTCCGTACTGGCGATTTGGTGCTGAGAAAATTGTTGGGAAGCAGGAAAGATCAAACTGAAGGAAAGCTAGGAGCTAATTGGGAAGGACCATTCACCGTCTCTGAAGTGCTCGGCAATGGTGCCTACAAGTTAATTGACTTGGAGGGAAAGCCAGTCAAAAGACCGTGGAATATAGCCCATCTAAAGTTGTACTATCATTAATTTTTTCTTCACATTTGTTGATTAAAGACTTTGCATGTATATTGAAAGGCAATCCTTTTTATAAAGCAAAAGCAAACTCAAAAGCTTGAAGATCACTTTCTGCTCAACAAAAGACGCCACATCACTTTGGATGGTGGCATGGAAAAAGCCAGGCTCGGCTTCCCGAGCATTGATACGGAAAGAATGCCCCATCTCCATCGATGTTGGCGCCCCATCTCCATCGATGTTGACACATTCCTGGTTTGTTTATTGACCAGGAAATGCTCTTTAGACCGAGATTCAATTCCTCGGTCTTCTGAAAAGAATTATCAAAAGAAACCACGCTCGGCTTGCCCAGCGTTGGTACAATCTTGGTTTGTTTATTGACCAGGAAATGCTCTTTAGACCGAGATTCAATTCCTCGGTCTTCTGAAAAGAATTATCAAAAGAAACCACGCTCGGCTTGCCCAGCGTTGGTACAATCTTGGTTTGTTTATTGACCAGGAATGCTCTTTAGACCGAGATTCAATTCCTCGGTCTTCTGAAAAGAATTATCAAAAGAAACCACGCTCGGCTTGCCCAGCGTTGGTACAATCTTGGTTTGTTTATTGACCAGGAAATGCTCTTTAGACCGAGATTCAATTCCTCGGTCTTCTGAAAAGAATTATCAAAAGAAACCACGCTCGGCTTGCCCAGCGTTGGTACAATCTTGGTTTGTTTATTGACCAGGAAATGCTCTTTAGACCGAGATTCAATTCCTCGGTCTTCTGAAAAGAATTATCAAAAGAAACCACGCTCGGCTTGCCCAGCGTTGGTACAATCTTGGTTTGTTTATTGACCAGGAAATGCTCTTTAGACCGAGATTCAATTCCTCGGTCTTCTGAAAAGAATTATCAAAAGAAACCACGCTCGGCTCGCCCAGCGTTGGTACAATCTTGGTTTGTTTATTGACCATGAAATGCTCTTTAGACCGAGATTCAACTCCTCAGTCCCCTGAAAAGAATTATCAAAAGAAATCCATGCTCGGTTTGCCGACCATTGGTACAAAGAGAACCCACATCATTTCTGATGGTGGCCCAATCTTGATTCATTCATCTACTAGAAACGATTTTTTCCTTGGTTTGTTAATTGGAAGCAAAAGAAGCATGTTCTAAAGAGCACAACGCCAGTATCAACATAATGGTACACATTTCGCGATGCTCGGCATGAGACTAAAAAGCGAAGATTTGTCAGAAGATAGTTACCCCCGTTATTATGAGAAAGAGGACAGCCCAACTTATCGAGGTATGTGAGATTTATTAAAGTTATGCCTCTTTAACAAGAACTTGAAGTTATTTTACGACAAGCAAATTACTACATGAGCTTCTTACCTCTGAAGGGTTTACTATTTAAAGTATTTTTGCTAGAAGTGGTTGCTCGGCAAAGTGGTACAAATGCAGGACACCATACATACTTCAATATAAAGCATAAAATATACAAATGGAAAGACAGATTGTTAAAAGGAAACAATTCAAAAGCTTTCATTACATGCCTTAGAGTTCGATTACAATACATTTTACATAACTGATAATCAAAGAAGATATCCTGAATCTAAGATGAGACATTAACATTTGTTGTAAGGGTTTGTAGCTATTTCGTGGGAGAAGACGTCTAGGTACTCCTGGGCTGCGCTCCTTATAATTCTGTCAGCAAACCAGTTAAGGCATTCTTCAATCAATTCATCAGCAGTTCTAAAGAAACAAAGACAGAGAAAAATAAAACAAAATTAGACAGAAGTCAAACTGCTTTCATTCACTTGGAGTTAAAAGTTTTATATTACATCCAAAAAGAAAATAAAAATAAAAATTTATACAAGAAGGCTCACTTCTCTCCTCCCTTAGTGGGATCTCTCTCCACTATTAGATCAATCTGTTCAGGCGCCTGGGAGATGTTCTTCCGGGCACTGTCCACCTCAACCTCTCCCTCCTCAATTGTTTCTTCGGCAGTATGAATTGAGGGAGTTTGAGGTGGACGCTCAAAGCTGAATTGGGGAATTGGGCGTTCTGGATCAGGATAAGGGACCTCCTTGTATATGGGGTTGGTGGGATCAACGTTGTTCTTCTTCATTGCAGCCTCCCAACCCTCAAGAAAGAAGTCGTTGTGAGCATCCCTCATCTGATCCACGCAATCGTTAATCTGGGCTTCCACCTCAGCTTTGGCTTTGTCCTCGGCTTCTTGGAGGGCAGCTTCCTTCTCTGCCAGGGCTCGAGTCTTCAGTGCAAGCTCTGCCCGAAGTTTGACAAGCTCCTGCTTTGATCTCTCTTGCTCGGCCCTGGAAGCCTCCAACTCCTTGATGAGTAACTCTTGCCCAGTCTTTATGGAGGACAACTCAATCTCGGCCGTGGAAAGTTTGCCCTTGACCACTAAAAGCTCCTCGTCTTTATGATTTAGGATCTTATCCATTGACTGCACACGAGCTATGCTTCCAGCAACTTGGCCAAGGGCAGTGTTGAGTTGATGCTCAATCTCTTTATTTTCGTCCTGAAGCTGACTCTTCTCTTTTGCCAGAGCGTCATTGCTGGATTGGAGATTCTTATTCTCCTTCTCCAAGGACCTCACGCTTGATTTCAACTCCCTTATTTCTGTTTTATCCAGCTCGGCTCTGGTTTCGAATGTTCGGCTCCTGGCAATCAACTCCATTGTGTGGAGAGAAGTCTGCAGAAAGAACAGAAAGTTAGGAAAAACTATAATAAGGAAAGGATTCACATAAAGGAATATTATAATACTTACAGAGATGATGTTCTTCATCAGAGTTTTGTGGATCTCCTCCGTCCTATTCTTCCTCGTATTAAGAACGTCCCGAGGAGGGAGGATACCCTTGAGATACTCCTCGGCGTGGTTGAAGGCAGTGTCTTGGATAGTGAAGGGACGGCCTTGAGGATGTTCGAGACTGGGAATGAGGATTTCTGGAATGAACGGAGGGGAGTCTCGAACCGGATTGGCCGGATATTCGATGGCTAGAGGCACGGGCCCAACGGGTTGAGCAGGTAACGGCTCGGAGGTTCTCGGTGGTGCGTCTTTCGTGGGTGGCACGACCTTGGGAGGTGCTGGCCCCCTCGCGGCGTCCTCCTTCGATAGCTTCGCCTGCTCGGCCGTTGGAGCCGCGTCCGTAGATTGTGTCCTGGCCCTCTTCGGCTCAGGAGGGCCAGATGGCCTCTTTTGAGCTGCCTCCTGCTCCTTCCCCTTCTCCATTTTGACCTTCGTTATTTGCTCGGCAGTAGAAGGAGCAGGGGCACTCCCCTCACCAGCCTTCCTCTTCCCAACGGCCTTTTGCTCGTCCGCCTTCTTCTTCTGGGCCTCTCCGGCCCTTTGCCCTTTTGCCTTAGCCATGGCGAGCTTCTTGTAATCGATCTTTGGGGCCATCACTTCTTCTTCTTCCCCTTCTGAATCTGAAAAGTAGTCGAAGGCAGGGGGTATCTCAACCTCTTCTTCTTCCTCTTCCTCCTCGTCCAAAAGAACAAAATGTCGCTTCCTCGGCTGTTCGGAAGGCTCAGGAACTGCAGCTCGAGGGGATTGAACTTGCTCGGCAACAAGTGGGATGGCGAATGGAGGGGGGCGAGTCCACCCTGGATGCCTTAAGGCGTAATAGTTCTCTTTCTCTTCAGCAGAAGCTCGAAACCACCACTGAAGACGCCTAATAGCCTCCGAAGTTGCGAAACCTTGAGGAGGGGCAATGAATGTCTGATGAGAAGGGGTGAAGTTGAACAAAATCGGAACTGCTCTGGCAAAGGGATAGAGATCTGGACCCCCGAGGAATTTGAACACCTCCTTCAAGTGGTCCTTGTCAGCACGAATGCCAGTAGCCCAGAACTTCTTTAACTGAACACCTGCACAGATATTAAATCAAACAGTTAGTATGCTTAGAAGTGAGGGTAAAGAAGAATAAGAACTGGTAGGATTTGAAATCAACCAACCTGGGCCCAAAGAAACCCGAGGGACGATTGGAAAACGATCTTCGTCTGGATCGTGTGTCCAGTGACCTGTGACGACGCACAGGTCACTTTCCGACTTAATCGTATCAGGCAGCATGTGGACCAAGGCCTTTTCTGGTCGGGATTTCAGGTACCACCTGTTCTCATCCTTCCTCACCTTCTGGACTGAGTAACAGTAAAGAAGATCGTACTCGGATATGTGGAATCCGTATCGCCTGTTTATTTCTATCACCCCATTAACGATTCTATAAAAGTTATGGGTGAGGTTCCTAGGGCCAAGGTCCAGAATGCTCATCATAGAGCGAAGAAAGGGGTGTAGGGGGAACCTAAGACCACCTTCGGTGATTGCCACTATGGGGAATTCCCCTGTTTCACGCTCGCCTTGTTCGGCGAGCCTGATACCTACGTTCTGAGGAATCTGGTACTTCTCCTTGAAAATCCTAACCTTTTCCTCAGAACTTAGCTCGTTCGCGAGTCTACCCATAACGGAAAATTTGAAGAAAAAAGAGGATTAACTCACCGGAAATGAAGGACGACGGGAGGGGTGAAAGCTTGCGAAGACGAAAGCTCAGAGGAAAAGAAGCAAGGGAAATCTGTAGACTCAAATCGCAGACTGTAGACTCAACTCGCAGAAAAGAGGTAAGAGAAGACTAATCAGGTATATATGTATATGTGTATGTATCTCTGAGGGAAACCGAAGCGTTTCCAACGAAAAGGCAATGGGCGGTAAAAGTGGCATTTATTACCGCCCCGATTTTCAAATTTCTGACCATTCACGTTTTAACACCTCATATCTGGGAAACCGCGTAAGCGGCGCAGCAGCTGAAAAGCTGAAAGGGCACTGCGCGTGTCGTCACGAGGAGAGAGAAAAGTCCAATCAGATTTGATACGCGTCAGGAACATACTAAACGACAAACTGCGTTGGAGGGTTGAAGGATCAGGGAGGTAAGGTTATTCTGCTCTGCTACTCTGCTCGGAAAATATCTTTTCTCGACCAGAGTGGGGGCAAAATGTTGGGCATAATAATACTAAAGCTGTACTCTTGCCGAACATATTTAGTCCGGTGCCACGTGGCGCGGTGCCGAGCAAATTCACATAAGCCACTCAGTCACTTGCCGAGCACGTTCCGTTTGGACACGTGGCATCTCGCCGAACAACTGATTATTGGCACGAGGGTTCCACGTGAGTGATATACGTGAACACACGATTCAGAATTAGTGTTCCAAAGAGTACCCTGAACCTCGACATCAATAAACAGTGTATTGCCACGCGGCTATAGCCGAGGATCTTGGAAGCTAGTTTGCTCGGCCTATCTGTTGACGGCTAGTAAATGTCGAACCTGGGACCCACAGCCTTTAAAGAGGGCTCGTGACCATAAGTGCACCTTAGTTAAGATTGAACTGGGTACTTGTCTCTGGGGATGTAACTAAATCGGTCTATCTCGTCACGATTTGGTGGCTGATGTGACAGGAAGACAGTCTGACCCTGAAATTCCGGTTGTAATGCCGTGTTAAGCCGCCAGAAGCATTAAATGAAAGGTATGGTGTATTAATGAGGGGTCTGAGGCATTAAATGAAGGGGAAGAGTATTTAAAGCAAGGGTAGAAAAGAGGGACACGGCAGTGTCGTAACGTCAAGTCGCAGGTATGCCTTAATCATCACTCAGACCACTATATATAGGATATTCTGCTGAACAACAAGGGGAAGCTGACTAATGCCAACTTAAACTTTGACTCTTTTATTCTCTTGAGCGACTTGCTGACTTAATCATCGGAGGGTTTTCCGGCCTGAGACCCCCTCTCCGGCCGTCACCTTTCTTTCTGTCTTTGTTCGGCAGGTCGGCGATAGCATTTCCGGTTGGCGTGGTCAGCAGTTCCGGCGGTAATTTCTGCTGCCGAACAGTAATATATGTTGCTGTGTGTTCTTCCTGGCATGCCACTTTAGGTCCTCCTCTTCTAGCATTCTGGATTTTAAATGAAATTTCTGCATTTTAAACTTGGAATGATTTAATCATCATATTTTCTTACTTTTCAATAGCTTCTCAAGACCGGAAGTTATGAATGGATGACAAGAGGGGCCATTTATTTATTTATTTTTTTTCTACAGTTCTGCTGCCTGGCCTCGTTATGTCAATAGGATTCTAGGAATCATTCTGAGAAAAATGGTGAGCTTGAATTAAAACATGTGTTCATCACAATGCAGAACCAAATGAAATCTGATTAGCAGATCAGCTTATAAAATCAGTATGTTGCTACTTTGATCTCTTTTTACCTGTAGCATTTGAAGATGTTTCTTTTAGTACTGATGCATTTAAGTTCGAGACTTCTTGACTATAAGCCCATTAGATATCGGGATTTATTTAATTCTCCTGCACAAGATTTGTAGCTTTTCACTAGCTTTGACTTGGTTTTAGTTTTAATTGAGAAACAGGAGACATGAAAATTGGAATCTGAAATTGTGACTTAACAAGATTGTGAGAAATGTACTTGACAAGATTGTGAGAAGTGTGGCTTAGGAGCACGATTGGTGGATAGGTTGAACTTTTCCAGGCAACGCGCATAAATAAATTGGAAACTTCTCCCTTCCCAGAAGGCTTGTCTGCATTGTCCATTTATTTAGAAATAAAATTTTGCATTATATCCATTTCTGTTTTCTTTATCTTGCTTTGAAGGTCAAATTTGTTTTAGAAAAATGAAAAATTTTCAACATGGAAAGTCCTCACGATGCATGTACAATGCTTCTACATCTTATTCCTTGATGAATTTCAAGGCATTTCTAGTGTTAAAGATAATGTTTTTGGGCATGCATTTTCCAATGGCAAATAATCTTGACTATTTTTGGAATCAATATCTCTACTTGCAGAGGTAAGACTGCTTATATCTGATCCTCTTTAAACTCTGTAACATAGTAGTCTTCCTATAGAATCTTGATTTCTTCTAGTTATTTTCTTTCTGGTAGATATAGAATCTTGACCCTCTCCAAATCCTCCACAATACAGCTTCATGCACTAGATTCTCTCTATTTTTTTCTAATAGAATCTTGATTGCTTCCCTTATTGTTTTTTATCCAGGGCTTGGCTGCGAAACTATGTGGGATTGACAATAGCATTTTTGTGAATGTACCGTATTCCAATCTGTCCATAGTGTTAATCAACTTGATCTAATCATCCTCCTCGGCTTGCCTTTCTGCCTTGTCCTCTAAATCCTTTCCCCTACAAAGAGCCGAAGCTAAGCTAGCAGATAAAAGTAATGAACCAGTTCAATTCTGAAAGGTCAAAGGCATGGCACATTCATACTGGTCCAGATCCTAGTCCATCTCAAACAGGAGTTGATCACCTAGAAGCTCCATGGAAGAACTTGGGAGCATCCATGGATGCTATTTCTTTTGGCCTTCTTGCCACGGCAATACTAATAACAATGTTTCTCATAATGGCCATTTTTGAGCATTTGTTTAGGCCAAATCCTTCTTTCTTTTCCCTTCAACGCGGGGCTGGCGATTCTCTCGAAACCAGACTGGTGGGAAAAATTAGAAATCCACAAGTGGTAAGTCTTCTCGCCTCGCAAACATTTGATTCAGTCCATGTGTCAAGGCAAGGATGATGTTCATAAGTTGTGTTCGAATCTATTTGGCAACAGCTAGAAAAGACTTTTTTTTTTTTTTTTCTGTTATATGATTTTTTTTTTTTTTTTTTTACAGAAATTTGATTTTCTTTTTGTTTTTGGTAGTCTTTAGGCATGTTATTCATATTCATCAAAAATATTGTTAAAAAAAAAATTTCCAAATAGGGAACCAAAGTCCGGGAGGGGAATGTTTGGCTTTTTTCATCCGTACATGGATTCTCCTATCAGGAGGCCAACTTTCCTCGTCCATTTCAGAACTTTGTCTCTCTCTGCATCCAAAGATCCATTTTTGTCTACTCAAAAATTGCCCTTCAAAGGAATGAATTTGAAGATCTTGTAAACTCTCTCTTCAAGCCTCAAACACCATCCTTTCCCCTCAATAATTAAATTTTGAGTTTGCATTGATCTCTCAAGTGGGTATTGTTTGTGGCAGGTATCAACATCACAGACCTCAGATTTATCAGTGTTGATGCCAGGACAACACTATCCTACATTCATAGCCCAGCCAGCTCCTCTCCCCTGCCCAAGGGAGGGTGTCTGTTGGCCCTCCCATGAGCATACATAGAAATTATCTTACCTTTTTTTAAATTTATACTTAGGTTTCTTAGAGTTTTCTGAAGTTCGCATGTAAAACATCAACTCTGTGTGTGTGTGTATTTTTAATATCGTGCTCAGTTTTCTACTTGTATGCTTGTTATGCTACTATATATTCAAACTGTAATTTAACTTCTCAAAAGTCTACGATATTGCATTTTGACCAATTGAAATTGTCCAATTCCAACGATTGAGGTGTGGTGTTGCTGGAGACTAAGGCGGCGTTCGGAAGATTCAAAAAAAAAAAAAGTGAAATTTGTCGGTCACTTTTTAACATTTGGTTGGCACAATTCAAAAATTCTTGACCAGACTCATTCAAACATGGTTTTACATATTCGTTCAAACGGTTTTGATCAAAAAAATTATCAAAAAGTTGACAAAAATTAATAAAAGTTACCAACTATGCTGTTTGTTTAAATGAGATTAAGTGGAAAGAAGAAAGAGAGAAAGGAAAAAAAAATCTTTCTTCTATTTGTGAGTTTTGTTAAGTTGTTAAGAGGTGAAAGAAAAAAAATAAAAAGAAAAGGAATTTCTATTTGAAAAGTATTAAAAATATATGAATTTTACCAATATAATACCAAAATTTTAAAAATTACCATTATAGTATACTACATCAAACTTTTTTGGTTTTAGTTGAACAAACTAGCCCATACTAAGAAAAAAAAAATAATTGTTTCTCTAAATCGAAAATTTTAATTTCCTACTAACTCGTCTACTAATTTACTACGTATTGCAAATTCTAATTTTGTTTTTCTAATGTAATATTTTTCTTATAAAATGAATAATGAAAGAATCTTTATACCTTGTTGGTATAAAATTGAAGTGATCATGATTCCAGAAATTATTATATATGTCAATTCTGTTTAATTAATTCATGTGATTGTTAGATAAAGTTTTGATGATATAACTTTAAAAGTTTAATATGTATTGTGTTGATTTTAATTCTATTGTTGTTCCAATACAAAATGATAACGATTTAAACATTACTCTTAAAATGTATTCATACGTTAATGATATCATTATATACGTTGAAGAACGTTCACATAGACCCAATGATCAAAAAATTGCTATGAGAAATCCAAATCAAGTAATTAAGCAACAATATTTTATAGACAAATCTTGAATGATAATTATTAACATATGTATTAAAATGTAAATATGTTTATTAAAAAAATAATGAGTATTTATTTTATAATAGTAATTTATTTGAAATTTGATAAATTTTGATATCAGATTGGTAAAATTTAGGGGTGGGCATGGTTGGGCTGGGCTGGGCTGGGCTCTCGACTCATTTGGGTCGAGTCTTTGAGCACCGAGCCTAACTCGGCCTGGCCCAATATCAGACTGAAAATTATGAATCCAAGCCTATTCACTACTGGAAAATTAAAACCCAACTACGTCCATTGCGCCGAAAGATAAAATATTAAAAAACATAAAAATCATACAAAAATAGCTAATAACTGTTAATTGTACAAAATTGCTTTCAATTACCATGTTAAACTACTGTAACAAATAAAGATCTATTAGAATGTCAAAAAACATATAAGAATGATAGGTCATAAATTTACTTAAAAAAGAAATAAATAGAATTAGTTTTTTACTATTTTTTTTTTTTTTTTGTTCCTTGTCATGTTCTAAGATTAATAACCTACACATAATTGGCTGAAAAATATTTAACGCTGATTCACCAACAAGAATAGAGTGTTTGAAAAAAGAGAGTAAGATATAATAAGAAAAGAGAGTAGAGTGAAGAGCACAGAGATGAAGAAGACAGTAAGAGTAAAACATACATAATTTCTATTATAAATCGAGAAAAGAGAAAGAGTGGCTGAGTGTTTAGGGGGTTTGTGGGGGAAGAGATGAAGAACAGGGCTAGAATTTGTGTGTTGAGGGAGTGTGGGGTCTTTGACTGACTCACTTATTAACTTCAAGCCAGGCCAGGTGGGGCTGCGATGCATGAATCCAAACCTAGCTCAAAAATAGATCAGGCCTAAAAAATTGGCTTAACCTAATCCTATGGGCTAAATTCCCAAATCTAAACCCTACAAATATCGAGTCAGGCTGGGTTGGGCGAGTTCTTCGGGCCAACGGGCCATTGTCTACCCTTAGTAGAATTTATATGTTTAATAATAAATTTTTTTTAGTTAGAGGGTGTTTGATTCATTAATTTTTATCAAAGAAATAAATTTTTACTAATTTTTTAACTTTACCAATTTTTTTAATTTTTTATTCTTTATCCATTCTTTTAATTTTTAGTAGCTTTTTTTCTAATTTCCATAAATTCCTTTTAATTGTTATAAATTTTTATCAAACGTTCAATTAAAAATTTCTTGACATGTGTCACATCATGATGCAAGTGGCATCTAACAATTTTTTTTTTTTTTTGTTTTCTCCTCCCCACTAAAATTTTCCCAAAAAGAAGTGTTATAGAAATTAGGACAATTTACATTTACACCCCTTTAATTATAATTCAATATCACTTAATCCCTCATCATCTAAAAAATATAACACCTATACCTTCTTAACTATGAAAAGAATTTATAAGATTAACACCGTTAATGAAAATGATAAAAAGTCATTTTAGTCTCACTTAAATTTAAAATACAAAAAAAAAGTTGCTGACTATTAATTAGATATGGAAGTGCCTAAATATTAATTAGGCTAGAGTAAATTTTTTTGTTCAATTTTAAAATTAAATTGGTGATGTTGACAATCGGTTAAAAATCTATTTAATAATACTCAGTATTTATTTTAAAAAGTACAACATACAATTAATAAAATAATATTTTTAGCATGAATTATTTTAAATTAGTAAAAATTAATTTAATAAAATTAAAATTAATAGTATTTCTAACTCAAGCTAATTTTGCAAAATGAGTAAAAAATTAATAAATAAAAACATATATTAAAATTAACAAACAATTTGAAATTAAAAAAAAAGTGATCGTGTTGATTAGGTAATTTTATGATTTAATATATATTTTAAAACAAATTTTAATTTTTATGATTAGGTCAGCAAATCAAAATTTGATAAAATATAAACTTTTGATATTCATATGAAAATTAGACTATGATTAAATTTATCAACTTACTAACATTACCACAAATTAAAAAAAATAAAAATAACTTAATAATTATTTTATGAAATTATGTAACTTTATTAAAATATTTTATAATATATTTAAAATTATATTTTGTCTAAAAAAATATTATACAATTTCATGAGTTATTCTTATATTATAGTGGTATCTTTTCCTTCACTCTACATTATGCATTAATTATCTGTTATCGGGAGACTTTATTACAATAAAATAATTCATTTTGTTGAGATTTACTCATGTTTTCTTCTTGATGTCTAATAACCACTCTACTTTAGTACTATTTATCTATAAATGAGTGACTTACTGAAGTAATAGTTTATATGTACTTTAGTGATTTTTTCTCAAGTATTTCATTCTTAAACTGTTCTTAGTTGTTACATGACTTGTTATACCTAAACTTTAGCGTATATTTCTTGTACTATAATAATGCACCTTATATTCTATTTCTCTCACCATGGAAATGGCACTTCAGGACTAATATCTTGATTTCTTGGACATAGAATTAGAATATAGAGTCCGTTTGGCAACTCAAAAATTAGTAAAAAAATATTAAAAGTCACTTTTAGTGTGTTTGGTAAAACCATAAATTTTTTCACTTTTTTGATTTGTTACAGTAAAAAGTATACTCCATAATTACAACTTTTTTGATTTGCTACAGTAAAAAAACATACCAAATACTCAAAAGTTATTACTTTTTTGCTTTGCTACAGTAAAAAATTTACCAAACATCTAAAAGTTACTAAAAAATACTAAAAACTCCACTTGGCTCAACCAAAAACACAAAAAAGTGCCCAAAAAAACACACAAAAAACTACCAAAACTTGAATTTTTTTGAACTTCCAAACACTCCCCATAATTTGGGACTCCTTTTATCTTTTTTCTGATATATATTTTGTTTTTATTAAGAGAGGTCATTTTTAGTATTACAATTTATATAAATGGGCATCACGTAAATATCACACTACCAAACTTGATGGATGGTTGATAGGAGGCTATTATAGATAGAAAGTGATAAAATAAAGGTATGTTTGAAGTGATAAAAAATGAAATAACATGTGATAAAATGTGGTTTGAGGAAATTTTTGTGTTTGGTACGTGCATTTCAAATAATATTTTTTAGAGATGAATAACAGAATTTCCGTTAAGACGGATTGAATTTTCATTTGGACGGATTTAAAATTTTGTATTAGTCATGACTTCTTTGCAGACTAAACCAGACTCGAAAACAGTTTCTACAATCCATCGGGCCGGAAGTTGACTGTGCGAATCCGTCGGACTAGTTTCTACAATCCGTCAAAACGATTTCTACAACCTAGAAAAATTATTCACAATGGGTATTATTCGGTAACTTGAGAGTTCGTTGTGAAAATAGTAAAAAAATTTTTATTATTTGATTAATTAAATTTTAGTCATCGACATTTTTAGAAAGTATTGAACATAAATAATTACTAGTAAAAATGTAATAGAAATTTTAAAAATTTTTAAAGATTATCACTAAAGTTTGGCGCATCAGGCCCTAAATAGAGTAAATGTTATATTTTTTATACGAGGGGTTAAGTGATACCGAGCTATATTTTTAAGGAGTGTAAGTCTACTTTGTCCTAGAAACTATATACACACGCATACATGTACGTAGGTACCTATATAAACCCAGTTTTCTCCATCGGGCTCGTCCGGTATCTTGCGTCGATTCTGATCTTCCCGGTATGTTTGGATCTCTGTCCTCGCTCATTCCTCATCACAAGACTTTTCTTTCTTTTGTAAATTTCTCTCATTAGAATCGTCTTTTTATACTCGCAGCTCTCACAGATCTGCTTCCATTCGCGTTAGTTTACTAATTGATAGTGTCAGATCTAGGTTTTTCGATTTCATTTCGTGTTCTTCAAATTGAATGCGAGCAATTGATCCCCTCTCGAAAGCTTTGACTTGTGAATATCAGCTCCAATTTTCGTCTGCATTACTTGGATCTGTATATTTATCTGTATGTGTTTATGTTATATTAACTATTTTTTTTTTCAATTGTCCAGGCTTTGCGATACAAACTTGCGTTGCTGCTTTATCTTCAGTGAGCTTTGCTCTCCAATTGGGTTAAAATGGTAAACGTTGGCTGATTTCTGGGTTCTTTTACCTTCATTAGTGGAAACTAGAAACTGATTTTACGTGGACAAGCTGTATCTGTTGATCTTGCATTGTAATTTGGCGGGGGTTGAAGTTATGTATTTGCAATGCAGGTTGTTCTTGCGGCTTCTATTATAAGTAAATCTGGCAAAGGTGAATCTCTCTCTATTCTTGAAAACAAATTAGGCTTCATGACTTTTGCGATTTCATCTTTGATTACTTTTGTTTTATGTGATGTAGCAGATGGGGGAAAAAATCAATATTTTTTAATCCCTTATTCTAATTGTAGGCAGGGACTGAGATTGCAAATTTCCTTACCCAAGTTCTGCTCTTTTATTGCCATATAACTTCAGAAAATGACACGCTTTAATAGTAATCCTTATTATGTAAAATTAGATGCATTTGAATATTGGGCACGATTTGGTTGATTTTATTTTCCTATTTTTCAAAAGAATTTTCATGAGAACATACATCAAACTAACTATACCTCAAAGATATTTTTTTTTTTTGGTTCTAACCCCTTGCAATGGCTATCATGGGTTTTCTCACATGTTTGTTAACATCCCATGGTTTCTTTTGACTGGATGATTTATTATTATGATTTTGCGTGGGTTCTTCACGGTGGCCACAGTTGAATTGATGTTAAATGGAGCATAATCCAATACTGTGTTTAGGGAAATGTTTTTCCCACACGGTTCTTCTGGTTTTCAAATTGAAAGCTCAGTAGGATAACGAGTAGTATAGAAGTAAGTTTAGGCACAGAAAAGATTGTAGAGAAAGATAAATTTAGGTACCTTGGATCTATGGTGCAACAAGATGGAGGGATTGATACTGATGTAAGTCACAGGATTCAAGTTGGGTGGACCAAATGGAGGAGTGCTTCGGGGGTTTTGTGCGACCGAAAAATCCCCCTCAAGGTGAAAGGAAAGTATTATAAGGTAGCGGTTAGACCAGCGCTGCTGTATGGATCAGAGTGTTGGGCAGTAAAGCATAATTATGGTCAGAAGATGGCAGTTGCGGAGATGAGGATGCTAAGGTGGATGTGCGGGATTACAAGGAAAGATAGGATTAGGAGCGAGAAGATTAGGGGCAAAGTAGGAATAGTACCGATTGAAGATAAAATGAGAGAAAACCGATTAAGATGGTTTGACCATGTTAAAAGGCGTCCAGCAGAGGCATCTTTTAGAAGGTGTGAAAGTATGGAGATTGCTAGGAGTAGGAGAGGTAGAGGAAAACCCAAGAGAAGCTGGAAAGAAACCATTAAACATGACCTGACCTACTTAGATTTATCGGAGGACATGCCCCTAAATAGATCTAATTGGCGTCGACAAATCCATATAGCCGACCCCACCTGGTGGGAAAAGGCTTGGTTTGGTTTGGTTTGGTTTTGTCAATTTGCATTAAGATGTTAACATATTGCCATGCTTTCACTAAGACATAGCTTTTAACTCCTTTTTTATTAGATATACCATGCAAAGGATGGCATATAACATCTAATATGGTGTGGTTAACTTATTTACCCTAATAATCCACATCTAAGCGCCTCACCATTTTCCATTTCTATCATTTTGTGCATGTTTGAGGAACTATTGTTAATGGATTTTAACAATGGATTTATGTCCTATATTTTGTAGCGCTTGTTTCAAGACAATTTGTTGATATGTCTCGCATTAGAATTGAGGGGCTTCTTGCAGCTTTCCCCAAGTTGGTTGGGACTGGAAAACAACATACATATGTTGAGACTGAAAATGTGCGCTATGTTTACCAGCCAATAGAGGCTTTGTATTTACTACTCATAACAAACAAGCAGAGCAACATACTTGAAGATTTGGACACACTGAGGCTGCTTTCCAAACTAGTATCCTTTTTAACAGTATGTAGCTGTTGTATTATTGAGGGGTTGTTTGGAGTAAGAAAAAGTGAGATAAATTGTGGTTTGGAGAGAATTCGTAATGCGTGCAGTGAGAGAAAAAGTTGATGTGATATAAAGTTATCAGAGTTTATAGAGTTTTTTGAAATTCTTTAGCAAACCAAACAACTCCTGAATGACTGTCCACTTCTCTGGAGAAGTTATGGTCCTTTTCTTGAGCTGTTACTCTCATACTTCTGATTAAACTAAAGATTTTGCCCCTGTACTGATTTTTCTATTGGGAAATTTATAATCATGCTTATTCTTGTAAGCCATTCTAATCTGCTTGCATTCTTTCAAGTTATCAATCTGTCATAGACATGGTCCATTTGGTTGATTCCTTAACCGCATATAGGTGCCTGAATATTCTTTTTCTCTAGATGAAGAGGGCATTAGTAAGACTGCTTTTGAGCTGATTTTTGCATTTGATGAAGTCATCTCCCTCGGGCACAAGGAAAATGTAACTGTTGCACAGGTTAAACAATACTGTGAGATGGAGAGTCATGAAGAGAGATTGCATAAGTTGGTCTTGCAAAGCAAGATCAATGAGACTAAGGATGTCATGAAGCGCAAAGCTAGTGAAATTGACAAAATCAAGGTAATTTTTGGGTGCGCACAAGTTGTTGTTTAGAGTATTTCGCTTATTATCAATTTGTTTGTTTTCTTATGACTATGTTCTATGAAAATCTTGTCAAAACACTTTGCAGATTGAAAAGAATAGAGGCGAAAAAGGAGGGTTCATGTCTCTGCAGTCAATGGGCTCTGGCAGAATTGATAGTGGTTTTGGCAGTGATTCAATCATATCTAGCAGTGGCACTGGTTTTGGAAGTGGTTCTGGTTTTGGATTAAGTACTGATCTGGAATCCTTTTCCAGCAAATCTAAAGGTTTGTCCCCATTCATCCTTGGTGAAGTTAGCAATCTGCATACTTGATATGAGATTTGAAACGAGTAAGACTGTGACAGGCCTACCAATACCCCCCCAACAACCAAAACAAAAAGTCTCCTTTTTCTATCTGTTTTATTTGGAAACCACATAAAATATTAGTTTTGTTTTGTGATATTCTACGTGCTGACTTTCTTGAGGCTCTTTAGGTCTCCTTTTATTTTCTTAAAAAAAAAAAAAATACTAGAGTAAAGAAAACTTAAAAAAAAAAAAGTAGATACTTATAGTACTTTTTTGTGGTTCTTTAGCGAATTTCTTTTTCTAGTTAAGTTACATAGATATAATACCCTTTTTTTTGTTTTAGAGATTTGTAGGATTTTTTTTCTTTTCTTTTTGTAAGTAAGGAAACTCATTAAGAAAATGCATCAAGTGATGCGACCCTTCTACAATGAAAGCTGACCCTCAAAACCAGAAAGTGATTGAACTTACATGTAGTCAATGAAAGACAAATTTCTACAAATTTGGATGTATACCCCCCCCCCCCCAAAAAAAAATCACTATCTATATAAAGTAAACGAAAGGATATTCTTTATGCTATAGAAAAAAAAAAAAATACAGCGTCCTGAAAAGACCTGCGATTACTCTCAGCCCAAATCAACCAACCAAGGCAAAAAGGAGTTGGTCAACATGTTTTCCTCTTTTTTTGAATTCTTGCCCCTCCGATATGACTCAATAGTAAGCTTAGCAGTGCAATGGAAAACCCATGTCATACTAAAAAAACAAAATAATACCATATTCCACAATTCTTGAGCCAAAATGCAATGACCATGAAGATGGTCTATAGTCTCACCATATGCCTTAACACAAACAATGCCAACAATTAATTAACATCCTTCTACCTGCTTTGAAATTATCAATGACTAGAATCTTCTTATGAATCACATACCATAAGAAAAAGGCCTTTGGAACAGCATCAAACTTCCAAGGCATTCACCACCCTAATACCAACCAAAGCATTTTTTATAGGCCAACCAAAGCTTTACAGAAGCTTTAACCTCCAAAAGTCCAGACTTACATGCTGTCCTCCACAAACTATCCTCCCCTCATGGAAGCTTTTTTCCTGTTGACAAGCTGTATCAATTATATTATGATGTTGAAGTGCATGTTATATAAATGTTGATAATTGACTTATGTGGTAGGACTTCTATATAAGAGTTGTTTTCCACACCTGTCTGACAATTTACTGACATTAAAATTTATCCTGACATAGGAATCCTACATGTATAGAGTTAAAGCTGGAAGGTTGAGTAACTGTTGGGTGTAAGGTTGCAAGTCAATCATAAGGCAATACAATTTACTTTCTAAGTGGGGATTGCTAAATCTAGCATCTTTTGTGCTTTAACCACATTACTCCCTCCACAATGTCAGACCCACCTTGTGAATGGGATGCAGTTAAGGTTGTGGTTTCGGCAATAACCTTTTATATCAGTCTATGATAGTCTGATGGTTGCGTTGTTTGAACGCAGAATTGTGGTACTGATAGGTCTATGTTGTCTACATATAAATGACTTATATTAAAATAATAAAATCATTAAGCCCTAGTAGTTGTCGTGATTCTTTTCTTAAATTAGATGTGGTAGCTGTAAATGCTTAGTATATATTTGGTTTGGTGGTAATGAATTTGACAGTATTTTTGGTCCAACTGAACGGGTGGGGCTGCAGTGAAGAAATCCACTGCAGGGGCTGCAGTGGAAAATGAACCGTTGAGATTTGTTTACATTTAATCTAATGGTTCTAATTTATTTTAATTAAAAATATTTTCAAAATAAAAATAAAAGTTTAAAAAATCTTATTGGAGCACAATTAATGTGGAATGCCAATGGTCACATATCATTGAAGTTCAAATAAATCTTAACCATTCATTCTTCCACTGCAGCCCTGCAGTAGATTTCTTCACTGCAGTCCCCTGGAACCCCAACTGAACAGGGATTAAAGAAAGTGTGGGGTTTGTTCTGATCAATTTTCTATTTCCATGAAGGTTTCGTTATCTGAATTATGATGAATATTCCCTTCCAATCAATTATTTCTAATTCTAAGACATCATAATTGGGAGAACTATAAAAACCTTGAATATGTTTGAAGTCATTATGGTTTCTGAAAGCTGGAGAAAAATTGATTGAATGGCTTGATACCCAATTGGGTTATCTATGATTTGTATTTATACACACAGAATAAGGACTTTACATATTACATACATCACCCCTAGACTAGATACATCACTCCTAGACTGGATACATAAATTCAAAGATACATGAATGACAATAATAAATGAATTACAATTTCTAGAATCAGACTTGGAAATCACCAACACATGGAATGAATTTCTGGCTGTACAAACTGAAAAATTCTGGATTTTCAACAGTTTCTTTCATCTCTTGGTTGTTTCTAGCAATTAAACCACTCAGTTGTGCAAGATTTTCACTTTCTCAGTGAGGTTTGATCTGATCAATTTTCTATTTCCATGAAGACTTTGTTATCTGAATTATAATGAAATATTCCCTTCCAATCAATTATTGCAAATTCTAAGACATCATAATTGGGGGAACTATAAAACCCTTGAATATGTTTGAAAGCATTATGGGTTCTTTTATCTCTTGGTTGTTTCTAGCAACTAAACCACCCACATGTGCAAGATTTCCACTTTTCCAGCTAAAGACTATATTGTGCAATTTGATTTTTTATAACTCAATGGTGTTGTGAATCAACAAGGGACATTATTTGACTGTTTGGAGTTGCATTATTAGGTCGTCCTCCTTCATCTGCTACTGCTCCTCCCAAAGGTCTTGGCATGCAGCTGGGTAAATCACAAAAGACAAACCAGTTTTTGGAATCTTTGAAAGCAGAAGGTGAAGTTATTCTTGAGGACGTGCGACCAAGTTCTGGTACTTCCAGATCAGCTGCTCCACCTCCAACCGATCCCATTACATTGTCCATTGAAGAGAAGCTCAATGTGACACTAAAGCGAGATGGTGGTGTCAGTAATTTTGATGTTCAGGGAACCTTGTCTCTTCAAATTCTTAACCAGGAAGATGGGCTCATCCAAGTTCAGGTTCTCTCTCTCTTTGAATCTGTGTGTTTTTGTGCACTCATGCTTGGAGATACATACTTTCGGTCAGTTTATATGTTAAACTTTGGAGATTTACATTTTGATGCTTTATCTGATAGCATGCTTATAACATTGTGCCTTACTTTCAGATTGAGACGGGGGGTAATCCAGGCATACTCTTCAAGACACATCCAATATAAACAAAGAGCTCTTTTCAAATGAAAATATTTTAGGCCTCAAAGATCCTAACAGGCCTTTTCCTGCTGGTCAATCTGGTGATGGTGTTGGCCTGTTGAGGTGGAGAATGCAAAGTGTGGACGAGTCTGTTGTGCCATTGACGAGTGGGTTGCATTTCATGCTATTTAAGTTTCTGTTGTATGAACTTTCTGCTTTTCTTTTATGCCGTTGTTATTTACTGAAACATATATTTTTTTGGTCTCAGTCAACTGTTGGCCCTCTGTTTCTGGGAATGAAACGTACGTCAGTATTGAGTACGAAGCTTCATCAATGTTTGATTTGCAAAATGTTGTGATCTCAGTGCCGCTTCCGGCTCTTAGAGAGGCACCAAGTGTAAGACAGATTGATGGTGAATGGAGGTAAAAGTCCTACTTATGTTGTTATAATTTACGTATATATACAACTCAACTTAGCCTTTTTTCCAACTAAAAGGGACGGGCTGCATGAATATTTTTTCTCCATTTTGCTCAGTTAAAAGCCATTTCCTCTATTATATAGGTTTGGAGGGAAATTGTCAGTTTTTCAGAGCTGAGCATTAGTTTGATTGTTTTTTGGGTATTATAGTTAAGTTGATCCCCCTTGTAGGACAAAGTGATTTGAGTAGATTAGAATATGACATGATTAAAAGCTGCAGTGTGGAACATAATTGCATATTGAAAGAAGGGCTATCCTTTCAATCATAAGTTCATAATTGTCATGCGATGGTATGCTTTTCACATTGTTTGCCTCCGTTTGGTGTAATGATATTGTAACATTATTGTCGGAACACTTGACTGTTTGTGCAGCAGAATAGTACCTGTACACTCTCAATTCCATCCACTGATGCAAATTGCTTTGAAGGACCCTTTCAGGAAATATAATAGATGCACCCACAAATCAAGCTATTCGCTTGTAAATTTCTTAAAAATTTAGCTCAATAGTCCTGCTAGAATTAACTCTAAATAACTTGCATATCAGCATGAAGAACTCCATTCACGATTTTGTATGTAATGTGATTTGATTTGCTCAACAGTTACCAATAAGCTAAATTCTGTTCCATTTCTAATTTGTAGTAGAATTTTATTTACAACACCTGCAATCTCACAGGTATGACTCCAGAAATTCTGTTTTGGAGTGGGCGGTACTTCTTATTGATAACTCAAATCGCAGGTCAGCATAAGATGAAATTTCTTAGATACAGAACTTGTTCTTTCTATGCAAACTACTTTTTGTAGTGCTTCTTTAGTTTCTAATTTCTAACTCTGTGTTGGAAAACTTGGCAGTGGATCTATGGAGTTTGTTGTCCCTCCTGCAGATTCGGCAGTCTTTTTTCCAATTTCAGTTCGTTTTACTGCTGTGAATACATTCAGTGACCTTAAGGTTTACTTCTCTATTTAGTATTTATAATTGCTTTATGCTATTTTCTCAACCTGTAATAATTGTATTCGTTATACCAATGCCTGGATTTTCCTTGACATTTGTGTGCTCGTTATAATCTGCACTTAGACTTTCAATGCATTAAATGCGCCTCCCTTGAATAGGAAACTTGGGTTTTGAGTAAATGAAAAGTACTTATTTGTGTGAGAGAGAGTAGATGAAAAGTAGCTGCAAAAATTGCACAATTCTATTGAAATGGACAAGTACTTTCAACTAGGGTCTACTCTGGTTTTAATCTCTGTCCTATATAGGAAGGATCCGTAGCTGAAACTGGGTTGAACTTCTTAACTTGGTACTTGGTTTAATAGTAGTTTGCAAAACCGTGGAGAGTAGTTCTCATTAAATGGGAGGATTCGCAAAAATTCTGTTTCATGACATGTGGTGTGATAATAGAGATACTCCATAGCATGATGCATAAAGAAAGGGGTTATTTGGGAAACCCTCTTGTTTAACCAATTTGAGTTGTTATGCACATATAATATATATGTGTGTGTATGTATATATGTTTCCAGTCTCAGCAGATTGTGCCTACTTGGATTTTAGGTGGAACAAATGTTGTGTTTGAGACAACTTTATATGTTGGTGGTAATTGAACACAAATTTTTGGCAGGTGGTTAATATTTTGCCACTGAAAGGCGGACCATCTCCGAAGTATTCTCAAAGGACAATTCTATCCACGGAGAATTACCAAGTGGTATGACTTTATGTTTAATATTTAGGCAAATCTTTGTCATAAAGGTTTTTAGTTCTTATTCAAAGATGTCTTCCTAATGAGTTTGTAGCATTACATGAGACAGCTTCCTTTCCCTGTCGATTTTTACTCAAATTTTGTGATGAAGTGATACTCTCATAATTTTGCAACTTATTTTTCTTTGCTACTATATTATATATATATATGGTAGCTTTAGGCGATATTTTTCTATACTTTATGATTGTTTTGGTTGATAAATTTTGCACTTTAATTTAAATTACAGAGAGGCTGTGTGTTTACTTAAATCAGAGACTAGATGGGGTAATGTGTTTTACAGCCAAACTCCAAGGGATGTATGATGATCGAAAAGATGTTTTAAGCTCTGTTGGGAGGACTTGGAAGAAAAATAAGTAAAAGAGTGAATGAAATTGTGATAAATTTTAGGATTAAATAATACTTGTTTTTGTAAAGAAAAAGGAAAAATGGAAAGAAAATAATCTGTTTAATCGTATTTTGAAAAATGGTGGAAAAAATTTGAATGGAAGTTACCTTCTTTTGTTCGTGTGTGTGTGTGTGTGTGTCTCTCTCTCTTTCTCTCTCTCAAATTAAGAAAAGAATTAAAGAAAGAGGGGAAGAAATAAATCACTTTTTATTGTTATCTCTGCACGCTCAAAATAAAACTTCATTGCTTTGTTAAATAAATGCCACCCGGTATTTTGTACTCAAATCATTATGTGATCACGTGTCTAAGACATGGGTAAAATTATTTTTGGAATAATATTTTACATTAAAATAAATGCAGTTAAGTGTCAGAATGATATGAATATTTGTGGATCTTTCACTTTTAAAATAATAATTCATTAATAGATAATACTTTTTATTATCACATTGTTCTAGTAATAAATTTTGATTCAAAAAAGTTTGTATATATTTTCTCATTGTAAATATATTATATATCTAGTTCGTTTTATTATTTTATGGTATTATTTATTTCCATCATTCTAATAAAAGTAACCTGAATTAGTCCTTTGGAAAGGTTGTTGTTCTATTCATTGTAATCTCATTTTTTTAACTCCAAAAAAAAATGAAATAAATTTGATTTTTTTTTTTTTACTTCATTTTGTATTCTTATCATTTTCTTTTATTTTTTCTTTATCTCTGCAAATTTTTGTTCCAAATATAGCCTAAATGACTTTTGCGGCCTGGAATCTTAGGGCCCACCAAACAAGTTCAAATTGGAAAATTATTTCTCTCTTCTTTGTCTATTAAATGTTTTGGGTATTGTAATCTTGAGAGTTAATTCAACTGATAAAATTTTGGGTTTATATCCTGATAATCACTACTGGTTCAAGTCTCCTAGAGTATAAACTAACCCAGAGATCCTGATTTAAAAGAGGAAGTGAAAAAAAAAAAAAAAAAAGAAAAGAAAAAGTGGGGTATTGTGGAAACTGAAGTCAGGAGGCATAATTCTAACGAGATTTGCACAAAAATTAACCCCTTGAAGAATTATCTCATCGTCGGAATCAACTACTTTGAATGTGCAGATTCCATCTTCCAACGGGCTATCAGATTTTATTAAGTTATATATATGTGGTGATTTACCCACAGGAAATCTCAATTATCTAATAGGATTAAGAAATAAGTTATTCTTAAAAAACACTGAAAATTATTGAACATTAACAGAGAATAAATGTTAAATGCACTTCGTATGATACATCTATTAGGAAACAAAATATCATCCAATAACTTTAACTAAACTTAATCCTGTAACAAACTTACTTTCCGGAGACAATTAATCCTTTCTCTGTTCGAAGTCTAAGGATAGTTTACTAATTCGAAGTGGAGTAAGACGAATGAGAATTGCAAACCGACTGAGTACAAGATTGAAGAACCGCTCCAAAACATTATAAATAAGTAGAAGATCATCAGTACCAATTAACCAACTCGTTTCGGCTTTTCAAGTATGGGTCTGGTGAAGAAGCAAATTCTTGGGAAGGGAAGTTATGGAACTGTTCATTTGGCCATTCCTAGAAACTCTAGTCCGCCGAACAATGAAGTTGATGTTGTTATTCCAGCAAAGATCATTGTAAAATCTACGGTTTTTTCAAGCTCTTCCTCTCTTTTGAAGAAAGGGGAGATTCTGTATATGCATATTGAATGAATGTACAAATATTGTCCATTGTTTCAAGAAAGATATTAGCAATGATGAAAATGGTGGAAGAATGTAAAATTTGTTGCTGGAGTTTGTTTCTGGAGATACCCTGAAGAATTTGATTAATAAAGGTGGCAGCAAATTGTCCGAATAGGAAGTAAGGAGGTATGCTCGTATGATTCTGAAAGGTTTGAGATACGTCTACGAGAGAAGTTATGTGCACTGTGTCATCAAACCACAAAATATCCTTGTCTTTCTTTCTTCTGATAATTATGGAACAAACTACGTGAACATAGCTAATTTTGGATTAGCACAGATAAAAGTTCATGGCCAGAAATTAGACGTAACAAGTGCGTTGAATGGGCACAGAGGAATGGCTATATATACTTCGTCGGAATTAGTTTCATTCAATTTAGACGAAGCTCTAATGGATATATGGGTTCCGGGGTGCACTATGGTAGGTATGGTTATTGGAAAGCCTCCATGAAAATTTTCCAACAAGCGTGAATTGTTTTACGGTTCTGGAACAAAAATTCCACAAATATTTGGAAGAAAATGATTTTTTAGCAAGGTGTTTGGGGAGGGAGCACAACAAGAGATGGATGGCGGAGATGCTTTTCAATTATTCTTTCCTCATGGAATTTCATGAATCAACATCATGTTTAAAGATGCCCGGGATAATTTCAATACTGTTTGTGACGTCACAATTAGATCCTTATTTGTTGGATGTCATAGTCAATTAACTAATTTCATGTTGAAAGTTCATAAATTTTTAAACATTGCAAATCAGCTTGGGAGTTTTAGTTTGTTTAGCATGAGATATGTACAAAATTGATCAGGCTGTTCATGAATATGTATACAAATTTGTCATTTTTTGAATTTACCAAATTTATGATTAATTTCGGAGCTAATTATGTTTACACACTACTTATTTTATTTTTCTCTTTCTTTTGTATAAATTACATGCATATATTTTTTCAGTCACGAATGCTAGGGAAATTCTCCACTCCCCACCCCACACAAAAAAAAAAAAAAAAAACAAGAAAAGAAACCAAAAAAAAAAAAATTGCTAGTGTAAAAAACCAACCTAAACAAAATATTTATTTATTGGATTAGTTTATTTACACTCCATAAATACCTTTGGAATTTTACTTTTTTCAATATTAAAATAAAATTATAAAATGATTATTTTTTTTACTAGCTATTCTTATGTCTAATTTGAAATGATATAATTGCCTTTCATAAATAAAACATTTATAAATTTGAACAAACACTTTTATGTCTACAAGATAATAGAAAAAATTATTTTTAAAGACCAAAATAATTTTTATTTATATTTATATTTTTAATAATCACATAAAAATAAATTTTATTTTACTTTATTTCATAATTTAATCAAATAAAAAAATTAATTTCTTTCGTTCCTTTGTTTATAAGCTTTCGTAATTTTAATTCTTGTCATCAAAGTGCAAGATTTAACATTTCCTGGTCTCGTGTATTTTTAAAATATTTACTTTTCGCGCTGTTGTTATTACGAAAAGGAGACGGAAATATCAAAGTAAAGCCATGCATCAATTCCCATTTGTGATCAGAACTTTGTGGCAATGCACACTAACATTTGACACGTAAATTTACCCAAAAAAAAAATGACACATAAATCAACGTTACGTTGTCGTTTTAAATCCCTACTAACAAACTCAATTAAAAAAAACTCATACCATCTAAAAAATGAGAATGAATAATTGCTAGAACTGAATAGTAATTTTATGAGATAATCTATGAAATTATATATAATAAATAATTATTTTTTATATAAAATTATTATTTTTACCCTTAAATTCGTGGAATAAATGATGTAATTAATAAGAGATAATTTTAAATTTTTAAATCTTGATCAAGGTCAATATGAAAATAAAGATTTAATAGCCTTTCAATAGCTATTAAAAAATTATTTTTTTGAATATTTGAGGAAGATAACTTTTTAGTTCTCTATTAATTAATATTTTTGTCCATCATACTTTAAAAGAAATTTAAAATGCATAAAGATAGCAAAATCTAAGTACATCACATGTTGATAGATGTTTGTGGGATCGAACATCACTTGTATTAAAGTGGGAAAATTAAACGATATGGAAAATCAGAATTATTTATTGGAAGGCACAATCGCTGTGCTTCCTTCCTGCCTAGTAATTATGGAAAAAGAAATATATATATATATATATACACAAACTACATATATTAATTGGTATTGGAAAAGGAAAAAATTTTAAGAGTCCTGTAATTTTTATTGATGGTCAATTTTTCTGAGTTCAAGGGGACTGCAGTAAAAAAATTCACTGTAAGAACTGCAATAGAAAATGAAGGGTTTAGATTTCTTTGTACTTAATCCATTAGTTACAATTTATTTTAATTAAATTTATTTTCAAAATAAAAATAAAAATTTAAAAATTTTGATTGAAGCACAATTAATGCGAAATATTAAAGATCACGTGTCATTAAAGCGTAAAAAAAACTTAACTGTTCGTTTTTCCACTATAGTTCCTGCAGTAAATTTTTTCACTACAACTCATTTGAACCCAATTTTTTTTTGGTGAGTATTGATTGCCAACTTTGATTTGACTAGAATCACATGATGCTCATTTTCAAAAATTGGGTAGTCTTCAAGATTCGAACCATTTCTCTCCCTTCACACATGCATTCTCACGATTTCAATATTTGGTGGCCAAGCCAACCCATGTTGACTGCTGACTTACACACACACACACGCACACACGCATACATCTTGGTTTCAACTTTCAACACATGTGATCACTGTTTGATCCCATTTATTAAATGTTGGGTGTCTGACATCACTTTGGAAAGATTCAATGGTTAGAATATAAGTGTGAGATAAAATCTTACTTATAAACTGATTTTTTTGGGATGAAATAAGTTTAAAATCACTAAACAATTGACATCAAAACTCAAGTTTAATCTTATTTTTATCTTACAGAAATAAATGGGTTGTCGCTACTTTTTACTCAAAACTCAATAGATATGTGAAAAGAGATAAGTTTTTGTAAATGATGACTGATGAGTAAGCCCAAGAACACTCAACATTAAATATATATATATATATATATATGTATGGGATCACTCATATTCAAGTTTCTTATTGTGGCTGATTTTAGTACATGGTTTAGGAGTTATTATTCAACGCTTTTTGGGTACGGTGCTTTAGATAATTGGATATGTGTTACGTTAGCTTCCTCGTTGTCTTTTTTTTTTTTTTTTTTTTGAACGATGAAGGAGCAACTACTTTCATTTTTTTTTTTTAAATAATACTTTCTCATATAAGTTACTTGTAGAATTTGAAACTCTGAAAATTACACTTACGAAAACATAATCAATTAGTGAGATTTTGTTTAAAATGATATTAAACAGATTTATCACATTATCTTAATATTTTTACTTTTAAGAAAATGTAATTATTACAACGCCTGCTAACCCAACCAAAATATTCTACTGAAATAATGTAACAGTGACAATTTTGTAATTAAATTTTATCATTAAAATTATTATACTTTGATATAATAGGTGTCCACCTATTCACAATTTTGTCAAAAGATTTTATTTTTACGAGTACTTTATTTTAAAACAATTAGCATCCACATATCAACCTTTACGGTGGTGCAATTTTTTTGGTGGATTGTCCTTACTTTATATTAAAAATTATATATATATATATATAGCATACCCTTCTTTGTATATATAATGCAGAAGAATTTATTTTGAGGTATGGCAATTTGTAATCACATGGTTATCAAGTTGTGCACACAAGAGGAGCAATCGACAATCAAAGATTCGTCAGTTCGTCGTATTGTCAAAGAGTTTCACGTAGACACAGTGGGATGGGCCGCTTTTGACCACCACCAAATCTAACATCTTTGCACCTCCACTGAATCTACCCCTCAGAAGTTCCAAACAGCACTCTCTCTCATGATCTCATCCACAGAAGTGTCTACTGTCTAGTCTTTTCTTCTTACCTTCCAGACCCATCCCTTTGTTCCCTCCTCGTTGGGCCCCACCTTCAAAACGTACATTTCCCGTCCACGTATGATGTGGGCCGGATCTAAAAAAAAAAATTGATGCCTAAAACGAAATATTTGATAAAATCTGTTTACCAAAAAAAGGGGGGTTAAAGTTAGATAAATTTGAAGGTGAGGTTGTTATTGGATACATGGAAAAAATTAAGAGTTTTCGAGATTTTAACTATAAATGTCTGTTGAAATCCCATATGAGAGTGTAAGTGATATATATTGTTATATATATATATATATATACACGTACTTATCAAAATTCTAGAATCCAAGACATTTGCCTTAAAGGCAGCAGATAGGACCAGCTATGTATATGAAAATATATATTTATAAGCGCAAATATATGCACCTCAAGAACCACATCTCAGTCTCTATCCCCACCCTCCTCCTCCTCCTCCTCATATATATCTGGCCTCTGAACTTTGCCCCACCCCTCCATCATATCCCAAGAATAAGAAAATGAATGGGTACTCTAGGATCAGACTTACCAACTCCAACCAATCAAGCTCCATGGATTTTTCAGATCTCCTTTCTTCCCCTGATCGTCAAACCCCAGAACCCAATAAGGAAACTGCCCCAAACCCCCGCTACAAAACCCCCCCAAACACCAAATCCAATGGCCATAATAACCCCACTTCAGAGCTAGAAGAATATGACCAAGCAGAAGAAGATGATGATGATGGGGAGAGGTTCGGTGAGGTACTGAGAAGGAGCTGCTCTGTTTCTTCCACTGCTGCATCTTACAGCAGGTTCGTTAGATTTGACAAACAATTAGGGAGTTCAGTGAAGAGGGCATTCTCATTGAGAAGATCTTCATCAGTCTCCGAGAGATACTCTAGGATCCATGACCAGTGTGTGCCAACCTCCTTTGATGATCGTGATGAAAACAGTGAAGTTTCTATGAAGAAGAAAAAGCAGCATAGAACTCGCAGGATTTTAAAAGCCTGTAAGCGCATTTTTGGACTTCAGTCATAAATTTTATATATATATATATATACACACACACATACAGAGGTATGTATGTATTTGATGGATGAATGATATGGATCTTCGTTCCAGATTTTGGGTGTTTGAACGCCTTTCTGTAGGGTCATTTTTTAAATGTATTAACACATTATTATTGGATGATTTTCACTTTCCATTATTGGGTTTTTTTTTTTTTTTTTTTTGGATTTGTGTTGAAGGGCACTCTTGAGTTTGCTCTCTCTCTCTCTCTCTCCCCCCCCCCTCCCCCTCTCTCTCTCCAACCGTGAAAAGTGAACTCAGATTTCCATGGTGATCTATAGGAGTGAAAAACTAAAGATAAGAAATAAAAAAAATGATAACATAATTAGGATGTATTCCGCGTATCAAAAAATATTAAAAATTTAAACTTTTACTAATTTTTTTTAATTAAATTTTGTCAAGCATTATTTTTACATTAATTTTTTATTTTTATTATTATTATTATTTTGCCATTCAAATACCACTTTAATTTAATGCTATTGCGTCAGTGGTTTTTTAAATGAAAAAGATAAAATGCTTTTTAGAATTTGAAGAATTTAAGATTAATTAGGACCAGAAAACAAAGCAAGAGGACTGGTTTGATGGTTTTGAAATGCCGATGACTTGTGCGAGGGTGACAATAATAATAATAATAATAGTCTCCTTTTAACAACCTTTTGAAAGCAAAATGGTGGGGTTGGTAAGGTAATCCATCCCATCCATTGACAATTTGCAGAATATGCTTTATACCAAAGACCATACTAAGGTTGCATCAATTTTCCAACTTGAGAAATTCTCTCTCTTATTTTTGATTTTCGTAATTCAATTACTAAGGTGTTATATATATATATATATATATATATATATATGTATTTACGTATGTATGTGTATACACACACGCGTATAACCTGTATCTATTTAAAGGAGTTGTGAGTCACGAACCCTGACAAAAAGGGGCACATCATGCTCTCTGTCCCTTGATGCAAGCATCCTTCCAACAATTATGAGGGCTTTCATTGACTAGGAGAAAGCGACAGGAGGACGCATGTTCCACCATATGACTGAAAAATCAGGGATTAAAAGCCACATCAATTAGACTTTATTGAAGCATGTTGAATAGCGAACACATTTTCACAGCCACCACAACTACATCCAATCACACACCTAACCTCACCATATACTTGGACTCTTCAGTTATTTCCTAAATGATCCCTTGTCACAACAATAATAATAATAATTCATTAAATTTTCAAAAATTCACATTTCTCCTTCTAATTTTTTTTTTTTAAATTACATAACTGGAACCAAAAGAGGGTTATCGTTCTTACTTAATTTATTTATACCAATTTTTTGTTTTTTAAAAGAAAAGAGGAGGGGGGGAGGGGGGAGGTGTTATTAAGCATAGGATGCCATTGTTATTCGTGAAGCAAGATTGAGAGTTGCGACAATGAATCAGCCAGACCTCGTGAACTTTTCTCCTGTCCGGACTCGCATGGCACAGGGTTTACGACAAATCACCGGCCAAAAATTTCCAACATTTGGGTGGACCATTATGCCCCCTCTCTTTCCAGCTAACATTCTTCTTTGGTTCCATTATTGGCAGGGATTGGAAAATGCCTACCGCCCTTCTAAATTTAGCTTTCTACCCTCCAAAAATACTGCTTATCGCGAGAGAGAGTACAAGTATGAAAAGTTAAAAATGAAGTGAGTATGATTTTTTTTTTCAAACTACAAGATATTTTTAGCTAAAACCTTATTCCTAAATCATGTCAACAATGTTTAGTTGTAATGGAACATTAATTTCATAAGTTGTTTATCTTAAGAGTAAACTTGACTCACAAAAGGAGCCACATCATTCAAATTAAATTTCATTATAAAAAATTATAGAAAAAAAAAAGAACATACAAATTAAAAGATAAAATAAATCCACTAATAACTTTTCATGCTCCAAAAGGATTATTCATTGTGCAAGATAATAGGGGTATAGGAAGCTAAGCATTATTCATTGCAAATGGAATGTAGGAAGCTAAAGTAAAGTGCATTTAATATTTTTCTAAAAACAATATAAGAACATATAATTCATATCACTTCAGCCTTCCCATTCCCAGCTACAACCAAACCATAATAGAAAACCAAATGAGTTTTGATAGACTCCCAAGCACCATTTCACAAGGCTGCATTAGGTTAAATATTGCACCTTGCAAAGAAAAACTGACACACAACTGCACATAGTCAACCGGCATTCAATTTTGCTCCCAAAAAGAAAAAAACCCAACATTCAATAAACGGAACTCCAAGAGTTTCCATCAACATAAGACATGTATATAACCCATGGTTTTGCTCTTTTAGTACAATGAAACAAAGAAATTCTATAATGAGCAGCAGCAAACAATTAGTCCTCCAAATACTTGATTGAGCTTGATCATGAAGACATTTGATCAAAAGACCAATTGCACAGTAGAACACTTAGATCTAAAATGGCCAGTAATAGTGGAAAAGAAGGTAGGTCTTCACAATTACCAAGCCACTTTATTCCAGAAAGTTCCAAACACAACAATAAATTGATTATGCACATTCAATTTCTACTTATAAGCAAATAACAAGCTGAAATCAGAGGATAAATGTCAACTGGAGTAGCGTTCCGCTTGTTATCCAAGTTCAAATTAGCTCAATGAAAACCATTTAATCTAGCAAATAAATAAACAAAGGCAAAGTGCAACTTCACTCAAGTATTATTGTCCTCGCATCTTTAACAAATCATCAAGATGGTTTAACCCTGTAGTATCCCTATAGTTTTCTCACGTACTAAATGGAATGAAATTCCTGAAAAAGTCACCCCCAGCATCAGATCCAACCTTTGCTAATATCACTGCTTAAAGTAGAAAAATGAAGCCAGAGAGGGGAAAACTCAGCTCACCATAGAATTTAATCTTGCATTCTTGTCTCACTTGCTGTCAGTGAAGTCTGCATCAATAACATCCCCGTCACGTCCTTTGTCAGATGATTCTGAAGGCCCAGTGCTGCCACCAGGAGCAGGCCCGGCGCCAGGTGCTGCACCCGGCTGGTTATAGAGGGACTGGCCAAGCTGCATGACTTCCTGATTAAGGGCAGCCATGGCATCCTTCATGCCTTGAGTTGATCCCCCTGAGATTGCATCCCTGAGCTCTCCAAGTTTAGCTTCAACCTTCTCCTTCACTGGGCCAGGAACCTTGTCTCCCAATTCCTTTAACTGCTTCTCCGTCTGGTACACGACAGAATCTGCCTGGTTCTTTGTGTCTATTGCATCTCTCTTCTCCTTGTCCTCCTTGGAAAACTTCTCGGCTTCTTTAACCATCCTCTCAACCTGCACAATTTCAGACTTATCTTCAGTATTATTCCACTCTCCCTATTCAGTTTCATTAAACTAAATGACTTCGGAATTGTAGACACAAAGCTTGATGGAAGGAAACTTAGTTCACATGCTTCAAATCGAGCAGGTGATCAACAGTGTCCCATTATTAACCAAAGTAACTACATCAAAACAGTGAAATCATTGCACGACAAAAATGTAAGATATGGCTCATGATGAAATTAGACAAGTAGCTTTTCTTTGTTTTCTTCCTTCTTCCATCGTAATATTGTAAATTAACATTTTTGGGATGCAGTGAGTGTGTTAGGAAAAACAAAGCCATCTCCACTGGCACTCAAACCAGCACCTTTTCTTATTTTGGTTCCAGCAGCAGGAGATCTTCCCGAGCTAGCAACTACCAATATTGAGTATCTAGTTAACACCAGTATTATATCTGAAATCATACCTCATCGGTAGGCAAGGTGCTAGCACCAGTAATGGTAATATCTTGCTTCTTCCCGGTGCCCTTATCAACAGCAGCGACAGAGAGGATGCCATTTGCATCAATGTCAAACTTGACTTCAATTTGAGGAACTCCGCGTGGGGCAGGTGGGATTCCATCCAGGCGGAAGCTGCCAAGAGATTTGTTGTCCCTAACAAATTCTCTCTCACCCTGGAGAACATTGATTTCTACGCTTGTCTGGCCATCTGCAGCTGTTGAGAACACCTCTGATTTTGAAGTGGGTAAAGTAGTGTTCCTTGGGATAATTTTTGTCATAACACCACCAAGAGTTTCGAGACCCAGAGATAACGGTGTCACATCAAGAAGGACAATGTCGCTGACATCTCCAGCCAAAACACCAGCCTGGAACAAATTGAATAAATTCACATAAAGTTTAGTCCACAACTGAAAGTTGAATCATGAATTCAAATACACAATATTAAACCACAAAGAAACAACAATTAACACAAGCACTGAATAGTCCTAGTGCTCACTAAAAATAGGGGTGCAAAATGCACAGGATCGAAGCGAATTGAATCTAACCAACCTTTGCTCTTTTCAAGTTTGGCTCGTTTATTAAACCTACCTAAATTTTTGTGACCAAGCCCAGCTCATTTACTAAATAAACAACAAGCCCAAGCTTTTTGGTGAGCCAAACCCAAGCTGATTAAGAACAACAAGGCTTTAACACTTTGTATATCTCTGAACCGATGTGAGAAAAATAAATATAGTTTACTAGTGCATTATTCACACTACTTTAATACTATAACAATTAAGTTGGTATTGTCAATTCATTTTTAGATCCATTAAAATTGAATGGTTTGATAGTTCAAATATAATTTTTTTAATTATGGGACATCATAGTTCCAATACAATTAGTGTGTGTTTGGAATAAGGGTGTGCAAGGAAAAGAAAATTGAAGAAAAATTGAATTACTTACATATATTCATTTTTCGTAACTAATTAAATAAAATATAAATTTTTTGAAAAATATCTATCAATTTTCTTTCCATTTTCCTAATCATATAAAAAATATAAAATAAATTTAACCTTTTTCATTTTAACACTTTTCTAAGTTTTCTTTTACCCCACAAATCCTTACTCCAAGCACAACCTTGAATACAAGTGAATTTGGAATGCCACAAGAAGAAGAAAAAAATGACAATACAAGAAGTATGAATCAACCATTATGTTCAGAAAAAAGAAGGGGAAGGGGGAATATGAGGCCTAAATGAGCTCAAGTCGGCCTTGTTCAAGCTCGCTTCGTTTACAAAACAAGTCTAATATATTTTTTTTTTTTTTTGGAGCTTGGTTCTTTGACTAACTGAACAAACATAAATGAGCTTCTGGGCAAGCCAGCCCTCAGTTCATTTGCAACCCAACACACAAATTCAAAAGACAAATAATACAGCAGGAAAATAATGGACTGGCCTGAACAGCAGCACCAAGGGCAACAACTTCATCAGGATTTACTGAAACATTGGGTTCCTTTCCAGTCATTCTTTTAACTAGCTCCTGAACAGCAGGAATACGAGTCGATCCACCAACAAGGATCACTTCGTCTAGATCACTGAATGAAAGTTTTGCATCCCTCAAAGAAGTTTCAACTGGTCTTTTAAGCCTAATGCCAAGAACAAAACATACATATTACTTCATACTGGTGCAACCATGAAGAGATCACTTCCAAAGTGAAAGAAGAAGAAGAAGAAGAAGAAGAAGAAGAAGAAGAAGAACAACAGAAGAAAAGAGCTTTCCCTCAAGTAAACTGATATTGACAAAAATTGAAGAGCATAAATTAGCAATAGAACATTTCTTTTGCAAATAATCAAACACTCTAATTGACATGAAAGTGTATTAGTTACCTGTCAAGCAGATCTGAGCATAATTCTTCAAACTTTGCCCTTGTAATGGTGGTTTCAATATGTTTTGGGCCATCTGCAGTGGCTGTTATGAAAGGCAAACTGGAAAGAAAGAATACTGCTATCAATAACAATTGAGAGCGAGAGAGGGAGAGATACATCAAGATGACACAACACAGAGACACTGCCCAGACCTAATATTTGTCTGTGTCAAAGTTGATAATTCCATTTTTGCCTTCTCTGCAGTCTCAGTTAGCCGCTGAAGAGCTTGTTTGTCCTTCAAAAGATCTACGCCTTCATCTCTTTTAAAATTAGCAGCAAGCCAATCCACAATTCTCTGCAAGAAGAATATTAAGTCATAAATTATCTTCAGCAACAACAGACACAAAAAATGAAAGCAAAAATAAAACAACCTAGCAAGTGGCTTGACACAAGTCATGAACAAACAATGCTGACCTTGTCAAAGTCGTCACCACCCAGATGCGTATCTCCAGAGGTAGACAGTACCTCAAATACTCCATCACCAACCTCAAGAACTGCGATTTACATGAATACAAAGTTACTTAAGAAAAACACAAACCGAAAGCTCCTTCTGCAGAGGTGTTAAACGCAAATTCATGGGCATGTCATCACAGCCCTAAATCTCTACATGGTAAAAAAAAATGCATCCTGCATATATTTTAATCATGTCTTATTTAAGTGAGAAAAAATCTTACAGCTGGAAGTTGCAAACCGACAAATTTATACTAATCAAATTTGATTGAGCAAAGTGCCATAGTTCCAAGAAAATGAGTTTCAATTAAATAATGACAAGCATACTAATGTAATCTGTTGGAGAGGAAGAAAAGACCGAAAATAGAACAGTATAACAATTGATACACATTTTTTCCTTAAAATGACCTCCTCCCCCAAGAGAGAGAGATAGAGAGAGAAAAAATTCAGAACATACGAGAGTGTTGATTACAGAAATAGGAGAAACTACAATGCGAGACAGTCTAATTTTTATTTTTATTTTTATTTTTTGGTGGGTAAACATGATAGCCAATCGCAATACCTGAAACATCAAAGGTACCACCGCCCAGGTCAAATACCAGAATGGTTTCATTGTTCTTCTTTTCAAACCCATATGCCAACGAAGCAGCAGTAGGTTCATTGATAATTCGTAGAACTTCTAAGCCAGCAATACGACCAGCATCTTTTGTTGCCGTCCTTTGGGAATCATTGAAGTAAGCAGGTACCGTGACCACAGCTTTAGTAACTTTGTCGTTCAAAAATTTCGATGCATCATCCACAAGTTTTCTCAAAACCTAATTCAAAAGAAAAATAAAAGATCATCAAAACAATCATTTAAAAAGAAAAAATGTATCCAAAAGGGCTTGTTTAAATTTTTTTTTAAACCCACCCTCCTTTTGAAAGGTCAAAAACAACAAATACAAGCATAAGCATTTTTGGGACAATGTCAGGAAACTGCTATTGGTAAAATTACCTGAAATTGGTTCCAATAAACAATTTTATACATCAAGCACATGCATAAAATCTAAAAATACAAGCATATAGATGTAATGGCAAGCTCAAAGAAATCGTCTACCCAATCCAAGCCAAAAAAGAAAATAAGCAACACTTGAAATATATTAATTAGACCATATGCAAAAATAAATACAATTGAAACCACATCAGTAGCTTTATATATCCAACAGAAGAAAGTGAACAAGTTACCTGAGCTGAAATTTCCTCAGCAGCGAACTGCTTGCCCATGGCAGGGCACTTAAGCTTGACATTGCCGTTCTCATCACGGACGACAGTATAGGAGACCTGTTTGGCTTCCTCGTCGACCTCCGACATCTTCCTTCCGATGAACCTCTTCACCGAGAAGAACGTGTTCTCGGAGTTCACCACAGCCTGCCTCTTAGCAATCTGCCCAACGAGAAGATCCCCTACCTTCGTGTAAGCCACCACCGACGGCGTCGTCCGTTGCCCCTCGGAGTTTGTGACGATGACAGGCTTCCCTCCTTCCATCGCCGCCACGGCAGAGTTGGTCGTTCCAAGGTCAATCCCCACCACCTTCTCCGCCACCACCCTAACCGGTCCCACACCGCATCCCCTCCTGCCGGCCCTCTTCAATTTGGGCAAGCGAAACGACGCCGCACTGCTATTCAGCCGATGACCGAAGAATACCGTCCTTGGAGATTTTCCATTTGAATGCTTCGAAGACGAAGCGAAGGCAGTTCCTCCGAGAACGTGTATCTGAGCCGTTGACGCCGCCATTTCCCACTTTTTACCCTAAACCCAGAAATCGAAGATATATATATATATATATATAGAGAGAGAGAGAGAGTAATAGAGTTAGGGTTTAGGAGGGAAATGGGAGGGTAAACCTAAGTCCTGGGGGGGGGGGGCGAAGTGATTGGTAGCAGAGACGCAGAGAACAAGGTTGAGGAAGATAAGAGAAGAAGGGTTTAGTTATGGTGGAGTAAGAGGGAGAAAGAGAGACGGGGTTGGCGATGCCACGTGGCAGATCTAGAAAGATCTAACGGGCAGGGGCAGGGGCAGGGACGGGGAATGGTGGCCGTTAGATCGAAATTCTGGCCTGCCCGGGGTGGAAGGAAGGAGTACCCGGGGCTGTGGTCTACTTCAGCTCCATATTTTTATTTGATTGGGCCATCACTCAGGGCCTTCGGATGTAATTCAACCAGCCCAGATTTTTTTTCTCCCTTTTCTATGATTAAGTACTTATGGGCTTCAGAAGAATAAATCGTTACTTCAGCAGGGTTTGAGCAGGAAAAAAATAAAATAAAATAAAAAAATAAAAACTGAATAATTAGAAATTGAGAAGTCAGTCGAACTTCCCAAAAAGGGCCTCAATTTTCGCATCTTGCACATACTTTGACTTTAGAAACAGGAACAAAATTTGTTTAAGTCAAAGCAAGTCGAGACCCTTTGGTATGTAATTTTTTTTTTTTTTTTTTAAACGTTGGAGCGGAACTACAAATTTGGCATATAGAGGGAGTGTGGCTTCGAAATTTAAAATTTTGTATTTTAAACTTATGACACAATAATAAAAGATAAATATATATTTTTTTATTCATATTTCTTGACGTGACCAATGTGGTATTTTCTTTTTTTAAATTAGTTCATATTTCTTTACCGATTCTTTGTTCTCGTTCCCAGTGAGCTGGAGGATACAATTGGAGTGACAATTTAATGAGAAAATAAAATACATTTTCTATTTTTATTTAAATAGATTACAAAATATAATAAAATAAAATAAATTCATTAATATATTATTTTAAATTTATTGAAAAATATAATAAAGTAGTAGTCAATCATTGATATATTAGTTTTCAATTTTATTTATATTATATATATTTTTCCCATTAATTTAAATTATGCTTACCCCAAAAATATATATATATATATATATATAATTTCTTAAATTCCATGCATTTTCCCTTCAACTTGCCACTATAATCCAAACAATAGAAGAATTTTGAATCTCTGTTTATTTTCATTTCCCTTAATAAATCCTCGGTCCAAACTCAATCTTAAAAGAATTCTAATGCATTAATGAGAAGACAATATACACTATTCTCATTATTATTTTTTCAGATTCCAAACAACATAATTCTCCTGTATTTAATTTATTCTGATTCCTAATTCAATTCGAGTTCCAGTTTCCAATGACACCAAACATGGTCAAAATACAGTCCACGCCTAACCACGTAAACAAATTTTCTATTAGCACGAACAATTGTAGTTCAAATTTCAACAAAACTATCTTCAACTTCACCCAAAAAAAAATTACATCTTAATCCTTAATTGCCACCTCTCTTTTGCGCTGTTACCTACCTTCCCTTTTTCCATCACAAACCAACATTAGGAGTGGTTCTAAATTCCTATTTTCTCTTTTTTCCCTTGACAAAACATCCATCCAAACACAGCCTCACTATAACAAGAAATGTAACCCACGCCAAAGAGGAGACATAAAAAACAGAGAGAGACTTCAAAGTCTTCAACAATAACTTGAAAATGTTGTAGTACATAAAAGAAACATTCCCTTCGTTCTTGCATTTCTCCATATAGCAAGCATCCTTGTAAATATATACACACACACACACACCTTATACAATCTTGTGCTTGTCCCTCAACAAAATCACAAGAAAGCACCTTAACTAATAATCAAGCTCAAAGCCTCAGGTCTCCCAAATTGTCCTAAGAAAACTCCATTTGCAAATCTTCTTTACTCAAGAAAGTGAAAGACAACGCAAAAACACCCGTGGGAAGGAATTTTACAGACGTTTACAGAAAACAAGGCCAATTTACTGTTGCGGAGGCAACTTCAAAGATGCAGACTGCTGAGCTGAACGGCTTACCTTATGTGTTAAGCGCCATGAACAAATTCTGCTTCCGAGCATGCTCTGGTATAAGCCGATGGAGAGTTTCGGGTGGAATGCCTGAAAGCTCTGTTCCAGAGATTAATAGAGCACATTTAGGGACATCAATAGCAGGGGAAGAACAATCAAATCACAAAAATAGTTTGAAGATTTGAAAGCGTGCATCTGAAATATATTTATATGCAATGAAGCCCATGTCATCATTATAAGCAATATAAATATATACAATTGTAAGCCCTTAGATTTGAGTCATAAACTAACCTTGGGGTTTGAAATTGAAGAGCGGAGGAAGAGGGCGGCCATTAGGAAGACGAGTGTTGGGGTCTCGTAATTCATCAAAGAAAGGGTGAATGCAAGCCTCCAACTGCAATAAAACCTCGTGAGGATATAAAACATTGTGTAAGTCTACTTTACCACCATTAGTTAATTTTGAGTTATACTACTCTACAAGAATAAGTTATCAGAATGATGTGTTCATGACAATTTTGTAATTACAGTGAGTATCAATTTTGTAATTACAGTGCATGCACAAGTATTTTTATTTGAAGTGATAAGTTCAAATGTCTCCACATCATTCTGGCAAAATTTTCTGGTAGAATATCATTTTCCATTAATTTTAGGTCATATGAAGGTACAACTTACAGCAGTGCATCGCAAATTGGGGGAGTACTGGAAGAACCTACAAACCAAGTCGACAGCTTCTGGGGGCAAACGTTTCTGAAAGACCTAGAATGTGAGAATATAGAAGAGTGAATCTAGCATCCATATGGAATATCAAATAAAACAAAGCACAGAAATCAATGAAACATTAGATCAATGGGGTGAAGCATGCATTCATCCAGCCAGATACCATTCAAGACACTTCAACATTAACTTATTAACATGCAAATATGTTGAACTGTGTAGTCTCATATAAATCACTGAAACACTTTTCCAAAAAAGAAAAATACGAGGTCTCAGGTTTCCGGGCAACACAACAGAAACCTTGCTCACTCTACACTGTACATTCTCCATGTGCAAAACATGTGAATTCATTCCCGAACACGAACCATCAAGCCGTGACAATCTTACTCATAGGATCCCTTACACTGTTGCTCTATATTCTAGTTGTAGTAATGGGTTTCGATTTCATCAAGGTCTTAATTTCTATTATTAGCATCAAATATAACAACTGGCCAACAAATAATAAGTACTCCCTACCCACTAGAATCCAAAGATAAATGTTAAATCTTACTCAATAAGCATTTGAACCAATTACTTGGAGTCTGCTACAAGGATTCATTTCCTCCTATTGGGTTCTATTCAAAGTCGTATCATCAATTAAATTTAATTTAAAAATGAACTTTTTTATTGGTTCAATTCATGTTTTCCTTGGGCTTTAGTTCTTTTACCACCTTGCATGTATTGCTTTTCATTTCCTCTTATTGTTTCAAGATAGCTAGGAATGTTGTCTCAATCAATATCCCAGAAAATGTTTACCCGAGAACTTTCAGGTTCCAACTTCCTATCAATTACCCCAACCAAATTAGAGGTGCGGCTGTAAATGAGCCAATCCCAAATGTATCTGATGTTGTTCGAGGTCAGCGTGTTTAATAACCAAGCCCTCTTTTTTCGTTCAAGTTCAATTTGTTTATAAATGGAGGAGCCCGAGCTGTTCATGAACGACTATTCTTTGGTAATCTTTTCATCATCAAAATAGATAAATAAAAATCAGCACAATCAAGTAAAATTAAATAAGTCACAAGAGATAACCTTAATTTATAATAATTTACTAGCAAATAACCTGTGCTTACGACACTTCTCGACTAAAATAAAATATGCATGTATTTTTGTACCCTCTCTCCTTCTCTATCGGGCAGCATAATATTGAGAAGTAAAGTTTTTGTCTTTCTAAATGCAACTCTTTAGATATCATCATTAAGTTTAACTCAGTGGTTTATAAGAATGTGAAGTGACGCAAAGGCAGGGCTAGAGTTTGAGGGGAAAGTTTATAAAAGATTTCAGTCATTTGTTGAAGAATAAACTCAATCCCAACATTTGGATTTTTGTTGGTAAGAGGGACATTTTTAAAATCTGTCCTTTTTTATTATATAGATATAAATACAGTTAATCTTATCAATTTAAATTTAAAATTAGAATTTGGAAAAAAAAACCACTCCGCAAAAACTAATTTTATTCAAATATTTGTAAAAATAAAAAAAATAGAACAATGAAGATAAAATTTTAATTAGTTTTATAAAAATAACCCAAATAAAAAATATTATTATTAATTATATGCGCTTTATAAAATAAAACAAATACAGTTAATATGAATAATTTAAATTTAAAATTAGAATTTTAAAAAATAACTACCTCCAAGCTTAATTAATATTTGATATTTTTTTTCTACTTTTAAATGTTAAAAATACTAAGAGTTGTTATAAGAAAAATAAATTAATTATTATTTAAACTTTTTCAATTAGTGTTTCTTAATTCAATTCAATTCCATTTCTTATTTGTATTTTTAATTTAATTGCTAATATAATTAAAATATATAAAGTTAATAACAATATTAAATTTTTAAGCAAGTGGGTCCATTTTTTGAACCCATGAGAAGGTGGGTCCCTTTTAGAACCCAAGAAGGTGAGTCCCTTCTCAAAAACCCATAAGTTTTTTACATTTACTAAGATCATATATCAAATTCTAGTGCCTTTATAGGTAAAAAGAAAAAATGAAGTTGTAATGTTTTGACAATGTGGGACAAAGAAACAAAAGTTTTGAGAGGAAGTTTTAGTTTATAAAAGATCTCAGCCACTTGTTGAAAAATAAAATTCAATCTCAACCTTTAGTTTATGAGAGAGACATTTTCAAAATCCGACCTATTTCATTATATAGATATGTTTATCTATATATTTCAAATGCAATTACTAACAAAGGAATATTATTTGTAATTACTAACTTATACAAAAATAACATATAAATTTAAAATATTAATGTGGAACGTGATAGTTCAAAGTCTTACTATCTGCTAATATCGAAACAGTTCAAGTAAATTGTAATGCAATTTTTAGAATAAAAAACACGTTGTATCATTGTATAAATGCAAAATATTTAATTAATATATTTTCTACGTATATTATTTAATTATATGTATAAATATCAAACGAGTACGAGCCCTAAACAAGCCGAGCTAGACAATGTTAAGACTCAACTTGTTAACTAAACGAGTCTAATTTTTTTGTTCAAACTCAGCTTATTTATTAATTGACCGAGTTGAGCCATGTGGAGCCTGTTCATGAGCAGTTCGATTCACTTACAACCCTACTTAGAGAGAGAGAAAGAGAGAGAGAGAGTAATTCAAGGGCATATTGAGACTTCACATTCCAATATTCAACCTATGCATACATCATATTCCTAACTCCAAAGCCATTCTCAGGCTCCTATCGCTCCTCCCACCAATTACTGACAGGTCAAACTACAAATCAAAAACCGCACAGCACAGTGCCATCACCAGACATAACTGCTAGAATATAAATACAAACAAGTGAGTCATGCCCACCTAAATATGCCTTTCATGAATCATAATGGTACTTGGTAGTGCTTTTCAGCTTTTATTCCGGTTTACAAGAAACAACAAGCAAAAATGCAATAAGACATACCTTGTGCCACGGATGTGGTTTTATCTGCGGGAATTTAAATTCAGTATAGTTTGGATTCATGCACTTTATTTCCTCCCTGGTCGGGGTTCCCAAAACCTGCATAACAAAAAAACAAAGAATCACTGCCTTTAATTTCTGTAGAGGATGGTTCGGATAAGTCTCTGTACTTGCAATTTTAATACCTGACGTGTGATGTGAGCCATTTGTTGGAAATATTGCAAGCTTAAGCGCTATATTTTATTTTCTTTTTTTCATTTCCTGTATTTATAATGGTAAAGGTGTATTTTCATTTGAAAAAATAAAAATAAAAATTACAAAGTAAAGGTGGCCGAGTTTACAAGCCTTGAAGTCGGTGCACAAACATCCGAAATTTATCCACAGAAGACAATGAAGTTTCACAGAATCAATTTCATTATCAGGGTGACCAAATGAATCAGAAGTCCAAAAAATGGAACAAATTAACATTTTGGTTTCAAATTTCAGAAAGGTCGACCTGCCAATCATTTTTTATTCTACCAATGATTGATACCTGACTCAAACCCTTAGGCCCTTGACTAATTGTAGAAAATTAAGAAAGCAGAATTCACAGATATGTGAGAGAGAACATACCTTAATAATCTCAACTAATTGATCAACTCCGCTCTCTCCAGGAAACAAAGGCTGTATAATAACTTGGTCAGGGACTCGCATGAATAACTTCAAATAGTAAGCAGAAAGTTAAAATTTTACAAAGCTAACGCAAACTATCACATTAAACAATGAAACTACCTTTCCAAGTAGTAATTCAGCCATTACACAACCTGTAGACCATATGTCTATAGCAGTTGTATACTCAGTGGCACCAAATATGAGTTCTGGGGCACGGTAATATCTTGAACAGATGTAGGAAACATTGGGTTCTCCTTTCACCTGATGCAATAATAAAAAAAGTAAAATCAAGGAAAGAAACAAGAAATAACCATCAATAACGATGTTGTATCACGACCTACCAAAACTTTTGCACTTCCAAAATCACAGAGTTTCAGCTGATGCGTGTGTGGATTCACCTGAATGCAACATTTTAGGAATTCAATCTTTAAAATAACATGACAATGGAAACGTTTACGAGAAAAACACTGCAGAATTAAACCTACAAAAAGTCAACCTATCTAGTCTGATCTATGGGCCGAGTTAAAATTTTGGTCTGGGGGTCCAAACCTGGTAAAGCGTAATACAGCAAACAAAACGAATTAAAAAGAAAATTAAAGAATAAAATTTATGAAGTACATGATTTTAAAACAAAATGTGACTATTTTTTTTTTCTTTTCCCTTTTTTAATTCCTATAGAAAGCTAAGTATTTCAAACCCCAAAAAAAGTGACATGATAATCAATAATAATAAAAGTTACAAAAAAGAAAAGAAAAAAAAAACTTAAATTTGTGTTTAGTTTTTTGTATCATAAGTAAGATCTATTTTATTTTTAAATATTCATATACATTAAAAAAGTATTAAGTACTTAAAATAATCACTTGTATAAAAATAAATAAATAAATAAGAAGATTGGCAGCATCACCAATAATTATAATCATATAAGGTAGAAAAAGAAAAGCGAAAGAATAACCTATATTTACATGTTTGTTTACGTTTACAAGTGGCATATAACCCCTCTTTTTAAAAAATATACACATTACATCGGATACAAATGGATGTTTCATGTTTAAGAAAATTAGAACTCAAAATGGATATTGGATAGAGTGCAAGGTTCAATGTTTTGGCCTGGATCCAGTGTAACTTGTAAAATCTCATTGTATGCATATTTTCTTACCATAAACAATTAGAATATACACATTTTCATATCATAGCTTTATTTGCATAAAGAAGTTGGAAATGCCAAACCCTTGATCCTTGAAAAAGAAGAATCTTATTCTTACAAGCAAATTCTGAGGCTTGATATCACGGTGACAAATACCAATACAATTATGAATATAGGCAAGTGCTCTGCATATCTGCACCCAAAATAAGAAAAATTCACAATAAATTGCAAATTAAAGTGTATAACCTGCAGAATAATAAATCAGCTTCTACCTGTCATATGCCATTCAATTTCAAAGGAAAACAGTGAGAAAAATAAGCCTCTAAGTATTGCAGAATATTTCATACTGACATCATAAGTGTACTGAAAATGAATAGATCTGAAACATGCAAATGTTAATGGAAGCCTGAAAGGAAGCAGCGGGAGATGTCCAGAGTTTTCATTGGGAGCCCAGTAAGAAGAATAATACAGCTTCTCAGAATTAGGGTTTTGAAAAATATATTCTCCTTCTTCTTTACAATGATCTGCCGCAGCATATATATACAAAGGAGAGGAATCCTATTTTAGGTAGGAATCCGATTGTAGTTAGGAAACAATTCCTAACAAGGTGCCTTAATTCTAGGACCATAATATTCTAGAATATACATCAGAATATACAGCTGTAAATATCCCTAATATCAGAATATACAGCTGTAATATATACACCTTTTTCCACACTCCCCCTCAAGCTGGTGAATAGGAATTTTCCATTCCCAGCTTGGACACAATTCTCTCAAACAGTGGACTACTCAGTCCCTTGGTTAGGATATCTGCTAGCTGTTCTTGTGTAGACACATATGGAGTGCATATTAAGCCACTATCCAATTTCTCCTTGATAAAATGTCTGTCAACTTCAATGTGTTTAGTTCGATCGTGCTGGACTGGGTTGTGAGCAATGCTTATTGCTGACTTGTTATCACAGTAGAGCTTCATTGGTCCAATCCAGTCAATTTTTAGATCTTCAAGGACAATTTTTAGCCACAGTAGTTCACATACTCCTTGCGCCATTGCACAAAATTCTGCCTCTGCACTAGACCGTGCAACAACATTTTGTTTCTTGCTTCTGCATGTCACAAGATTTCCTCCAAGAAAGGTGCAATACCCTGTAGTTGATCTTCTATCAACCACTGATCCTGCATAATCTGCATCAGTGTAGGCCTCAAGGGACATACTCTTATTCCTCTCAAACAGAATTCCCCTTCCTGGTGTTCCTTTGAGATACTGCAAAATACGGTGCGCAGCTTGCAAATGTACCTGTTTTGGACAATGCATAAATTGACTGATCATGCTTACTGCATAAGCTATATCGGGTCTGGTGTGAGACAAGTAGATGAGTCTACCCACCAAACGTTGGTACATTTCCCTATCCACCATGGCATCTTCCTCTGCATTCCCTAATTTATGATTCGGATCTATAGGGGTACTCGCTGGTTTGCATGCAGCTTGTCCCGTTTCTTTAAGTAAGTCTGTCACATACTTTTGTTGGGATATAAAAATCCCCCTTTTGGAATGGGCAACTTCAATTCCTAGAAAGTACTTCAACCTTCCCACGGTCTTGATCTCGAATTCTTTAGCTAGATGTTGACTTAGAGCCTGTTGCTCTCTTTCATCATTCCCAATTAAAATAATGTCGTCCACATATACAAGTAGGGCTGTTACTCCCCCTGAAGCCAAGTGTTTGATGAACAACGTATGGTCCCCTTGACTTTGTTTGTATCCCAAGGTCAACATAACTCTAGCAAATCTTCCAAACCATGCTCGGGGAGATTGTTTCAAGCCATACAAAGCCTTCTTCAACTTACATACTTTATTATTGTCAACATCTCCTCCATAACCTGGTGGAACCTCCATATAAATCTCCTCTTCTAACTCTCCATGTGAAAACGCGTTTTTCACATCAAACTGTTGTAATTCCCAACCAAGATTAGCAGCAAGAGAAAGAATAACTCTAATTGTGTTCATCTTTGCAACTGGTGCAAACGTCTCCAAGTAGTCAATACCATAGGTCTGTGTATATCCCTTGGCTACCAACCTTGCTTTGTACCTCTCAATCGATCCATCAGCTTTATACTTTACAGTATAAACCCACTTGCAACCTACAGGCCTTTTCCCTACTGGCAATTTGACCAATTCCCAGGTTTTATTCTTCTCGAGTGCCTCCATTTCAGTATCCATGGCTTGCTTCCACTTTCCATTAGATAATGCCTCAGATAAGGTAGTGGGAATAGTGATGGTATTAAGATTAACTAGAAAGGCTTTATAGGTAGGTGAGAATTTCTGGAAAGATAGGTAGTTTGACAGAGGATATAGTGGTTTTTTGGTGCATTCCCTCTTGCCTTTTCTAAGGGCAATTGGAAGGTCCTGACCATCTTCATTATTTTGGACTTCAGATTCATTCTGCAAAGCTGGACAATCAGAAATTGTTACCTCATTTAAAGTATTCGTATCAGACTCTTGAACTTGCACAAGTCCTGGGTTGTTCCTGTTTTGCCTTGAGCACACCAAATTCCTACCAAATCGCACATCTTTAAAACTAGAATTCTCAAGTTCAGGATTAGATTTCACATTTTCAAGAACCTCTGGGCTAGAAATCTGCAGTTCAGCAGTAGGTGTGGGTTGTGATGACAGAGAATGGGACTGGGACGATAGAGACAGATCGCTTAGTTCAAAAAAGGAACTCTCTAAACTCTCCTTATCTTCCCTAGAGCTCTCCCCCTGAAGATAAGGTTGGATGAAGTATGAGTCTTGCTCACTAAAGATGACATCCCTTGACCCAAAAAATTTCTTTGATGGAGGATGATAACATTTATACCCTTTTTGAGTGGAGGAATAACCGATGAACACACACTTTAAGGCTCGAGGATCAAGTTTTCCCCTGTCTTGGCTGTGAATATGTACATAAGATACACACCCAAAGATGCGTGGTATAAGGTTATTGGTAGTGGATAGGTTTGGATAGAAAGAGCAGAGTGTGTCCATTGGACTTTTAAATCCTAGAACTCTAGTTGGGAGTCTATTAATAAGGTATGTGGCTGTGAGAATGGCTTCCCCCCAGAAATATTTAGGAACATTCTTCTGAAATAATAGGGCTCGAGCTTGATCCAAGAGATGTCCATTTTTCCTCTCTGCTATCCCATTTTGTTGTGGTGTTTTAACACATGATGACTCTCATGAATTATTCCCTCTTTTTGACAGTAGGAAGTGAGGTTTTGATTGAAATAGTCACGAGCATTATCAGATCTTAATCTTTTGATACCTACACCAAACTGGTTTTTAATCATTGAACAAAAACTAGGGAATAATGAACTGACATCGGATTTATGTTTGAGCAAGAAGACCCAAGTAACTCTTGTACAATCATCAATAAAAGTCACAAACCAACGTGCCCTAGAAATATTAGGAATAGTAGAGGGACCCCAAACATCAGTATGAATAAGATAAAAGGGAGAAATACTTCTTTTATTACTGATTGGAAAAGGAATACGCTTATGTTTAGCAAGTTCACACACCTCACAATGAAGACTATCAATGTCAAGCTTTGTAAACAGTAAGGGAAACATTATTTTTAAAATTCTAAAAGCTGGGTGACCTAAACGACAATGGTAAAGAAGAACCTTGTCTTTATTGGATAACATAGACTCAGATATGAAAGAATGAGATAATCTATTTTTAAATGAGTTTAATTTGGTTGGCTCCTCAAGGCAATAAAGGCCACCCTTCTCTTTAGCAAGTCCAATCATCCTCCTCGAATCCTTTTCCTGAAATACACAATACCTTTCGTCAAAACTGACTTTACAAAGTAAATCTTTAGTGAGTTTGTGTACAGAGATAAGGTTAGTTGATAATTTGGGAACATGAAGAACATTTTTAAGGGTTATGGATGGGCTGATTTGGATATCCCCTATCCCAGCAACTGTTGCTAAAGTTCCATCTGCTGTAATAATTTTCTTATTGCTTGGACATGGTGAGTATGTAGAAAAATGTTTGGAGGAATTGGTCATATGATCGATGGCCCCTGAATCCATGATCCAGGAATGTCTTAAGGCTGTATCTGAGACATTAAATCCAAATGAGAGAGGAGGCTTACCTGAATATGCTAGAGTGCACTTACCTATAGGTTTCTCCAAGGTACTAAGAAATAATTTCATCTTCTCCATTTCTTCTTGATTAAAATTGATGGGCTCCTTTTTTCCTTCTTCATGTGTCGTATCAATAGCAACATGAGCCTGCCCCTGTCCTCTATCACGCGATGACACACCTTTCTGTCCCCATTCTCGGCTTGGAGGTTTCTCATGCAATTTCCAGCAGGTTTCCTTTGTATGGCGTGGCTTTTTGCAGTGTGTGCACCACAATCCTTCTCTGTTTTGAATTCTGACCAGCCCATTCTTCCCAATTTCAGACCCAACTCTCTTTTCTCCTCCTCCTGAACCAGTTTTAAACTCAGCAGCTACCATGGCCGAACCATCTGTGGGTGAGGATTCAAGCATTAGGCTCCTCCTACTTTCCTCACTCCTAATAATTGCTACTACTTCATTAAAACTCAGAACTCCTTGCTTACTGAGAATCTGAATCCTTACTTGATCAAATTCAGAGTTGAGGCCTACAAGGAAGTCATAAATTCTGTCTTGCTCAATAAATTCCTTGAGTACTGCAGCATCATCTGAGCACCTTGTTTTAATTACCCTATAGTGATCAAGCTCTTGCCATAATGACTTGAGTTGATTTGCATACTCAGTCACTGATTTGTTTCCCTGTTTGGCAGCCATGGTTTTCACCTTTACCTCATATACTTGATCCGCATCTCCTACCTTATAATAAGTTTGTCCAATTGCTTCCCAAATATCTTTGGCCGTAATCATGAACATTATGGTATCGCTGATTGCAGGTGTCATAGAACTCCACAGCCACGCCATTATCATAGAATCTTCCTCATCCCATGCTGCAAACGATGGGTCTTCTGGTTGCGGTCCAGCCCCTGTGAGGTGGCTGATTTTTCCTTTTCCTTTCAAGATAGTCCGGACCAGTTGGGACCACTTCAAGTAGTTTTTTCCATCCAGTCTGTATGCCGTCTGGAGGTGCTGCAATTCCCCTGTCAGTTGGGACCGGCCTGCATCTTCTTGGGGCTGAGTAGAGGCTGATTGTTCTGAGACTTCAGACATGATGAAAAGAGGTTGAGTAGAAAAAAAAATTGCAATGAAGGCTGGAGTGAGATGAAGGCTGGGAAAAAGTTGCAACGAAGGCAGACAGCTGAAGGGGCTGGCGGCGATGAAGGCCGGCTGGAAAATATGCAATGAAGGCTGGATTAATGCCGAGGGTTTTCAGAACTAGGCTCTGATACCATCTCAGAATTAGGGTTTTGAAAAATATATTCTCCTTCTTCTTTACAATGATCTGCCGCAGCATATATATACAAAGGAGAGGAATCCTATTTTAGGTAGGAATCCGATTGTAGTTAGAAAACAATTCCTAACAAGGTGCCTTAATTCTAGGACCATAATATTCTAGAATATACATCAGAATATACAGCTGTAAATATCCCTAATATCAGAATATACAGCTGTAATATATACACCTTTTTCCACATAGCTTTCACAACTTCCCAAACAAAAGTTTCACTTGCTGCATAAAAGAATAGAACATGTTACGAAATTGTCCTTGATAATCAGCACCTGGAAAAGCCTGGGCTTTTAGGTGTAAACACAGGTGCTCGCAGTACTTCCATCTTCATACCCAGTTAATGCGAAACTTCACCCTAGGGAGGCCCTCGAAGCATAATGGCACGCAGTGGACCACAAGCTATGACATTTGTTACAGTCATTTAAAATTCTAGGACCATATAAACATTCTATGACTGCCAAAGAAAATAATCTCCATATATACACACAATGTTGACTGTTATAAAGACAGTGTCTATTAATCACCCTTACCATCCAGCTATTCATTCACACTGCCTTGACATGCACAGCCTATAGGCATCAACTCAAACAGCAGAGAGAATATGAACTCAATGCACAAGAGATGTACCAGACCCAAAACAGTTTTACTGATCAAATTGGAAAGTGGCCTCTGGGCATGACATCCTAAAAACATATTAAAGACAATGGTCGAACATCATTCTGATCAAACGTGACAAGTTTCAACAAACAGCAGAGACCAGTTGCCAAAATGATTACAGAATACTATGCTAGCATCCAAGTCAATTACCATGCAATGATCTTACCAAACTTGGGTATATAACTAGCAATAATGAACTTAAAATGGCATCCCCTCACCCTTTTGGAACATGTAGGAATAAGAAATTAAATGCCATCCCCTTGTCTAGCCCTTTGCATGAATTCTTGTACTTGTTACGTGTGATATCAAAGCCGTGTGGAATTGGGGTCACTAAAGTGCAGGGGCAGCATTGCAGGGCTGACCACAGGCCAGCCATGATTATTGTTACCGAATGGGCACCTTGCAAGGATGAGAAAGGGTTGACCTATTTATCCTCGACCATAACTTGCTAACTATGTGTTGGGTTCGAGTCATGTTAATACGTCATGTTGACAATTAGCGCTCCTAATTTATAAATGTATAGCCAAGAAACCCCAACACCCCCCGCCCCCAAAACCCAAAAAAAAAAACACGCGCGCAATGAAAATTTTAGAAGTGGGGCTCAGTGCATATAAACATTTAATGATTAAACACATAATTAATTGTATTGATGTATTTTTTTAGTTAACAGTGTATTTTTTCTTGTTGACGTGTTAAAAATGTCACAAAATTCGTGTATTTTTTCAATTTGATTCTATATTTTTGGGTCGATACATTTCATGTTAGTCGAGTTAAACAATATGCATATTAAATTAATTACACGTGTTATGTCGTATTGCCCGTAATAAACAAGTCATGTTAGTGTTGAATATTTTGACACGATCAATTTGTGTTTGGGTTGACCAAATAGTCGAATACATGATCTCAAGATGACATGACTTGTTTGCGACCCCTAATATAAGCAATGAACCCAAATGGTATCCCCTTGGCTAGCCTCTTGGGTCAGTTGCTGGGTTGTTACTTACCAGGTGTAAGTCTCACACTTAACATGCCATAGATGAACTGTGGCAACTTATTACTAATTAATTAACAAATACATCTAACATAATATAAATACAGAGAACCAGCTGCAACTTTTGAAACACTCAGCAGAGATTATTCTAAGAGAACTACCACACAGAAAGTGTTTTAAATGCAACAATACTTCTATAAGACTGAAAAAACGGATGGTCACCAAAAAAAAAGACTGAAAAACGGGGAGGAAGTTCCATCAGAAAAAAATCTAGCAAGAGCAGGATACCTGCCCAAATATAATTTTGTTCCACCACAGCAGAAAGGCTTCTGAGGTCAACAAAGGGGGTGTCTGGAGGGAGTTGGGTAAGGAGAAACCCTAGGTTTGGAATCACAAAAGGACCAATGCTCTTGCTCAAGCAAAAAAGTCGACAACACACTTTAATGCAAATTCATGCTTAGAACACGTGCACAGATACATACAAACACACAAATGCAAGAGAGCATTAATAGCATGAGTGTGCATGGTTGTGCGCGCACACACACACAAACCCAAAGTTAAACAAAATTCCTAACGGATAGATTCAGGAATAAATACAAATGTCAGCAGACAAATTATTACATGCCTGATAAGCATAGAGTTTGACATATATTAAGGGCATCCGCTGGTTGATTCTGCTGTACTGCCTTGCAACACGGTTAACAGTTTCGGGAACAAATTCAAGTACAAGATTGAGGTAGACCTCTTCCTTGTTGGTTGTTGAATAGAAATAATGCTTCAGGGCAACAACATTAGGATGGTCCAACATTTGCATAATCTCTAACTCCCTGTTTTTGTAGCGTTTGTCTTGGAGGACCTTCTTGATGGCAACAATCTCCCCCGTCTCTCTACACTTTGCCTACACAAAAATATAATTATCTCAACCACGTATAACAAATAAGCTAACACCATATCACAGCACCGCTTACTTGCACAACTACACCAAAAGAACCCGTTCCAACCACATGTTCTGCTATGTAACTGACAATCTGTTATCAAAGCACATGTTGTAAAAATGTAAAATAACAATAAAGATCAAAGACAGCACTGATGAAATAGAATCTTGTATTCTTACAAATTAGAAATTTTACCAACCTGCTTAGACTGACCATTACGACCACCAATAGTCGTTCTTATTACATGTCCTGCTTCAGCACCCACACCATCAATAATATCTGGTTCACTATCCTGCAATAGAACAAGGCTAACTTTTGAATACAGTACAGCAGAATTGTGCAAATGGAGAATATTTCGGTTCTAAGATTTACACAAAACAACTAAACTTTTTTCAAATAGGCAAAGCGCCCTTGTAAACATACATGATAAGAATGCTCCAATAGCAAAAGTATTGCTTGGTTCAGGTCCTCAGGAGATGTTTAAAGGACTTGAGTCATCCATAGATTCATCGTGTAAAAGTACAGAAATTATAAACACCCAAGTATAAGAAGATAGATTACTAATAAATAATGCAGAAGCTTACTCTGTCATCATCATGGTCCAACTTGTCCCTCAATCTCATTTCCAGCATTTCTCTTCCCAGCCAGTCAACTGAACTAGATGACTCCTTGAAGCCATTAACGGTCCTGGAACTGCCAACTCCTCCATTTCCTAGGCCAGCAGCAGATGCCATATAGATGACCAATGGGTATCAAGATACTAATATTTGGAACCCTCCAAAGAATTCTCTGTGATTTGGCATTCCATCCCAACCATGCACCAATCTTCCTAATACAACCAAAAAAAAAAAATCCTCAAGTTACAGAGAGAGAGAGAGAGAGAGAGAGAGAGAGAGAGAGAGCAGATATAAGGAAAAATAAGGATGAGAAAAACAATGTACAAAAGTTACCAGAATGATGTGCCAACTTTTGGGGCCATCACTTGCCAAAAAATAACCCATTAAAATCCTTTATTACTTAAATACCAGTGGCAGATCATTCTGGCTTAACTTTCTAAAACAACTAAAAAAATTCTGGTTTTAAAGTATTTTCCACACAACAAATAAAGATGATAAAAGAAAAACTTCAAGAGACAGAGCAACTTCCTTCAACTCCGCACCCCCCCTTTTTCTCTGTCATGCAAAGAATTATATCAGGGTAAAAGTTGCAATGCAAAATCTAGGCAGAAGCAAACCATGAAAAATAAATGTATTATCTGCTCCATATCAAGGAACAAGCATCTTTTACATTTTTAGCCAACGATACAAGAGACAATGAAAGGAAACACTAGTGGAATTAAAATTATAGGTGCAAAGGGGGATTGGCAATTGGTGAACCACAGCTTTACTTGGCAAGTGGCTTTGAAGATTTCCTTTGGAGTCCATTTAACTTTTTTTTTTTTTTATAATCAACAATAACTTATATTAATTGAAAATGGTGGATAAAAGATCCACGAATACAACAAAAATAGATGAAGATAGTAAGAGCAAGTGAAGCACTATTATCAGGCCACAGCTAGACTACTGCTATGTCCAATAATGTTCCCAGTTGGACTTAATTAGAAATAACAAAATTTTCTAAATTCCAATGTAACAGAAACCCATAAAGAACCCCAAAAATTGAATAAGAGCAAGTATGGTCTTCAAAAAAATGGATGGGATTCCATCACTGTGCAAAGTGGGACTTGTTTGTGTCCTTAGAAACACATTTCTCGGGTGATGCCTAGATTCATTCAACATACAAAAATTCACCTACTGAAAAAAAAAATACAAAAAATCAGGTAAGAAACAATGAGATAATCTGCTTTTGGGAAGATATTTGGGTTGGAAATAATTCTTTTGTTTCTTTATACCCTTGATTGCACTCTTGTCTCGTTCTCATAATGACTATTAGATCTTTGGCTTCCAATCCAATTTTTCCAATTATGTGAAATTTTAAATTTCTTCATAATCGCAATGATAGAGAAGCCCTTGAATTATCATCTTTGTCCCATATCCTTCATAGTGTAAACCTTAATACTTGGGACCATAAAATATCAATCCCCTTTTCTTCGAGAAATTTTTGTTGTAGATCTTTTTTACATTATTATCAACTATCCGTCCCTGGCATTCTTCTCCCCATTTAGGATGATTTGGAAGGCAGATGTGCCTCACAAAATTTAAGTTTTATTTATTATTCTTTTTTTTATGCACTTTGGCCCACAAGAAATTTAAACACATGTGATATGCTTCAGAGGAAAAGATTGGGTTTGGCTCTCTCACCTCATTGTTATATTCTTTGCAAAAAGAATGGAAAGTTTGAATCATCTTTTTCTTCATTGTCCAGTGGTATCAGTCCTTTGGAGACGTCTTTTTGTTCTTGCAAATATGGATTGGATTCATCCCCCTTCATGTGTTGAGATACTTGTTATTGATTTTGGGGGCTTCAATCAAAGTAGGAAGGCAAAAATATTGGGGGGACTGTGGTTATTGCTATTTTTTGGGTAGTTTGGAAAGAAAGGAACTCTAGGGTGTTTGAAGATATTTGGAAGGCTGTGAACGGCATGTGGGAGAGGACCACTTTCCTTGCATCTTTTTGGGTGTCCATTCTAGGTTTTGATATGTACCCTTTATCCATTGTTAAGTCACCAATTGTCCAAAAAACCTTAAGTTGTTGAGAAATGGGCTCAACAATGTATATTAAGCTATTTCAACACTCCCCCTCATGTGGGACCCTGACTCATACGTCGAGTAGAGACAAGCGAACCAAATCAAACAAAAGGCACCAACACAAGCAAACAAAGTATATGACAATAAATAGGAAATAACGAGATTTGAACCCAAGACCTCCTAAAACTAAAACTCTTATACCAGGTTAAGTCACTAATTGTTTCATTAATTTATTATTAGCCTTTCAATAGATTTTAATTTATGGTTGTAAACATTTCTATGCATGTACATATTTTTTGTGTTGCTTTCAAAATATTTTTGAAATGTTTCCATCACCATTTTAACCAAAACATCCAACCAAAATGAAATTTTGATCCTTACTCCATCACATTCGTACTTTAGTATTTCATCCATACATGGGTTACCTCTCATCATAATAAAACACTGTTAGCAATTACAGCTGAAAACAGAATTACCCAATGACTTTTTTTTTTTTTTTTTTTTGGTAATCCGGAACCCACACCTGTTTATTGTAGCCCTTAACGAACTGCATAACCGATGGGTAAACCGGGGAGATGTACGCTGCCCCTCATGCACATCCTGCTTAAGTCAGGAATCAAACTCTTGTGGTCTCTGTAGGTGGTCTCTATGGGGAGCATACCCATAAGCCACTCAGGCAAACCCCAGAAGGCTTACCCAATGACTTCCTTCTTCTAAGTAGAGCCTAAATTCTGAATAAACCATACAAATAAGTATCTAGTGAAACATTTTAGTTACCAATGTTTATATAGTTACGTATGGTGAAGACAATAATTAAACATAATTGGACTAGCCCATACCATTACAGTGGTCCTCATGAAGTCCCCTTTTATTGGCCTAATTACTTCTGCAAAGTGCGCTACACCAATGATTAAGTTTTTATTTTGGTAGGGTGTTTCGGGCAGCACAAAAAGGGAAACTTTTTGCAAGTATTCAATGCTTCAACATTCTTAACTAATTCTTTCATCTCACAATTCTCACCGTACTTCAATTGCTTGAACATGCTATTTTCTTCTATATAATTTTCCCTCCCCAATGGGCATTTTCGTCCTTATATTTTAAAAAATAACTCCTCCTTTCGATTTTTATTCCTTATCATTGCACATGCACGCCTACCCATGTAACCCCTCCAGGTCTACACACATGGATGGAGAGAGAGACAAGGGGGTCTAGCTTGGAAACCACGAGGGAATGAGAAAAAATGGGTGCAAAATTCCTATGGCTAAGTATTATAAGACTAAGATTCAATTACGAACTCGTGAAGTGAAAAAATAGCAAACTTGATAAGCCAATACTTGAGGGTGGGGTGGGGGGCTCTAGCTAGGAAACCATGCAAGGGAATGAGAAAAAATAGGTGCAAGATTCCCAATGCTAAGTATTATAACACTAAGATACAATTATGAACTTGAGAAGTGAAAAAATAACAAACTTGATAAGCCGATACTTGTGACTTTTTCCTTGGAGAGAACTCTGAGGAGGGGGATGCTGCTATGACAAATCGAGAGAGTTCGTGTAGAATTAAAAATTAACTCAAAAATATATATAAATATAATAGCTCTCAATGCACATGAAAATAATTTTCACAACTCAGGTAATTGAGGAATTTAAAAAGAAAACAATTTGGTGGTTATGGACAGATACGCGGAATAAATAATGATGCATGTTCTACCTCCCAAGTACATGCGAGATGAAGAGATTTATTTTCTATTCACAGCAGTGCAACTGCCTACTATAGAATTTTTTTTTTTTTTTTTTTTTTTTTTTTTTTGCCCTTATCATGCTTGCCCAATGCTCTAATTTGGCATACCATGAAATTCCAAAGTTCCAATAGGATTGTGTAATTCCTCGAAAAGATTTTATTCAAGAATATGTTCACCCAATTAAATATATTTATTCCTTGACAAGCTGTAATTTCTAATTCAGAAGACCACATAAAAAATTCAACAATGCGCCGCCATTAACATAAAATCATATCTGGGTCAATGAAAGTTTTATGTAGGGGGATTGAAATTAAAGCCCATCAAACGATCAGCATTAGTAAAATGAATCCATTTGTTAGTCATCATTTCGATAAAATAAGTAAATCATCAAGAACAAATCCTTGGTAACAAAAGCACGTCCACCATTCCATTTAACGCTAAATTCCAGATTTCATTTCCTTCCCCTTCCCGTAACTCAAATTCACAGCAATCAAAGAGACGGTAATTAAACCCGCACACGACGAGATTTATGCAAAAGCTCAACCCCCCAAAAGCGAGCTCCGCTCCTGATCAGAGATTCAGATCTAATTTAGTTACTTTCTTTCACAAATCATTACGAATCGGAACTAAAATTAAAACCCTTAACATCACATGTCGCAGTCGTCAAGTATAAATAAATCCTTAATTATCTAAACATCACAAAGATACACAAATCTATAATAATTATATGAGCAGTAGCTATTCCACACCTGGACGAATTTCGGGAGGAAATCGAAGAAGGGCTGGCGCATTCTGCGAGATCCTTGAGACGGCCTTCGAGATGAATCGATTGTCTATATGTCAAGGTATGTATATATGTGTGTGTGTGTGTGTGTGGATGTAAACGGAGAAGGTAAGGTGATTGAAGAGATGGATCAGGATCAGGATCGAGATTAGCGAGCGTAAACTGTTGATCAGGTAAGTTTCTCTCTACTGTGCAGCAGTGTGAATCGCGCAGAATAATTAATATATAAATATATCGCTTTCCTCCCCAGCACTGACGCAGAAAGTCTTCTATTCTACTCTATCCTCTTAAGAACTTTAATAGAGGTGCAATCGGATGTCACGACTACCACCAGATATGGGTGAATCCAACCAATTAACCGCCTTTAATTAATGTTAGTTTTAGCAAGGGCAAATTTTGCAGGCACCGCCGTAAACTATCAATTTTTCCGTTTGTCATCCCTAACAAACACTATAAATCACTATAAATCTCCAATAACCTCTATATCTCTAATTATTTCACTATTACTAATTTCAAAAAGTTTCAATATTTTGCTAAAAAAAAATAAAAAATCTAGAAGTAGGTTAACCAAATGCGTAATTTTTTTTACAATTATATTCTTCGTGTTGAAAACTTTTAAACGAGTATAATTGCTGTTATTTTATGTGAATTTTTTTAAAACAGTGGGAATGAATTTAGAAAACTGTTCCCACGAAACCGTTCTCATGATTTACTACTATTCAGAAAAAAATACGCCAAAATTAATCCCAAAGCATATTTTATCTGAATTTATCTTATTTTTTCTTATTCCAAACGGAGCTTGAAGTGAGAAAATTCCAAGAGCTTGCAATGAAAAAGACTAGGTTCCAAGAGCTTGCAGTGAGAAAATTCATTACATAGGCTATAGTAAGTCAATCAACGATCAAAATGTGATTGTGATTGTATTTTAATATAATACGTCATTTAATATTTTTCATTAATTGTGTTTCAATCAGATTTTATTTTTATTTTTATTTTTATTTTAAATTTAATTTTATTACATTAAATTAAGACCATTAAATTTGATGCAATCACATGCTAACTATTGATTGACTCACTACACTCCTGCAGTAAATTTTTCCACTGTAAGCCCCTGTAACCCAAAAGAATATGTACACTTGGCAACAACAGTTTGAAAACAAATAAGCCAAGCTTAGTTTAAGAAAAAAAGTTTAAAAAATTAACACTTTTTTTTTTTTTTTTTTTTTTGCATTTGGCATGAGTTAGTTTTTTTAATTATTTTTATTCATTTGACATATTTACTGCTCATAATTTAAAATGTACGCTAATATAAAAGGATAATATAAATAAATTTACAAGAAAAAAAAAAGAATACTTTTTTTTTCTTTTTTATAGTTTCCAAACGGTATCTTGGACCCTTACCTTTTAACTATATGACTACAGTAACCTTCTGTGAGGCTTCCAATTGATTTGCTTTCCTTGATAGGCTTCAATTGATTTTTGGAGGAAAATAATACATTCTTAATCTAACAAGTAGTATCTGAGCCGAAAATCATGAGTTCAAGTCGTAGTAGAGCCATCGTGAATGAAGGATTATTATGTCTGTGTGGTAAGGTAATATAATGTTGTTTTCTACTACCACTCTAAAAAATAAAATAAAATAAAATAAATTTGCGTGGTATGGTCTCTAAATGTTATAAAAGGTTATATGTGAACATAATGTTGCTCCATGTGACCGCTTTAAAAAACAGACACTGATGATATGACATCTAAATGTCATAAAATGATTTACTTTTTTATTAAGCACCAAGTAATTTTAAGATTAAAAATATATTCCTGCTCTAATATTAATTTTATTTTGGATTAAATATTTTTACACTCCTTGTACTTAAGTCGATTTGTACTTTATCCCCTCAACTTCAAAAACTAGCACTAATAGCCCTGTACTGTGCACAAAAGTATAACGGCAAGTAAATCCATGAATTTTAACTGCGCGTGACTTACACGGGCATCAATTTGATCTAAATGACGAAAATACTCTTGTCTCCTCCGTCTTCTTCATCTTCTTCTTCGCAAATATATATATATATATATATATATATAACCCTAGGTGGGTTTCTTCCATGGCCATTTTTCCTTCGGTTAAAAATACATTCTTTTTCTCTATTCTTCTTCTCCTTCTTCTTTTTCTTCTTCTCCTTTTTCATTCGATGAAAGATATATATATATATATATATATAGACAAAGAAAGAGAGAGAGAGAGATATACAATTTCTCAAAACCCTTCATTACAGTCCATTTGACCCAAAAGACCACTCAAAGCTGAGTTCCAATCCTTAGATTTGCTCCATCAAGCAAGATTTTGCTCCGTCGGCGAGGATTTGCAACGTCGTGTTAGGATTTGCTCCGTCGGTCAGGCGAGGGTTTAAGATTTTACAGAAGGGCAAAAATGACTTTTTAATTACTTAACATAACGACGTCTGCCATTGCACTTTTGTGCACAGTATAGGAGGTATTAGTATTAGTTTTTGAAGTTAAGGGGGTAAAGTGTAAATTGACTTAAGTACAGAAGGTATAAAAATATTTAACCCTTTTATTTTTTACAAGAATCATATATATATTTAAACCAAAATCTAAGGTCTTCCACCTCTCAACCCAGGGAAAAAAAAAAGAAAAAAAAAAAAAAGCAATTTTCCACAATTTTCAGAAGTAGTTTAAACTGTTTATTTTTAAATAAAATGTCAACTTAGACAGGGACGAATGCATACTCCCAACGGAGTTTGAATTTTTTTTTTTTTTTTTTTTTTGAATTTTATAGTATCTTTCTTTGCCTAGCTACAGTAATTTTTCTTATCTCAATTCATATTTTGTACTATTTTTCCTATTATTAATTTACTCTCTACTAAATTATGTTGCAAGTATAATAGACATCATATTATTATTATTATTATTATTATTTATGTCAGCTGATTACACAACATTTCAAAATGACTACTCAGAAAAAGCAAGTGCCTCCTGTTCTAAAATCAAAACCATCCATAATTATTAAAAAAAAAAAAAAAGAAAAGAAACCACATGCACTTCCCTTTATCCCAAAAACATTAGCAACGCATAATATATATATTCCATTTCAGCCTCATCATCCTCCACAACCACACCTCAAGAAAATGTAATCAGTTCCGACTTTTTCTCACTCAACTCCACCTCCTTTAAACAAAGTCACTCCAGTTTGCGTTCGGTCGCAGATTGAAAATATACTGCTGAACCCAAAGGCATTCTTACTTTCTCAAAGCAAGCCCAATTACAGCCAAAAGAAATAAAAGAAGCCAAACACACCCCTGGGGGCTATAAACAAATGGCCCCACCCTCAAAATGTGTACATATAGGAGGAACCAATGCAGCACACATCCAACCCATACAAATATTTACAGTTTGAACCAATAGAAGGAAGCTCATCCACAGACCAGAAAGTGTCGATAAGACAGCTGAGTAGTCAATGGCATAGCCCCTGCAAGCAGAACCCAGATTAAGGAACACCCTTATATGAAAATTGCGGTGTCACATAGCAGCTTATCATGTCACAAGATTAGCTCTTCCCTCTATTTTCCTCTTCGCTCCTTTTTCTGACCATTGTTGAGTAATTAGGACCAATATTTCTTCACTGTACTGAATTGGTGAATACATAAATTATCTGGAATTGTTCAGGCCTGGAGTTGCTCCAGTCTTTCAAAAGATACGTGGCTGCATTGCTAACACCTGATCATCCATCTGGTAAAAGAAGAGCCTCCAGCCACCAGAACGTGTACTCCAAGATGGTAAAGGACCAACAGTTTTTCACCACAAATCAGTAAATGAGTGAAATCAATTCACACACCTGCATGTACATAGATTGTATGGTTTCTTAAATCAATATATACCATTTGAAAGCGTATATATAAACATTTCCATCAGCTACTGAATGAATTAACCACCGATCAATTGGACGGCTATTGAATAAATTAATCACCAATCAATTGGACTTTCTAATACTGGATACTTGTTGTTCAATACAAAACTGATTCATTAAGTTTGTCCCGTAAAGCCTTTTGATTTAAAACAAAAAAATCATTTATTCAATTCATATACCTATTCTAGCGTAAATCAATTTTTGGGGACTTTGTTGATTGCAAGCATTTGAAAGGAATAGGGGTTGTTTCCCTTTGCCCACCACATACCTATTCTTTTGTACGAGTTGCATCCCGCATGGTGCCTCTTTTATAGTATACTTATCATAAAAAATTAAAAAGAAAACCATCAACTGCTTTCATATAAAATAAAAAATAAGGCGGCATTTGGTCTGTATTTTTATTTTTTGTTTTCAGTTTTTGTTTTTTTATTTCCTGTTGTTTGTTTTGAGGTTCATGTTTAAAGAATACTAAAAACTCTTTTGGTTTGACATTTTCTGTTTTCTGTATTTTAAGATTTTCTTTATTTTGGGTTAAAAATACTCAAAATGACTTTTGGCCATTTTGCATTTCATATGTAAACCCATTTTTTGTTTTCTAAAACAGATTTTGAAAATACAAATGATCAAATGTATTTTGAGATATTTTTCTTGTATTAAAAAAAAAAAACGCAAAATAAAAAATAGACTCAAAACAAGTATAGCAAATGGCACCTAAGTTATTAGCATATAGAACACAGGCTTACCTGATAAAACAACACTAAGACCCAGCACTTGACTTTTGAACCCACACTTGTTTCTGCATTTAGAAAAATAATAAACCCAAACAAATTAGCAAGTGACCAAACAGGAAAACCTGGTACCTCAAGTTGACACCAAAAATTTAATTGCAAGCATACCTCATGGGAACCATAACCAGAAGAACCTCCTCTCTTCGAAGGCTTCCCTTCACTTGTGATTGGAGAGCCATCTGCATCTTTCACATTATGTGCTAGCCCCCGGCGACCACTGTGTTTATGAGAACCTGCATAAGTTGTAGCAAAATGAGGTATGCTACACAAATTAGACCAAAAAGGAAGATGAGGATGAAACAATGAAGTACGGACACTTCAAAATGGGTGTCATATCCATATCTAACACGCATACTCTTTGTATACTTCGAGATACATGTCCGACACGCCACGTGGCGTATCCAATTATTTTATATATTTTTCAAACACAGGACTAAGACAAACCTAATTTGAGTATTCAAAACTCTTAAAATTAAAAAATCTTCTCTCTCATATTTTGATATATTTTACATATTAAATCATGTATTGACTTATTTCTATATAGATATTATAATCATATATATAGCTAATAAAAATATATAAAATTATATTTTTTTACCATATCCTTGCCGTGTTTGTATCCTCATTTTTTGGAAAAATTGTCGTATATGTGTCCGTACCCATATTGTGTCCATATTCCATATCTTCTAACTTTCTTAGGGACGAAGGGAAGGAATTTTAAGATATACATTAAAAAGACAAATTTGTATGTGGACATATGTGTCTTGTTCAGGTAATAAAAGCAGAACTAACCATTATCTAGCAAGGGATAACCACTGCGTACACTTCCAACAGTTTTCACTTCCCCACTCCTTGCACTTGGCATCTCAACTTTTATTTCTCCTTGATTTCCTGAAAAGACATGTAGACAATGAAAATCACAACTAATACCTCTCAAGAAAATTAGGAACATCAGATATACAAGTTTGAGAAATTATTCCACACTTCATCTCTGTATTTTACAGGTGGCAGTATGTTGCAGTGGAACTCAAGAACTTGAATGAACACTACCTTCTGCAGAATCCTGTAGTAGCCGCATAGATTGAGAAGATGATGATAACAAAAACTCATCACTACCATGCAATCCATCTGAACAGCGAAAAGGAGTCCAAACACCACGATCAGGCCTATCCTTGTTCCTTGTACGCTTCTCCTGTTTATCGCTAGACAAACCATAAAAATCATTCCCGACAACCTTATCTTCTAGAGCTCCATTTGTATCCTTTGGGAACAACTGAACATTTTGGGGTCGAGGAGGTCTTTTGTCTTTTTCCAGATTCATGACCTCACTTTGCTGTTCAGAATGGACAGATTGATTTTGGCGTGCATCCTTGTTTAGAAGAATGCTCCTGATTATCCTTCCACTCGCTTCACGTCGCTGAATCTTTTTAAGAGCACCTGAGCCAAGGGAACTTTTAACAGATGTTGCACTCTGCTGCAATGATATGCCGCCAGACACCTGTTGAAGATCCAGGAACCTATTGTTTCAAACTATAACAATGAAAATGGCGAAGTTATAATTCCTAAGCATGATGGTGGATGTTCATCCTTTATAAACGTTGCAAGAAGAGGCAAAAGTGTAAATCCAGTATTGCATGGAACAGTATTGCAGACAGGGTTCTGCTTTCTTTCAACCAAAGACACCTGATACAAATAAATTGTGTGGACAAGAACAACTATTTACAAGTTAATTTTTACATTCTCATTTTTAAAATCATTTTTAAATTTTTGCAATCTCACTTTAAAATTATTTTTACTCTCCTTTATTTCCATTTTTTGCATCAATATAAGTCAACCATGAGTGAAAAACCACTCCACACAACTTATAACTGGCAAGCATTAAAACCACCCCCCATCTGTAAAGAAAGGGAAAGGAGATAATATGATCTAGGAATAAACTCAGTCACTGGGGGAGGGAAGACAACAAGAAATGAAAAGACTTACATGAGGAATTTCTTTCTCTTTCCCCTTCAGAAGCAGGATTTTCTTTTTCCCAGTATCAGTGTTTCCAGAAATTCCTGAAGCAGTTCATCAATGCATGCAAAATTATTTAAGCACATTTAGATAGATATCAATTACAATAAAACAGAAATAAAAAGTCTCCAGAAACCAACAAATTACATACTAGCACAAGCATCCCAGTGATTTACAATGGACAGCAACTTATGCACTCCCATCAGGGCAATGAATTATTTAGATGACAAGACTAATAGTTTTCCAAATAAAAATTGTGAGAATGTGGAAATTACAAAACTTCCACAAAAACAATCAATTGAGGAGAAAGAAAACAACTTTACAATAGTTCAAACCAAAAATCTGCACTAGCTGGCACTGTTAGTGTTTGAAGACAATTATTTCTCCTTCCTTGTTGACAAGATCATGCCTTTGCCTTGTCAACCGATGAAGTTGACATAACTAGTCTCCAGATATCTTGAAAAAACAAATAATAAATTCCACTTCCATAAGATACTAAGACCTGATGGGGATGCACCGCACTAGATGTGCATTCCTGCATACTACTTCAGTATATGAAGTAATCTAACCAACAAATCAATGTATTTCTAGGTCTTTTTTTTGACAAAACTCACTAAATAGGGCAATGTCACCTTAAACAAATAGTTGTGAAAGCAGGGAACCTTTTTTGCCAAAGGTATTATATAAGAGTAATCACTAATCACTTATCTAAATGTTGAATAACAGAAAAATGGAAGTAAAGCCAATAATAATTTAATTCATTTGATCTCAGGCTCCTAAAACTTGTAAATGACAAGTCCAACCATAGAAATCTTGTTGATAGCTAAAACTACATGTTTGAGCACATACATATAAAAGCCAGAATTTGAAATGAAATGGATAATATGTCAGTATTGATGGATCAATAACCAAAATAACTAGTCATACCACTTTCCTCTCCTGTGATTTCAGTTCCAGGCGTAGCAGCTATGGCAAGAGACTTGTCAGAAAGCTGATTATCATCACGTTTTGGCACCAGGATGTGGGTAGACTTGTCCTTGCCAGTTTTACTCTTGGAAGCATCCCTTAAGACATACTGTCAATCAGACAGGAGAAAAGATTAACACTTCCGTCTATCCTAAGCTTCAATGACAGCTATATGATCAAACATGACTTAACATTGGACAACTAATAAACAAAATGCTTAAAGAATCAAAGAATGGCCTCAACTTAAAAGTATGATAGAATTCTCCTAGAAGCATGACTTTGCTAAGATGACAAGTTCCAAATGGAAAAGACTCAAATATCTTTTAACCAGCAGTTCACATTGATGGGGACTTTGATAACCGTTTCCAATTCAAATATTTTAGGCAGGGACGAAATTTGAATTGGATGGGTTAAGTTTGAAGAGCAGTATTTTAGAGATTTGATTTATTTGTTTTCCATAAAATATTTTGGGATGTGATTTATTTGCTTTTCATACAATTCGAGATTTGATTGATTTATTTTTGGATATTACTTCATGTGATCTTTAACCCTAGCTTATATAAAGGGTTAGAAATTGTAAGGGATGGGCAGTTTTTGAATGATATTGAAATAATTTCCGTATTACTTTTGCATTATTCACTTTTATTTTATTATTGTGTTCTTGTCTTTGCGGTGCTACATCAAGTGGTATCAGAGCCGAAAGATCCTACAGCTCTCAATATCCGTCAGAAACCCACTCTTCCAAAGAACCCTAGTTTTCATCACTGTACCTACCCTAATAACCTAAGCTGTCGTCCATCGTTGTTGCAACAGATTCAGTGCCAGATCTTAAACAGCAGCCGCCGCAACAATTATCGCAACCACCACCGTCGTTCTACGCACCTTCAAACACTTCGAGTACGCTTTCGTACGTTTTACCAATATTTAATTCCGGTGAACCCCACCATTGGCACCACCGACCTCCGGCGACTTTTCCGGCAACCTTCAGCGAAGTTCAGAATAACCACCACACTCCAATGATTTGACTTGTGCTCCGGTGACCTCCGACGAAGCTCCGGAGAACCTCCGGCAACCCTAGAACAGTTTGTGCTTCGCAACGGTACGTGTCCTCTACTCCAAACTGTGATTACATATTCTGTTTGGTTAGGAAAGATATTAAAATTCGCATTTCGGGCTCTCTTTGACCTACATTAAATTTCTTTCTTGAGAGGTTACTGAGAGCCACCATTTACCATACCCCTATTATCCTAAATTTGAACACAATCATACTCGTCATTTTCATTACTTGCATATTTGTGACATTTTACTTTGGCCTAGCATAATCTTTAATTACTTGTTTCAATTTGAGTTAACATTAGCATAAAATTTCTATCTCACCCTCCCTGGCCAAAAAAAAAATCAATATCCATCTTCTTCCCTTTCATACTATACCTCATATTCATTCACCAAACCCTTCTGCCATGGAACAAAAAGTCTCTACCTTAGAACAAAACATGAACATACTACAGGATTCAATGAACCAACTCCATGAGAACTTTGATAGATTAGCTAGAGCATTAGGCAAACGTCAGGCAGATAATCAGAGGGGCTACATCCCTATTACTCCCAAGCAGACGTCAAACCGTTCCCACAGTTCCATCGGATCTGTTGGATTTTATCCAAGTAGTCACGGCCAAATGCAACTTTCTCGAGGTCCTCATGGGAGAGACATTGAGGATGATGCAAACTCTGTTCTAGGTTGTGGTAATAGATTCTCTCCCGTTGATCGTGTCACAGATCATAGACCACATAGGAATAACTATGGGATTCGATCACCTGTGCAATACCCTAGAAACCACCAAGATGAGTTTAACAACATAGTCAAGGCTGTTAAAGTTGAAACTCCATCCTTTGATGGACAATTAGATCCCGGTGTCTTTTCTGATTGGCTTATTGAGATTGAGGATTACTTTAGGTGGTATCGTATGTCCGACTTGCATCAAGTCATGTTTGCCCAAATGAAGTTAGTTGGTTCTGCCAAGCGGTATTGGCAGCGTATTCAGATTTAGAGAGAGCGATTTGGGGCCCTACCCATTAATCGCTGGGTTGACATGAAAGTTAAATTGCAAGAGAAGTACCTTCCTGCCTACTATAGAGACCAACTGAACGATCAATTAATGAATTTAAGGCAAGCATCTCTTAGTGTCACTGAGTACATGTCTAGTTTTGAGAGTTTTTTTATGAGATGTGACATTAGAGAAAAGTCTTGGCGAACAGTGGGTAGATTTATTAATGGGTTACGCCCTGAACTCAAAGGAGAAGTAAGTTTGTTTTTTCCCGACTCTTTGGAGGACGCCTTTCACAAGGCTCTATCCATTGAACAACTGTATAAACTCTCCACCCCTAGACGGATGACTTCTCAATCCCAACAATTTAAGTCATTCTCTTCTCAGAAACCGAGTGGGAGTTTACAAGCTGGTACAGTTATTTCACGGGGAAGTAACAGTCCTGACTTAGGAAATCAAGGTAAACACACTACTGAGCTTAATTTTTCTGGGTTTCGCCCTTTGTTAAGGCTTTCCGAGTTTGACATTACGTGCACTTCTCGAAAGACGATGAAAGGGCAAGCTATAGTGGATCTACTGGCCGAGTACCCGTTTGAGGACTCGACTGACCTATTGGTGGAGCTGCTGGTGCTTCAAATATCCAATGTCATAACTGTCATAAGAGATGACACATTGCCGCACAGAGTCCACAGTGAGCACTTGTACTCAGTCAGGGTCTACATCCGTCCCCTGAGTCTGATGAGTTTGAACAAGTAGATGGTTTTGACCCCAAAGATGGGTGCGAGGAACACGAGGCTGAAGATGAATTCCATCTTGGTGTCATGCGGTGTATCTTATCAATCCCTGTGAAGACGGAAGATTGGAAGTGCACTAGCATATTCCAGATTTTCCTTAAGTGTGGAACTAAGGTTTGTAAGATTGTCATAGATAGGGGAAGTACCATGAACGTAGTATCCACTCGTGCACTTAAGAGGATTGGACTTACACCAGAGCCACACCCACATCCCTTTCGAGTAGCTTGGGCAGACATTACTAGTCTATCTATCACCCACAGATGTTTAGTCCCTCTTCAAATGGGAAGTTACTCTGAAAAAGTGTGGTGTGATGTTCTTCCTATGGATGTTGCGCATGTGTTACTTGGTCGTCCATGGCTCTATGATATGGACGTGATACATCATGGACGATCTAACACTTACACTTTTCAACACCAAGGTAAGACCATCCAATTGAACCCTGTTAAACCAAGGGAACACGACATTGAGTCTCCACTTAAGTCAGGTTCCGAGGCTAAGCCTGTTTCACTATCTCCTACTCTGAAGAACCACACCATCCAATTGTTGACTCGGAAAGAATTTGAGAAAATTGGAACAAAGTGTGAATTTGTGTTAGCTTTAGTGGTTGAGAATGTTTTTCATGTTCAATCTACAAATTCTGAAGCTGTTGACCTTACACTTGCTCAGTTACTTGAACAGTTTAAGGATGTGACACCTACAAACCTTCCCAAGCGGCTTCCTCCTATGCGGGACATTCAACATGCTATAGACTTCGTACCTGGATCCCAGTTACCTAATTTACCTCACTATAGAATGAATCCTAGTGAGCGTGCCGAGTTGCAAAAGCAAGTAGAAGAACTTTTACAAAAGGGTGCTATTCGAGAGAGTCTTAGTCCTTGTGCTGTGCCTGCGTTACTGACTCCTAAGAAAGATGAGTCATAGATGCTGGACCTTTTAGCTGGTTCCCTTTGGTTTTCCACGATAGATATTCATAGTGACTACCATCAGATTCGTATTAGACCAGGCAATGAGTGGAAAACTGCCTTTAAGACTCCCGATGGCTTGTATGAATGGCTAGTAATGCCATTTGGATTGTCCAATGCTCCTAATACCTTTATGAGAGTCATGACTCTCTTACACCATTTCTTAGGAAAATTTTTGGTGGTATACTTTGATGATATACTTATCTATAGTAAAACCAAGAAAGATCACTTAAATCACCTTCGACAAGTCTTTGAGATTTTGCGGGCTAAGCAAATTTATGCCAATCTCAACCGGTGTTCATTCATGCAGTCTCAGGCGTCTTTCCTTGGTTCATTATATCTGATCAAGGGTTTGCAGCAGACCCCGAGAAAGTTAGGGCTATCCTTGAGTGGCCTAAACCTAAGTCTCTCTCAGAGGTTCATAGTTTTCATGGACTCGCCACATTCTATCGAAGATTCGTTAAGGGTTTTGGATCTATTATGGCTTCTATCACAGACTGCATGAAAAAGATGAGTTTCCAATGGACCACAACTGCCACTAGGGCATTTGAGGAAACCAAGAAGAGAATGGTAGAGGCTCCTGTTTTGAGAAATCCCGACTTTTCCAAAGCTTTGAGATTGCTTGTGATGCCTCTGGGGTAGGTATAGGGGGTGTCTTGAGTAAGGAGGGTCAGCCAATAGGATATTTCAATGAAAAGCTTAATGAATCTAGGAAGCGTTACTCTACATATAAAGAGCTGTTTGCTGGTGTCCGAGCCTTATGGCATTGGCGATATTACTTGTTACCACAAGAGTTTGTGCTATACTTTGATCATCGGGCCTTAAAATACCTTCATTCACAAAAGAAATTGAGTAATAAGCATACTTCATGGGTAGAATTTCTTCAAGAATATACATTTGTTCTTAATCACCGCGCAGGTGTAGAGAATAAGGTTGTTGATGCATTGAGTAGGGTTGCTCTCACTTTACAATCTATGAGTGTTCATGTCATAGGGTTTGATAGGCTCAAAGACAAATACCCGACCTGTCCCGATTTTGGCCTAATCTTTCAATACGTCCAGGCAGGTAACCGTTGTGAACTAGTTGATTTTCTTATTTGAGATGGTTACTTGTTTCGTGGGTCCAAGTTGTGCATTCCTCGTACTTCTATTCGCGACTTTTTAGTTTGGGAGTTACATGCAGGGGGATTAGCTGGCCATTTTAGCAGGGATAAGACTATCGCTTTAGTCAAAGATCGATTTTATTGGCCATCCTTAAAAAAAGATGTGACTAGAATTGTTTCTCAGTGTCATACATGTCAAGTCGCAAAGGCTAAAAAGCAAAACTCTAGGTTATACACACCCTTACCTATTCCACACGCACCATGGCAGAATGTCAGTATGGACTTTGTTCTTGGATTACCTAGGACTACTAGGGGTCATGATTCTATTATGGTAGTAGTCGACTGATTTTCTAAGATGGCCCAATTCATACCTTACACCAAAACAGCTGATGCTTCTCACATGGCTAAGTTATTTTTCAGAGAGGTCAAACTGCATAGCCTACCCACTTCCATAGTGTTAGACAGGGATGTTAAGTTTGTGAGTTACTTTTGGAAGACTCTGTGGAGATTGTTTGGTACCCATTTGAAATTTTCCTCTGCATTTCATCCTCAGACCGATGGTCAGACTGAGCTAATTAATCGAAGTTTAGGAGACCTGCTGAGGTGTCTAGTTGGGGAATGTCAGGGAACTTGGGATTTGTTACTTCCTACTGCTGAATTTGCCTATAATAACTCTATCAATCGTTCCACTGGTAAGAGTCCTTTTGAGTGTGTTCATGGTGTTACCCCTCACCAGCCTATTGACTTTATTCCCTTACTTTCTGATAGCCAGCCATCCCAATCAGCTGAATCCTTTGCCCAACATATTAATGATATTTATGCTGATGTTAGACGGAAAATTGCTCTTAGTAATTTCGATTATAAACTAGCTGCTGATGTACATCGTCGTAATGTTGCATTTAATGAAGGGGACCATGTTATGGTTCGTAGCCGACCCCACCTAGTGGGAAAAGGCTTGGTTTTGTTTGGTTTGGTTTGACCATGTTATGATTAGTGTTCGCCCAGAGCGTTACCCTAAATATTTTTTCAAGAAATTGCATGCACGTGCCATTGGACCTTTTCATATCCGTAGCAAATTGGGCCCTAATGCTTATTTAATTGATTTACCTACTGATATGAGTATTAGTCCAGTTTTTAACGTAGAGGACTTGTTACCTTACCGAGGCACATTCGAGCCTCCAGTTTTTCCTTCTGGTACTTCTGCAGGTCCTTCTGGTGGACCTTCTATTCCTTCACCGGTCACAGCCCTGCCCCCTCTTCAGCAGCTAGAGGTAGAGCAGATCCCTTATGTGCTTGATTTTGATACCATCGTTTCTCCTCAGGGGCGCTTTCAGCATTTTCTTGTCCGGTGGAAACACAGACCAGACTCCGATGCTACTTGGATTACTGAGAAGGAGTTCCACCGCATTGATCCTAAGTTCTTGGCACATTATCCTCACTAGCACTCTGCGGAGCAGAATTCTTTTCAGCCCGGAGGGAACGATGGGGACTTTGATAACCGTTTTCAATTCAAATATTTTAGGCGGGGACGAAATTTGAATTGGATGGATTAAGTTTGAAGAGCAGTATTTTAGAGATTTGATTTATTTGTTTTCCATAAAAAATTTTGAGATGTGATTTATTTGCTTTCCATAAAATTCGAGATTTGATTGATTTATTTTTGGATATAACTTCATGTGGTCTTTAACCCTAGCCTATATAAAGGGTTAGAGATTGTAAGGGATGGGCAGTTTTTGAATGATATTGAAATAATTTCCATTTTACTTTCGCATTGTTTACTTTTATTTTATTATTGTGTTCTTGCCTCCGCGTGCTACAACACACATGAAAACCCCTCATTCACATGCATTCTTGGCTCTTTGTACATTTCTCAAAGAAAATCTACATTTTGCGAATTTTGGAATTATGACAAAAGTAGAAACAATTCCACTTCATTCGTCTTGTTCTATTTTCTATTTTTATGATTTCTATCTTTCTTTGGACAATGCATGAATACAGATTTGCAGAAGAAACATACAAATATTCCACATAAGAAACCACAAGTAATTTGTACAATGCTTTTTTTTTTTTTATAGGAAGTATTTGTACAATGCTATGGACTGAACTATTAATTGATATTCCCCATTTCAGGGAATATGAATCATAGCATCCCATGGGGGAGGTGGGATGGTATATTTGGAGGTGCAGATTATCCTCCCCTCCAATCCAACAGCCAAAACTATTTCCTTCTTTCTTATCCCATGCCTTACCCCACACTCTTCAATCCTATCGTGTGTGTAGTTTCATCCATTATCACATGGCCTTATTTATAAACTCTAATCCCATGATGCAAACAGAGAACTCTAAGAGAATCTATGCATAATATGGAAGTAATCACCCAACTTGAATGACTAAATATCTCCAAAAATAAACATCCAGCTTTCAAGCAATGAGTTCAAAAAACCTGTAAAATATTGTATCATGCTCACAAGAAGCTCAGATCCAGAGGAAACACGGTCAGCCCCAACAGAAAATTCAACCCCAAACAAATCAAGAGAAGATGCAAATCAGAACTGCAAAATTATCTTTTATACATTAACCAGTGCTGAACAACACAAAAGTTAAAAATAGTCAGGCAAATAGAACCTAGAAGAGTCTTATATGGCATTATATGGACAAGCATAAGAATAGAAATCATGGAAGTCCATAATTTCATGCTCAGAAATGCCATCAGTGCATAAAAAGCACAAAATAAGACCAGAAATGTACAATAACAGACCCGGCAATATCTCAGTATAAACTACATAAATGCAAACTAGTTGTGATACAAAACGACTAAATTGCAACCTCTTAAAATAAAAAACCAGTTGATATAACTATGGCATAACTAATATTTCCATCATAAAGAAGTCAAACAAATGGAAAAAAACAAGTACCATGGTAGAAGAAGAAGTCGCCCTCTTCTCCAAACCTCGCCTCGACGAAGCTGAACCAGAACTTCCAGATGATGCTCGAGAAGCTTTTCTGGTTAGTTTCCCGTTAGACAAAGACCTCTGCCATGGATCACAAAATTATATTTCCGTGGCAAAAAATTAAAACACAGGAATTACGGAAACAGGACTCAAGTTACAAATATGTCAGTACAGCATTTTCAAGAGTTAGGATGCAGACACAGTGATAAATAAATATCTAGTCATATAAGTGTGTGACAGTGAATGAATATATATATATATATATATATTCATTGTTTACACAGTATATAAATTCCTTACATTATGTAAGAATAATACAAATTTTTCGATTTTTATGTTTGCGTTAAAAAAGAATAGAATAAAAACCCCAAATGCTTAAGTATTAGAAGTCTTGAGTATTCACAAACCAATTAAAAGTTGTGAAGATTTTAGGGTTTATTCTTTGATTATGATAGCATGGGCAAAGAAAACATGTAGTTGACTCAAAACTTTTTTAAACTAAACAGTTAAGTGCTTATAAGATATTAGCAAATTAAAAGACACAATGGCTCCATTTGTTTTGATGTAAAATGTTTCCCAAAAACTAATTTTACTCACGTTTCAGGAAAACATTTTCCTGGAATGCAAGTAATTTTCTAGAAAACATTTTATATTGAAACAAATGGAGCCCCATATAAAACAAGACCCAAAACTATCAAAATTGCTTGATTGTCTAAGTTATATATATATATTAATAAACAGAATTTACAATAGTCTACCCGAGTTCCACCCTTGGCAGCTCTTTTCTGACGAACAAAATCCATTAGCGGTGTGATTACAGGAACATCCTTCGCTGCACCTTGACAAGACAAAGTGGGAAAAGAATCAGGTAAATTTGACCATGCAGTGATTTGCAGCACCTCTAATTCCCATATATAGGTTCACTGCTCATAAAGTTATTTGGTAAATAAGTTCTAACTAACCCGCTCGTTCTGCTTCCCTTCTTTCCAGTTGTATTTCTGCACTGGGAAGATTCTCAACAGGCTTTGCAATAAATTCAAGAAACTCCAAATACTCAGGATCTAGAATTCATCATGAAAAACAATCAAATAAGAAAATGCTGACAAAAATATAGCATGCAATCATCATACAAAGTTACATTCTGGCACCTTTAAATATGGTCCCTTCACGTCCATCTTTCTTAGAACACTGCTTCGGAACACGTTGTGAAGGAGCGTACTCGGCGATAGTTTTAAATTGAGTACCTGGGGGGAAATCCAGTTCAGAACATTGCAGTTGTTCTTCTTCTTTTTTCTTTTTCTTTTTTTTTTTTTGGGGGGGGGGGGGAGGGGAGGGATGGGTCGAGGAGGGGGCACTACACTCAGAAGCACTAAATTTACTATGAAAAGTTTATTACTCTTTCTATAATTATTAGCTGCCAGCGATGGTGGGACAGGAAAGTTTCACCACCCTATCATCTATGAAACCAGGACTGAATGAAACAAGTATTGTCACACATCCCTGGTAACAAGATTTGAAGTGTCAAATTAATCTATCATTTTATGTGCTTGAGGATTACCTTTCTCATTGACAAAAACATGTCCACCAAAGAACTCAGCAAACTCAACAACATCTTCTGGCCTTTTGAAGTCAATATAAGCCCTAGCATAGGATTGATGTTTCTGGCTGCAAAATCAGTTTAATAAATATAATCCATATAAGAGTATTTACCCATCCATAAAATTATAATTCACCACTAACATTTAATCATTACAAGCATTTTCCATAATTCTACATGATCAACTATATTGTTGGACAACCCACTCAAAAAAGGAAAAGTATTTTCCAAATATGTGTTCTACTAAAACGCTACAGTTTACAGTGGTAATAAAGATTCCTAGCAACAAACTACGAGTGACTACAACATGTAATTAATCTAACAAATTCCACGAACATTGCAGGGGCAGATACAAAAAATGTCAGCAGGCTACACCAAAACCCTTAAGTGGATAGCATAGCAACCCCAATCTCAGCCAAGGAGTTCATGTCGCAAACTTATGAGAGGCACAACATAAAATGAAGGGACATAGGAGAAAAAAAAAAAAAAAAAAAAAAAAAAAAAAAAACTGAATCAGATAACATGATCCTGTTGAAAAATAGTTCTGCACTTCTTTCTTCTAGACTTTGGACGGAGAAAACCGATGAAAAAAGGTTTAAGCTACTAAGTACTCTAACAGTAATGAAATCAAAACTAGTAAAGAAAAGACACAAGAAGACAAATAAAAGACAAGTTAATACCCAAACGAGCAACATAAGGGACTGCTGATTATCATGAATCCTTGATAACAAACCCATTCACTTCCCAAGCTCCTCGTTACTAATATAAAAGAAAAAAAAAAGGAGAATTTCCGGTTTGCCCCACTAATCCAATGACAATATCCCAACAATAACTCTTATATCAATTTGCCCCTTGTTAAAAGTTGAACTTATCTAGTATCAACTAAGGTATGCAAGCTATTAAAAAGCATAGTGATTGCTACAACCACCATTGGAATGTTTGCGAATCTAGGCAGTGCCAACAGTTCCAACCTAAATCCTTCATGCATTCATGTTTGAAATAGAAGTTAAACACATGCAATCAGTAGCTAAAGGGATCAACACATGTTCATACTCCAAAATTTTCCTTTAAAAAAAAAAAAAACCGCAAGTATGTGATGGCACATCAAAATCCCAATATTGAAGTGAATTAAGGCAATCCTCTTGCATAACCAATTAAAAGCAAATATCAAGCTACGGACAAAGTATCCGATAACATATATACCAATACAGATGAAAACTCCAACCTGGGCTTGCCGGGCCTGAAAGAGACCCAACTGTATCGTCCAGCGAAACGGCCGTCGATTTGCTCCGTCAGCGCCGACTGCGTAACCATCGGCGGCAACCGCCGTACCACAACCTTTGTTCGATCTACCGGGCCTTTCATGCGTGAACTAAACCTCGAAAGAAAACCCTAGAAATTCACTTGAACACTAGATGAAAAAGAACCCAATTTTTTTTTTTTTTTTTTTTGGTGCCTTGAACCTTCAAACTCTCTTTGAAATCACATCTTCCCTTCGCGCTCTTATAATCGATCGCTCTCGATTACGTGCCCTAACTTCGAATTCGATCAGAAATCGCCATGCAATATATATAAAGCTAGAGAGAGAAAAGTCGCAGAAGAGAAGAGAGAGATGAGAAGAAAAAACCCCAACCCCAACAGGATTTTGGGTTCATATACAGTTGCGTTGCCTTGTAGAGAGTTGATAGTTCCTCTCTCTGGTCTTTTGTATACATACGTAATAAAGCGTATAAATGTGTGTTATATATATATATATGTATGTATGTATTAGATGCATTCGTATAACCTTTTATTATTGTTTTTTGCCATTGAATTGTTATGTGTTTTTGGCACGTGCCTTCCTACTTTTCTAGTATTTATCATAATTTTAAAAAATAATACAATAAAAAATACATATTTAATAGATTAATTATTATTTTTTAAATTTTATCTGACATAAGAAAAACAAAAACTAACACAAATTCAAATTAAATTTTGAAAATGTATTACTAATTCAAACTTACTACCAATTTATCCGACTATTCAAACTAAATTGGGCATTACAAATTTTTACCTTAAAATGAGAAGAGAGACATTAAAAATTTTTTACTCTAAAATCCAAGCACGCAAAGTAACGAAAACAAATAGTTTTTATATGGTCCGTTTAATAACGCTGTCATTTTTTTGTTGTTATTTTTTTGTTACCGTTTTCTTTTTTTTATTTTCTGTTATCGTTTATTTTTTTTAAATAAAAACTGAAACTGCGTTTAAAAATGCAAGTTTATTTATAATTATTAATTTTTTATTTTAGAAAATATTTAATTTTATTAGTTTTTAAAAATTAATAAAACTTAATAAAATATATTTTATATTAATTAATTTAATTAATATAATTAATTAAATTAATACAGTAAATTATTTATTAAAATCATTTAATAAAATATATTTTATATAAATTAAATTAATTAAATCATAAATAATTTGATTTAATTATGATATTTATTTAAAATAATTTAATAATTATTATTAAGTTAAACTAAATTAAATTAAAAATTAATTTAATTTAATTATTTATTATTAATTATTTTATATAAATTAATTTAATTATTAAATTAAATAGGTTAATCATGATATTTATTTCAAATAATTTAGCAATAATTAATTGTTAAATTAAATTAAATTAATTTGGTTTTATTATTTATTAAAAATAATTTATATTAATTTGTATAATTAATTTAATTTATTGAATTTAATTATATTATTTATTAAAATAACTTATTTTAATAAAATATTTGAATAAAATAATTTATTTTTATGTAATGAAACAAAAATAGACAATATTTTAAAATTGACAACAGAAAAAAAAATCAGAGTGAAAATACATTTTTTCGGTTTATGTTTTCATTTTTTTTAAAAAACAAAAAAACGAAAACAAGTTTATCAAATATGTTTTTGTTGTGAGTTTACAAAATTTTAAAAATACAAACAGAAAAACTAAAAATGAAAACGTTAACAGAAAATGAAAACGTTACCAAACGGGGCCATAGTAATCCACTTTTATAATATCTTACCCATTTTCGTCAAGTCAAATAAGTGAATTGCTCATTTTGCAAATTAACCAACCCTTCTTCATGACATAACTTTAACTAGAATTGGATTAGAATTTTCTAAAAGAAGAGAAAAAAAGAAAAAAAAAAAAGAAAAAGGGTTTTGTATAATTTTTACCCATTAATATAATGTTTTATCGTTCCCCAACCTTCTTCTTTTTTTTTTTCAATTAGTTATTTGATTTTAGTATTTTATTTTTATTTAAAAACAAAATTTGTATTATTAAATAATGTAATTGTCTATTTTTTAACTTTATAGTAAAGAATATATCAAATAAGAAATACGAATGTGGTTATAAAAATTTAAGAAGAAAAAAAATAATTCAATTTTAATGTGGTGCACTTAATAAATTTGTTACTAATAATAATAAAAAAAAAGATGTTATAATAAACACAATTAGTGAAAAAATAGTAGAAGAATAGTACGCAAAGAATGAATTACAAAATAATATTAAATTATTTAGACAAGATAATATTGAAAATAATATAAGTTAAACCTTCCTAAAAATTTTGCTTAAAATTTTTAAATTTCTAGATTCGCCCTAGAGAGACTACTAGAGTTGGATACGTTGATACTTTTATAATCTGTACATACTGTTCAAAGTTGATGCTTTTCTACGAGCTGTTTGGTAGAGTAGACTTTCCACCTCTTTCAACTACATTTTTCACTCTTGTGACTTTGATTTTTTTTCATTGAATTTAAAATTTTTTATTTTAATAAATTTTAAATATATTCATATTTTTGGAAAAAAAATTAAAAAAGAAAAGTGTTTCAAAATAGAACCTCTCCCCCTCCCCCAAGTGCATGGTTGTTTTATTTTGAAGCAGTTAGTTTTTAAAAAGAAGAAGAAGGAAATGTAAGGAAAAACTCGTAAAAAGTCCAGTTTTAGATTGAAAATTCTAAACCAAACCAAACCAAGCTTTTTTCCACTAGGTGGGATGGGTTATATGGATTTGTCGAAGCCAGTTATATATTGAAAATTCTAATTTAATGAATTAAAAAACTTAAAAATTTCAGACCCATAAACTTTTATTAACTCTTCACTTAGGCCTAGAGTAAAAATTCATGTATTTTAAACTTTCAATGCAGAAGTTCATTTGATACACACCACTCCCCGAATAAATTTGGACTTGACAATGAAAATGCAAATACTTGACCTTCCCAGAATAAGTTCTTTGCAGCAGAGCTATATATACATATATATATATATATATATACACACATATATACACTCACAATGTCCACCAATCAACTAGACATGTTAAAAGAGGTAGCCTAAATCAAACATGTGATTCACAAACTGCAACTTGAGAATTGAAAAATACAAAATGACATCCTTCTCGTATGCATCCAAAAAAAAAAAAAAAAAGGCTCCGGAAAAATATGATCATAATATTACAAATTCTACAACTAAGAAATCAGAGATGTACTCTGATCTCATCGTATGAAATCTTCATGACCACCACCCATCCCAATCCCAGTCACCGGTACCAAGGGCAATCGCCATTTATACCTACAAAGAAGGCCCAAAGGCACAGAATGGCAAAATATTGTCACAACGATCATGCATTAACAGAATATAGGAATAAAATCTTCTGCTCGAGTGTTAGTATATGCTCTGCTGAAATTAAGGGCAGCAACAAGTACAAGGAAGATGAAGATACGTGATAAGTCAAATAGAAAGACAACAAAAGAATCCCAAAAAAAAAAAATAGAAAGAAATGGATAAAAAGGATGACAGAATCAATCAGTGAAAATGCAAATTGTAGTAGCACCGTCTTTGGGGATGACATTCTTGTTCACCTGCAGGCTCACTCATCAATCAAATAGCTAACAAGCTAAACCCCATCAAAGATCAGCGCAAATTTTGCTTTTCTAAACATTATGAATCATCTCCATTTAAATATTTTTTTCCCAAGTTGTCCTCAGGTTATCCTCCATAACCTCTTTTTCCACACCCAAATCTTAAGTTACTTCACCATCTGCAAACTCCATGGAATCTTAACTTCTCTAGGCCTTTAATTCTGTCAAAGTCTATACTTTTTTGTTGCCGTCAGCCTAGTCAACCCAATCCAGAAACACCAGAAACTATTTACCTTCTCTTGATCTGCCTTTCCTCCTCTGAATCAGATCTTCCAAAAAGCCACCTCACATTTCAACCATACACAACCCTCGCCATTGTCAATAGAATTTTGCTATTTCTTTATTGCAAAAGGGACCGGGCATTATCCATTATCCTGCAGAGAGAAAACTTAAGCTACAAACTTGGGAAAAAAGAGGGAAAAACTTGAGCTAGACCAATCGAAGCCAAATGCACCTTGATCTATGCTAAATCATCCCATAGACCTTACTATCATAGCAAACCAATCTACACTAGATTGTACTAAAAGAATTCAATACATTTCAATTATTATTTTATTATTATTATTACTACTGCTACTACTACTTTTTAACACTATGACTGAATTTATGTTATGACAGAGAGTGGATTTTTAATTTCAGAAGGTCCTCCATAAGAGGGCCATAAAAAAGCCTTCTAGAAATGGAGACGACACTGCAAATAATTAAACTTTATTGGAGAAATATTTGTTCAAATCTTCATTGGTGGAGATCAATATTACTGTTCCCCCTCCTTGTAATAGTCGTATTATTGTTACATATGGTAGTTAGTATTTCTTGGAAGTCTCCAATTTTAATTAGATAAAGTTAGTCAGATTTGCAGTTTGAAGATTCCTAGCTTCGATGAAGGTAAAGAAGTTGTTCTTCATTTTGTTGAAGATAATCTTCCAGATCACAACCCCTTCCAGATTCTACATAAGCATTTTGACTTTCCTATTCCTTCACTAAAATTGGTCCTTCAAGAAATTTATTATGCCCCACTAAAATCACATAAAATATCAATTTAAGCTGACATTTGACAATAATAAGTTTTTAGACTTGATGAAATTACACCAACACCAGAAACAAATAAGAATTCCACTTTTAGAAACAATTTCCACTTTTAGAAGCATGCCTGTAAATGCATTAAATAACTCATGCAATCTTGTCTGAATTCGAGCATGCCGTGAAGGCATGATAACAAACATTTCGATTAATCCATTAACTCTTCCATGTACCAATTATGAATGTCATCTCATGAGAAAAAAAACTCAATAGGGTGGACCTTTAAATAACATCAAAGAATATAAAGTAACAGACTGGTGCATAAACATCAAAGACCATAGCCCTCAATGGAATCTTAAAGCTAATGTTCTCTTGACTCAGAATCTCAATGTACCATGTGACCTCTCACTCCCAATAATTTATGGCAACAAATATACAACAATTTTACTAATTACATATGCAGCTGGAAATATTTGAAGGACAAATAACTCAATAAGGTGGACCTTTAAATAACATCAAAGAATATAAAGTAACAGACTGGTGCATAAATATCAAAGACCATAGCCCTCAATGGAATCTTAAAGCTAATGTTCTCTTGACTCAGAATCTCAATGTACCATGTGACCTCTCACTCCCAATAATTTATGGCAACAAATATACAACAATTTTACTAATTACATATGCAGCTGGAAATATTTGAAGGACAAATAGCACAACAATGTCCTCACCGTTTGACAATAAAGACAAAACCTAAACTGCAATAAAAATAAACAAATAAGTCACAAAGAAATGATGGCCATTGGGATTAATATTGGGTCAGATCATTATATTCACAATGTAGTATACAAAGCAAAAAAAAAAATATTTGCAAAGTTATGCATTCGACTTGCATAAAAAGAAGAGCAAAAACTCAGCCCTCTACTGTTTTAATTCAAACTATATCTCAGTACCCGTAAAATCTGAAAAGGGAGCATACATAGACGGCTTTAATTTGGAACCAGAATAGCCTGGAGTTAAAAGTCGCACCTCAAATTGATATATAACTGGGACACAAGATTAATCCCGAAGGCCAAGTTCAAGCTCAAGTTCATCATCCTCTTCAAACAGCTTTAGAAGACGAGCATACTGTTCTTCACGTTTTTTCTTTTGCCAAAATTTGAAGAGGAAAAATGATAAAAGCACAACTGCCACAATCACAAGACATATGATGATTATCTTGGACCCAATGCCACTACTGGATTTATCTTTCTTATCAGCCTTGGTCCCATCCTTGGAACTTGATGAATCATTTGACAAACCTGAAAAGGCAAACCATGTGAAAGACCAGAACAAGTACAAAAGGAAATAAATCTAGTAGCAATACAAGAGTATACATCTATCAATCCTAGAGAAAATAAACATCCAACATTCTTCCCCCGAGGACATTTATTTAGTTTCAAGAATCATCTTTGAACAAAGGTTTAAGTTAGGATGTAAATAATGCTTTAAACAATTGCCTAAACATGGTATGAAATGGATCAAAAAGCAATTTACAAATCAACCACTGTCATATATGAAATACATCTGGGTCTTAGAACGCAAGTTTGAAAAAATAAAATTGGGGACCAAACACTAAAATGACAAAAATAGAGATGCAAAAATTAAGGTTGACCTAATTAATTGAAACCTTCTCTCCTGCCAAATTGTGGTTAAATAGATAAATCATAGTAAAAAGATAATGGTCTATTTATTCTTGTGTTATCTTTTGTATTATTGTCCTAATTTTTCTTTTTTCCTTTTTGATAATTAATCAAATTTTATTTTTAAATAAAAGCATCAAGAGGATGCTATTGAGTACAAAGAAAACCTAAGATCACATCTCCATATGTTAAAAGAAATTTGAAAAAAAAATAAAAACAAAAAAGGATCAATTCCCCTGCTGCTAGTGACCTATACAAAAAAAAACATAAAAAGGCATTGCAACTCCTTGAAAATATCTTCTTCTTCTTCCTCTTCTTTTTTGGATAAGAAAGATTGAACCACAATTCATCCGTAATGAACCAAAAGATATAGTTTTCCACACTTTCCTCCTCCTTCTATGAAGCTTTGCACCCCACCAAGATTCCAATATATGCTTCATGCTCTTTGGCAACACCCAATCTATAACAAACCAAGATAATACTAAGAGTTCATTTGGGAACCAAGAGCAAAAACCAGCTTTTTGGTTTTTCACACAAAATGAGAAATATACCCTGCTAAAATTACAAATATACCCCCAGAAGTACCCCCGATTTTTGTGCATGAAAGGATAAATTTGACTTTTTAAACCTCAATTTGCACAAAACCAAAAACTAGCTTCTTGGTCCCCCCCCAAAAAAAAAAAAAAAAAACACACCGTAACTCCCATAACTTCCCTAGGCAAACACAATGAGGAAAAATATGATCAATCAAATACTCTCCCTTTTGCAAAGGCAACACCAATTAAAAATTCATGTTCTAATTTTTTGAAAAATTGTGGTATCCCTATGCATCCATACTTTGTTTTATCCATGTCCTATCTTTGGAACAAAAGTTAAACGCCAAAACCCATTGCCCTACTGCACTGAAGCAAGTTTAGGGAGGTTATAACTGGGATATGGCCAGGCTAATGAGAGGTTGAAACTCATATGGGGTTCCCACCAAGCTCAGTTCAAGTGAGCACCAAATTGCCCCATCCCATTCCACCCCACCCATATATTTAAGAGGCTGTTTGGAGGTTCAAAAACAAGAAAAAAAGTGAAACTTTTGGTAGTTTTTTGTGTGTTTTTTTAGTTACATTTTTTTGTGTGTTGGTGGAACAAAGTATATTTTTTAGCATTTTTTTGCAACTTTTAGGTGTTTGATAAACTTTTTACTCTAGCAAATCAAAAAAGTGGTAACTTTTTGTTTTATTTTTTACTGTAGCAAATCAAAAAAACCAAAAGTTGCAAAATGCAACTTTTAGTACTTTTTTGCTAGTTTTTTAGCCTCCAAACGGGCCGTTAAGTTTGTACGAAACTGTTTTCAAAATAAATAATAAGCTGCCATTATATATATGGCAAGGATTCCATTCCAACTAGTCTGTCACCCTTTACTCTCTATCTGAATTTCTCATACCAAGTCTATGCAGGGTCTTAGGAGAGGCAATGTACGCAGTCTTAACCTAGCAACTTGAGAGACTTTCCCATACCAACTAATGACTGGAATTTTACCATGTGATCATTTTTCTTTGCCTTTTTATTTAATTTTCCTATCATGCTTCCAATTCACTCAATGAAAATCTGAATTTCTTTTTAAATTTTGGAATTTTTTTTTTTTTTTTTTTTTGGGTCGGGGGTTGTTCTTGAACAAAGATCTAATTTAACTACCTCCCTAATTGCTGCCAAATGAAATTTGAAGAAGTTAAGGCAGAAGTGCCCAACTAATCCAGTATTGAGAAACTCCAAAGAAAGGGCATAAGAACGCTAATGCCATTATTTACCCACAGCTGTAAGTTTTTTGTCTATATACATTCTAACAACAAACAATAATATAAAGTTCACATATATAGCTCAACTTCACATAAATAAACTAATAATTGAATTGGATTACTAATCATGTGAAAGAAAGATATTTTTGAGACATTATTCCGTAAAAAAATAAACTTTAAAAGTAACATGATCCTCAATATAATCATAGATTTATATGGCTTAATCAAGGAATTTAACAAGAAAATTTCCCCAAACGGATCAAATTTCGTTACCCAAAAAAAAAAAGAATTGGAAACAATTTTACAAGTAGAAATCCGCAGACAAATTAATAATCCAGGAAGAGATCTGTATGAGATTTGAAATTGGTACGAGTACAGTGAGAGGCACAATGTCCATTCGGTTTCAAAGATCATGGAACTTTTCATGCATGTAATGATGAATGCAACATATTTATCTATATATATGTGTGTGTGTGTATACTACAAGAGAAGATTGAGCAAAGATCTGAGAGACAACAAACCGTAAATGAATTGCAGAGAAATTGACGAGACAAATATCAGGAATCGGAACGATCTCCCTCCCGAGATCTCAATCATCTCTCTCTCTCTCTAACTTAAAATTCTCTCTCCCTCTCTCTCCGTCGAGAAATATTATTATTCCTTTTTCTGCAATATTACGCTAACTTCGTCTGCAAGTATTGACGGCCCTCTATTTCAAATAATTGAATAAAAACACCTTAATTTTCAATATTTCTGTTGTTTTTTTTTTCTTTTTCCTTTCCATAATTATTGTTCCCGTTCTTTCAATTTACACACAGTAGTCAGGACAGCTGGAACCCTGGCTCCTGGTCCCGGCTTGAGCCGGGCAACCCGCCTTTGTTTGAACCTGCTCTTGATCTGTGGTTAATGGATAGTTTTATTTTAAATATTTATCTTTTTATAATTGTAAGCTGATATTATAATATTAAATAATTTCAGGAAAATCAAATTCAAATTATAATCCACTTGAATTGAAATTTAATTAATTTAAATTAAAAATATCTTGCGTCACGTAATAGAAAACAGATAGTGGAAATTTTTAAAAATTTTTTAAATATTTTTCCTATTTCTTGCCTAGGATTTTTTGAGCATGGATGAAAGAAATATTATTTATTTAATAATTAATCTATATCTATATATATATATATATATATATACTCTTTGTGACATGGATAAAAGAAATATTATCTATTTAATAATTAATCCACCGCATTAGTATATATATATATACACACTCTTGGATAATGTTTAGTTGAAAAAAAGTTAGTAAAAAAATACAATAAAAATATAAATTTTTGATATAAAAGTAATATATAACAAAATCTAATTAAAGAAAAGTACAAAAAAATTAATAAAAATTGATAAATTATGCTTGATTTAACCCACCAAACATCCCCTCTGGAGCTACCTTAATATAGAGAGCACATGTGCTAATATAAACTTATTAGAGCATTACTTCTTATGGTGTAATAAATGACTGTTTGGACAGCAATAATTTATTTATTTATTTTTTTTTTTTTTTGGGTTTCTTTTCAATCAGCACTTGATTTAATTTTCTTTTATATTATTGAAGGTTTTAAAAAGAATTTCATCTCATACAAATTTAAATAAAAAACAATATATATATACCCTCCTGCCAAAAAGCTTCCTAGACGTAGGGCTAGTAAAGTTCATAACATCAAAAGAGAGAAAATAACCAGAAATCCAGAATTATATAATCAAGCATCAACACACAGCCTTCAGAAATTACAAGGCATTCCCAATGCATGAAGGAAGCAATGCACCTCACGCCCCCTGCAGTAGTTTAAGACACATTTCAAATATCTCCTTCCAGTTTCCCTCTCAAAGCACTTAAATCAAAATTACCGTCAACAATGCTGTTGCGATCAAGAAGTAAAAAATAAATACCATCTAACTTGACAATTAACAAATTTATAGCAAGTCAAAAAAACCCTCTTCCGAGTAAGATAGAATATAAATTACACTCATTACGTCCTTTAATCATCAAAATGCCAAATTTCCAACAGTTTGAAACTTAAATCGCACACATGAACTCTATCCTAAGGAAAGACGATATAAAAGATCTCCAATAACTGAAAAAAAAAAAAAAAAACTGATTTAAAAAGGGCTTTCATCGCATCACTTGAAGCACTTGGCATCCAAAAGAGCCTCTCCCTCGAAAGGCTCCTGATCCTCTATCATCTGATTGACCCTCTCCTTCTGGGCTTCATCCGCAAGGTCAACTTTCCTCCATTCATAGAGCTCCATGTCATAGCACTCGTTGAGCACAAATTGAGGAATTTCCTGGCCTCGGAAAAGCCACAAGCCCTTCACCTTGTATGGGGGCTCCGAGCCAATCACCAACATCTTCCCAAAGGCATACTTGCGCGCCAGATCCATACGCTGAAGAAACCCACTAACCTTGTTCAGAGTAACAAATGACACCGTATTCTCATCATTGTACTTGTAATCGCAGAACCAAAGAGAGTAGCCCTCGGGGTCATACATGTCCCAGAAACCTGCAAGGAATAGAAGACTTCATTAGATGGACTCTAACACGAGACTTTTACGTTGAATTTCAACAAGAAGTTCCAGTAACAAGTCTAATGACTATTTTCATAACGAATTTCAAAATCAGTTTCCCAACTGCCCACTACCTTTTACTCTCTTATATTGAATTTCAGCAAGTATTTCAGTTACACGTCTGACGACTCTAACAAGTTTCATAATGAGTTCCAAAATTAGTTTCCAACTTTCCACTACAATTTAGCATTATTTTTTTTTTTTCAAATCAAAGTCAACGAAGTGACAAAATGATACAGAAGCTGAGATGATAATTTAGCTGTGCCTAGTAATCAGACAGCATTGTCAATTGGTCAGCCATGGAGGAAAAAGAACTAGTAACCAATCCTGGGAACGGTATAAATGAGAAACTTCTCATCAGAAAATAGAAGTATGAGCAAATATATGGAGTTCTTTTGAAACTTGTGCAATGGGAAAAACTCAAGTTTGGTATTGGAAATAAAAATCAAAGCCTAGGCACAACCAATATACTCAATTCAATTTTTTTTAAACTTTTAATCATTCCAGGTTCAACATTCATATAAAGTTGATCAAAATGAAACTTCCCCAGAATGAAACTTCAAAAAGCAACCATACAAGAAATAAAAATATAATTATTTAATAACATTTTGATTGGAACTGAAGTGCCGTGAAACTTGAAATTCAGGAACCTTAGGTTAGCAAGCAACTTTGAGAAAAGAGTAGGAAACTGACAATTTCATATTTAGAGATTGAGCTCGTCGGTGATCTTTTCCATGGCAGAGAAACCAGATGGCACGCACAAACAAGCAAAAGAAAAACATAAGGAATATTAAAACACCAATCAAGGTCCCAAAATATCCCTTAGGCAGAGGCGCAACACAATCTATTAAGAAATACATGATAAACATTACTTTTTTCCCTCTTGCACAATACATAATTTTTTTGAGTTGAAATTAGATAATAAGAAATGTCAACATACAATGTAGAAAAAGTAAAAGCTCAATTAAGTCAGGTGACAAAACCTACAAAGAGCAAGGTAGGCAGGATGATCTAGGAAGGTTAGTGGAGTATAGCAGGTAGTAGCTAAACAGCTTTAGCTGAAATTGCATGAATACTGTAGCAAACTTTCACAAGCAACAACAAATGTGTTACTACTTACTATTAATGTTTAAGCGTATGCATATTTGTTTTCCAACAGTCTTCGGTTTCCTAATTTATCTCCTACATTGTATATCAATGCTAGTAATTTTTCAAGACTTCGGTATATCATTCTGGATGGACCATTTTGTAATCAAACATCAAGAAAATTTCATTGATCGTAATATTCCCAATATAAATCAACCAACCCAGACAGCTTAACCCATAAAGCAAGGCTTGCAAATAAAAAGGGGGAAACTCAAAACCAAGAGACAATACAATAACGCACAAGAAAACCCATGATGAACTAGGCTACATTAATGTCTTGAAAACTAATTTTAACTTACAGTTATCACCTTAGAACCAAGGCATGCCTTTCAAATAAGCTAAGAAACGAAATATTACAAGCCTAGTTGACGTTCCATTCTAGAAAAAGTTAGTCAAACGGATTTCCGAGCAAGTAGACTGCAACACCACTCTGAAGATGTGAAATCATTTGGTGAAAAAGTGACAAAGCTAAATCAAGTTAATCAATTTGGGCATAGAATTAGGCTTCATCATCAAGTTAAGATGGACAAGAACCAAAATACAGGTTTCTTATATACACAAATTTAGGCTGGATGCCAGAAATGCACTTCATAAAATTACCTTAAAATTGTAAAAGCCACACTCTATAATTGTTTAATTGAATATATATACCTTTGATTGCAACCTCACGGAAGTTGGTCTTGGTATTTGAGTACAGCCTCTTCCACTCATCCAATATCATCTTACTTGGGGGCAGTAGATCGAGAGGATTCTTTGGTTTGGGCTTTGGCGCCTCCTCTTCCTCGGCAGCTTCTGCTTTGGGCTTTTCTGCTTCTTTCTTTGGCTCCTCCTTAGGCTTCGATTTAGCAGCTTCTTTAGGCTGGGAAGGCTTCCTTGCTGACACAACAGGAGGAACCTTATCTGTCTGTTTTACCTCACCCAGTATCTTGCTGAAATTTGGTTGATTAACCATGGTCCAAAAGTATCTCTCAACATGAGGGAACTCAGCTGTAAAGCTCTTAGTCATGACCGAATTGAATCCATAATACAAGTTACATGTCATGATAATATCAGCCAAGGTCACAGCATGACCAACAAGAAAAGTGTTTGAAGCGAGATATGTATTCAAAGCATCAAGAGACCTCTTCAATGCAGAAATAGCAAGTTCCTCAGCCTTCAAACAAAAATATACAAGGATAAGTGTTGAAACAATTATAAATGCTTGAGAAAATTAGAGAATATAATTGTAAAAATGTGCATCTTTCAAGAAATTATGACAGACAGAAGATTTTGAAAGACATAAGAACCCTCAAAGCAGGATTCCTCCAAGCAAATAATGCTCCATTGTTCCACTATTTATGTCCTTGTCACCATTTCTTTTGCAAAAATCATAAAAAAGGGCACCTTTGTGCACAAGGCTCCCACATTCTAGTTCACTAAAATAATGTGTGCCAAAAATGTTAGCAAACACAGTGTGAAATTCTAGTTCACCCTGCAAGTAAAAATTTTGATGGATATAGAAATCCTGAAAGTGAATCAGAAATTCATACATCAATGTGAAACACAATTGCTTTTAATTGAAATGTGTGGCAAAACTGTCAGGACACATAAGTGCTGAAAGAAAGAAAATTCTAGTTTGCTCCATAAGCAACTGTCATGTCAGCTCACAAGGAATGAGAGTCAATATAATTTATTGGACATGAGAATGCTAAAAGTGGGCCAGGGTTTCATGCTACACATTTTGCCATCATTAATATTAAAACAATAGGTCTCGGCCATCTGGGAAAACTGTCTGGTACAAATATTCTACTTTCTTTCCCTTCTCAGTAAAAACAACAGAAAGACACGTTATATCATTCCTGTTGATTATGTATCTTATTTAATTTATTCTCTCCAAGTGCACTTCAAAAAGAAGTGTGCAATATGTGATCCAATGCACGTAATACATGTGATTGAATGGTTGTCAAACTCCACATAATTGCCATATAAAACACGTGACCATGCTGTGACATTTCATATTCATGCAATTTCCAAGTAGCACGGAAGAAAGGAAAAGAAAACAGCATCAAGGAGAAAAGAATTCGAAAATTAACTCACCGGAGGAAGGTAAACAAAAAATCCAAGTCTGGGGTACAACCATTTCGCAATATTTGCATCAATCTCCATTGATGCAAAGTCAATCCACTGCTCAATGCGGGCCTAGGAAAGCAATAATAAAATAAAGATTACAAGCATAAGTGGTAAAACAATATGGTAATTTTCTTCTTTCCTACAGTGGGTAATTTCCCAAAAAAGAAAGTGAAACCACTGAAATAAGGTTGACAAATCAAAGTCCTTTAAATAGAAACAACTAAAATTTTTTACAAGAACAATTCTAAAATCAAGGTGAACAAGATATCCTACATATTCTATTAATGAAGATCCATAGAGAGGATTGTCAGACTTCAAGCGAGTAACTGCAGCAACAACAAAAAAAAAAAAAAAAACTTATAAGCATGACTATAACCATCATAGATTTAATTTCCCCCCCCCCCCAAAAAAAGTACATGATCTAACCATATCGCGCTATAGCATTGCTCTCAAAAATGGGACCATCACGAGTTTCCAGCACAGGAACCTATACATGAATACAAATCTTTTATTGCAAAATTAACAGACCAGGCAATATAATACCCAAAATAATGATCAAAATCACAACTTGTTACCTCCCCCAAAGGGTTCATCTTTAGGAACTCGGGGGTTTTGTTTGACACCCCCATCACAAAATTCTCAGGCAGTTGAACTTCAACACCGCTGTACTCTGCAGCAATGAGTGCCTTGTAAGCATTTTTGTTTGTTTTCCCTGCGTGCAGGACCTACAAAATAGACCAGAAAACCATGTTCAATCAGATCACATATTACAATCACAGACCTCCACTCTTACCAGAGCGCAAATTTAATTAAAAAATTGCTTCAGATATTTGTTAAAAATAATTCCCATTCAATCAATAGAAAACTCCACGAACTAGAACTGCAATTAATTTGGTCATATATTTCACACCAAAATATAAATGAAGATCCACAACATAGAAAAAAAAAAACCCGAAGTAAGTCCAAATCCGATAAGCCCATAGATTATTTACACTACAATTGTTTATACGGAATATTTCGACCTAACACACAAAAAAAGTTAACATCACTTGGATGACTCACCAGCGCCATTGCTCAACGGAAGAAAACGTTCGCTTTTTGATATCAGATCTGAAAACAAAACACAAAAATTACAGAACATATCGCTGCAGTGAAGAATTTGAGAGAGAGGGGGAGAGAGACAGAAAGAGAGAAAGAGAGAGATTGGACCTCAGAATACGAGCGTTCTTCCGCAAGCAAGAGCTTTTGCGAGTGTGAGGAGAAGACTGAAGAGACAGATAAGTAATAAAGCTAGGGTTTTGTAGTGGGCGAGAGGCCAAAAGGAACGGCTGGCTCGCTGATCGGATCTTGATTTTTCTATTAATTGTTTTCGGGTTGAAATCGGCCCAGTTTACTAGTCATTGGGCTTGACAATCATTGGCCTCTGGTTCAAAAGTTTCAGATTGTAATTAGAGAAAATTAAGGCCAAAAGAAAATAATAAGGTACGGAATAAAAATAGAATTGTAAACGTACAAATAAAATTCACCATTTAAAAAAATCGATCGAAAATTTCGACATAAAAATCAAAACCAAGAATATTGGTTTAATAATATATGGGAGTATGACACATATTCCAAACAATTTTGGTGAGGAAAAATTCAGCAATTTATGTAACTGTTTGGAGTGTCAAATTTTGGTTTAAAAAAATGATAAATTTTGACTTATTGGGTGTTTAGTGTGTTATTCGAAAAAGTGTAAAGATTCGTAAAAATTGAAAAAATTACTGATTTCTCGTGTGAAAAATTAGAAAAAAAAGTTAAAAATCTTATAAAAAATTAGAAAAAAAAAAGTATGTTTTATCAATTTTTTGTGTTTCAATTTTTGGTGTTTTAAGATAAAACACTAAACTGATATTTTTTTCACTCCTCCAAACTACGCCTTAGGTTGGTTTAGCGTACAAAAGAAGTGAAATTTTTAATAACTTTTGTTCTCGTGTTGTCATTTTTTGAAAAAAAAAATTATGTTTCGATCAAAATTGAAAAAAAAAATTGAAAAAGGCTATTAAAAGTTGGAGAAAATTGATAAGAGTTAGAAATGTGTTTTATAAATTTTAATAGAAAAAAAATAGTAAAATTTAGTTATTTACAAAAAATTTATAAAAAAATGATAATAGTCAAATGACGCCTTAATATATACAAATATACAAGTTATAATACATAATTATATATACTCTTTTTTTAAACTACATCATTATACATACTTAAAACATTTAATTTTTGGGTCTCAATAACTAATAGAAGTGCGTGTAAACTAAGTCATAGTCTCAAACACCTTCAGCTGCGATAATAATAATAATAATAATAAATTTTTGCTATAATCATACATGTAACTAAAAAATATAGAATAAATTATATCTATATTCCTTTAATATTTGAGTAATTATACTTAGTTTCCATTACGTTTAAAAGTTATACTGACCTCCCTTATTTTGAAATATTATTGACATTTACCTCATTCGATAAAATCAGCTATTAAAATTTAATAGAAAATGTCAAAATAGTTAAAATTTTAGGTGTTTTCTTATTTCATCCATTCACCTCTCACATTTTCTCAGTTTTCTTTATAAAAATTTCAAAAATAAGTAAAAACATATAGTTTTTAAGAATTTTATAAAGAAAACTGACAATATATGAGAGAGGAGTAGACAAATTAAGAAAAATACCTAAATTTTTTATTAGTTTGATATTTTATGTTAAGTTTTAATGACTGATTTATTAAAAAGAAGGTTAATGTTAATTGCATATCAAAATAAGAGAGACAAATATAATTTTTAAATGTTGTGAGTATTAAGTGTAACTACTCGGATATTAAGAGAAAATAGATATAATTTACTTAGATATATATAAATAAATAACAGGGTGGGGATATCGACACTCTTTAAAAAACTTCCCCCACTCCTTGCCTTTTATTTGCTCTTGCAAAATTATAAAATTAACCTTATAGTAAATGTCAATTAATACAAAATATATTAAATACCATAATTACTATCCATTTCTATTTATTATTACAAAACAACATGCTCCACTTTTTACCGTTTTATAACATCCTTAACTTTTTATGAATTTGCACGTTAAATTAAAAATATTATGTCAATTATAATTTCATGAAATTGTGTGAGAGTTTTATTAATAAATTTAAAAATTGGATTTGTAAAGATATATTTTAAGTTTATTTTATCAAAAATCAAAAAATAAAGTAAATAATTATTATTTTTTACTTGATAAAAATAATACATTATAATAGTTGATCAATTAATACAGTAATAAAAATAATTAAAATAAAGGTAAATCAAATTAAAATTCAAATCTTAACATTAATTGATAAAGAGAGAGATATATAGAGGTGAGACTATCTATAAAACTATGAGATATTTATATAGTAAAACATAATAGTTTTTTTAAATATCCATATCACAAACTAAGATCCAACAACAAATAATTATATTTTATTTCATTCAATGATTGTGATAATTTTTATATTTTTAACCTTTTGCTCAATTTTTATTTAGTGGACCCTACTATTATTTATCTAATAAAATGATTTAGATATTTTAAATTTCATCATATTTCAAGAATGAAGATCATGTGCAAATCAAAAACTACCTACTTAAATTCCATCAACTTATAATTTATAGGAAGTTGAATCTTGAAAATTAAAACACCATAATCTGTGTTTTCTTTTATGGTACTTATCAAAAATTAATTAAAGAAAGATATACCAAAATACAAATAGCAACTATTAGCGTTTAAAGTTTTGAAAAAAAATCAAAACTCATAAATTATCATAATTTTATCGATTATAACTTTTTATTCAAAGTTTCAACTATATAGAAAACTTAATACTAATTTGTTCAGAGTGACATAACGCAGATTATTACTAATAGTTATATAAAGTGAAAAATGGAGTTATTAGAAAGTGAAAGTGGATATTTTAGTTTTTTTATAATAATAAATGAAAAGGGGATGTAATTGCAATATTTATACTTTGTATTAATTGTTTACCATTAATCATAAGGCTAGTTTTATAATTTTTTAGAATAAAAAAATTACAAATATTGGGAAAAATTTTTGAAGAAATACTAACATTGTCACCCTTAATAATATTAACGAGAGTGCACATAAGCAAAATAAAGTTTGATGATAGCTCTTATAAGTTTTTAAATTTCTAAAAAATTTATTTATTCTTAATTTATATGTTATATAGGAAATGTATTTGAAACTCTATAAAACTTAACAAATTTTTATAAAAGTTAAAGGTTCGATTTACTGTATAAATTATCGAACTATAATTTTTATCAATTTATATTAATTTTTTTCACTCCAAACAACCTCAAAATATTGTGTATATATATAAATCTATATGAGTTTTTATATATATAGACTCCGTTTATAGCTCTACCAAATAAAATAAAATTCTACAAATCTCTACAAATACGAATTACGAGACATAAAATTTAAATTATTCACTTATTGCATGAATTACGAGACATTTACTTTTACAATTTTATTTTATTTTATACATTTTTATACAACTCCAAACACACCCATAATGTTAAAAGGGAAATTAAGATGTACCATGCTTGATACATAGAGAAAAAATGTGAGATGTTTTTTTTTTTCTTTGGTGCCTATAGCACATCAACGGTAAAAAAATATGTCAGTCAATGAGTTGGTTTTCATCCAGATATGATCCGGATCAAATCTAATAATATTGGACTAAATCCATCTAATTAAATACATGAACCAACAGATCTAAATCTGTTTAGATTCAAGAACTAATGAATCTAGATCCGGATGATCTGCTAAATTTATAATTTTGTAAAATAAAAATTTAAAAATAAAAAATTAAAAAATATTAAAAAATAAAAAAATATATACACACATATATAATTTATATACGAGGACTCTATGTTTGGGTGATACTAAAACATCGAAACTCGTGCCTTTTCACATTGAACTGCCGAAATTCCAATTTCCACTGAGATCTACCTCCTGTACTTCTTAGATGGACAAAATTGCGGTACATATATATATATAATATATAATTATATGCATATCTCCGAAAGTCGTAAATTAACGGTGTTTGAATTTGTTGGAAAAAAACTAAACAAACAAATAAACAAACAGAGAGAGAATAAATAAATAAATAAATAAATAAATATATATAATATATATGAAAAGGTAAAAATTAATTACGTGAAATTATAACTAAAATAAATTTCATGATTAAAAAATAACAAAATGTTAAAATTCCCAATCATACCAATTATGATTTATTAATTTTTTTATTTCTTATACATGTATAATATATATATTTTGAATAAAATAATTTTTATTTTTATGAAATGATGATTTAAAAAAAATATTCTTCTAAACAATTCAATCCGCGAGTATATGAATCTAAACTGAATTTTATAAATTAGATCTGATTACTTTTATATATGAATTACACCTATTATAATTAGATTTATATTTAACGAATTTGATTCAGATCAAATTCAAATCCGCTCAATTGACAGACTTAATAAAAGGCAAGGTTTTGTTATCTTCGTATGGAAGATAAAAAGGGGTGGGGGCAAGGATTTTTAAAGTTGTAAGACTATTATGGGACTGTTTGGCCACCAATTAAATATTAAAATTTATCAAAAGTTACAAAAAATTTATATTTTTTTTCAATATAATTTTACCACATATCACATTTACATCAAATTTTTATACTTTTTTTTCAACCAAACACCCCTTATACTTCAAATGGCGAATTATATGTCTGTGTGAACAGAATTGATGTATACGCGCACTACTAGAAGAACGCGAATTTTATGCACAATTGACAATAAGGCAAAATGGGCAATATAAGAAACAAATACAAATTGGGAAAAAACTTAAAATTCTAATGAAAAATAATAAAACACAAGCATGTATGCCTTTGCCCCTATTAATCCTATTATTCTATTACCACATCCAAAAATGTACTAACCGACAAATATTAACTTTAGAAATACGTCCCTAATAAATTCAACATATCTCATAATATTAATTTAATCATTTATTATATTTTTATAAATAAAATATAATAAAATAAATACTAGAATTGAACTACTATAAGTCTCACAGATTTATTTCATCGTATTATTAAATTTCAAATAGCATCATCCAAAATTAAATTATTTTTCATATCATACATCCCTTTTCAAAATTAATTAACTATATCAATTGATAAATTACTGTTTTTAAAAATAAAAAATTTTAATTCAAAAATAGATCTAAGTATTTATTTAATTATTTTATTCTATTAATATTTATTTGTCATTATTTATTCGTAAGTCGATAATGATTATTTTGTATGAATATAATATGTTAAAACTTAAGTAAATTTTCTAAAATTTGTATTAAAATTCGTGTTTAGTTTGTAAAAAGATCTAATAAAAATATAAAAATTTGATATAAAAAATATGTGATAAAATTTAATTGATTAAAAATAAAAAATAATAAAAATTGAGGAATTTTAATTTAATTTTAACCAAAAGTGTAAATCAAATTTCAGTTTCTAAATAAAAATTTTGATAATTTTTAAAAAAGAAAAAGTGCGACAAAATATAAATTCAAATTGAATTTCGAATAAAAAGGAAAAGGGTAGTTTAGGTATGCGAGTCAATGTCCGGGGACAGCCGTCAAAGCCGTACGGCGACCACGCGTGACGCGGATTCCGAGAGGGTGGATGGGTATTTTCGGGAACCCAAATTTCAGTTCAGCTGCAATACAACGTCTCGTCATCGACGTCAGTTTCCGCGGCAGAAGAAATAGAGAGAGAGAGAGAGAGAGATGGCGGGGAGACCGGACGAGGAATACGATTACCTCTTCAAAGTCGTATTACTCGGCGATTCTCTCGTCGGAAAATCCAACCTCCTCTCCCGATTCACCCGGAACGAGTTCTGCCTCGAGTCCAAGTCCACCATCGGCGTCGAATTCGCCACCCGCACTCTCCAGGTTTGCTTCTCTAAACCTCTCTCTCTCTCTAGAACTGCTGCCTACAGTATCCATTTGATTCGTCTTCTCTCATTTGTTCTCCTTCTAATTGAACTGTGTATGGTTCTCTTCCGTGTATACTCGATGTAAACTATAGAAGTTGGAGATGTGCATCCCTCTCATTGATTTTGAATGTTGGGTTTTCAGTTCTAATGAATTTTGTTCCCATTGAAGATGGTTTTCTTGGATCTCAGTTCTCTTGAATTGGTGCAGTACGAGTCTTGATCAGCGAAAATATGGATTTGGGTTATATATATATATATATTGCGTTTGATCTGTTTAAAACGTAGTGGTATACTTTTTTAGAATCAAATTAAATGGTGTAAGAAATTTCCAACATGCCCAAAAAACACATGCACACAAAGATCATATAGATCATAAATTGTAATTACTAGGAATGGAAGAAGAAGAATTGTAGAAGGAAAAGAGTTTACTGAAGCTCTTATTCCAGCCCAACAGAATGGTTACAAACAATACAATACCTCCCTTTGACAGAGTATTCCCTCCCTTATTTATACATACAATCAGTCGCTAACTGACTAACTGAATTACAAGGGAACTTAACAAGAATAGCCTTGTCTAACTAATTCCAACTAACTCTCCCTAACTCATTCATAACATTCCCTATCCCTTCAAAAAGCCTTGTCTCAAGGCTGGAAATCTGGAAATTTAGAGTGAAATTCTTCATAGTCCACCCATGTAGCATCTTCCGGAAATGTCCTCGACCACTGAACCAACCATTGCACCACTGCCTTGTTGTTTCTTTTGATCATCCTCCTGTCTAGCACAGCCACAGGTTCATTTGCAGCATTCCTTCATCATTGACTGGAGGTAGAGTTGGAACGGAAATAACTTGCTGTCCCAACTTTTTCTTCAACAATGAAACATGAAAAACAGGATGTAGTTTGGCTGAACTAGGCAAGTCCAGTTTGTAGGCTACCTTGCCCACCCTTTGAATGACTTGAAAAGGTCCATAGAAACGTGGAGATAGCTTCATGTTCCTCTGTAATGCTAAAGATGATTGTCTGTAGGGCTGCAACCTCAAATACACCCAATCAGCAACTTCAAATTCCCTCTCGCTCCTTAGCTTATCTGCATACTGTTTCATCCTATTCTGTGCTTGCTGCAAGTTTTCTTTTAACATCCTCAGAATGGAAGTCCTTTCCTTTGCCCAATTTTCCACCGCTGCTACTTGTGATCCTTTAATGTTCATGAAATTATGATCTGGTGGGAGCTGTCCATAAACTGCATAGAAAGGGGTTGTTTTGATTGAAGAGTGATAAGAAGAATTGTACCACCACTCAGACATGGATAGCCAAGTTGACCACTGTTTAGGATAGTCACCACACATGCACCTTAAGTAATTTTCCAAGCATTTGTTCACTATTTCAGTCTGCCCATCTGACTGTGGATGGTATGTAGTGCTGAGGCACTGCTCAATTCCCAAAATTCGAAGTAACTCTTGCCAAAACAGGCTTGTAAACACAACATCTCTATCTGAAACTATAGTGCTTGGAAGCCCATGAAGTTTGTAGATATTATCTAAAAATAACTGTGCCACATCCTTAGCAGTATATGGGTGAGAAAGTGACATAAAATGAGCATATTTGGTAAACCTATCCACCACCACAAAAATAGTGGTTTTGCCATGTGATTTTGGAAGACCTTCAATAAAATCCATAGAAATATCACTCCATACCTTCTCAGAAATTGGCAGGGGTTGAAGTAACCCAGGTGGATGAACATTTTCCCCTTTGAATCTTTGACAAACTGAGCATTAAGAAATAAAGAGCTGACCATCCTTTTTCAGTTCTTTCCAATAAAAAGTCCTTTTAATTCTTCTAGTGGTTTTGTCCACTCCTGAGTGACCTCCCATGGATGAGCTATGATAAGCTGCCATAATTTTCTTTCTGACATCAGATGAATTTCCTACCACCAGACTTCCTTTGTAAGTTAATGTACCATTTTCCCAAGAGAAACCTTGATGAGAAGTTGGATTCTGTTCCAAGTCTTTTATAAGCTGTTGTAAAACTGAATCTATTTGCCAACTGAGCTTGATTGTAGAAAGCCAAGTGGAATCTACTGCAATTAAAGCACTGATAGTGACTTGCCCTAGAAACAAATCCTCCCTTCTTGATAATGCATCAGCCACCTTATTTTCTGTCCCATGCTTGTAGGTGATCTCATAATCATAGCCAATCAATTTGGTAATCCATTTCTGCTGAAAAGGGGTTGCAACTCTTTGCTCAAGTAGGTACTTCAAACTTTGGTGGTCTGTCTTGATAAGGAAGTGCCTCCCAAGCAAGTAATGCCTCCATTTCAGTACTGCTAAGACCACAGCCATTAATTCCTTTTCATAGGTAGATAAATCCAAATATTTTCCTGACAACCCTTTACTCCAAGATGCAATTGGATGCGCCTCCTGCATTAACACTGCTCCTAACCCTTTTCCTGAAGCATCTGTCTCAACAACAAAGACTTTGGTGTAATTAGGTAGGGCCAAGACTGGTACTGACATCATAGCCTGCTTGAGAGCATGAAATGCTACTGTTGACTCATCAGTCCAATGGAAAGATTCTTTCTTCAACAATTGGTTTAATGGAGCTGAGATCTTTCCATAATCCTTCACGAACCTTCTGTAATATCCCGTTATGCCTAGGAATCCCCTTAATTGTTTGAGAGTCTTCGGAATTGGCCAACTGGCCATGGCTTCCAGTTTGCTAGTATCTGCAGACACACCTTCTTTTGAGACCAAATGTCCCAGGTACTCCACCTCTTGTTTGGCGAAAACACACTTAGAGTTTTTTGCAAAGAGGGTGTGCTTTTGTAAAAGTTGCAAAGTTAACTCTAAATGTGACACATGCTCATTCAAAGTTTTGCTAAAGATCAGTATGTCATCAAAGAAAACCAAAATAAACTTCCTCAAGTACTCTTTGAAAACCTCATTCATTAGGCTTTGAAAGGTTGATGGAGCATTTGTCAGCCCAAAAGGCATGACCAGGAACTCATAGTGCCCTTCATGAGTCCTAAAGGCTGTTTTTGGAATGTCAGAGGCATGCACCCTAACTTGGTGATATCCAGCCCTCAAATCAAGCTTAGAAAAGAAGGAAGCACCACGGAGCTCATCTAACAACTCATCAATAGCAGGTATTGGGAATTTATCCTTCACAGTAATGTTGTTTAAAGCCTTGTAATCAACTCACATACGCCAATTTCCGTCCTTCTTTTTAACTAACAAAACAGGTGCCGAGTAAGGACTGACACTTGGTTGAATGACCCCTGAATGAAGCATCTCTTTAACTTGTTTTTCTATCTCAATTTTTTGGAAATAAGGGTACCTGTAGGGCCTTATGTTTGGAGGTTCTGCACCTGGTTTCAGAAGAATGTGGTGGTCTTCGCTTCTTGTTGGAGGCAACCCTTTTGGCTCTTGAAACACCACTGCAAATTTGTAAAGCAATTGTTCCACTTCTGGTACCACAGATACTGCTGGAGAATCCTCTTTTATAGCATAAATGTGAGCCACAAAACCCTTGAGGTTTTTTCTGCAGTAGTTTCTTCATGTGGTTAGCATCCACCAACTTGGATTCTCTTTGCTTCCCACCCCTCAGAACATGTCTCCTATTGTTTAGGATGAAATCCATACTGAGATTTTTGAAATCCCATTTCACAGGTCCCAAAGTAGCCAACCATTGAATCCCTAGCACCATATCACATCCTTTAAGTTCCAATACCCTCATGTCCGTTTGAAAAATCACCCCTTGCATTTCCCATTTGAACACTTTACAAGCTGCATTACTGATCATCTTGGTTCCATCGGCAACAAAAACTGTTAACGGGTCAGTGGCAACAGTCTCCACACCTGCTCTTTTTACCACTCCTTGGTTCAAGAAGTTATGGGTACTACGAGTATCAATTAATATCACCACTTTTTGTTTTTTGACCAGCCCATGTACCCTCATTGTTCTATAAGATACCGAACCAGTTATTGCATTACTAGAAATCTGCAAATCACCTTCTTGTTCCTGGATCTCCTCCACTTCCTCCTCCTGTGTTGGTTCTTGATCTGAATCTTCTTGATCTGAATCTTCTTTATCATTATTCATAATATGCAACTGTCTTTTCTTGCATTGGTGACCTTTTGTGTATTTCTCATTACATTTGAAACACAAACCCTTGGCCTTCTTTTCCTCCAACTCCTTTGGCAACTCTTTTCTAATTTCAGGAAAAAAAATTAGGTAAAGAGTTTGGTCTAGACTACCCATAGGAAAAACTTTCTCCGGTTCTTGGTGGCATCCTAGTTTTCTTGGCAATTGCCTCAATACTAAGCTCCTGTAATTTGGCCAAACTGATGGCATGCATGGTAGTGGTGGGTTTAAGCATCAATACATTGGCCCTTAACTCCTATTTTAACCCACTAATAAAACAACTGGTGAAAAAATGTTCAAGTAGGCCTTGGGTTTTGTTAGCAAGTAGTTCAAACTTTTCTTGGTAATCTTTGACAGTTGTAGTTTGCTTTAATTTGGTCAATTCACCCACAGCATCCTCATACATATCAGACCCAAATCGAGAAATCAAACCAGATTTAAACAGATCCCAATTAACCACAGCATGTGTTCTCTCAAACCATTGATACCATTGCAAAGCCCTATTTTCCAAATGCAAGATTGCCAATTTCACCTTATTATTATCCTCCACACAGTTGTATTCAAAAAATCTTTCACACTTGTAAATCCATCCATACGGATTATCACCAAAAAATTGAGGGAAATCAACCTTGGCATACCTAGTTCCAAACCCAGGGAAAAATTGAGATTGGGAGGACTCTGCACGAATTGGATTGGATTCTGCACGAACTAGATTGGAACCCACTAATTGATTCTCACGATCACCATGGGTTGTTTCAGGTTGCTTCTCATACACCTGAGTTGCCACCCGGTTGTACTTTAAAGTCATCGCTGCCATGAACTCCTTGATTTCTACCAGAGTGTTCTTGATTTCCGTTGTTTCTTTAGCTGAATTGATTTGTTGTTCTTTTAAGATTCGAATGGAATCTTCGAGTTTCTTGAGATCTTGACTCCTAGTCCCCTCTGCCATTGCCAATTGATCGTTGCACAGGCCAAGAAAGGTCGGCTCTGATACCAATGTAATGACTAGGAATGGAAGAAGAAGAATTGTAGAAGGAAAAGAGTTTACTGAAGCTCTTATTCCGTCCCAACAGAATGATTACAAACAATACAATACCTCCCTTTGACAGAGTATTCCCTCTCTTATTTATACACACAATCAGTCGCTAACTGACTAACTGAATTACAAGGGAACTTAACAAGAAAAGCCTTGTCTAACTAATTCCAACTAACTCTCCCTAACTCATTCATAACATAAATACACACGGGCGGATCTAGGAAAGCAACCAAGAAGAGAATTTTTAATAAAGGGACCAAGCAACCAAGAAGATAAATGCGAATTACATTGATGTTTCTTTAAGGGAGAAAAAAATTATCATTGGACATGAATATATTTTCTACAATTTAACAGTTTATCTATCCCTTTTAACAGCACTTAAAAAATTTAATAGGAATGTCCCGCCTTACCCAAAAATATATATATATATTATTAAGTTTTATTGTTTATAAAATTTATTATGTTGTAATTATATTTACTAATATTATGCACAAAATATTCAATAGTGTGGTGGGATAATGCACTTTATTTCACAATAAGTACTTAGATTTGATTCTTATAAATTCTTTTTATGTTAAAAATTTTGAGTTAACTTTAATTTTTTAATAAAGCCAAAATACCACATATTTAATTAATTTAATTTTTTAATAAAGCTAAAATGCTAAGGGTATTTTGGTAATCTTGCATTCAAAATCAAGGGGGTCACTCCCACCTGGGTACATGGCTCCGCCCATGCACACACACAAATACTAATAGATGAAAGCAGAACAGCTTCAAAATTGATACAACTTCAAGCTCAACCAAGGTGTTCTGCTTTCATCTATTAGTATTTGTGCCTGTATATGATTTTTGTGTGCATGTGTTTTTTGGAAGTCGGTGGAAATTATTAATTATAGACAAATTTATGCCAGTTTGTGTTTGTCATTTGGATATTATCAATCACAGTGAGTGTTACATAAAACTTAATTCCTTGTTGAATACTCAACTCAATTTAATATGGGGTATTCTTCAAGGACTATTTCATCCGATAAACCGCATTGAACCACATATTTTTTATTACTTTTACCTACGTTAGTTTTGGTCTATTCCATTCCCTTGCATTACCCACGGCTTGGATTCCATTCCCTTGCATTACCCACGGCTTGGGTTCTACCATATTCTGATTAACAGATCTCTATGTCTTCATGCAATCATGTTATCTTAACTGATTTTCATTCAATTTATCTTCAATTGGTTATCTCTTCTATCTCATAATTCCGGTCATTCGTAATCTCATCTCCTTTTGTTTTACCACATGTCCACCTTGCCATCCCCTCGGCTAAATTCATTTTAACATGTTTTCTGGTTGCTCGACATTTTGAACCATACAAAATAACGAGTCTAACTTCTGTCATATAAAATTGTCCTTTTAAACTTAAAAGTTATGCAAGTTAGGACCCCTAATACCTCGTCAAATACAAGTCAACAATCGAAGACTCATAATTGTTGAGATAACTTGCATTAAATTTGTCAACAAGACTGAATTTTGTGGATAAATTTTGGAGTTGGTAATCCAGGCATCTGGATGTCTCAGCTAATTGACATTCGTTGATATATATTTTTACAAGGCTTTTGAGCTCGTGAAGATTTCATTACTTCATTCTGGAGGGTTGTGTGTGTGTGTGGGGGTTCTGTCAAGTACTATTTGTTAGTTTAGGAAGGAGCATCTTTTACATATGTCATTGTTATCATTTTCAAATATAATGGTTTTTATCTTAATCCAAGCAACAAGTTTGTACAAGCAGAATTGGAATGAGTTCACGTTTGTTCTGTAAGGTATCTCAGCGTTTGCTTTTGGATGTAGTTGAGGCTTTATATCTGATGCATGTGTCTGAAACTTATGGGATCCAACAATCCACATTTTGACTTGGTCGCTGGCTTAGCCATCTGTTGACTCATAATCATCAAGTTATGGTGCAGCCTCTCATTCTTAGCAATTTAAGTTTTTGGGAGAGTTAGTAGCGCGGTAACACTCCTAATAAATTCAAATATTTGAATGCTTTGTGCTCGGCTCACTTGTTCTACGCTCTTGCATTTCTTGTTTTTCAATTATTTATTCTTGCAGTGCACTAGTCTTCTTCTTCTTTTTTTTTTTTTAATAATAGGTTATTTAATTTTTTTTTCAGGCCCTATTCATGTATGTTTGTGCACTTTATATGCATGATATGATTCGATAGGTGATACAAAACAGTGGCACATAAGTACTCGATATTTATTTCAATACAAAACAGTGGTACAACAATACTCGATATTTACGCAACTGAAACTTTGCCTGTGATTACCGAGTATTACTATCCTGTTTTCTGAAACACACGCTGCTCAAATCGTCGTTTGGTTTTTTTGGGATTAGTTTGTTGTTAAAATCAGGGTTTTCTACGTGTTATTTCATCTATTTTGTACGTACAGGCGTAGTAAATTCGTGCAACCATTTATCATAACTACAAAACCAACGTAGGTTTTATCCACTTCTTATGATGTCTGCCTTGTTCAGGTTGAGGGTCGAACTGTGAAGGCTCAGATATGGGACACAGCGGGGCAGGAGCGATACAGTGCGATCACCAGCGCCTATTATAGGCGTGCGTTGGGAGCTCTCCTGGTTTACGATGTGACAAAACCGACCACTTTCGAGAATGTTAGCCGGTGGTTGAAGGGGCTGAGGGACCACGCGGACTCCAACATTGTCATCATGCTCATCGGGAACAAGACTGATTTGGCCCATCTCAGAGCAGTGGCCACAGAGGATGCTCAAGGTTTTGCTGAGAAAGAAGGGCTCTCATTCATCGAAACATCGGCTCTGGAAGCAACAAATGTCGAGAAGGCTTTCCAGACGATCCTCTCGGAGATATATCGGATAATTAGCAAGAAGTCACTGTCTTCCTCGGAACCCACTTCAGTAAGCATCGGAGAGGGGAAAACTCTCGACGTCGGCGGTTCGGAGACTAACACAAAGAAGCCTTGCGGCTCTTCGTTTTAGAGGCTGGCGGGCAAGGTGGTGGTTGTTCATTTCAAATTTTCAGTCCATTTGAGGTTTTTCCCTTGTCCCACTTTTGGTTTTCTTCCAGAGGATCATTTTGAATCTTGTATTTTTTTTATTTTTTTTTTGTCCTGGAACTTTATGTGGCCTATTCTTGTTGGCTGTAGTTAAGGTTTTTTCCCCCTGTTTGGATGCATTGGCATGGGATATGTATTATAGATTTGAGTGAATTTCAGAGCATAAAGCACACTGTCATGAGATATATGTTTTAGTGAATTCCACTGTATTAGCAAACTAGAATGAGTCTCTACAATTAAATGCACCTAAATCCTTGAAGAATTTCAATTCCGCGGTATTCCCTTCTTATTATTATTGTTATTATTATTATTATTTAGAAATCATCGAAATATGGCATCATCTCTACTATTATATAGATAAAACATTAATAAAATCTAAAAGTTAATAAAATTTTATTTTTAATGAATTTTTTTTAATTTTTAAAATATCCTTTAATCTTCTATCGAATTTAAATTTTAAATTAAATGACCTCTAAAAATTATCCTGTGTATTTTATTTTTTAACATATTTGTCATTAATGATTTAAAAGAAATCAAGTGTAATAATATAATTTTGATCAATTTAATTAAAAAAAAAAAAGCAAAAGCTTAAAAACCGGAGGGTCTTGAAATTGAACCCCCTCCTATAACCGACGGTTCATTCAAGTCGCCAGCTATCCTTTCTTGTCATCGAGATCCCTTTCCAGTCTCCGGCCACATCTCAGTCTCATTCTAGTCGAAGCCTCCTTTGAATGGACAATCACTCATTCAATGAGCAATTTTTTTTTTTTTTACATATATATATATATATATATATATATATATATAAAATTCAAAGAAATGGAATCGTAAGAAGATAATTTTGATCCATTTGAGAACTGGTATAAATTTGTATAAATTTATAAAAGTTAAATCCTCTTACTTTTTGCGATAAGTCAAAAATTTAGGTATTATTTAGTTTATTTTTTATTTTCTATTTTGAATTTATTTTTTATTTTGTACTTTTAAAAATAAGAAAAATAGTTTAAAACTCATTTGATCATTTATATTTTTAAAATTTATTTCCGAAAACAGAAAATGAGTTTATATATAAACTTAACTACCAAAAACAAAATGAGTTTATACATAAAATTAAAAATGATAAAAGAAAGTTTTGAGAGTTTTTAAAAAAGAAAATAAAGAAAATTTTTAAATAAAAAAATAAAATATTTTTTATTTTTTTATTTAAAAATTTTTAACATGTAAAATAAAAATAAAAATAAAAAAATAAACTAAATGTAACCTATTTCATAATTACGTAATTCAAAGATCTATAAAATTTTATATTTTTTTTGGTTAACAACAAACGGTGCCAAAGTCAAAAGCTGAGAACCGGGGTCAGTGGAGGGCTGGAGATCTTGACTCTCTTCGAAAGTGAACCCACCCCTTCTACGGCCGGCAACTCATTCTCGTTGCCAGTTACTCCTTCTTACAGTCGAGGGCCCTCTTCCAGTCTCCGGCCGCGTCTCCTTCTAGTCAAAGCCCTATTCGAATCGACAATTTAACGACTTGTCAGCCGACGATTAAACGACCGGGACCTCTTCTGCAGCCCTTTTGGTTGTCACCTGTCTCGCTGGGTTTCGAAAAGGTAAAATACACTAGGAGAAAAGCCCTCTTCTCAATTGAGGGTTAGTTTTAATAGTTCCCCTTCGTTTGCATTGTTAAGCGTTTGGGTTTATTTATATGTACGATTACAGTGATTTCCAAGTTCTTATGCTTAGACATACATCTGGATGGACAAATTTGTATCTTTTCGAACACATCTGGATGGACAAATGTTTCTATCATGTAAGTGGTAATCTTTTATGTACAATGCATGCCTAGATTATAAGCTAGGCCTATCATATGTGTTCTATCTTTTCATATGAATTTTGTTATCTTTTTGGTTAACTTGCTATGTTGAACTAATTCTTTATGAGGTTCTTCTACCGTTATTTAGTGCAATTGAAGTTTGGGATACCTCTTATTTTGTGCCATTGGAGGATAGATTTAAAGTTGATTCATGCTCATCCCTCCATCAACTAAGATCTATCAGGCCTAGTAATCTTCATACTTTGTGGTTACTAACTTTTTGCTTATACATATTTTTTTACGGAATTGTATATATAGGTACTACGGTTTGGGGTAGAGTTAATAGTGGAACTGATTAAACGAATAATCCAACACGATCTTAGCTGAAAGGGGTAACTCTAAGTGTATATCAAACCCGAAGAACCCAATTCTGCAATATAATTAATCCATATAGATATTTAATTAAAAAAAATGAATTCAATAAATCCAAAGGCCTCTTATTGAGTAGTTCAATAACTAAGAAGGCACTCAGTGCATTTTTAATCAGCTATACTCAAAGAGGGAAAAAAAAGAAAAGTGTTTTCTAGTATTTTTCTTTTATGTCTCTCTACATGTAGAAAAACCCATATTCCTATCAGTGAAACCTTGTCTCCTTTTTCCTTGCCAAGAGCACAATTAATGGCTAGTGAGAGATACCACAATACAGAGAAATTAATTAAAAGGGAAAAAAAAAAAAGGTGCTTATTAATATTCAAGGGCAAAAGGGCTTATCCAAGCTGCCCCTATGGCTTGGAATCTTGAAATGCCTTAGCCTTCCTTCTTGTTTCTTCAAATAGCCATCACACAAAAAGGCTCTAGAGAACTTATCCTCCACAATCCTATTCACATCATGCACAAACACGTCTGTCTCTGCTCCTTCCTCTCTATTCCTAGCCATCATCCCAGCTGTGTATATGGCACTCATCCTTCCAGGGGCATCTTCATGGTACCCAGTTGGGGCATCAACCATTATCAAATCCCATTTTATTTCATAAACTTCTTCAGGCAAGCCCTTCAGAGCAAGTTGACACATTGAATACCTGTTAAGAGGAGAGGAATTAATACAGATATTATAAATAATGGTGTGGTTTTGAAATTGAGGGCACCCTAGTTCTTCTTTTTCATTTAAAGAAAAAAAAAAAGGGAAAAAAAAAAAGAAACTTCACTTTTAAAGTGATTTTCACCAATTGTGTTGCTGCTAACAGGGATGGATCTATGATTTTAATGTAGAGAGGGCAATCTAAACATTACATCCATTATAAAAATTTTGGAGGGACAAACATGAATAATTTATAAATTATTTTATAAATATCAGTAGTAAAATCGTATTCTTTCAGAATCACATTGGAATAATGTGATTTTATTGTGAGTTTATTATTTTGAAAGTAATTATTTGTAATAACATTTTTTTTATTATTATAAAAGTGTAATAGTCATATCGTTGTAGTGTCATTTTCGAGTAGAAAATTTAAAAGAATAGTTTCCCCCCTATATATTTAACAGAGGCAATGCTAAATAAAATTTTATCAAAGTATACCATTCAAAGAAAGACACGGTTTATTTATCAGATTGTCACTGTCATATCATTTTAATAGTTTTTTCCTGTTACTATTGTTTGGTAGAGCAGAATTTTTCATAAAAATACAACACAAAACCCCCAAAAAACTACTTTTAAAATTTAGAAGCTCTATGCATATATAGTAACAATATTTAACATTACACACCTGGTGTCCCCCACAGCAGTGCATTCAGGGCCCTTCCCAACCTCCATTAGATCATCAGCTTGGTTCACTTTGCTCTCATATGTGACATGGTAGGACTCCAGATTGGGGAACCTCGTCTTGATTTGCTCAATCCAAGTTGCATCTTCTTCTAGGAAAATTGTTCTTCCACCAAAGTTGAGTGTGCTCCACATTAAGCTGTCATGGCCTAGCCCAAACACCAAAAAATTACAAGGGGATTTTTTCTCGAGAATTTTGGATGTCACTGAGATTTCTTTGAGTGTTTGTTGTGGGGTGATGCTTGAGGTTGAGTAGTGGATTATGGCTTGGGCTAGGGTGGGTGGGATTTTTTTGCAGCTGGTTGGTGAGCATGATAATTTTGATTTTTTTATTTTTGGACTTGAAGGTTTTGGAGAAGTGGTTTGGGTGGTCTGTTCAGAAGATGATGACAATAAGCTTGATCTTAACACGAAGAGGATGAAAAAAGCTAGGAAGACTGCAATTATGAGAAGCTTAAGGTTTAAGGGGTTTTGGCTTTTTGGCCTCATTTTTTTAGGGAGTTATAGAGAGGAGAGAAGGGAGGGGGGGGGGGTTGAGAATTGGTGATGTTCTGGTTTGAATGGGATAGATAAAGGAAGAGGGTGGTGGGAGTTTGGAGGAGGAGAAATGAAGGAGTTGGATGGGTATATAATTTGATGCTTGGAGATGAAGGGATGTATGTATGGTATATTAATGAAATCTTGTATGTTGATGGAGGACAAGAGAACTGCAAAGATTTTGGATGAAGCAAAAACAGGAGAGGTTGGTAGATCTGCATGTTTGGTGGCGTGTCAGTTTCTTTCGTGACAGTTAAGACGTTTCTATAGTTTTGAGATTTTTGGTGAGTTGGGGTCTAGTAACTTAAGTTGTTCATCAACCAAAAATAAATAAATAAATAAATAAAATTGATAGTGACATTTTGGAAAAGCTAATAAGGGGACACAGTAGCTCCGGTCCAAATCATTGCCCAATGATTTATAAACAACTAAACTCGATAATTTTTAATAAATTTTAGGTTTAAATTAATTCGGTCAACTACTTGAATTTATTTCTTTATTGAACTGTATTTATTTATTTATTTATTTTTGGGGGTGAAGTAATATGAAATCAAGTATTTTTGCAATGTTGATTGTAATCTCCTCTCTCATTAACCATTTTGTCCTTTTAAGTTAAACAATTAATCATGAGATTACATGAGGAAAATAGTTACCAAATTGAGAGATTAAATTCCTAATTTAACAGAAACTAATAATAGCCAAGTAAAGTTACCCGAGAGGCAGGTGGTGTGGTGAAAGGGCTCAAGTTAAGTATCATACAAGGGAAAAATCTATTCAGGATGACTGTCCATTCCACGTCATTTAGCTGAGTTGGTACATATGTGACTGTTTCATTAACATAGTACCACGTGTAATTTTTAATTTATTATCTTTGAACATAAATCTTTAAGCGTAACTTATACCTATTTTGCTCTAATATTTAGATAATTATACTTACAATTTTTTTAATATTTAAAATTATTCTCTTATTTTAAAACATTATTAATCCGTTTTTGTTAAATTGACCGTTAAGATTTAATAGGAAATGTCAAACTAATAAAAAATTTAAATATTTTTTATATTTTACGTCTCCTTATCTCTCATTCGTCACTTTTTTATACAAAAATTTTCAAATTTTTTTGTTTTTACTTTTTTTTTTTAATTTATATTTTAAAATTTTTATAAAGAAAACTAACAAAAATAAGAAAGAAAAGAGGTAAAATAAAAAAAGAACTAAAATATTTAGTTATTTTAATATTTTTTATTAAATATTAACCATTGAGTTAACAAAAATAATCAATACTAATACTTTAGAAAGAAGTAAATATAATTTTTAAATATTGAGGAGCAAAGGAATAACATTACTCAACATTTGAGGGAAGGCTTATCCTGTTAAAAGTCAACTTCAATAATTTCCTAGTGCTGTGCTTGATGACTCTTATTTGAGAAATAAACATCGAGCATTTCTTGAAAAATAAACAAATAAAATGTCATTTAGTTTGTTTTTTTATTTTTTATTTTTTATTTTCTATTTTAAATTTATTTTATATTTTATACTTTTAAAAATAAAAAAAAATAGTTCAAAACTAATTTGCTTACTTGTGTTTTTAAAATTTACTTTAAAAAACAAGAAATGAGTTTAAACATGAAATGAAAAATGACAAAAAATCATTTTGAAAGTTTTTAACTTAAAATAAAGAAAATCACAAAATAACAAAAATAAAACATTTACTGTTTACTTATTTTGAGATTTTTAATACATAAAATAAAAATAAAAAATAGAACAGTAAACCAAATACCATCTAAACAAACAAATAGCAACAAGGGAAACAACTACTCAACCGAACACAGACAAATTCAATTACCGAACTGGGTTCGTCTCTCTCTCAAGATGGCTCTCTGCCTCTAATGGTGTCAAACTTCTGTAAGCTAACACCAATTGCCTCAGCCCTTTACATTAAATCACGCAAAATTCTTCCAAGCAAAAACTAGCTTGGAGCTGTACATAAATATCTCCAGCCAAAAAAAAAAAATAAAATCTCCCTTCTCCAACTGAAGGATTAATAGAGCAGCCTGTCAATCTCAATGACCATGGGTGCAGATTATCAGGTGAATTAGGGCAATAGATTTGGTATGCTCCTGAACTATTCAAAAACTCCATCACCCGAACCTCTTTTTAGGGTTGGAACTCTGTATCGCACATAGATACATGTAGGTTATAGCCGAAGGTCCTTGAACTCCGAGCTGGCAACGAACTCGCTTAAAGGCCAATGGATCGCATGAAAACTTTGTCATTGCGATTGAGTTATGAGATGTTCCGTAAAATTGTTCTGAAAGTTCATCGACCATTTTCCCTGTGGTGGAGCAGCGATTCGGTCTGTCCATTATCACCGTACAACAATTTCTTGGGCTTGTTTTTGTCAAGACGAGCTTTACGGACGGCGTGTTGGATCTGTCTCTCGTGCTCTTTTAGCATTTCCTCAATGTTTCCGCCTGGAGCGAGTAACGGTCCGGAGTAGTGAATCCGATTCTTCTTTGGACCATATACCTAAAGTCAAACCACATTGATGAGCACATTAACTGAAAAAAGGAGTATTGTAATACAGAAGTTGAATATGGAGTGACAAAAAATGATAAAATTTGATTAAAGTTGTGTGTTCATAGTTCATGCCGTGAGATAAAAAATAAATAAATTTTAGAGATTTTTAGTATTTTTCAGCGATTGTTAGAGTTTTAAACAGAAAGTTTTTACATTACTACAGTTTCTTCGCAACGTCTTTGAACTATTCAGGTATAGGACGGTTAGTTTCATGGTTTACGAGTTTCACTTTCCTTGAGCAGTGGGGTACCTGATAAAGACAGTTTGGTTACCCCGCAAGATGGTACCATCCTGTCAAATTTAATTCTCATTTTCCTATCCATTTAAAACCAAGTTTTCCTAAAGTCCAATTTCTTGGAATATGTTCAGCAACTTCCAATCCCATAAAAATCCATGAACCAGAGTCGGTATGGATTCTGGAAGCATTTCTTTGTAACTTTATTAAATGAAAAAAATATTTAAAAGAGTTGAAAAACGATCATTTACCGATGTGGACTCCTTTCCAAATGCCTGTTCATCCTTCTTACGAGACTTTGGCACATCAAGCAAATGGTGGGACCATTCGTGGTTTACGGAGGACTCGCCATCATCCAGCTGATTATATCTGGCATTCCGGCGCTCCTCTGGCCAGTGTGCATTCCCACTTGTCTCTTTGCTCATATCAAACCGTGAACTGCTGCCTCGAACTGCAACTGAATTGGAAAATCTGGACAACTGGGCAGGTCTGAAAGATTTCTGGGTCAACAGCAACAGACCATTCTTTGAAGAACCAAATGGTCGTTGAGAACCCATCAGCGCTTCACCTTCATTCATAGAAGGTCCGAAATGGCCAGGTTGAATCAGTTGACCAGAATGGGAGAGACCATCTTGCGGTGTTCCTCTAGAAGGTTCCATCCGGAAGCCAGACCCACCATCTTCTTCATGATTGTATTGTTCACTGTTGCTTTTAAGGTTCAACCGCCCTTGTCGCTTCTGAATGAACCCAAAAGCAAGGGGGAGTAAAAAAAAACCCGCACTTACAACATGACTTGCTCATTCTAAATACAGGCATAAAAAGCAAAAATGGAAGTTATATGTGCACATGGAGACAAAATGTTCAGCTGTAAAAGAAATACCAGTATAGATTCCTGCAACTCTGCATTAGCATCTGGAGCTGGCACTGCTTTCGAATCTCTGGATCCTCTTCTTTGAGATTCATGCGCATTCCCTTTGCCACCAGCTGCTTTTTGCCTGCCATTAAGAGGAAACAAAATTTGTGTACTATAAAAAAGTGTGAAAAAAAAAGTTAATATCTGCAACAAATAGGTCAAGGACAATCCAAACAAGAGCTTCCCCTCGCTCAGGAGAAGATAAAATTATTCGCACAGCTACATCTTCACAATTTCATTATCCTTTTTATATCTTGCCATAGATGATAAGTAAGAAAGACTAGGTACGGGAGTGATATTAATATTGATACACAGACGGGGAATACATACCTTCTTGCTTCCTCGTCCCGAAGCTTGGCATCAAACTCCTTGCTTGGAGGGTACTTGGGCAAACTTGATGGATCACAAGGAAGAGGCTTTGTTGTGAAGAACTGGGGAAAAAAAACACTCAATCCTATGAACCCCCAGAAATCAGCAAATGCAAGTCATATTTAAGAGTAGCATGAATGTCCAATATCTGAATATAAAGTACCAAAAGAGACACAAACATAGAATATGATGATTAATGCATCCCATGCAATCAAAATTTGAAATGGGATAACTTCTGGGCAAAAACCCAAAGAAAAGCATCATTTACAATAACATCAAAAAACAAATAAAAGTGTCTCCATAAAGCATTCTTCCGACTGAAATTTTACACTAGTTACCATTGTTAACAATAAATCATCAATATGACAATAAAGCTCATTGCTAGCCCCAATCATTATAAAACACATCAGCTTTCATGAACTGTTGTTTGTACAAAGCCATACAATCAACACTGCACAAATCAGTTATTCCATTATCAGACAAACTATGATTGAGAACCGAAGGTAGGATGTAAAATTCCCAATACCAACACCAGTTCCAGAAGAAAGGAAACTTTGGTGAAGGGATTGCAGAAGTTGAGGTTAAAGCTTCCAAGTTATGTGCAAGGCACAATCGAAAGAGTATGAACCTACAAGTAGAAACATATACTGGAAAAACCTAAAGAAAATTATCCATATGCACCAAAAAAAAAAAAAAAAAAAAACCTCAATTTTACCTCACTTTGAAGTACAAATGAAGCAGATCTCCGGCCCTCAGGTTCAACTGCAAGGATGACATCCAAAAGGGCTAAAACTGAAGGAGGAAAGTCCTTGAATGTCTCGGCAACACAACGCTTGTAAGGATGTTGAGGCTTAAAGATAGTAGCATGTGGTAATTTTGATTTTTTCCAATATTCATCGGATGGAGAGCCGCAAAGTTTAAATATTTTGTGCAGTTGTTCAACCTGCAAAAGATACAAGAAGAGCGTCTCAACAACCAATCAAAACCAGCTTAACTAAATGTACCAATCCAAAGCTTTTCTCACACATATCATATAAGATTAAACAATCTCAAGTAAGCATCTTAATACTAGGGCTCCCTGCAGTATAAGAACAGTGGCCGCAAAAGGCGAGAGGGGCTAGTTCATTAAAAAGGCACCCCTATCAGACAAAAAGGCCTCATCTGAACCTCCTTTCAACTAATAAATAACATTTAACTATCCGGGGGGGGGGGGATATGGAACAGCAGTGGTCTGCAAAAGCCGAAATTTTGAATTATCAATCCACATGTCATACTTCAAATGACAAACTTTTGAATTATGAATCAAGACGGCAATGATTCCTAATTTCAATTCTTTTATTTATTTATTTATTTATTTTTTGTGCCGGGGGTAGGGGGTGTTGGTGGGTGGGTGTTACAAACTATGAAGGCTGAGTTATAGTATTTCATTTAATTCAAGTAGGCAAATGTTGTCTTGTATCACCTAAAAAGTTAGCCAACCATCAGAAGGCACTTTGGAACTGATAGGCAAAGTGGTGCTCCCTCTGCAAATATGTTGTCTAACACCTTTTCAAGCAGCTAAAGTCCCAAAGCACATAAAAGCCCGTCCCCTTGGCGAAGCAATGCAAAACTTTTTATAATTCAGTTGATTTTGTCCCTAAAATAAATTGCAAGTTGCTAAAATTGCATTAAAGAACATTCAATTGTAATACCAAGAAATTTGTCCACGGACTGTTGTCCACCTATAATCCTATACACGAGGCCATACATCCAATTGGCGATGAGCAACTATGTCTTTCTTGCTCACTTTAAACCTTTTTGGCACCCCACTGTCTATTATGGAGCCTTTGGTATCTTAAAAACATTTATTGCTATCTCGGTCACCCACCCCAATATGATGCAACTGTTCATTTCTTTTTTTTTTTTTTTAAAAGAAAGGAATATTCATTGCAAATCTCTGAACATTAGAAGGGATTTTTTCCTCATCCTACTTCACTAATATTCTCTAATCTGTGTCTTCTTTTTGGGTTAAGCCCAAGAAGACAAAACACCAAGCAATCTTTCCTAATCTATGCCTTTAGTGTATCTAACATGATTTCAATTCTGCTCTGTCTTCACCATCCAGCAAGTTCATACAGTATTATTCCCCCGCATTTACATTCCTTGTGCCAAAACAATTAACAAAACATCCTACACCTAATTCTTAGATTTCCATAAAACCAATATTGTCACTTCAAACTCTGCAAGTTTTGCTGATGCACCAACAATCAAAATTTGCCCTTTTGACAGTAATCATTGAGTAAATCTCAATATTCCATTCTAGACACCGCTTTCCTTATGTTTTACTCATCCTTGAATGGTAGTAGTTTTTCACCTTTTTAGTTCTGTGACCTTGTTCTTCAACCCAAATTCCCACCTTTTCATCCATTTTCACTACATACGTTTTGCATCAGTAGTACAAACTGATATCTACTAAAATTGCCAAATCAATGGCCTTTGTGTCAATAAGGCAAAAATGTAGGTAATAAGTAAGCAGATTCACTAAGAGAAAGTTTAATAACCCAATCAAATATGGTCTATTATATAACATGACATAACCATTGCTCATGCATTTATTTCTACAGCTAATCTTTGTCATAAACGCGTAAAGCTGCTGTTTAATTCTTACACTTTGATCACAAAAAGGACTGCCTGTCTAAAGTATTAAGTATAATCATCTTTAAGATTTGTAAAGGGCTCACTGCATTGATTGGAGGTGCTTTTGTCATTGGCATTTTCTTAATCCCTTTCTTTTATATCATTTAATAAAATTCTTTACTCATCAAAAAACAAAAAAGAGGAAGAGAAAAAGAAGAAAAGAAAAAACAGATTTTACACATTAGACAAGGGAAAACTAACCATTCAGCTGTTTCAATCCATTAATTAAACCTTTCAAGCAGGTAAAGTACCTCTGTTCTTCCAGGCATGATTGGTTTCCCAGCATAAAGTTCTGCAAGAATGCAACCAGCACTCCACAAATCAACACCTACTCCATAATCCGTAGCACCAAGCAAAAGCTCAGGAGGTCGATACCACAAAGTTACCACACGACTTGTTAGAGGTTGCTTTGAATTGGAACGAAAAATAGTTGCCAAACCAAAATCACCAATTTTGAGATTTCCTTTGTTGTCAATCAAAAGATTTGAGCCCTTGATGTCACGGTGCAGCACCCCACGACTGTGGCAGTGCTCGAGTCCACGAAATAGTTGTTGCATGTAACATTTGATCTGCAGGCCCATCACATGAAATCTCAATAAAAATACACCAGTGTAGAAATAATACGCCTACTTTCAAGTGTAACAAGGGTCGAAAAATACATGATGCTTTCGGATAAGACATCACAAGTAATGCATAATACGAGGGCATCAATGCATGCAGAGGTAAATTATCTTCTAAATACAAAGAAACCCAAAGTAAACAATCTTATTGAACTATATGTTCTCTATGAGCACTATTAGTCGGGGATTTTGTTTTCAAAATTTTATTTATTTGTTCTTTTTTTGTTTTTTTAGAATTACACAGTAGGACAGGACAAAACACAACTGCATTTAATGGCAACAAATCATAAACCATCAAAAGGAGTGCATTTAGATAGCTGCAGGTAATCATTAGAGCCTATTGAATATGGAGCTAAACATGAAAGGATATTTGGAATCACTAAATGCACACACTGACACAAACCACAAAAGAAACTTACCAACTGAAAAATAAAAAATAAAAATAAATAAAGCAAATACCTGGGGTTCAGTGAACTTGATTGTAGGTGATGCTGCAAGCCCAGCAAGATCATGCTCCATATATTCAAATACAAGGTATAAATTGCCCGACATCCTTGAGGTGACCAGACCTTCAAGCTTCATAACATTTGGGTGATCAAGTCGACGCAAAATAAGGATTTCCCTTGCCATGAAACGAACACTTTCTGGGTCCATGTTAACAAAACGGACCTTCTTTAATGCAACAACTTTTCCAGTCTCAAGGTCTCGGGCCCTGTATACACTGCTGTAAGTCCCTTGCCCAATCTGCATCGTTAGCATTTTAGTTGAAGTTAGTGACAGAACTGGATTAAAAAAATGACAAGCATTAACATAAACTAACAACAGAAACTACTCTTACATATTCCTAAAATTTTATAGTTTGATAAATGATAAGATAAAACGACAAGAAGCTGCCTAGAATATTAATTTTGAACAAATCGAAGTTAAACAGCTTCATGAAGGGGGCTTTTCAATTTGAAACCATGTGATTTTTTTGTTATATTATGCACTTGATTTAAAGAAGTTACAATGAACTACAGTCAACCCTGTAATAATTAATGGTCCTGGGGCACAAAAACCTGCCGATTTGCAGCTTTCTCCTAGACCAACAATGGCAATACTAGCTCAAAAGTACATGATTCTCAGAGATATATGGGACATGCATACACCTCCAAGGGCAGCACACTCTTTTCACTCAATGAACGTCTTGCATAACTGCATCTATCAAAAGCAATAAAAAGCTCCTACTTTCTTTCTTGATTACTAATAAACTAATGTTACTAATAATTCATAATATACGCATATATACTACCTCAATTTCATTCAGATGTGCATAGGCAGTTCGTCTGATTATTCACCACATACAATATGGACTTTTAAAGATTAAGAAATTCCTAGATGGAGCCTTAAGACTTTTCAATTGAAGTAAACGGGTAACTATCCATGGAACAATTAAATTGACTAGTGGTTTCTTTTTAGCCACTGAAAAAACAAAGACAAAACATAACATAACATCAAGGTACTACTCCATTTAAACCACAATCCACATGATAGGAAATATAGAGTTCTGCCAAGGAAAAGGGGTATGTTTATGTCTACATAGTCGGGTGTCCAGGATTGTAGATACTGATGTGCACACATTTTTGGATTTTATTTAGTTTTTAGTATAGTAGGGCAATGGTCCTTTAAAGATGGGCTAGTCTTTTTGCACCACAGGTAGCATCCCCTTGATGCATTTTAATATACTCTTTAACATTACTTATTAAGAAAAAAAAAGTTTACTTGTAATTGTTTTGACGTGTATATATCAGGTTTTCTTTTAAAAGAAGAAGAAGAAGAAACCATTAAATAGTATATTTTATCACCCCTCTTCATACCCCACATAGGTAGTAGCCTAGCGCATCAGTCTGCCTTTTATTTTGTTAGACATAAATTGCACCTTTCATTATAAGCCTAAAGATTAAATTATGAAAAAATTACAGATAAATATACACGAGTCATTTTTCATTTTTTCTCTCTTTTCTTGCTGATGTATACATACAAATCAAAATATACACATGGGTCCTAAAAAGATTATCGTTTTCTCATTCTAAAGCAGATGCAATTAGCTTTCAATCAGCAAAACAGTTGCACAAAAAATAAAAGAGAAAATATTAAAAAAATGAGCAAAAAGCTTGGAAGATTTTTTACGTAATGTCTCAGGCAAGTAAACGTACACTAGATTGTGAAACATGTTCTTTTAATATATCCAAATAAGAATAGAAGTCCAAAACCAACAGAAAATAATCCTGAAGAAATAAATATTACAATTCTGAGAACCAACAATTTTTTTTGGCAAGTTCCTGAGAAACAACAAATCAAACATGAATTTATGTTCAAATTGCTGTTATGACGTGGAAATTCCATCGCCGTGGAAATGAACCATGGAAAGGAAAGAAATGCTAGGTGCACAATCAATGCATGCAGCACTTAAAGGGAGAGAGTGGAGAGATTTGAACATAAATAGACCTTGTCCAATTTCTCAAACGAGTCTGCCTTTCGAGGTACCCACCCTTTGATAGCTTCCCCAGCAACTGCAGTCAGCCAAGATGGCCATCCAGCAGCAACTTGTCCTCCATCAATTCCATTACTAATGTCTAATAACCGAGATATCTGGGGTTGTCCATCACTCAACCCAGCATCCATTGCCGCACATCTTTGACTCTGGCTCTTCGTGGGTTTATCAACAGCCATAGCCTTCTTCTCTCCCTCATCCCAAGCAGTTGAGGTGGAGCCCAAATTCTCCAAAGTGGACTCTGTTGATATAAGTCTCGCAGTAGCATCATTACCACTATTATCAGCCTCAACTATAATTTCCTCTCTTCTTGAGGAAGCAACAAACCGTTTTGAAGATCTTTTCGATTTTCTCTCGGTCACATGGTTCTCGACATACTCATTTGCAGAAGCTCCTTTCGAGCAAATGCAGCCCATTTTGATCCAACTTCAGAGTCTTCTGTTTTAGAAGAGCAACTCTACAGTTTTATTTGACTCCTAACAAAAAAAACAAGATTAATTATCTGCATTAAGCTTAGGATTCAATCCCAATTACTCCCAAAACCCCCATTAAAAAAATCAATTGTTTCTCCTATTTTCCACAGCCCAACCTTTGTAATCAATGTACCATCCAATATGAATTATAGATATTCAAATTCTCTCTATCAAATGTAAACTACGAACCAGCGCACCTCAATACAAAGCTCTCAAATGGTTGATTACTGCAGTTGATTAACCCAAGTCTTGATCCAATCGAATCTAACAAATCTTTCAAAATGCAGTAGCAAGAGAAGACAACAAATATCACAATTCAACGAAACCCTAGTCCAAATACAAAAATCTCAGAAAATGCGCTCATAAGACATGAATCTACAAGCAATCCAGATCCAATTCAATCAACATAAAAGCACATTGATGCAACCAAGTGAACTCAGATGAAGAATAAAGGTCAGGAGACACCTAAACCATATAATGGAAAGAATCCTTCAAATCTGAGGCATGAACTCTGATCTGGGGGTGGGTGGGTGAGTGGGGGAGGGCCCCGAAGATTTCTACGCCCAATTGGCTACAGCCATTGATTGATAGTTGGAATCCAACGATTGACAGTAATGGACGACCAAGAAAAATTCCACCAGACTTCCAAAAATCAAAATGGGGATTCGACGACGACGTCCAGCTACAGAAGAAACTCTAGAAAGAGAGAGACAGCGAGGACGAGCGAATTTCGGATCTAGGAAGCCCCTTGAAATGCGTTAGACCGATTGATATTTGGTTCGGGCACAGAAACATAACAAAGGTTTTACTGTTTAAGAGAGAGAGAGAGAGAGAGAGATGGAGCTCACAGATCTTATATACATACATGCATATACGTATGTGAGAGAGAAAGGGAATTACTCATTGAAATTCCTCAGTTTCTCTGAATTCTGATTCTGCAGCTGTGCTGTGTAATGTCGAGAGAGAGAGAGAGAGAGAGAGAGAGAGAGGGTCACACGACGGTCTCGTGAGGAGGAAGGAAGGAATGGGGCGCCGCACAAGTGTGTAGAGAGAATAGCTTCACATGCTGCCACGTGGCTAAATTAGGGGTTAGACTATTGCGTCGATTGGGCCCCGCTAATAAAAAACCCACTAAAAAAATCATATGATGACAATAAATGTATTTTTCTAACAATTTATGTAGAATAATTTACAAGTAAACTGTCTTTTGTATGATAATCATTTCGCTTTCGCTTTGTTGTTTTTTGACAACCCTTTCGCTTTGTTGTTAAGCATGACTTAAACAAATCTATTCTCTCTCCTGAGGAGAGAGAAAATTTTCCAATACTTTTTAAAAATTTTGCATAAAATGAAGTTAAGTTTGGAGTGATAAAAAGTAAGATAAAATGAGATAAATTTTAGTTTGAAAAAATTTTTTACATTTGGTGTACACATCTTAAATTGTGTTTTTTAGATATGAACAGTAAGATTCCGTTCCGATGGATTGGATTTTCGTTTGAACGGATTCCAAATTTCAGACAGTTATGACTTCTTTACACTACAATCCGTCCAAATCCGTCTAAACGGATTGTAGAAACCGTTTGGATGAAAGTTGGCAGCACAATTCTGTTGAAACGATTTCTACAATTCGTTAGAACGATTTTTACGACCCCACAAAAAATAATCAAAAAGGGTGTCATGTGGTAACTTGGGAGTCTATGGTGCAAATGGTGAAACAAATTTTACTATTTGATTAACCGAAATCTATTTATCGACTTTTTTTTGAAAGATATTGAACTTTTTTTGAATTTTAAGAAAATAAGAATGTGTAAAAATATATGGAGATTTTTAGAAGTCTTCATAGATTATCAGAAATTTCTAGAGATTTGAGATTTTTGGTGCGCCAAACGCACCCTAAAAACAATTACTAAATACACTTAGAATGGGATAGAACCGCTCCAACGCATATTTTGCCATAATTTTCTTTTTCATATTATGTTCTGTTTGGGTGATAAAAAATTTTAAAAATTGATAAAAAATATTAAAAAATTTTAAAAGTTATTCACTTTTATCTCGTTACACAAATTACGTACCCATAAGTGATCTTATTTTATCTCACTTTTTGTTACTCTAAATACACCTAATATATAATTATTATAGTAGGTTTTTATTAAAAAATTTAGATTTTAAAGCGTTAACAGTACTTTTATAATAAAAATGTGAAGTAACAAGTCACTTTAATTGAACAACAAAAGGGTTGCATTATTCAGATATTTTATTTTTCTCAAAAGTTCTGATTACATGATATTATTCTATTTTAATTTGATGATTAAATAATTTAAGGATAATTATTTTGCTTTATCATATTTGTAGTACAAGCTATTGATGAATTTTGTTTTATATTCAGGCTTGATTTGGAAATAAATTTAACTAGTTTATTTTTAACTAGTTAAAAATAAATTAGCTTTTTTTGTGTTTGGAAATGAAAAAAATGACTTTTTTTGAGGTGGCTAAAAATAAGTTAGCTATTTTTATGTTTGGGAAAGAAAAAAAAGTAACTTTTTTTTAGGTGAATTTTTAATTTTTGTTAATTTGATAATTTTTACTCTTGAAAGTTTAAAAGAAGGTTAAAATATAAGAAGATAAATTTGACCAACTACTGTTGAAACTAGCATTTCGCTTGGTTAATGGTTACCGATGCCAAACGAAGCCTCAATATCCAAAATTGTATCATATTTGTTTATATTTATTTATTAAAGAAACGCTTATCGCTCGAAATTTTTATAATGTGTTTTCTAATTTTCTTAGAACGATAATTAAATTTTTTTCGAGTTTATAAAAATTTTTATTTCATAAATTTTAAGTATGCTATTTACATTCATTAAAAATATAATAAAAAATATTTCAAATAGGAAAATTCAAGTGCATTGCATACAAAAAATTAACTTTTTTAGAAAAATTAAAATTTTTAACCTACTTATAAATTTGTTTATAATAATGTTTCTTATGAATGCAAATAATATGTTTAAAAGTTGCCAAATAAATATAATCAAATGACACAAAAAAATTAAAAAAGGCAAAAAATTGATATTTTATAATTGATTTTCTCACTTATGATCATACTTTAATGTCAGATATATAAACATATAAAAGAAAAAAAAAAGTGAAAGCAAAAATACAATTATTGATTTTTCTATTTTTTCATATTTAGTTAAGTAAAAAATTATTTTATTATATAAATATTTTTTATTTTTCTAGTTCGATCAAAAAATGATTTATTTTCTTCATTTTCTTTCTTTTTTCCGTACATAAAAAATAACAACGCAATCCTTGTTGAAAAATATGTATCTTTTCACTCCATTTGGAACAGTGAATTTGATAAGATTTGATTTAATTTGGTAAGAATTCTTACAAATTCTTATGTTTTGAATTAAAATAAAATTTTATGGGTTAGAGTTGATTTTATTTCATAACTTAAATATTAGAATTTCTATATCACGTGAAATCCAATCTAATATAATAAAATTTGATGGTGATAATTCTCACAAATTTTTATGTTTGGAATTAAAATAAAGTTTACAAGTTGGATTTAATTTCATTTTATTTTATAACTTAAATTTTGAAATTTTTATATCATTTAAAATCCTATTAAAAATAATATAATGTGACGAGAATTTATTATCTTCTTAAACTATTTAAGTAAGTGGACAAATTTAGTTTCATAAGTTATATTTATTAGATTGTATATTTTATATTAATAGGTCAAATTTGATATTTCTTTTATATTAGATTAATTTAATTCTTAAATTTAAAATGTATTTCAAATATAAAATTTTATTTGCTAAATCAAATTAAATCAATTATTTATTTTAAAATCAAATTAAGATAAAAATATTTCAAAATTAAGTGTTATCGAAATTTTATCCTAGACACTGGTTTTTTTAATTCTAATTTTTTTTTTTTACTTTTTTTTAATGTAATCCATTTTAACTTGGTAACCAAAGTTTCCCGTAATCGTACTTTTTTGTGACGTGGTAGCATTCTATTGGCTAACAGAACTTTCAAATTGGGCGACTATACTGATAGCGAACGAGGATCTGTTTGAAATTGTTTGAGTAATTTTGGGACTGTGTTGCATAAGTGGAGAAGATGAGGGTTACGAAAGAAAGAAAAAAAATAATAATTTGTGCTTTACTTTAAAAGTGTGTTTAAAGTGATAAAAAATAGAAAAATATAAATTGTGACTTTGTAATTTTTAATTTTTGCATTGAGATAAAAAAGTAAATAATTTTTAATAATTTTTAGAATATAATAGTGAGTGTGTTTAGAATTATATAAATTTATAAAAATTAGTATTTTGTGCTCTGTACAATAAATAAAAAATTTAAATTTTACAACCTCATAATTCGTCTTTGAAGGGAGCCTTGGCGCAACAATAAGAGTTGTTACTGTGTAACATAAGATCACGGGTTCGAGTCGTAGAAACAGCCTATTATAAATGTAAGGTAAGACTGCGTACAATAGATTTTTGTGATCCAACCATTTCCCAGATCTCGCATAAGACGGAAGTTTCGTGCACTGTACTGCCTTTTTTATAACATCAAACAGCACCAGTAAAGCACCAGTAAGAGCCCGTTTGGCAACTCAAAAATTAGTAAAAAAATACCAAAAGTTACTTTTGGTGTGTTTGGTAAAATCACAAATTTTTCCCTTTTTTTGATTTGCTACAGTAAAAAGTCAAACAAAAAGTTATCACTTTTCTGATTTGCTACAGTAAAAAAATATACCAAACACCCAAAAGTTTTCACTTTTTTAATTTGCTATAGTAAAAAGTTTATCAAACATACAAAAGTTACAAAAAAAATTAAAAAGTACACTTTATTCGGCCAAACACACTAAAAGTGCACAAAAAAAAAAAAAAAAAACACCTAAAAACCTACCAAAAGTTGATTTTTTTTTTAACTGCCAAACGGGCTCTGAGTCAAACGGAGCCTTAATCTCATCCTATATTTACGTGCTAATTACCAAATAACTTAATAAATGAGGGCCAGGCTAAAAATAAAGTAAAATTGAGGGGAGTCAGAGTGATGATGCAAAGTCAGAGTTCAGTTCAGAGGGCTCTCAGGCATTCAAACCTTGAAGTAGCGTGAATTACTTCAGTGCACGACGCCTCCCTCCGGCATTTTGGACTCAATTCTCTTCACGATCAGCCCTATGTCAGGTTAGAGAGTTCTTATTTTTCTAAGTCCTTCGATTATCATCGGTTTATGCTCCTCTGTTCTTTATGCATTCCAGAATCAGAAATACTTTTGATTGAATATTCTGTGTTGGATGATCGAAAATTATGACCTGAGCGGTTGAATTTCTTGTCTTAGCGAAACCTAATTATTACATGCGAATATAGGAATATATATATATATATATATATATATACACACGGGTGATAATCGACTCTGCACATGAATAGGTTTCCAAGTTCTTCTGTCTTGATTTAAAGTTTGAGAGTTTAATGATTCCCCGAGCAGATTGTCAACGATCAACTAGTACATTATGTCCGTCGGAAACTTTAAGAAGTCTTTGTTACGATTCTAGTTTTAGTTGATTGAATTTATTCCGATCAAGCTGAACTCTAGTTATAACAAGATCACCAGCCATTTATGCATTACAAGTTGACAGCATAAGTCAATCTCTCTATTATTCGAGAAAAAAGTTTTTTGGGTTATTTTATTGTACTTTTGTTTAGGTAATACGTTATTGATGATGTTAATTGAGAAATCCTAATAGCTTTGCTTGGTTGATGGTGGATTGTTTATACATATAGGGATTGTGCTGACATTGTGGATATTAACACTGCGTGCCATATGGTTGATCTTCTTAGTTCTTACTTTGTTTATTCGTTTAATTCTTTAGGCAAGATGTTGGTGGATGGATTTGATGAAGCAGATGGAGAATCTCAGAATTCTTGTAATGATAAGGTAGGCTGTCTACTTGGTCATGTACTTGATTTGGTTGTTACCTTTTATTTTCAACCTTTTCACGTTCATTTTGCATTGTGCCATCACAGTGCGGCCTCCTTTCCTGTGGGTTTTTGAGTTTTAAGTTGTCTATTTGATTTGATTAGTTTTTGTGCCCTTCATTAAATTTTTTGCAATTTTGCATTGTGGTCAGCAATGTATCGTATTTACTTTGTTTATCTGTGATGTCGTAGGTATTATATTTTTATAAATTGGATGAAAGGAAAACTGTGTTTCTTGATTAGATCAGTTTCAAAATCTTAGTTATGTTATAGATTTGAACTAGAAAGCTGGGTTTTGTGTAGAAGATAAGTGCGCATATAATATCTTTTAATTATAATCTCATAATTTATGCCTGCTAAAATCACCAAATCTTTTTATTAAGATTCCCATTTACAGAAAGAGGCCAGCCAATATTAGGAGTAGTTGCCCAAGGTGGTGCACTTTCCTGGGATATGTACTAGGTTTGTCTCCAAGGTTGTTGTGGCTGGCCCATCAGACAAAGAGCGTCACTGATCTTTTGCCATCTAATCCCCCCATCTTTAGATTCTCCACTATTGCCATTCTCTTAACCATCCCCTTCCCCCATGGATTGCCTCAGTTATTGACAGACCTTTTCATTTATTAGACATCTTATGTGTCAAATAGCCTTTCATTCATCAGGGAGCATCTTATGTGGTTAATGATAATTCCCCTACCTAGCTTCATCACCACGTGGGATCAACCTTCATTGATCATTGGTTATATCGTTTCTTGACGATAATTGCTATATGGTAGCATGTCCGTAGATCACTGGATTCTGTAAAAAGAATAGGTGATCTGCTTCATTTGTTGGCCACAGTGGAAGGAATTTATCATGAAAAAGGTGTCGTACAAATTTAGTTCCTATTTCAACGTAAGGGTGTGCAACAAATTCACTTTTGGGTATGGAGAAATGATAAAGTTGAGTGCTGAAGCCAATCTAATTTCCAATCAGGCAACGAATTCTACATCTCAGAATTACAACTCAGAGCATTATGTGTATAAGTGGTGGGGCATACTTTCTAGTTTCTCCTATTTTATGAAGTTTGCTACTGGAGAAACTAGTGGTCCTGTGAGACTTCAATACAATCAACTGCTTTCATGAATTCATTAGAAAGCTCTGCATTTTGTTTGGTTATGCCTGTCATTGATATTGTTTTGACTTCATTTCCAAAACTGGTGTTACTTTTACGAGGAAATCTATCTACTCCTTCTGTTTTTCTCTTTTGCTTACATGCACAGAGTTTAACATCTATGCAAAATGAAGAAAAAGTGCTTTCATGGATATTTTTCAATGTAATCAGGAATAGCTCAATTCTAAACTAGTTATTCTAATGGTTAGAATACAACTTATACTGACACTTTGCTACTACTGAGATTTCTGACATTTTGTTTGGGAACTTCCAATATGTTTCGGAGTTGGTGCTTTGATTCAATGCCTACTTTGTTCCCATACTTCTCTGTTTTTCAGATTAAGGTTGACCCTGCAAAACCAGCATGTCTGACTTGGCAGCGGAAAGTAAATAACGAGGGAAATGTCCTTACAATGTTCTCTCTAAGATTGTTAGAGATAATTCATATGGTATGTCTAAGTTTATATTAAATATCAGGCTTCCGCATTCACTTGAGCTGTGCAAATTAAATTTTAGATAAATAATTGTGGATTCAGGTTAAATGTGTAAATATATATATTTTTGATAAGATGATTCAGTTAAAACAAATTAACACCTTCCAAAGGAAGTCTGATCTCTGAGAATGTAATAATGCAAAGTTGAGAATTTTGTGGAGGATGTTTGAAGTGATCCATGCTCAAGTTGCCAAAGTTATATTGATGACCTTTATGGTCAACTAGATTTGGGTGCATGTGCGATGTGTTTGATAATCACCCTTGTGCTTAAAAATTTATTTGCGCACTCTTTTAATGGGTTCGTGATGGCATTGTTAACTTACTAATTGTCCTAACAGTTTAAGTTGTTAGAAAATGAGCCTAATAATATGTATCGAGTTAACTTATTACTCCCTCTAATGTATGACCATGACTATATAAATTGGAGAGACAAATAGACTGGACTAAACATCGTGTGTTGACACAAACAAAGTACACAATAATAAATAGAGAATAAAATCGATAACAGGACTAGAATCCAAGAACTCCTTAACCCAGAACTTTGATACCATGTTAAGTCTCTAATTCTATCTCTAATTCTAAAAGTTTAAGTTATTAGTAAATGGATTCAACCGTGTATATCAAACTAACTTAACATGTATTAAAGGAAGATTAAAAAAAAAGGGGGTAAAATTACCTACTTAAGTGGTATTTAAAAAAAAAAAACTTTACACATCTTAGAAGTTTGGGTAGTTGAGAGTATTTAAGGGGTCAAAAAGGTTTCACCAAGTCTCATCAATTTTAAGGCTTCACCAAATGCCCTTGATGTTGCCTTATTATGATAGTAATGGTATAGGAGATAATATGTTTATACGTATGTGAGATATTGAAAAATAGTGTTTGTTTCACCTCATTTTGCTGTATTGTTTACAAAACATAAATGTAACAACCTTTTGCATTGGGTTCTTTTTAAGATTTTTTTTTTATTGAAATTGAATCTTAAATCATTCTGTCTGTGTTGGCTTTTTCCAATTTGTAACTTAGAAAATTGAATGTTTTATCACTGTGAATAATGATATTTGTAAACAAATATTTACTCTATGTTGGTAAGGATTTGGCCTTTCTGAGAACTATTATAACACAAATTTATCACTTGACCGAAACTTAAATGTGGCATAACTTAACAACATAGCAGACACAATATGCTTAATAGCTTAATGCACTAGCATATTTGCTTGAATGCACAATAACATTAGTGATACACCAGAACAACACGATGGATGCCTTGTTATTGAGGCTTACGCAGTTGTAGGTAGTAACTCTTTGACCTTTTGTCACCTATATCATTTCTTTTTACACTTTGGTAGGCTCCAATGGGTTATCGGTTATGGCGTCAAAGACAAGAAGAAGCTGCCAAAGGAAGGGTAATTTTCTTTCAATTAAAAAATCTCCCAGTTATTTTAACGGGTTTTTCGGTATTATAAGAGCACTAATCTTTGCCTTTTTTTCTTTTTGCAGAGGTTATTTATAAATCCTTTTCTAAAGCGCCCCGTCACATCTTGTCATGGTGTTCCGCTAGGTGGTGTAGGGTAAGTCAATATTCTTCACTAATGACCCAAGTGCATTCTTAATCAAAAGAAACAGCAAAGAAAAACATACATAATAATCATTCATGCGCCTCCTTGGAGTGTTTCCTATGTTCGTCAATACAAGTTTGCCTAAATCCTAATCATGATTTTTTCCTTTTGTTTTCTTCATGTTTACGTAACTGCCAAAACTGTTTACCAGGACCTTAATTTATCAAGTTGTACCTATTGCATTGTTGTTCTTGTTTATTTCCTATCACCCAGAAATATATAAATAAAGTCTCAGTTGTTGAGAAAGAAATGATTTTCAGTGCAGGTAGCATTGAAAGAAACTACAAAGGTGAATTTCAGCGTTGGCAACTATTCCCTGTAATATGTGAAGATAAACCAGTTTTAGCAAATCAATTTTCTGTAAGTTTAATTCTTTTATTTGATGGAGTTAATCATGCCATCCTCATGTGATATGGCTATTCCACTACATTCATTTTTTCGTTCTGTCAAACATTAGGACTTAGTTTGTCTGCAGTGTTCCTAGATATTAAGTTGTGTAAGTTGAGAGGGGTTCAATCAAGTGGAACTCACATGGTTTCTTTTATAAATGGGGTGCCTTTTATGGGTTTGGGAGAAGAGCAATTTTCTCTGCTATTAATCTTATTAGTTTCTGTAGTTGGATTTGAGGATCTAAATTTTATTCTCTTACATTTTTCGATTATCACAAAAATGAAAACATAACAAATGTTTCAGAACCATTTTGAAATTGGTACAAAAATATGAAAGTACATAGAAATTTCTGAAAAAATAAATTGAAATCTATGTAAATGTATGGAGAACTAATAATAAATTAATCAAGCAATTATCATTTCGGTATATTATGTTGTTTTTTTGGTGTGATTATTCTTTATTCCGATGATAATGTTAGAATTATTATTCCACTATTTTTACATTTTGATCTCTTTAAGTGGCGGAAAAATTTCAGCCAATTCGAGAAAATAATTGATATTTACTCCCCTTTGTTAATGATGTCCACTTTTTGGAATATAGTTCAAGCTCATAAACTTTTGTCCTATTTGCATGAATTTTTGTCTTAATTGGAATTTTCTATTGTGGCTATTTTTGGAGGGCGGATTTGATTCTCCGTTGGAAGGATTCAAACATAGCCAAAGTAAAGATGTTGATGTGCATTAATTGCAGATAGCAAGTGTGGATAATTGTACCTTAATGGGATGATTTGAACATCTGGGAACAATGCTAAGAATTGTTTATGACGGAGTTATCAGAGGCTGGTTGGGTGAGAGTTAAGGTGGTCTAGAGCTAGAGGGAGAGATTCTAGAGAGAATAGAGTAGTTCTGGTGATGATAGTGATGATGATGATGATGTCCTTGGGAAAGAGGTAGGTATATATAGGTTAGGAGGAGTTTCTTAGGGCATGGGTTAAGGCACAGTATCCGTCTAGTGGCAATTCAATCTTATGTTGGTGTGCCCCTATATGGTAAGGACGCTTCCTAGTGATCTCTCTCAAAACCGATCAAGGGAGTTTCAACAAATCCCTTGATTTTAGCCATTAAACCACTGGTTCTCATTGATCCCACTGCGTGAATGAGTTGAGGTCCCTTATTGAGGAGATCCTTGGACCTTGTTCCAGGTCTAGCGGAACTCATATGGTACTCCTAACAAGGGCTGGTCGCGAAGGGGCTTGCCCAATGGAAATCTGTCGTGGGAGTCTTTCTGGGAAGGTTGGGTCCTCCCATTGCTATTTGGCATGGGAGGTCTATTCTTGGCACTCGGCATTTCCTGGCTCTTGCTAACGTGGCCCAGTTACCTACAACAAGAGATTAAATAAATAAATCAACATGTTCAAGTAGCAGTCAATAAGGATAAAGTAAGAGCAAGTTGGTTAAGCCGGTAGTCATTATGACATATCATGAATAAAAAAAGAAAAATGAGGATGGTGGGTTCATGTGCAACAAAGAAAAATGTAATAGGTAGTCTGAAGGAGTTATTGCTTCTAGTTTGAAGTTTCAAGGACAAAACGGAAGATGGAAAATGCTTAGGGGGAACTAGATAAGGAAATGTGGCCCGTTGTGTGACATATAACCTGGCTTTATATATAGGAAAATGGATTGAAGGATTTGAAATGAATTTATGTAGAACAAATCAACTAGTTAGAGACGAGGGATTGCTGAATGTTTGTCTTCTAGCAGTTTGGGTTGAAAACTTTGATTTTTTTTTTTCCGTATCTAAAGATTTGGTTCTTCATTTCTAATATATTTTAGCAATATCAATGTACTTTTAAAAGTTTTCTCATTTTTGCCTCTTAAGTCAATCTTATCCAAATATTGTTGGAGTTTTTAATCTATATGTTAATATTCATGCAGGTTTTTGTTTCACGTTCTAATGGTGAAAAATATTCGACGGTACTCTCCCCAGGGAGCTCGGAAGTATTAAAGTAACCATGATATTGCCTCCCTAGTTCTCTTTGAATTCTTTTTGTAGCATATGCTGTTAGACGTCATTTTCTTTTGATGAAGTAATGGATGTTCACATATCCTTGTGAACTAGGGGCAAACTAAGCATTTTTAATCATTGGAGGCAAAAATTACATACTGTCTCGTGAGAATATTTTTATAATAAAATTATTATGAATAATTATGGTAATATAATAAAATTTGCAAGAATAATTTAAAAAAATTAAAATTATTTTTACGAAATTGGTAATTTTGGCAGTCAATTGGTCTTCTACATGTGTGTCACGCTGGATAAGACAATTGCAAGTAGACAATGGAGGTAGATTAGCAAAACTATATAGGAGCAGATTAACAAAATTATATTGGATGGTACAAAAATAGCTATGTATAATATAAATAAAAAGTTCAGTGGGGTCGCCTGCGCCCACAGCTTATGTTGTGGGTCCGTCCTTGTTGTGAACATTAGTTGCTCATGAAATCTTTTACGTTTTTATAGGTAAAGACAAACTCACCATTAGACATTTGGATGAACAGGGAAAGTCCATCATCTGGGATTGGATCTTGGGACTGGGACCTAAAGGGGCATAATTCTACATATTATGCATTGTATCCTAGGGCTTGGACTATATACGAAGGTAATCTGAATTAGGAACTGGTATTTTACTAGTTTATTCACATTGACTTTTAATATGGATAATATAACTTATACGTGCTATCCCTTCTCTCCGAATGCAGGTGAACCTGACCCATTGCTCAGGATAGTTTGTCGTCAGATTTCTCCTTTCATCCCCCATAATTATAAGGAGAGCAGCTTCCCTACAGCAGTTTTTACTTTCACGGTAGGAAGGGGTTTTAACTAAAAATTGTTTGTTTAACAGCTAATCTTCCACTTGTAGGCTTCATATGTAAACGGTTGTTTATATTATATTCAGATGTTCAATTTGGGAAAAACTGTTGCAGATGTTACCTTGCTTTTCACATGGGCAGTAAGTTACTTTTCTATTCCTTCTTCCCCACCAACTCATAAACACTTTTTTGTTTTTCAAGTGATTTCTGGTTCTTTATCCAATTTATTTGCCATAATATCTTCATATTTCATCCTTATATGAACAGCCACTAACCATGTTGTGGAATATGTTTCAGAAGAACATTGCATTGGGCATGAAAACTAATGAAAATTGTTCTTGTTTATGTGCGTCTAGAATTCCGTTGGTGGGGTTTCTGGATTTTCTGGACGTCACTACAATTCAAAGTTTAGGTAAGAACATGAGTTAATTTGAGTTGATAGATAAAAAATTATTAATGTTTTTGGTGATATGCTTGATAAAGATTGCATATATTACTAACATTTGTTGCATTCTAACTTAAAAGGTCAATTATTTTGCTAGGATGAAGGATGGTGTTCATGGTGTGCTCTTACATCACATGCAAGTTCCTGTTCTTGCTATGAATTAAAAACCTTCTTGACATGGTTTGACTTGTTCAATGTTTTTCCAAAATGTATTATGATTTCTATTGTCTCACCCCTTGCATGTCAACACAGGACTGCAGATGGACTGTCACCTGTAACTTTTGCCATTGCAGCAGAAGAGACAAAGGGAGTTCATGTTTCAGAGTGCCCTTGCTTTCTTATAGATGGAAACTCCCAGGGTATTACAGCAAAAGACATGTGGCATGAAATTAAAGAGGTTGCTGGATCCATCCATTATTCCCGTGCAGTTTTTTGGGATTTTGGGTTTTTTTTTTCTTAATTTTTAAGTAACTAAAATGAAATCTGTGCTTCACTTCACGTATAGGTTCTCACCTTCTGACATTTAAAATTCTCTATGATTGTGCTTGTTTGTATTTTTTTTTTTCCAAAAATGAAATTGTTATATTGTTTGCTGCTATCTCGCTTAAAACCTTAAGCTATTAAGAAAAAATAGGTAATTTTATTATTTATATCAACTTGTTTTTACTTAATACGCCCTCCCAAGAAATTCTCTATCATTGTGCTCATATGTAAACTTTTTTAAAAAGAAATTGTTATATTTTTTACTGCTATCTCACTTAAAAGCTTAAGCTATTAAGAAAATAGGTAATTTTATTATTTATATTGACTTAGTTTTACTCAACACGCCCTCCCACATGTGGCCAAGTTGACCTTTTTAAATGGGGCAAACATGTGATTATTAACTTTTTTGGGTGATGGTGAGATTTAACTCAAAACTTTTGCCTTATCTGATATTATGTTAGTGTGTTAGTCACTTTATCACCTATATGCTTAAGTTGTTAGAGAGAGGTGCAATTTTATTATTTATTTTGACTTAATTTCACTCAATAAAACAAAATATGGCATTGGATATCATGGCCAAAAATTGACGATAATTTACATTAGCCATATTTCTATTTGGTCTCCCTTTTCGGTCTCCCATTAACATTAATCTTCTGTTACCTATTTACTCACAGAGAGAAATTTTGATTCAAAGACTCCTTTCAACTTATTCTTTGATAGGCTTCTCAAATTTTGACCCAAGCCTTTGAAGGTTTTGATTTTTTAGCTTGTGCTTTCCATCTGTGTTTTATTTATTTTTTATTTTTTTCTCTCACTAGAATTAAAACATGAAATTTCAATCAAGCTTCCAAATCTTCAAAACCTGACCAGGCAAATAAATATTGAGAAGATAGTAAACCAGATCTAAACAGAATGAGGCATTTAGAACTGCTGAACCATCGAATGTTTTATCTGTCCTGCTCTTTACTTGATTTGACCTTGTAACTACACGCTTATATGGATTTCCCTATTTCAGATGTGGGTTGGAATTGGCTTTGAGGTAAACAGATGCTTAGGTAGTTAGGTCTGCTCCGTATCTGGTTCTCACTCGTGCTTATTATCTTGAGGATGTAATTCTCTACTTTTGCTGAATGGGCCACTGATGGGGTTTTCCATTCAAGCTTAGCTAGCAGTCAAACAAATCTAGATTTCATTTTATTTTTATTTCCTTTTGTGCACGCATGCACGTGTGTGTGTGAGGATTTCATAGTAGTTCTTTGTAGCTTGTTAAGTTCTATTGAACATTCGGGCCTGGGTGTTTGAGGAATTTAATTGATTAGACACTACATGTGACGGGATGTTACTACTTATGAAGTTTCATGAGAGTAGGCAACTTGTATCTATCTATTTACACTAGCAAGATGTTTTACATTCTTCTAGAATTGAATTTAGAGTTATAGATTGTATTTTAATTTTTATATAGCAAGATAAGTGTGGAAATAACTTGATATAAATTGTTGGGCTCATTTCCTAATAATTTAAGCTTTTGGGACAATTGGTGATTTAATATGGTGTCAGAGCTCTGGTTCTAAGAGGTTTTGGATCCGAATCTCGTTATTTCTTGTTTATTGTTATACACTTCGTTTGCTTGTGCTGGTGCACTTTATTTGATTTTGTTCATTTGTCTCTACTTCACGTGCGAATCGCATGGGGGTGTTGAAATAACTTGACATACATTGTTGGGTCTATTTGCTTTTGGGACAATTGGTGACTTAGGGTCCGTTTGGCGTGATGTAAAATACTAAAAAACTCTGAAAACCTCTAAAAGTTATTTATTTTTTATCTCACTGTAAGAATTACGAACTCACAAATTATCTCAATTATCTCACTTTATCTCATTTTTTGTCACTCCAAACGCCCCCTTAATAATAGGAAAGGCATGATCAATTTTTTTTTTTTTGTTGTTTTGTTTCCTTTCTCCAGTATTTATTATATGGTGATTTTTATAGTCTCTGATACTTATCTGTATTCTATCAGCATGGCTCCTTTGGTCACCTTGATTCTTCAGAAACATCGATGCCTTCAGAATCAGGATCATCTATTGGAGCAGCCATTGCTGCTTCTCTGACAATTCCATCAGATGCAAAAGGTACAGTTACATTTTCATTGGCATGGGACTGCCCTGAGGTAAATTTCATGAGCGGAAGAAATTACAGCAGGTGAGCAGCTAAACACTTGTCTAACAGATTAAAAGATCATGGCTTTGCCTAAAATAATTTCTGTAACCAGGCGCTACACCAAATTTTATGGTGCTCATGGTGATGCTGCAGCGAATATTGCACATGATGCTATTCTTGGTATGCTCCTTGTGAACTTTCTTCAGCGGACAATCTGATAAGGAGCAGAAAATTTTTTGTTTACATGGGAGCAGGATTATGAATCAGAAATGATGTTCCTGTCGATAAATTTATGATTCTTGGCTTCAAACCAAAAATTTTCCTTTTAAATTATTAGTTAGTTTGAAGTCCTTATTTTTGTTCTGTTTTTATATATAGAGCATAGCACTTGGGAATCCCAGATTGAAGCTTGGCAAAGGCCTATTCTTGAAGACAAGAGACTTCCTGAATGGTGAGCTTTGACGTGTCATTTGCTGCCTTTGCTTATGGTCAGACTTTAAAATTTCTGACTATTCTTTGCAGGTATTCTGTCACTCTTTTCAATGAGCTTTACTATCTTAATTCAGGAGGAACAATTTGGACAGGTATATTTCTTTAAACATAATCTCTCATGATATTCAGTTCTGCTTAAGTAGCAAGAGCCATGCTATGCACAGTCAGGACCACGCAATCTGGACCGTCCATCTAGTGAGTCTCAGCGTGGAAAGCACAAATAGAGGGTCTGGATTCGCAAAGTAGCAAATTTGAATTTACTGTTTTTCCTTATTGCAGATGGATCACCTCCAGTCCATAGTTTAGCAAGCATTGATGACAGAAAGTTTTCACTTGATATGTACAGTTCAGATGTTAATAACAACATCGGTATGTCACATCAGAATGACACTGCTGTTGACATTCTTGGGAGGATGACTTCAATTCTTGAGAAGATACATGCTCCAGTCACATCAAATTCTGCTTTTGGACCAAATCTGCTTCAAAAAGACGAAGAGAACATTGGACAACTCCTCTATCTCGAGGGGATTGAGTATCCGATGTGTAACACCTATGATGTTCATTTTTACTCATCTTTTGCATTCCTCATGCTATTTCCAAAACTGGAACTCAGCATCCAGAGAGACTTTGCAGCAGCAGTAATGATGCACGATCCCAGTAAGATTAGGCTTCTGTATAATGGAAAATGGGTCTCAAGAAAGGTTCTCGGTGCTGTTCCTCATGATATGGGAATGTATGATCCTTGGTTTGAAGTAAATACATTTACCCTTTATAATACTGACAGGTGGAAAGATTTGAATCCAAAATTTGTACTACAAGTTTACAGGGATGTGGTTGCCACAGGGGATAAGAAATTTGCGCAAGCTGTTTGGCCCTCAGTTTACGTTGCAATGGCTTTTATGGACCAGTTTGACAAGGATCGGGATGGGATGATAGAAAATGAAGGCTTTCCTGATCAGACATATGATACATGGTCTTCCTCTGGAGTGAGTGCATATTGTGGTGGACTGTGGGTAGCTGCCTTGCAGGCTGCCTCAGCTATGGCCCGTGAAGTCGGTGACAAGGATGCTGAGGATTATTTTTGGTTTAAATTTAAGAAGGCAAAGATAGTATATGACAAGTTATGGAATGGTTCTTACTTCAACTTCGATGACAGTTGTGGAAGTGCAAGTTCTTCTATCCAATCTGATCAGTTGGCTGGACAATGGTTAGCTGTAGAATTAACTTTGCTAATATTTCTTGTATCAAATAATTTTAAAGTTCATTTTAATGAACTCTGGTATGAAAATAAACATGGTCTTCCTACATGCCTGCTGTAGTGGGTTGGATTTTGATGAATTTTTTGTTTATTAATTTCCTTATCGAGTTTCACTTTTTAGGTATGCTCGAGCATGTGGTCTTTTACCAATTGTTGATGAAGACAAAGCAAAAAGTGCCCTTGAGAAGATTTATAATTTCAATGTGTTAAAAGTAAAGGATGGGACGCGAGGTGCTGTGAATGGGATGCTACCAAGTGGAGAAGTTGACATGTCAGCAATGCAGTCAAGAGAAATTTGGCCTGGAGTTACGTATGCTGTTGCTGCAACCATGATCCATGAAGACATGGTTGAAATGGCATTTCGAACTGCAGGTGGAGTTCATGAGACTGCTTGGTCCGAAAAAGGACTTGGGTGAGTTTATCCTCCTCTTACTTTTCCTTTATTTAGGTGGGTAATTATTTATTCTGACAACTCAGGAGCCGAATACATCCATATTTGTTCACTGAGAAGGAATTTTCTAGTGAGTACCTTCTTGCCCTATGTTGCAAGCCTTTTCAATTGGTTAATTGTGACTAGAAAGTAAGAACTCAGTGGAAAAGATAACCGTGTGTGGAAAAATTTGCTTCAAATATAAAGTATAAACGAATTAAGGATAGCACTTGACCAGTTGCCCAATGACAGTCCATCTCATGATCTCAAATGTAGTGAGGCTTGGTGAAGGAAGTTCTTTCGATTTCCTGTAATATCCTTCAACCACCTAAGAGACGGGGGCAGGAATGCTAGATTAGGAGGGCTAAAATGTCTAGACCTGCTGAAGTACAATAGCTATAGTGAATTTTATCAGAGGAGGTCCAACTACCTATATATTAAAATATTTGACTACAAAATATGAGGCATCTATGGTAATTCTAGCCCTCATGGTGCCTCCCTATATAGCTCTGCCCCTCCACCTTCCATTCAAAATGGTGTAAAATAACTTACGAAAATCACTCAACTAACTTCAAATTTATTTTTTGTAAATCCCATATTGTGAGTTTTCATTTGTGTCCTAGCATTAGGACATTAACGCGCTCTTGTTCCTTCTACAGTTATTCTTTTCAAACTCCAGAAGCTTGGAACATCGATGATCAATTCAGATCTCTAGGCTACATGCGCCCTTTGGCCATTTGGGCAATGCAGTGGGCTTTATCGCAACCTAAAACACATTCCAAGCCAGAGATGATGAAGATGAAGCCAGAAGCACAGGATGATTCCTTGCAGAGGCACCATGCTGGATTCGCAAGAGTCGCCGAACGACTTAAACTGCCGGAAGAGGAAGGCCCTATGAATTATTTACAGGTGGTTTATGAATACGCATGCAAGAAGATTGGGTTGTGAGAGGAGTTTCATCTCCAATTTTCTAAACAGCTCGTATCTATTGCTATGTGTGTGTGTATCTATATAATATTCTGGGTGCATATGCAAGAAGAAGATGGTTCATATGTAATGAGATTGTTGTAATTGTATGGAGTGGCAGTCCAAGAATGTCATTGTTGTTTGTTCTTGCTATGGACTGTTGATGTGCTTTTGAGCTGAATATCCCTTTGTCATATATTATGGTATAATATGCTATTAGTGTATGATTATAAATAAATTAAAATAAAAAAGTATTTTGAGAAGTTTTATTAGGCATTGCTGTCAAATATGTTATATACATAACTATATATATATATGTATATATATAACAAAGTGATGCATAAAAAATGTTGGAATCATATGCCATTAAACATCTTAACCCAGTAAGAGCCCGTTCGATATTTTAACTTTTCCTACTTTTGGTGATTCGAACCATCTTTTGCGTTTAGAGAAACTCAACTCTTTTCAATCTATTTGAAGAACTTTGCAAATTATATTTTTACCCTTCCATATTGGGCTAGTTGAAGAGGAGGAGAAGGGGCATAATAGCAATTTAGCAAATTTTCAAATGAAAAAAAATTCCATGCTTTGCCAAATGCATAAAAAGTTTAAAATTGTAATTTTTGGTGTGAAAAATTACAAAAACTTCGAAAAAAAAAATTATTTGCCAAACTAGCGGTAAATCAAATATTCCACCACCAACTATGAAAAAAAAAAAAAATACAACTAATATTTTTCTTTAGAGTTGTTCATATTGTTTTTAATTACTACGTTAACTAATTTTGTACAATTCGTTACATCGGTCAACTAATAAATCCCATTAGGCTTGATACTGTGCTTGGATTAATTAATATAGGTGCGGGCTTAGCTTTTGGTGCATCTTGATCTTATGTTGAAATTTCGATAAACAGACTTGGGCTTAGGGTTTCCACAAAAATGCTTGCATTTAACTTTTTTTGAATGAAGGAAGTAGTCTGAATCTAAATCCATGGTGAACAAATCTCTCTTTCTCATAACCGTTATTAACTGGTCCCTTGCATCTCAATGACTAAAACGCCCTTGTTCATGACTGGAATTACAGAACCACCCCCACAACTCTCAAAATAATTCACCAAAAAAAAAGACTTTTGATTTTTTTTAAAAAGTCTCCCATCCAATCAGACTCCCAAAAAGCTTGGGTCACCGACAATTTCACCCTTAGGGCGGTTTCCCGGCGCTGGAAAACCGCTCTTCTCGCTCGGATTTTACATTGCTAGGTAGTTTCATTCCCCTGTTTTACAAGTGTTTAATTTAATGGTAAGACCTCTGTTCTTGTTTGCAGATTGTTCTCAACCTTCCTGTGGGTATTTTCTGCATCTTCTGGTGTTCGATAACAATATATATCTCATTTATTGCATGTATCAGATTGTATGAACTCCAAAGCCACTGGGAACAAAAAAATAATATTGAAATCTGGATTGCATTTTCAATGTTTTTGGCATCAAAATGTGGTTTTTGACAACCCAATTTAAAAAAAAAGACATGGCCAGAAACGGGCAACGTTCGTCTTCCTCTCCTCGGCCGGGGGAATGGGTGAGAGGGAAAAATGGTCGGTTCGGGATCATTTGGCACCGTTCATTTAGCGACGAACAACGCCACCGGATCACTATTCGTCGTGAAATCTACGCAATCCAAGGCCGGGCATCAATTTCTGGAGAACGAGGCCGAGATTCTAGAGAGCTTGAACTCACCTCATATCGTGCGGTGCCTGGGGAGAGAGTTGTTGAGTGGAGGAAACGGCAAGAAGGAACTCAACCTCTTCACCGAGTACATGGCCGGCGGCAGCTTGTCGGAGGTGGCGGAGATATTCGGAGGCGCGCTGGACGAGAGAGTGGTCCGATTGTACACGAGAGAGATTCTCCCGGGGCTGAACCATCTGCATAAGAACGGAATCGTGCACTGCGATCTCAAGTGCGAGGACGTGCTCCTGGGATGATACGTCAAATTGGCTGATTTTGGGTGTGCAAAGAGGATGAAGGACTAGAAGAAGAAGAAGAAGAACAAGGGGAGGACTAGGACTAATTCCGTTCAGTCCTTCAAATCCGTTGCTGGAACTCCCCTGTGGATGGCCCCGGAAATCTTGACGAATGAAGGTTTGGATTCCTCCGCGGATACCTGGTCTCTGGGCTGCACGGTTATCAAGATGGCCACTGGGAAACCGCCTTGGGGGGGCAGTGGAGGCCTCGAATCCATTGGTTGCGATGATGAAAATTGTGTGCAGCGATGATGAGAGGCCTCGGCTTCCTCCAGACTTCTAGGGGGAGGGGCTGGATTTCCTGGAAAAGTGCGGGTGGAGGAATCCTGGAAAGAGGTGGACGACAGAGAAATTGTTTAACCATCCGTTTGCTTCCGGGATAAAGTAGGAGGAAGAGGCTCGCTCACTTGCAAGTATCCTAGATGTTGGAATCCGTGAGGAACGTTTTGAATCTGATTACGAATCGCTGGAAGAAGGTGACTGGCAGCAGGATTCCATTTCGTGGCGAGGAAAGATGGGGATGGCCATGGATGAAGCATCAGATGTTTATAATGTAGAGTTAGTTGAAGCCAATAGTTTGAATGCACAGCTAGCAAGTAAGATAGAGAATAAGAGAAAAATGACAACTGTGCAAGTGTATATTCTGTCTATTTTTTTTTTCGACTGGTAAGTGGGGTTGGGGGAGCCGGGGTCGAACCTGGGCAGGATAAGTGAACAAAAGGGACAGCTCCACTGAGCTAAAGTATCGCTTTCTCGTCGTTTTATCATCATCTTTTTTTTTTTTTTTTTTTTTTAATGGCATGTTCACAGACGCAAATCAACAATTGCTCAACGCTATTGCAACTTTATTAAAAAAAAAAAAAAATTGCTCCACACTATTACAGGAAATTTTGCAAAGTCAACCGCATATGTGATTTTTTTTTTTTTTTTTTTTAAGGGAAATACCAAACCTGTAAACTAAACTGAGAATTATTGAGCCGGGAAAGGAGAAATTTATCTGACGGCGTAAAGGAAAAATCATACGGTAAATAGGATGTGGGGTTTTCAGGCCATGAAAGTCAACAATATGAACATCAACAAAGACATAAGGTTGCGTTTGGAGGAAAAAAAAAGTTTTGTTTCTCAATCACTTTTTGACATTTACTTGACACAATTTAAAAATTTTGATTAGACTCATTCGAACGTCATCGCACTTGTCCGTTGGAATGATTCTGGTCAGAAAAACAACTATAAAGTTGATAGACGTTGTTAAAAATTAACAAAAGTTTATAAAAGTTGACAAAGTAAAATTTGAAGTTTTTAAATAAACACAAGGAAAACGAGAATGGACAAAAGTGAATTATATTACCGCTAAAATATTCACCTCAATCTCGTGGGGATGATTTGTCGGACCCATGGGATCAACTTACGTGGGGAAATTGTTCTGTGACGGAAATATTTGATTCATTTCAATGATTTATAGGTCAACTGTGGGCTTGTGATCTTCAAAGGATCTGTGAGTTTCTTTGATCAGCAAGTGAGGGCTGCAACTGAGATAGTCAAACAAAGGAGGTCATCTTCGGTCTTTGGTTTAGGGTTTTGTTTTGCTCTGAACAGTGATGGAGGATTCTTAGGCTTTGATATCAAAGTTGATGCAGAACAAAGAGAGATTAAAGCAAACAAAGAGAGATTAAAGCGAACAACAAAAAGAAGAATGAAGCTAGAGAAGGAGAACCCAGAAAGAAAGGAAAGCCGACTCACACAGCCATACAATATCATTAATCTCAAATCATCGAGCCTTGTCTAATAATCCAACACAGTTAAAATTAAAGCATTTGTATAAGCTAATCCTAAATCAAAATAAAATCCTAACATAGGGAATAAAATAAAAATCAAATACTAAGGATAAAACAAAATTTAATCTTAATGATATAAACTAAAATAAAGTAAATAATACCTATTCCATGTCCCATCAGATTGTAGTTCTTGATCTCCAATGCATGCATATCAAAGATTTGATATACAAGATTGGCAAACAAGGAATGTAGCACAATCCAACTGTTATTTTTGTCCAAGCCCATCCCATGGGTAAAGTATACGTGTCCTAAAAACCTGGCTGGGACACGCTTGCCTCTTTAGCCCATAACCAGCTTTATTGTGAGGTGAGGTTCACAATATTTTTGTTCCATGCAGATTCAGGTGTGCCCATTGTTGTCAATGATGTCATCAATTTCACAAGAAATTTGGACCAATATTGAATGTAGATAGATATCTCAAAAAATCACATAAGGAGAATTCTAACTTGTTTGCAATTCTCAAAACACTTTCAAAGCAAATATAACGAGTTCAAATACAGCAGAGGCGTTCATTGCACATTCAAAGAGATAAGAAGAAGAAGAAGAAGAAGAAGAAGTAATCCAAGCATTAATCATCGCAGTCAAGGGCATTAAGACAAGCAACAAGTACAAGAAGTAAACCAAAAAGACATCATGCAAAGTCTGCTTAATTCTACTTCTTGATATATACCGCATGGGACTTCAAGGAGTCTCTCAAACCTGCGATTCAACACCCCCCCCCCCCCCCCCCCCAAAAAAAAAGAAATGTATTAATAGGTTTCAAAGATTTGGACAAACAAGTTATAAAGGAGATTCACAACCATGTTACACAGGAATTAGAGAGAGTGACCGTATTTTATGCTGACAAAACTCGGTAATTAGGACATTGAAGATCATTTTAGTGTGTGTGTGTGTGTGTGTGTAAAAGTATCAAAGAATGCAATCAATATAAAAATGCTTTTATGTGAGTTCATTTCCAGGATGTGAAAAAAACAAGAAATTACCTGCTTGTAAAGAAAGCTTTGATTTTGCCCCAAAGGATGTAGTGTTCAATCTAATCTTCTGCTAATTGAGTCGTTAAGTCTCCATTCCTTTCAAGTGGCTTAAAGATACTAGCCAAATAGTCTTGCTGGACTCTGCTCAGCCCCGAGTCACGCCACTTCAATGAATCCCACCACTCACTCTCTCCTTTAATCACCTTCAAAGCTTTACTAGACACTTCCATCACAGAAAGACTTTCAAGCTTTGGGCAATAAAAAACAAACAACCTCTCCAATTTTGGAGCCATATAGAAGCCATTGGAAATGCTGAACAATTCTGGTAGCTCAAGAAGTGAAATCTTCTTCAAGTTTGGGAGAAAACTACCTGATTTTGGGCTGAAACACTCCACACTTACTAGGCTCTTAATTTTGGGGCAGCTTTCAACTATGAGCTCTTTCAAGCTTACGAGATTACCAAGCATGCTTGGTGTGAAAATGATAAGCAAACTGGGGCATCTATGCAAGACCAAGGACTTCAGATTTTTTAGACACCCTACCCCAACTGGCCCTTTACAAATACTCTCCATTTTTTTCATGTAGTGAATGCTCAAGTACTGCAGTGATCGAAGTACAATTTCTTCACTGAAATCCGAGTCATGGTCAGATTCATTGGAATCTGAATCATACTCTCCTTGATTTAACTCTTCTCTATCAATTACTGACTGAAACTCATTACATTCGGCCAACAAACAAAATTTCAGCTTATCCATATTTTCAATCCCAAAATCAGACAAATGTTTAATAGTCCAATGACGGTCTAAGAAAAAAGCATTGGCATGTTTGAGCTCCTTGGCAATTTCAGTTGGTGTTCCTTCCCCATTTATGTACTTCAGTCCTTTCTCTAGTTTCTCCAAATTATTGAACTCCTCTTGAACCTCATGCGGTAGGCGAGATATGAAGCGCTGTTCATGTCGTCCAACTATAAATCTAAAGTGGGTTAAGGCAGGACATCTCAGCGATGCGATGATCTGTCGGAGGTCTTTCAATAGTTCAACAACAGGCAGATACAGTTTAAGAATTCTCAAATTTTTTAAGCTGCACAGTTCATTAATAATGGCTTTGACTTCAACATCCCACCAATCACCATCTGGGTGCACATCAATGCTTAATTCATTTAATTGAGAGAGATTTGACAATGCCATCCTTGGAATTATTGTTTTCACATTCTTCTTTTCTTTGTAGAGGTTTGCATATCCATTGATGGTCACCTTCAAGTGTTTCAAACCAATAAGCTCTCCAATCTCCTTAGGCAGATACATAATCTCAGTTCCTTCAAGATCAAAGACCTCGAGGTTTCTAAGTGCTCCAAGTTCGGGTGGTAATTCCATCAAGAGATCACAACCTCTCAAGTAGAATTCTCGGAGGGCGACCAATTTGGAAATAGATGGCGGCAAAGACTTTATGCTAGTATATGACAAGTCTAGAACTTGGAGGAGAGGCATTCTCTCAAAGAATAAGAGAGGAATTGCCATTATGTCATAGTTCCCTTGTAAGAAAAATTTTACCAGAAAAGGACAGATTGGACTTTCTGGGAGCTCAGATAGCTTATTATTCATCAAGTTTATCTCCTTGGCGACCCACTTCTCTGCCGCTGGTGTCTCTGTTAACTCTCGATCCCCCAGCCTCAGGTATGCAGGATCCTTACCTGGTAAAAATATATCCGATAATACAAGTCTAGTTTCTTCTCGCATACGAACAGAATCTTCCCCAACATTCTCTAGCAAAAACGAATTGTTAAGCTTCTCAAGAAATTGTTCTCCTTCGTCTCTTGCTGCTAGCCAACCATTCTTAAGTCCCAGGTAAATCAGTGAAGATTTGTTGAACTCCTTTCCATTGCCATGTTGCAAACAATCTTTAATGCAGTTCCTAGTTGGGGTGCCCATGCGCTCCCAAATGAATCTTAATACGTTAACCATGGTGACACTCATCCCTTGCACCAGAGATGACGGCTGCCACATTAATTCAAGAAGGGCGAGTTCCCAGACTCTGACATCTGTCACATCTTTCAAGGCTGCTGAAAGTAGAATGATAGCCAATAAATGGCCACGGCACTCTTGAATTAATTGAACAGCCTTTTCCTGGAGAGGGGAAGAATGATCAAGTACTCGGCCCACATTCTTGCAGAACAACTTCCAAGGTAGCAGATGATCCTCCACTCTGATCTCCAGATCGACAGGCATTATCTCATTAAATTCCTGTGATTCAATGTTAAAAACAGCGCAAGCATCACTATCAAAGTCCAGATCATTTAAGTCTACCGGCTGATCAACACAATCCACCAGCAACAAGAGGGGGTTTTCCCGATTAATTGTTGGAGGTTTGCACCTCATTTCTGCAATTTTCATTTGAAGCTCTATAATGCTTTGTTGTGATGTGAGAGAGATGCATAGGACATCTTTGAACACGTCTCTTTTCGTCGGTTGAGCTTTCAAGGCTTTTGTTACTTCCTCCCAACAACATCCCGAAATCCCAATCTTTCCACGTCTTTCATCCATGACATAACTTAAAACTTGGTTAACAGCAGCCTCGATTGCCAATGTACGTATTGCTTCTGGGGCACGTAACATCTCATCTTCATCTGGCCTTACTGCATTTTCACATTTGGTGCTTGTTGGTGGCGATGTTCGCTCAATGGGTTCAGTTGAACAGTCCATAGCAGCACCTGGGGGATCTCGCTTCATGTTCTCCACCATGTCTTGAGGTAAATAAACCGCCAGATCAGAATCATACTCAGCCAACTGTTCTTTAACATCATGAAACATTTGCTGAAATTTGCGGATAATAAGTGATTCACTGCTATGGCTTCCATGGTACTTACGTGATATGGAAGCTTCAAAATATCTTATGCACTGCTTAATACTGGAGAATGTTGAATGTGCAGATTTACGATCTAATATTGAATATTTAAAATTTCCTCTTCCCTGGCAACGAAGCTGACTTCTTTTCTTTGCTTCAAGCTTCACGGGGTATGAAAAGATGAGGTGTAAAAGGTTTGTCCTTCTCATCAAAAACTTGGCTTCGTGTTTCAATTCCTTTGCTCCCATTTTCACTCCTTCCAATTCTTCCCTTTCTCTTGGGTGTAAATGTGGAAGATATCCTTCCAATTCCGCCATTTCTGTGCCCCCCAGAAATTCTGCCTCCATTTTTGCGATCTCCAGAATTTCCGCCGCCATTTCTCCGCGCCCCAGAATTTCTGCCGTCATTTCTGCGCGCCTCAGAATTTCCGCCGCCATTTCTCCGCGCCCCAGAATTTCTGCCGCCATTTCTGTGCGCCCCAGAATTTCCGCCGCCATTTCTCCGCGCCCCAGAATTTCCTCTAAGAGATTCATTTCATGTAAGTCCGAGCATTCCCCTTTCATTTTTTCCAAGAATTCCTTGTCTGCTGGAGGCAATTTTCGTCCTTCCCTGGTTTTCTTCTTTGTTTCGAGCAAAATAGCTATTTTCCTTTCTACATACTTTCTCCTACTATTTTCCAAATGCTCCAATCGGTTGGCCTCTGAATCAGCATCAATTGCAACTGAAAAGTTGTAAGAGAAAGTAGACATTCTCATTAGTCCTTGGTTCTAGCCACACTTCACATAATCAGAAACCTATGCAAGCACCTATTCCAAACAAGTTAATGTGGAGGTCACAGGCTTATACGCTCATATACTTCTATTTCCAATCAGAACCTATCAATTCAGCCCAATTAAACTCGGGCATAGGGAAACATGCGCTACTCTTCACACACATTTCACTTGAGTCAGAAATCGAACCCATGTGATTTCTGTGGAAAACATACTCACAAGTCATCCGAGCTAACCCTGGGGCTAATTAGCTCACTTAAGTTGTTTAAGTAGTTACTTGAGAATTCTAAGTTTATAATGGTATTATACCTATAGTTTTGAAGACTTATGTGTTTTTCTCTATTATATTTTGTGTTTGTGCACTTATTCAATTCAGCTTAATCAATGCTCTATTTGCAAGACTAAGTGACTCATAAGAATGAGTTTATGGTAACTTTATGTACATTGTAAAGCCTATCTCTTAATAACTGAAAATGATTAATCACATTTGCGAACCTTCATTTTTGTTAAATCTGACTTTCATCCCTTTTTTTTTTTTTTCAATCATAACAATTAGCAATTTTTACTTACATTCCGTAAAATTCATCAATGAAAAGGACGTACGTCACATTCATTTAGGGTTTGTTTGGAATAAGAAAAAATGAGATAAATTGTGGTTTGGGGAGAGTTCGTAATGCGTGTAGTGAGAGAAAAAGTTGATGTGATATAAAGTTAATAGAGATTTATAGAGATTTTTAAAGATTTTCAGCAAAATATTACACACCAAACGGGCCCTTAATGGCATTTTATCGAAGGTCCATGTTTGAAAGTCACTGGCTAACATTAGCTGACTATACAATTTTGCACCCCTTATATTCTCTAGGATGTTTTTCCCCATATCAATATACGTTTCTACAATAAATGTTTGTTAGTTGGATTTTGTCTAAAATTTTATTATTTTTAATTGACTTTTACATTCGTTGGCTTTATCATTTAAACTCATACTAAAAATCTACCTCCTTCAATAAAGAGGCTCCAAAGCATTTTAATTACCAAATTATATATTTTTTCTCATTTTAATTTTATTTTTAATTCTATGATTAAAGTTATGTCAAATGAAAAATAAAATTGAAAGATACTTGATATTTAAAAAAAAATTCAAAAAATAATTAATGTTGTTAAATCTTTTGCTATTTAATTATTTTTACATAAAAATATTTTTAAAAAGTAAGAAAATATTATCCATCAACTTAATACATATTTGACATTTAAAAATTAACCATAGTATTAAAGATAACTGTGAGTTAAATATTCAACCATTGAAATATACCAATTTGATTTTTCAACCACTGAAAAAATTAATAAATAAATAAAATTGATATTTCTCAACTTGATTTTTATTTTTTATAAATTTATTTAATTAATTTCTGTAAACTTTAAAAATTATTTTGAAAATGACAGGACAACGACAATTAGAAAAAGAAATAAATTCTAGCTTAAATAGTTCTTTTAATACTTAAGATTGAGGCTCCCTACTTTTTAGGATTAAGATAATTATTAAAATTAGTCGAACTAAGATGAACTCTATTCCCTAAAAATTAACTATTTCAAGCTAAAAAAACATTTAATTCACCTTTTAAAAAAAAAATCTCTCAATTTGACAGATAGTTAACTAATTTCTCAATTTGACGGATAGTTATTTTTCTTTTACATTCTAAAAAATACTTTTAGATGAAAATAATTAATTAGTAAAAAACTTAACAACATTAATTATTTTATTTTTTAAATGTATATGTATTTTTTAATTAGGGCGGACTCAATTTTAGTGGCAGCCTACAGCGAGATTAATGAAGAAGATCTCTTATTTAAAAAAAGAAAATAAAAAATATAAAAAATTAATAAATAAAAAGCATTTGATATTAGTGTGTGTTTGAGTGATAAAAAGTGAGAAAAATTAAATGAGATAAAGTGAGAAAAATTGATAGTTCGTAATACGTGCAGTAAAATAAAAAAATTGATGTGATAGAAGTTTTTAGAGTTTTTTTTTGTTTTTTGGAGATGCCAAACAGACCCTTAGGGCCTCAACCTTAAGTGTGTCTTTTTAACTAGTTTCAAATTCTCGTTATTTTCCACTAATTTAAATAATTATTTTAATCTCCAAAAATAAGGGCCTCAACCTTCAATATTTAAAAAAAAAAATTTACTGAAACTGGATTATATTTCTTTCTTTAAGGCTCTCTCTGTGAGTTTAGGAGAAAAAAAATATTAATTAGAGAAGAAAAGAAAAGGAGAATTGATAATAATTTTTTCTATTTGTATATAAGTTTATAAAAGAAATGATAATAACTTTTTTTTTCTGAGTTGAGAAAAAATTGAAGGAAAAATAAGTATATATTATTTTATCATTAAATTCTTTGAAGAGTTGGAAGATTATCAATTTATTTAACCTTAAGATATATTTATATTTTTTTTATTCTCCAGTTTGTGAATAAATTTGTTATTTTAAAAGTTTCATTAATTAATTTTTTTCTCCATTTTTGTCCACTTTTGAGCTGAAAGTTTTAAAATGTTAACATTAACTTTTTTCACTTTTTTTTTTTTATTTTTTTCTCTTTTCTTTCCTGCAAAATCTCACAAAATGATAGATTTTAAAATCTTTCTCTCTCTTATTTTTTCCCCATCTCACTCGTTGCCCTATCATCTTCAAAGTTTTCAGATTACAAAAATTAACTAAATAAAATTATAAAAAATTTAAATATCAAATTGGGAAATATCAATATTTTTTCTTTATTAATTTTTTTTTTAAACAACCTCCACTAAAGTTGAGCCCGGTTGAAGAAAATACATTTAAAAATTTAAAATAATTAATGTTAATCTTTTACTAATTAATTATTTTCACCCAAAAATATTTCTAAAGGTAAAAATAAAAACAAAAACAAGGACTGTCCGTTCATCTCACTAATATTTCAATGGTTAAATTTTTTATTTAGAAATAATTAAATAGTAAAAGATTTAACAACCTTAATTATTTTGAATTTTTCCAAATATCAAGTCTATTTTAATTTTATTTTCTCATTTGAAATAGCTTTAATTATAAAATTAAAATCAGAGAAATAAATAATTCGATAATTAAAATAATTTGAAGCCTTTTTATTGGAAGGGTACATTTTTATGAAGAATAGTTTGGACGATTATTTCAGTACAATTTAAGGATGAATATCAGTTTAAATGGTAAGACCAAATAATGTAAAGGTCAATTAAAAATAATAAAATTTTAGACAAACATTTTAAAGCAAAATCCAATTAAAAAACATTTATTCTACGAACGGTTTTTTCGTTAAGTGAAATCGTTTGTTGAGTTTCCTCCTATTTTGGCAAAAAAAGTTAAAAGAGAGTCCTACTTTAATATATATTGATATGAGATTGCCTACTGATGAGAAAAAGGGGGGGGGGGGGAAGAAACCTTCTCATCTCTAGTTCTCTCTCACATCTCCTAAATTTTTCATTTTTATTTTTAACTTGATATTAAAGTCTAAACCTAGATGATAAGACAGTTTACTCTCAGAACACTTGTTTTATTTTATTTTATTATTATTTATTTGTTTATAACTTAGCGTGTCCGGAACAGTTTACGTACTCCCTAACTAATATTTGAAATCATGAAGTTAATGACTGGGTAAACCTTCTAATGAGTTTGAGAAAACTTGAACTCGTAACTTCTGAGAAATAATCCAAAATTTTACCATTTGAACTAACTCTCAAGATTCTCAAAACACATACTCTAAAGCATCAGAAAGAACAAAGTAAACGATGGAAAAGCGCAAGGATGCAATTGTAATTTATTCTAACTAGACCTTTGAGAACATTGGTAATTTTATGCAAACTAGGAATGGTGTTTAGAGGAATAGCTACGGTGCTATTTACTATGCTTATTTTGAATTTATTTTTTATTTTACATTTTTAAAAATAAGAAAAATAATTTAAAATGTATTTGGTCACTTATGTTTTTAAAATTTATTTTAAAAAATAAAAATGAGTTTACACATAAAATACAAAATAGTAAAAAATTATGTTGAGCATTTTTAACCCAAAAATAAGAAAAATCTCAAAATACCGAAAATGAAAAATGACAAATCAAATGCATTTTTTATTTTTCGTGTTTTGGAATTTTGAAAATATAAAACACATAAAACAGAAATAGAAACAAAAAATAAAAATGCAAACTAAGAGAGTGTTTGGAGTGACAAAAAGTGAAATAAAGTGAGATAATTGTGAGTTTATAATTCGTATAGTGAGATAAAATATGAATAATTTTTAAAAATTTTAAAAATTTTCAGCATTTGTCAACGTGTCAAATGCACCCTAAATGTCACCTTATTTATTTATTTATTTATTTATTTATTTTTTTGGGGTTTTACTGTTTATTAATATAATAATCGGCCAAGCATAGCTTGAGGGGGAAAAACTTGTGAAAGTGCTGCTAGCGAGAATGTCACGTCAGATTTGGCTAAGACGCAAGATCATTGTGGGCAATCTTTATTAGTAAAAATGCAACATCACTTTCAAAAAAGAAAAAAATGCAGCATGATGTTCCGTTTTTTACTGGTCCCAGATTTCCTTTCAAGCCCTCACGCCAGTTAACCTTCCCCTTTTCCCAAATCTTCTGAACTATCTATTGCTATCGCTGCTACTCTCTCTGTCTCTCTCTCTTGACTCACTGCTCTCGAAGCTAGCTCCACACAGCCGTCACTCCCTGCTCTCCCTTTCTGAGGTAGGTATATATATATATGATGCCCGTGGGTATTTCTGTATATGCATGTATACATAGCTTTCCTATATACCATCAGCAGGTCGGTTATATTATTTAAGTTTGATTTGGATTGATGTTTGTAGATGAGTTGATGAAGTTTGATTTCTGCTAGTTGATTTTTAAAATATAAATTCTCAAGAATTTTTATCAGGACGGGGGTTTTTGCTGATTTGATAAAAGTTTATCGAATGTGATATTGAGATTTTTGTGGGGGAATCGGAATGACGTTGAGAGCCTTCCGATAATCCAGGAATAATGCTTGCCGTTGTCTATGGTGGGAGTTTGCCAGAGGTGGAAAGGATGAGAGTTGGAAAAACTCAGAGTAAGACAAAGAGAGCGTGAATGGTTCTTTTGTGGGGATGTGGATAAGTCTCATGTGTATTGTAGGTGAGGGTATTTACAGGGGATGAATGAGATAAGGAAGTTAATGCTCATGTGCCAAGGACAAGAATAGTAGGCCCATGCCGCGTGGCTAACTCTGTTTGCCAAGCCTGGTACGCTTGTAGGTGTGAGGTACCTTGACCAAGTAGTGGTGAGTTAGTCGGTACAAAGGTAGTGACTTTATAGGTACGGGATGACTATGTGATATGGAAAAGGGGTTTTGTCGTTTTATCTCCCTGGGCTGGTCAAGGATGGCTTGCCGAATCCTCTAACTCTAGCCTCCAAACCACTTATTCTTGGTGGTCCCGCGCGAAAGTGGAGTGATTCCCTTCAGGCCTTGCTCCTACCTAGAAGGGTGTGTTATGGTTTTAATCGAAAATGCCTACCGCGGGTTGATTGTCATGATAGTGGAAGTTGTGGAATGCCTTTGCCACTAGTTGGGCTCTGCAGGGGTTGCTAGGAATGCGCCCAATTGTGGAGGGTGCCGTGTCGTGGTCACTTCAAGTTGGTCCACGCGAGACCTGAGGTCCATGTGGGGTGAGGTCGCATACATTAATGCCCCCTTGCACACGGCCTTTTTGTCAAGGAGGGCACGAGCAAAATCATTAAATTCGGTGTGTTGCAAAAATCCAATCGTTAGAAATCCATGTAGCATAAGGTCATCTATATTAATGCCCCATTGTCTAGGGAGAGTGTGGGCAAAAGTCAATGCTCGAGGTGTTGCGGAAGCTTAATCGATAATTTCAAACCATTTTGGTGACATGTAATTATTGTTACGTAGCCCAATCGCTATTAGGTGTCCCTTTTGGTTTTTGTCTTTCCTCTTTTTTGAGGGAGGGGTTTGCCTATAATTAACTTCATCAAACACTTGTTCATTTTACGCTATTTTCTTCTCTCCGCGAAATTCTCTTCTCGCTTCTTCTTGTGTCTTAAATATCACTTGCAGAATCCTTCGTTCCTTGTTCGCTTCACAGAATTCCATTTTTATGGCTCAACCACGATCTCGCTCATCAAGATCTCGCAGCACTACCTCTAAAAGAGAGCATAACGTCCCCGTAGCCGTCTCATTGCGTCCCTTGATGAGAATTCTAGCAGTGGAGTTAGTTTATGCAGAACCTCAGGATACAAATACAAGATTGAAATGCGAAAGTGATATATTAGTTCTGGTTGTTCCTGCAAAATTCGAATGGTTTAGCGGGCCTTATCTCAAAGGGGACAACTTTTGGTTTTATAGAATGCCCCCAAAAGGGCCCTATACTGCTTCTAGAGAATGAATTGGATGTTGAAGATAACATTCCTCCTCCCTCCATTCCGTGACTTACCTGGAGAGAGGTAACTATCCTCATGCATTTTGTCATTTCTACAATTATACCTCTCCTGCGGAAGGGATGGGCACCTGGTCGATTTTCATCCTCCATCATGCTTATTATGTTGAGATATTAGAAAGTGTAGGTGTTCTACACACAGTGAAGGGCTGCATGTCTTTAAAAATCAATTAGAACGTTTTTGCCATGGAAGTACTGTTATCGCGATGGAGGACGTCTACTCACAATTCTATCACTGCTTTTGGTGAAATTGGGCCTACTTTGCAAGATGCATTTATCCTCCTATCCCTTCCTTTGTATAGAGAGGAGAAATTGATTATTTCCGATGAGAGTGAAGAAGATCGGGTTATTAAGGAAGTTTCACTAGAAGGCCACCCGTGCGAAAACAATTTAGGAAGTTGGTTTGGTAAGGATGGCCAAAGGAAAGCGGTTCACAGGGGAACTAGCACCAAAATCACTTTTGGCAGGTGGATACATTATTGGTGGAGAGATTATTCGAATCCTCGCGATGGCATTGGTGAGTACGTAAACAATCTACAACATGACTCTTCTTATCACTTAGCTGCATACCTTACCGCGTGGCTATCACGCCATATGTTGTAAGGGACACACACGGATTGCATTAATCCTTGCGTTTTCAACATCGCAACAAGGCTGAGCTGCAGGAAGCGTGGCCTTAGCTCCCATATTTTTGGGCACTCTCTTCCATCACTTGGATTTAATTAAAGAATGAGATTTAATTAAAGAAGGTTTTGATAAGTTTATTGGAATGTATGACATTCTAACTGATGTTAGTAGTCCTTTCTTGCAATTATGGTTGTATGAGCATATTCCAAAATTCACTCCTAATCCCATGGGCTTCCTTGAGGAAGTGGAATTAGAGGGTGGTAATTCTTGCGTGAAAAAAAAAAAAAACAAATGAACTTGGAGTGCTTGTTGTTGTGGGCAAGGAATTGGCGGCCAACTTTCCATGATGATAGATTAAGAAGAAGAGTTTGTGTGGCATCCATATCTGCAACCTGTGATGGAGGTTAAAGCTACTAAATTTTACTTCAAACTTGGAACTTTGATAATGCCTTCTCAAAAAGACACTTGGATTCCTGGGGTGATGTGGCTAGGGCGGATTCTTCCACAAAGTATGCCTGCCTTGACAGATAATGGTTGGAGATCTTTGGCTTACAATCCCCACCACGTCGCCCGCTAATCTAGCTTTGACCAAGGGTTACCCGCGCCTGGAGTCATGAAGGCTACGGCGTAGAGTCTTGTCTTGTTTTGTTTTTCGGATGGTCATGAAGAACTGAAAACGACGGTGGGCCAACGCAAACTACTGCGGGCTAGACACAAAGGGCAATGGAGTGCACGCAGGCAGACGTGGTGGTTCTATCAACTTGGTCAATTTTTGGAATACGTTCAATCCCAGCGTGTGCGGGAAACAACCCTTTCATTTGTCCTGCCAAAGGAAATCGTAGCCGTGGGGACGTGGTGTCGCGGCATCAACGCCCTTTAAGTCTGAAAGTGGGCACGACCACAACAGGGATGCCTTTAGGAGCTGATCGTGCTGAGCCTTCAGCTGTGAAAGTAACACTTGGTGGAGAAAAACAAACGGTCATCTTCAGGCGAGTCTTCTTCTTCAAGGCCAAAAACACGAACCAAGGTAATGAGTAATTCATCATCGTGAATTTTTTATTGTCAATGGCTTGTGCATTCTCTCTTTCTTATTCTGTTTGTTCCTTTCAACTAGGCTAAATGGCCTTCTTCAAATGGATCTTCTCCTTCAAGACCGAGAAAACGAGTTAAAGTAGTGAATGATTCAAATCTTCCCAACTTTTAGTTATTATCTGTGCCTTCATTTTCCCTTATTCCTTTTGTCCTTTGCAATTGGGTTAAAGGAGCCAAGAGAATACGCTCTTGAATGTTGATAATAGATGAAGAGGTGGGGGAACTTGGAGACAAGGCTTCTCCTACTCGCGCTGAAGTTGAGGCAGAAATTCCTTCTAATGCTGTTGACACAGAAGTTGTTTTAGAGAGACCATCGCGGAAGAGGTTGCTGCAAGTGAAATTGCCATGATGAGAGCGTCCCTAGGCAAAACTATTATTGGTTTGGAAGCTCTTGAAAGTTCTTTTCAACAACAGGATGTGATAGAGGTCGCGACGAGGGATGACATATAATATCTAATATTTATTTTTGGCTATTTATGTGTTATTTTTGGGCTAATAAAATAATTATTATGAGATTTAGTTGATTTATTTTATTTTTCTTGAATCGGGTGTGGCCCGAATTGATATTAGGTTGGACAACTAAGTTAAAGGCGTAACCATTTTTCTTCCTTTCTTTTTCTTTCTTTCTTTTCCTCCTTTTTCTTTTTCTTTTCTTTCTTTTCGCCCTCAGGCATTTTAGAAGGGAAAACAAGAGGAAAGAGAGATAAAAGAGAGAGTAGAGAGAGAGAATGGGTACTGGGAAGGAAGGCTAACGAATGGGGACAATATTCGACACCGTGAACGTTATGGTGATGTCCGTTTTGCGTGATTTCGCTCGAGAAGGGAGAAATCTACGCCGAAAATTTTGAAGTCAACTTAAATTTTCTCATTTCTTCTTTTTTCTTCGAATTTGAAATAGGTGAGACTTATATTCGTGTTTTAAACGTTGTGAGGATGATTTTGATATATATATATATATATGCTCGATTTGGTTGAAAATCATGAGTTTTGTGCATATATATGTGAATACATGAATGTGTGTGTATATATATATATATATATATGCATATATTGAGTTATTCTTGGATTAAATGTTGTAGAAACTAAAGTGTTCATTTATTATTTGTTGTTGAGAGTGAGACTTGAATGGATGATTTCGGAATGTTTTGGAGTTGGGGCTCGTTGAAGACGAACCCAAAAATCAAGTTCTAGGCATCAGCATCCGGACAGAAAATTTGGCAGTTTGCTCGAGAGACGGTAAACTTGGCGTCCAGACAGTTGCCGTGCGAACGTCACTAAATAGAATGCTTAAAAATGAAAAATTTTAATTTCAAAACTCCTGTTTTGTGCCCAAATCCGTTCATAATTGATTTTAAAATATTAAATGAATCGCAAATCATCATCAAGCCTAATGAGAATGTATTTTTATATTGAGATGATATTTATTTATATAATTGAGCATATCATGTGCATGGGGGTGAGGTTACATTATTCGGCTCATGTTGTGACTATTGATTGGCAGAGAGTACCATATTTACATTGTGACGTGTCCGGGCATGGATTATATATATGAACGGGATCCATAATTTGAGAAAAATGATAAAATGATATTTTAAAAATACCGGATGATCTCTAGTCGATATAATTTAGAGTTAGGATGTTAATTATGATATTTTATTTATATTGGGATCATTATATCCTTATTTGTGCAACTTGGGATATAAGTTCCAAACTTATTTTATATTATGAACTTACTTATTGATAATGTTTATTTGGCTATATAAACCTTGGACTGTGTCACCAAGATATGATATTGGATTCATTGTGGTTGATGTTATTTTTCTATTTATTTAATATGAGAATGGGAGACGTGTTTAATTACTTTGATAATTATTATCATGTTATGACTAAATCTTAGAATATGTTTTCATTTAATTTAATTTATTTTCATATTCTCATCCTGTCCGTCCCGGACAATTAAATTATGGCCGTGATATGACATTAGCCTCGTGATCCAAGAGTCTGCCGTTGCCGCGAGAGATGCAACTGATTTGGGAGTGCCTTCGGGACTGGTGAGCAACTTTATTCTTCGAGGCAATGTTTATGGAGAGATATCACATGCAGGTGAAGTTAATGAAAGTGCCAGAAAACGCAAAACGGACAATTTCAGGACAATTAAGTTGCAAAGGGGACAACTTAATGAAAGTTAATGAAAAAAAATCAACTTAATGAAATTGTGACATCAACTTAATGAAAGTTAATGAAGTGATATCCCGGACAATTAAGTTGTAAAGGGGCTGCGGAAAGCCAGAAAACGCAACAAGAAATTACGGTTTAAACATTAATAAAAACACAACATCATGTTGCATTTTTAGAGGAGCACAAAACACAGGTTGATTTTCCTACCTAGCTTGTATGCGCAAGATCATCTCGCGGTTTTACCATTTTTGAAAATGCGACATGATGTCCCATTTTCATTAACATCACTTCCAATATTTTTTTTTTCAGCTGTACTTGGCCAACTATTATACTAATTAATAGCAAAGAAAAAAAATCGGAATAGCTACTGCCAAAGCATTTTAATACTTTGACAAGTTGCAGAACACACCTAATTCACTTAGTGCCTGTTGCTTGGGAATAGCAACGCATAATTGATAAGCAAAACACAATTAAAAGAAACCTATCCCAAACCATGTAAAGTTCCATGTGATATGAGTATGTTTCAAAAACTCAAGGAATTAGTGTATAAATTTGGTGAAATTCAAATTTTAATAGCAATCCGCCAAAGATGAAATTCAAGACAAAAATATTTAAAAAATGAGAAAAAAAGGGATAATTACCATTCAAACGGCCAAGTGACCTGCGGCTTGACTTGCTACGTGACCTACCGCGTGACTTGCTGGTCACGCTGCATGACTTATTGCGTGACCTATTGGGTGACGTGCTGCGTGACCTTCTCCATGACTTGCTACATGACTTACCGCATGACTTGTTACGTGACCTGCCGTGTGACTTGTTATGTGACCTGCTGGGTGACTTGCTGCATGACCTGCCGCGTGACTTGTTACGTGACCTGTCGCGTGACATGCTGCGTGACCTGCTACTCCATGATCTGTCGCGTGACTTGTTACGTGACCTGCCGTGTGACTTGCTGCGTGACCTGCTACTCCGTGACTTGCTGCTTGACCTGCCGCGTGACTTGCTGCGTGAGCTGCTGCGTAGTTGCTTCTTCTTTTGAAACAGATCCATCGCAGCTGCAAAATTTTAATTCAACCTTATATATTTTCTTTTATTTATAATTAAGTAAGCAAACTGATTAGCATACAAGCCTCCGATATGCAATGAATCATTAGACTTATTTGGGTCTACTCCAATTATTGTTTCACAAATACATCAAATTAGTTTCTACTAAGCTATTGGTTCTTTAGTTCCCCATAGGAAAGGATTCCTCTTTTTTCTTTTGTTTTGGTGGTGAAGGAAACTGCGTGAACTTTTTTACGGCCAAACATGGAGATCGATAACAATGAGGTTTCCTAATTTTCATTTCTAATGTTGAGGAAACCTTACAACAGGAAGACATGAACCAAAATTGCGATGCAATAATCAACTGAAATAATTTAAAAAGTACAGTGATTAAAAAGAATAAATACAAAATCAGGTGTTTAACATAATTCATTCTACTAAGGGAGCTAAAGGTCATCATGAACGACAAACCGTCCTTGAATCGAGAGATAGGAAGTACATGAATTTAAAATCAACACCCTTCCCCCCCCCCCAAAAAAAATACTAAAAATAGCTGGACTGGGTAAATTACCCAACAAAACTCATGACAAGATACCTCGAGAATTAACAATTTAACAATATGCCATTTAAAACAATAATGCTATAATTTTTATGACACTATAGCACTCTCCTTAATGCTTCATTTGTGAGTTCAGGAGAGAAAAGAAAATATCAGTTAAAAGAGAAGAAATGAGAATAATTTTCTTTCTATCTATTTCAAAGTTTAGGAGATCAAATATAGTAACTTTATTTTCCCTTATTTGTGAGTTCTCTTTCTATTTGTTTGGAAGTCTAAGAGATAAAATATAGTGACTTTCTTTCTCTTTATTTGTGAGTTGAGAAGAAATAGAAGAAAAAGAAAATATGTATTACTATTTTACCTTAGGCCATATTTATAATTTTTTTTACTGTATTATTTGTTTTATGAGCAAATATATTATTTTAAAAGTTTCATTAACCTACTTTCCCTTCTCTTCATTTTCCGCCTACTTTTCTTTTCTAATACATCTTTTTCACCAGAGATGAAGATTTTAAAATTTTAACATCTATTTTTTTCTATTAAAAAAAAAAGTGAAACTCATAAGCAATGATGGATTCTTAAATATTTTCTTTTCTTTTTTTTTTTCCCTTTCCATTTCACTTCATCCAAACGGGCGGTAAGATTTCATGCGCTCTAACTATGCTTTCAAAACTCAATGATTTCATATGTAAATTTGTTGAAGTTCAAATTTTCATGGCAGTTTGTACAAGGTGAAATTCAAAGATAAAAATTAAGTGAACAATATAAAAGAAATAAATAAAGAAAGAACTTATTACCTTCCAAATAAATCATTTTTTTTTATTTTTACAAATTTTTTTCCCCAGTTTGTGAGCCATGATTAAATTCACCATTCTCACTTTATGGACATGAGAGAGAGAGAGAGAGAGAGAGAGAGAGTCAAAATACATGAAATAGATTGAATCACAACCTACACGAACACATAAACAAGGAAAGATGCAGCGCGAAGAGGAAGGTAAATCAGATAATTTGCAGAACAGAGACATACCTAGCAAAGTTTGAGACCGGAGAGAGAGAGAGAGCCAAAAATTCCACGTCACTTGATCCTTCACCAAAGACGAAGACGCCTAGACGTTACCTATGGACCCTTGCCTCCAAGACATCAAACCACTTGTTCTCCATTCTGTCATTTTTAGGCACTAGGTAGTGGTCGAACAAAAAAGAAAGGAAAAAAAAGTCAGCTTTTTTTTTTTTTTCTTTTACCTTTTTCTTTTTCCTTTTTTTTTTTTTTTAAGTCAGCTGTCAGCCGGTGATGTTTGGATAGTAAAAAAAAAAAAAAATTAGAAAAGTATAAAATATTGATTTATAATTGATATATGACAAAATTTAGTTAAAAGGAGTTAAAAAAGTTGATAACTTTTTTTAATTTTTAATAACTTTTAATATTTTTTTAGTCTAAACAGCTCCAATAACTTTTTTAACTTTTGATAATTTTTAATTTTTTTTTAATCTAAACAGCTCCACAATCTACTAGAAATTTAATTTTCTTTTTGAGTTTAAAAAGGAAGAGGAGTTAATAACTTAATAAATTGTTAATTTAATATTTTTACCCTTCATGATTTAAAAAAATGTGTTTAAAATATAAAAAAAATAAATTTTATCATTTCCAAAAAAACTAAAAAATTAAATACCCAAAAACTAAAACTTTCCGAACAAAGCCTAAACAAGATTAATTGTCTATAATGAAAATTTTACTAACACTTTTGGGTATGTTTGGAGTGATAAAAAAATGAGATAAAGTGAAATTAATTGTAAGTTCATAATTCATACAGTGAGATAAAAAGTAAATAACTTTTAGGTTTTTTTTAAAATTTTCAAAGGTTTATAGCAAATCAAACAGAACTTTTATACTGTACACACTGAAATATAAAATTGCAAATTGTATCAAAGATTCATTTAGCGTGATGTAAAATGTTAAAAAATTCTGAAAATATCTAAAAGTTATTTACTTTTTATCTCACTATACGAATTACGAACCCATAAATTATTTTAAATTATCTCACTTTTTATTACTCTAAACGCTCTTTAAATTTTAGTATAAATTATACTTGCCTTTCCTACGTACACTTCTTTAACTTTTAAAATTTAAACATACCTCTCTTATTCTCAGAATAACAACCCTGACCTTTTCCGTTTGGTTACCATTGGGGTTTTAACTTAAAATGAGAAGTAAAATAATTCTAATATATTAATTTTACTCTTTTAGCATTCTTTCTCTGACCAAACAACAAGCCTGTTTGGACTTATAAAAGTAGAGCTAAAACGTGGTTTAGTTACTTTTTTAACGTTTTGAGTATAAATTATAAATTATAAAAAATAGAAATGAATAATTCTATTTAAACAGTTTTAGTCAATCATTTTTTGACTTTTTTATCAAAATTTTTTTAAATTTTATAGAAATATTATTACAATTTATAAAAATACTATTGAAATTTGAAGAAATTTTATTAAAATTTGTATAATTTTTTTATAATTTGTAGAAATATATAAATTTATAAAAATTCAAGGTGAAAAAAAATTTATTGAACCGTTACGTAGACTTATAAAACTTTTCAGCATTTTTTTGAGAGCTCCAACCAGAGCTAATGTTGTTCCTCCACAAACCTTTTTTGCGATGCCTCTTGGGGAACAACCTGAATTTTTTTGTCACCACCATCGAAGACGGTTACATCTCGGCCTTTTGATTTCTCATCACCGGCAGCGTAGAGCTCATGAGACCCGTCTCGGCAGAAGGAGAGACGGAGATCACCCTTTGTCTCAGATTCTTCAAAGCCATTGCTGCTTTCAAACCAGATTGCTCACTCTAGATCAATTAACAAACACAATAATTTCTTTAATTATATATATATATATATATATATTCGCGCGCACACGCATAGAGAAAGGCCTTTTATGACCCCTGCTGCAGGTGCTGTTGTTCTTTTTAAGTGCACTAATGGATAGTTAAATTATCTAGTAAATAGTACATATTTTAAGTTTTGTTAGTAATTTTTTTTTTTAAGTCACACCAATACTAAGTATTTTACTAATTATCTATTAAAAAATTAATTTTATAAAATTAGAGCATATTATCTTCTTCTATATAAAGTCATTATCTTCTTCAACAAACAATAAATAATTATTTAACAGGTGAACAGTAACTCGGTAGAAATGAAGAGTTACTGTAACAGAAATAAAAATAATTATGACTTTGGAGAGTCTAATGCAAATAAATTTCTTCATATTTACTAATGAAAATATATAAAATATTTATTTACTTATTCTGTTGCACATGCTCTTATCCCCTAGATGTAGCTATCATATATCAACCCTCTTTTAACACACACTCTCTTTTTCTTTACCTTCCCTAAACAAAAAATATGGAAGAATTGCAGGATATTTATTCGAGCTTTTCTTGTATGCTGTTTCATAAGGGTGAGATTACCCATATTACTAGCTGTCTCTGTATATTTGCATAATTTTAGCGCGCGCGTGTGAGAGAGGGGGCATCTAAATTCATTCATTTAAGCAACAAAATTCAAAATTTAAAACAAATTCAGTTCATAATTTGTCATCAATTTTTTTTGGGGGGGGGGGTAAGTGTGAGAGAGAGAGAGGCATCTAAATTCATTCATTCGTGCGTTTGGTATAGTAACATAAGATATGGTATTTTTAATCTGAATAGTAACAAATTATGAGAACGATTTTTTAAATTCGTTCTCACGGATTAAAAAAATTCACACGATAATGGTATTCGTTTGAAAACTTTTGACGCAAAGAATATGATTGTCAAAAAAATTTATGCATTCGGTTACCCTCCTTATGAATTTTTTGTTTTTTTAACGAAATTTTGAAATTTTTTAAATTAATAATAACAGAAATTTGAGTGATAATTAGAAGTTGTTGGAGATTTATTTTATTCTTTATAGAGTTTGTGAGTGTGCCAAATTGGCACTCAAGCAACTAAATTCAATATTTAAAACAAATCCAGTTCATAATTTGTCATCAATTTTTTATTTTTTATTTTTTGGGGGGTTGGATTACCCCATTCATCGTCTCTCTCTCTCTCTCTCTTTTTTTTTTTTTTTTTGTCTCTCTCGGTGCATATATATGTATGTATTTGTGTTTGCATTATTCTGGTTCCGTTTGGAATGATTTGGTTTTTCCTATTCTCTGGCAGTATGCAGAGTGTATTTGGTAAAATAAAAAATGTTAAAAAATTTTAAAAATTATTTGTTTTTTATTTAACTAATTACGAATTATTTTAAATTATATTATTTTTTATTTTACTTTTTATCACTTCAAACACTCCTGATAATTTAAAAACATTTTTCATCGAAGTGAATATTGTCCGGGATATATATTTTTCTTTGAATTCATTAAAAAATAAAAATCTTTGTTGTTCGTATTTTGGTCTAAACGGTGATTTCGCGTTGAACGGTTCAACCAATTCTCTTGAATTCTGAGAGATTTTGAGTAGGATTGAGCAACACCGTCACCATATTTTTTGCATAAATATTTTTTATTTAGTATATATGTACTTGTTTTTGTTTGTAATCTTGCCATATATATATATATATATATATTTCTGAGCGAGAAGCAAATTTGAAGAGAGAGAAGGGTGTTCAGCAGAGAGAGTAAGGAGAGAGGTGTAAATTCATTCACAATTTTTTAGGGTAAATTTATTTTCACAATAAATATTTTAACAGATCCAAATTAAAAAAGGAGTCAGCATTTATAATTTTTGAAAATAAGAGAGATATATGTAAATTTTAAAATTTGAGAGAACGAATGTATAATTAATCTAATATTTAAAAACGTATGTGTAATTGACTCTAAATTTTAAAGTTAAAAACAACAATAAAGTAAAATAGAATAAAAAGGTGTAATTGCAAGCTATAAATTTGAAATACAAGAATGTAAATGTAATTTTTAAAATTATTATAAAACCATGATATTTTAGGAATTCCTGTCACGTTTTTACTTTAATTTGAAAAACAAAACAAATGTAAATGGAAGTTATTTAATTTAGGCACCATTTGAAATACTAATAAACTTCAAAAAAAACTCCATAAAACTCCAACAATCTCAATAAATTACTAAAATTCCCCATCACACTTTTATTTTTTCCCACCTTTACTAATTTCAAAATATTTCAATATTTCATTAACAAATGAAAAATTTGTAATGAGATTAACGGTTTTGGCACTGCTCAGAGAGAGAAGAAATATTTTTTTGAATCTGTTAGAATGAATTTGGAAAACCATTCTAACGGTTTTGGCACTGTTCATCTCTAAAAAATACTATTTAAAAAGAAACACCAAACGTATTTAAATATTCAAAACCATATTTTTTCTTGTTTTTTCTTGTTTTTATTACTCCAAACGTTACCTCAAGAGCGTTAGTGATTGTTATCTCTACGTGGTTACACTTGAAAAAGTGTAATTACAAATTATAATTTAAAACATTTGTTCAATTAATTTTAAAGTCTTTAGTTATATTTTGTTATTTATGGTATTTTATTTTTAAAATGTATAAGAGAGATTGAAATTATTGAAATAAGCAGCGATGAAGAAGCTGAGGAGATCACTACTGTCCAGACACTTTAACGCTCAACCCGAACAGCAACAAAAAGGCAGAAGGCAGATGAAGCTGGAAAATAAATTCAAAGTTGAACCTCACTGGTATCTAAATACCTTTATTGAGTGGTCCGAACACCAGCAACTATGACGCACGAACTTTTAGGTATAGGGTTTCAGTATATATACAAATATATATTATTTTCTTCAACCATCATATATAGTATTTTTTCTGAAATTTTCAGTCGAGTTTTTTCATTAAAAATAGATTAGTGTAGAGAGTTTTCAGTTTAGATTTTGGAGAGTTTTGGATTGATTGATTTTGGATTCAAGTTTAATTTATTGCGAAAAACAATACGTGTTTCATTTTATTCAATGAAAATTTATTTTATTTTCGTCTTCTATTTTTATTTGTTGTTTTATTATTTCATTCATACTAAGTTAGATTTTTATTCTTAATTTAGCCTAGTACTGATGGGTGGACCACTATAATTGATGAGATGTGCATAAATCTATCCATGCAAAGTAAAAACTCGCATGTATGATTTTACAATTTTTAAATTTGTATTATTTATTTTTAAAAGCCTTCAAAAATAAGTTTTCTTAATCATATTTTCTGCAATCATTGATAAAAATTCATGATTAAATGTTTCTTGATAATTTTAAAATAAGTAAATCAAATTTGAATCCAAAAATAAAATATCATAATATTTTTCAAGGTTTCTAATCTTAAATGAGATTTGAAAACTATGTTTTAGAATCTAAAAATGTTTTTAAGAATATAACTTTCGGTTTATTTTTCCTTTACGTGAAAGTACCTAAAAGTTAAACTGAGCTAAAAATATATTGAATCATGAAATAGTGAATCCACCTAAATTTAAAGATTAGATCAAGATATTTAATTATTTTAAATGTATTGTTTTATTACTTTCATTATTTTAGTTTAATTTAATTTTGAATCTTATTTTTTATTAATTAGAATAGAAGTAATTTAGCGCCCATTTAGTTTATTTTTCTATTTTTTATTTTCTATTTTTGTTTTTAATTTTCTGTTTTAAACGCATTTGTAATTTTGTCATTTTGAAAATAAAGAAAACAGTTATAACATATTTGGTCACTTGTATTTTTAAAATTTGTTTTAGAAAATAGAAAATGAGTTTACACATAAAATGAAAAATGACAAAAAGTCATTTTGAGCATTTTCAACTTAAAACAAAGAAAATCTCAAAATAGGAAAAATATAGCATTTTTTATTTTCTTATTTTGAGCATAAAACAGAAAATAGATAATTAAACCAAATGCCACCTTAAGTTCTTGAATTTTAATTTAGTTTAATTTTTACAATTTACTTTATTTGGTTATTAGTTAGTTAATCAACTATTTTCGAAACTCAAAATGAATTTTCTTTTCATGTTTTAAAAAAAAAAAAACTAGTAGATGTAAGAACTTAAAAAACCCTAGTGTTCAATCTCAAAGTTTTCTGTAAATATGATTCTGGGCTTACCGGGTAAAACTAGACCACACGCCTTTATACTTGGGAGTTTATTCAACTGCACATTTATAAGGCGGTCACCACACATAAGTATAAAGGTAATAAAGTTTTTTTAATACTTATAATAATTACAAGATTAAAAGAAAAAGTTGAACTTTAATTTTTCCAAGTTCACTGATTCCGTTTGCTAACCCAGAAAAGTTTACTCTTGCACCAAAAATTGATAATTTTTTCTTAATAAAAAGTTAGTTTTAGCTAAGTAACAACTTTTGGTAAAAAAAAAAAAAAATAGAGATTAGTTTTTCTTTTGGGGGGGTGGGTTGGCAAATACGCCTTGCAATAGAAAATAAAAAAAAAAATTAACTTTGCACCAAGAAGTTGCTAACTACTTCTAACTTCATAAATAAATGATAAATTACGATAAATACTTTTGCGGTTGAATGGACATACACAGAATATTCATATAGGCACCGTTTAGTTTAGCCTACTAAAAACAAACAAAAATTTTTAAAAACTTATGAAAATTTTTAAAATTTTCTGTTATATTTTGGCCATATTGTATTTCGTGAAATCTTTATAAATTTCTATATATATCTATAAATCTTAACAAATTTTTACAAATCTCAATACTTTTTATTTTTTTACAAATCTTAATAACTTTTTCATAAACTCTAATAACTTTTCAACAAATTTTAACGAATTTGACATAAATCCGTGGAAACAGACTGAAAAAATCGTTTTTATGATTTCTCTCTCTAATTTTTTCACACAGAAGTCACAAAATTCAACAACTTCAAAAAAATTTTAAAATAAATCTACAGGAATGGCCAAAAAAACTGTTCCCACGATACTTCTTACCACAAAAGTTTAAAAGTTATATTATTTATTTCCAAAAAAATGTGATTTGGATTAGAAACGCCAAAAGTTATTCCAAATTACATTTTTTTTATTTTTTCTTTTTTTACCACCTGAATCACACCATAATTTCTAAAAATTGTATTTATTATCCTTATTTTTATTATTTTACAAATTCTGCCTATTACTATTGCATTGTTAGATGAATTTAGAGGTCCTAAATAAGAATCATTAACCATTTAATCATTAAAAAAAGGAAAAAAAATTTAAAGATCTTAGTTTTAAAGTTATGCCGAGTGATCCTATCAACATCATATCAATACTATGACATTTTAAAGATGATTCAAACATATTCAATTATTTTAAAATTCTCATAAAAGGCTTAATTGAAGGTACTCAATTATATAATTGGATAAAACTTAACTATATATCTCAACCATCATGACATGTAAGATCTAAACAATGGTTAAGTACTCCAAGAGCTAAAATTAATAATAGGCTAGTCAAAATAGTTCGTAATCATAAAAAAATACGTATATAAACTCTAATCATTAATTAAACATAAGTAAACATTAATTGGGAGAATCCAACCAAATAAATTCATATAATTACTGGTTCACTAATTTTTTTTATTATAAACACATGTCCTCGATATTCTTTATCTAAAACATAATTAAAATTCACGTGATACTTTTTGCATTGTCGTCAAATTTTAAAACTAATTAATGTGTTTGACTTGATAGAAATTCTCAATTTCTCAAGTTGGAGTTGGTTGAAATTATTTAGAGTTATAAAAGTTAATATAAATTTAAAAAAATTATGATTTTGTAATTTATATAGTAAATATAAAATTTAAATTTTATAAAAATTTATAAAGTTTGGTAGATCTTCAAGCGTTACATATATATATATATATATATATATATATATGCGCACAGAAAAAAAAAAAAAAAGGCGGTCCTACTATTAACGTTACGGGCCCACACTCTGGGCTTGCAAAAAGTTGGCTGACAGAAAAAACGCGTGCGCGATTTGGGGAAGGCGGCAAAAAGCGTGGACCACTAGGAAAGACGAAGGCCATTTCTTTTTTTTTTTTTTTTTTTTTTTTAACGCAGCATTGTAGCGTCTGACAACTAATCTGATGGAATCTTTATCAGCCACTTTTTCTTTTCTTTTTTACGCATTTGTTCAATCGTTGTAGCATTGGCAAAGGCTGAATCAATCTGATGGAATCTTTATGGCCTGTCCTTTTTGTTGGAGCGCTTTCACGTGATGACTTTTTTTTTTTTTCTTTTTTACGCATTTGTTCGATCATTGTAGCATTGGCGAAGACTGAGAATCAGATTCCGTTTTGGGTATAATTAGCATTGGTTAATAGTTAATGATTAGTAACTGGTTAAAAAAAAGTCTATTAATTTTATGTTTGAAAAGAAAAAAAGTGACTAATAACTAATAGTTAGTTAAAAAAAAGTTAGTTAATTTTGTATTTGAGAAGGAAAAAAAATAACTTTTTTTAGGTGACTAATTTATTTTTGTTAAATTGATATTTTTACTCTTAAAAATTTAAAAGAAGATTAAAATATAAGAAAATTAAAAAAAATCCAATCACTGTTGAAGTAGCTATTATTCTGAAACGGAGCCTCAATCTGATGGAATTTGTATGGCCTGTCCGTTTTGGTTGGGGGGGGGACGGGGGAGCAGTAGCGAAATTACTGCTGCCGCAGCAGTAGTTAAAACGGCCACGTTTTGGACAAAACGGTGCAACTCAAGAAAAAAATTAAAGAAGCGGGGATCAGCGCAAAAAAAAAAAAAAAAAGAAAAAATCTAAGACGGTAGGGAGCAAAAAAAAAAGAAAAAGAAACGAATAGTGGGTTCGATGATTAAAAAATTAATTTTTTTTATAAAAAATCACTAATTTAGTAAAAAATTATTTTTTTATTTATTTGATAAAATTAGATTTAGATTGAGTTTGAAAAGAAAAAAATTAACTTTTAGTTTTTGTAATTAGTTACTACCTAACCGTTAAAAAATTACTTTTATGTATTTAAAAAAGAAAAAAAGTTGAGGTAATATTTGATTTATTTTTATATTTTTTGTTTTCTCTTTCTATTTTCTATTTTTTATTTTACATGTTTTATGTTTTGAAAATCTCAAAATATAAAAAAAATAGAAAAAACATTTATTTTAACATTTTTTGTTTTTCCTATTTTGAGATTTTCTTTATTTTACGTTAAAAATTTTTAAAATGATTTTTTGTTATTTTTTATTTTGTGTAAATTTATTTTTATTTTCTAAAATAAATTTTAAAAATATAAGTAACCAAATACATTTTGAGCTGTTTTTCTTATTTTAAAAAAAACACAAAATGAAAAATAAATTCAAAAATTAAAAATTAAAATATTGAAAAATAAAAATATCAAATTAACAAAAAATAAAAACTAACTACTAAAAAGTTATGCTCAAAAATTTAAACATTGAAGAGTAAAAATGTTAAATTAATAAAAAAAATAAAAACTAAATTCTAAAAAGCTAAGTGTAATTTAGTATACGAGTTCATTTTTCATTTTGTGTTTTTTAAAATAAGTAAAACAGTTCAAAACGTATTTAGTTATTTTCGTTTTTAAAATTTTTTTTAGAAAATAGAAAATAAATTTATACATAAAATGAAAAATAACAAAAAGTAATTTTGAACGTTTTTAACGCAAAATAAAGAAAATTTCAAAATGCGAAAAACAAAAAATGTTAAACTAAATGAACAAAAAAATGTATTTTTTGTTAAAATTTTTGTTAACTTTTTAAAAAACTAAAAATTTAAGTTCAAAATTTTAAACATTGAAGGGTAAAAATATTAAATTAACAAAAAATAAAAAATTAACTACTAAAAAATTAGGTGCGATTTGGTATATCTACGATTTGGTAGAGTGCCAAAAAAAAGAAACAATAAAAAAATAATTTTTTACTAAATTAGTGATTTTTATAAAAAATAAATTTTTTAATCATCGAACCTACTGTTCGTTTCTTCTTCTTTTTTTTTTTTTCTCCATAACGTCTCAGATTTTTTTTTTTGTGCTGCCCCTGCTTCTTTAATTTTTTTTCCTGAGTTGAACGGCGCCGTTTCGTTTAAAACGTAGCCGTTTTAATTATTGCTGCGGCAGCAATAATTGCGTTACTGCTGCCCCCGCGTCCGGGGGGTTCGGAGGGGAGCTGCAGTACGCGGAGAACTGCTGCCGTAGCAGTAGAATAAATGGCTGCGTTTTGCAAAACATAACATCGTTTCAATAAATGAAAAAACAAAGGGAACAGAGAGTGGGTAAAGTGAAAAAAAAGAATCTAGGGCATTAGAGCATACAAAAAAAGAAAAAAAAAAAAACGAAGAGTGTGTTCGGTGTGGCTCTAAGATATTATAAATATTTTTTTAATCAATCCAAATTATACATATTTATCAAAAAAAAAGTTAATTTTTTTATTTATTTGATAAAATTAGATTTAGACTGATTTGAAAAGAAAAAAATTAACTTTTTTTTTATAATTGGTTACTATCTAACTGCTAAAAAACTATTTTTTTGTATTTAAAAAGAAAAAAAAGTTAAGATGATATTTATTTTGTTTTTCTATTTTTTTTCTCCTTTTATTTTCTAATTTCTATTTTATGTGTTTTATGTTTTGAAAATTTCAAAATATGAAAAACAAAAAACACATTTAATTTAATACTTTCTGTTTTTTATATTTTGAGATTTTTCTTATTTTACATTAAAAACGCTCAAAATAACTTTTTATCATTTTTTTTCATTTTATACATAAATTCATTTTTTATTTTTTAAAACAGATTTTAAAAATACAAGTAACCAAATGCGTTTTGAGTTATTTTTGTTATTTCAAAAAAATACAAAATAAAAAATGAACTCAAAACAGGTATACCAAATTGTACTTAATTTTTTAGTAGTTAGTTCTTTATTTTTTGTTAATTTAATAGTTTTTTATTTTTTTGTTAATTTAATATTGATACCCTTCAATGTTTAAATTTTTAACTTAACTTTTTAGTATTAATTTTTTATTTTTTGTTAATTTAACATTTTTACCCTTCAATGTTTAATTTTTTTTATTTTTAAATTAATTTTTTATAAAATGAATTTACACATAAAATAAAAAATGACAAAAAGTCATTTTGAGAGTTTTCAACGCAAAATAAGGAAACCAAAAAATGTTAAACCAAATGCATTTTTTGTTTTTCATGTTTTGGAATTTTTAAAATATGAAACACATAAAATAAAAAATAAAATGAGAAAACAAAAAATAGAAAAGTAAACAAATACCACCTTAGCGCTTTTTTTTCCCTTTTAAATGTAAAAAATAATTTTTTAGTAGTTAGGTAGTAACTAATTAAAAAAAGTTAATTTTTTTTAAATTCAGATTAAATCTAATTTTACCAAATAAATAAAAAATTAACTTTTTAATAAATTAGTGACTTTTTATAAAAGAAATTAATTTTTTTAATTACCGGACACACTCTCTATTTTTTTCCGTGAACTATCGCCCAGAATTTTTTTTTTTTTACGCTTTACCCACTCCATTTTATTTGTTTTTTCGTTTATTGGAACAGTGTCAAGTTTTGCAAAACGCAACCGTTTGCGCTTCCTGCTGCGGCAGCAGTTCTTAGCGTACTGCAACACCCCCTCCCGCGGATTCTAGGAGTTGCAGTGAAGGAATTCGCTGTAAGAGTTGTAGTGAAAAATTAAAGGTTGAGATTTGATTGTTTTTAATCGAATAGTTTTAATTTAATTTAATTAAAATTATTTTTAAAATAAATATAAAAATTTAAAAAATCTAATTGAAACACAATTAATACAAAATGTAAAAAATTACATATCATTAAAATAAAAATAAATATCAATTTTTTATTTTTTTACTACAACTCCTACAATAAATTTCTTCACTGCAACCCTAGTACCCCTCCCCCGGGCGCTCGGGGGGTTTCACGTGATGACTAGCGAAAAAGGCAGGTCGCAAAGATTCCATCAGATTGGTTGTCAGTCTTCGTCAACACTACAATGATCTAACAAAGGGTTGAGGGGGGCACTGGTGCAGGGTGCATTGGTTGTATGCCCAGTGCGGTATCTGGACGATCTGGTCTTTTTATGTGAAATCCAATGGTGCTCTCTCTCTCTCTCTCTCTATATATTTCTTTTTCACATTTAAGAAATTATTTCTCTTAATTATAATTTAACATATAATTAAAATTTTAAATTAATATAAATTTAAATACTTAAAAAAATTATTTTAAGAGTTCCAAATTGTTTATTAATATATACGTTAGTGTAAAAAACAACTAAAATAAATAAAGATATATATTTTTTATATCATTCATCTAGAAACATATCCATATATTTTTACACCAATATATATATCTGTATAATAAAATAAGATAATTTTTAAAAATATATCTCTGATAAACTAAGATTCAATGATTAAAAATTATTTTTTCATTCAATAATTGATATCAATTTTATATTTTTAACTTTTCGATCAATTTTTATTAGTGGACCTCGTTATCATCTGTCTCATAAAACAGTTTCTGCATTTTAGATTACACGATATTTTAAGGACGGAGATTGTATATAAATTAAAACTGTCAACTTATATTTCACCCAATTATATGTTCTAAAAAGTTAAGGATTCATTTAGTTTATTTTTTCATTTTCTATTTTTTGTTTTTGTTTTTCATTTTCTCTTTTGAATTCGTTTTTCATTTTGTGCTTTTGAAAATAAAAAGAAACAGGTCAAAACACAATTGGTTATTTGTGTTTTTAAAATTTATTTTCGAAAACAAAAAATGATTTTACACATGAAATGAAAAATGATAAAAAGTCGTTTTGAGATTTTTTAACAAAAAATGAGAAAAATCTCAAAACAAGGAAAATAGAATATTTTCTGTTTCCTCATTTTGATATTTTTAACACATAAAACAAAAATGAAAAATAAAAAATAGAAAAGTAAACCAAATGCCACCTAAACATTTCAAATTAAAATATTATAATTTGTGTTTTCTTTCATGTCAAAAATTAATTGGAGAGAATGAAAGACCAAAATACTAAATGTTAAAGTCTAAAGTTTTGAAAAAAAATTAAAATTCATGAATTATTATAATTTTTTTGATTTGAACTTGTTGTCCAAAATTTTAATTATGTAAGAAACTTAATACTAATTTTGTCAATAGTGTTATAAGCACAAGTTATTACTAGTTAATATAAAATTTGGAACTCCTAAATTAATTTTTTAATTATTTTTATTTTTTAAAAGTATTTAATTTATATTAATTTAAAATTTTAATCATATGTTAAAATTATAATTTAGAGAAATAATTTTTTAAATGTGAAAAAGAAATACATATATATAGAGAGAGAGGGGGGGGGGAGAGACAAAAATGTATTTGTATTTTTTGAATTTATTAAAAAATATCTTTTGTTGTTCATATTTTGGTCTAAACGGCGATTTCCCGTTGAACGGTTCAACCAATTCTCTTGAATTCTGAGAGACTTTGAGCAAGATTGAGCGAGACCGCCACCATATTTTTTACATAAATATTTTTTATTTAGTATGTATGTACTTGTTTATGTCTCTTGAATTCTGAGACTTTGAGCAAGATTGAGCGAGACCGTCACCATATTTTTTACATAAATATTTTTTATTTAGTATATGTGTACTTGTTTCTGTTTGTAATTTTGCCATATATATATATATATATATATATATATATATTTCTGAGCGAGAAGTAAATTTGAAGAGAGAGAAGGGTGTTCAGTGGAAAGAGCAAGGGGAAAAGTGTAAACTCACCGACAATTTCTTAGGGTAAATTTGTTTCAACAATAAGTATTTTAACAAAGTTAGAATCCAAACTAAAAAAGAGAGTTAGTATTTGTTATTTTTAAAAATAAAAGTAACATATGTAAATTTTAAATATTGAGGGAGCCTAATATTTAAGGAAGTATGTGTACTTTAATTACTCTAAATTTTAAAATTAAAAGACCAAAATAAAGTAAAATAGAATAAAAAAGTGCAATTGCAAGCTATAAATTTGAAATAGAAGGATGTAAATATATTTTCTAAAATTATTATAAAATCTTGGTATTTTAGGAATTCTTCCCCCGCTTTACTTTAGTTTGAAAAACAAATGTAAATGAAGTTATTTAATTTAGGAGTGTCAGTAATTGTTATCTCTACAAATAAGTATAAAGGTAATAAAATTATTTAATAATTACAAGATTAAAGGAAAGGTTCGACTTTCATTTTTCGAAGCTCATTGATTCTGTTTGGTAACCCAAAAACGTTTACTTTTGCACCAAAAATTGATGATTTTTTCTTAATGAAAAGTTAGTTTTTTTCAAAGTAACAATTTTTGACAAAAAATTAAAAGAGAGAGAGGGAGAGAGAGATTAGTTTTTCTTTTTTCAGTTACCAAGCACCGTTTGTAGTGCCAACAAACTAAAAAAAATAAATCTTCAACAATCTTTATAAATCACTAAAACTCTCTATTATATATTTACATTTTCTCATTTTTACTACTTTTAAAAAATTTTAATATTTCGCTAAAAAAACGAAAAATTCAGAAGGAGATTAATTGAGTGCAAAAATTTTTTTGACAATCACATTTTTCAAGTCGAAAACTTTCAAACGAATACCATTGTCGTTATTTTATACAAAATTTTTTGAATTCGTTAGAACTAATTTTGAAAAACCGTTATAACGGTTCTGGTGTTATGTAGCTCTGAAGAGACTTTTTAAATCCGTTAAAACGGATTTGAAAAACTATTCTAATGGTTTAGTGCAAAAGAGAGAGAGAAAAAAAATTACTGTACAGAACATTGAGTGGTATTTTTCGAATCAGTTAAAATGAATATGGGAAACTGTTCTAATGGTTTTGACACTATTCATCTATAAAAAACAAAATTTGGAATAAAACACCAAACATCTTTTTTTACTCAGAACCAAATTTTATCTTATTTTTTTTATTTTTTAATCACTCCAAACGCACATTATATATGCTTTACAATAAAAAAAAATTAACTTTGCACCAAGAGGGTTGCTAACTACTTTTAACTTCATAAATTAATGATAAATTACGGTAAATACGTTCGAGGTTGAATGGAAATACACAGAATATTCATATAGGCAATGTTTGGTTTGTTAAAAATTAACAAAAATTAACAAAATTTTCTAAAAATTTTTAAAACTCTGTAACATATTTTAATCACCTCGTATTTTGTGAAACCTCTATAAACTTTTATATATATTTACATATTCCAATAATTTTTTACAAATTTTAATTCTTTTTTTACAAACGCCAAAAAATTTTTTCACAAGCTCCTATAATTTTTTAACAAATTTTAACGAATCTGATATAAATCTGTGGAACGGAATCAAACAATTATTTTTACGGTTTCTCTCTTCAATTTTTCACGTAGAAGTAAAAAAATTCACCAGTTTTCAAAAAAAATCTAACATAAATTTGTTGGAACAGACCAAAAAACGTTCCCATTATTTTTCTCTCTAATTTTTTACCGCAAAATTTCAAACTTTAGAGTATTCACCTCCAAAAAATATAGTTTGGATTAGAAATACCAAATGTCAAAAATTATCCCAAATTACATTTTTTTATCACTTTAAACACTATCATAATTTTTAAAAATTATACTTATGATCCTTATTTTTAGATTATGTTACAAATTCTTCCTATTATTACTGCGTTGTTAGGAGGATTGTATATATAGATGAACTTACGAGGTCTTAAATAAGAATCATTGACCATTTAATCCCAAAAAAAAAAAAAATTAAAGACCTTATTTTTAAAGTTACAATGAGTGATCCTGCCAACATCATGGCACTAGAACATTTTAAAAATGATTCAAACATATTCAATTATTTTAGAGTTTCAATAAAAGGCTTAATTGAATGTACTTAATTACATAATTGGATCAAATTTACTTATATATCTCTACGTAAGATCTAAACAATGATTAAATACTCCAAGAACTAAAATTAACAATAAGGTAATCGATATAGCTTGTAATCATAAAAAAAACATATAAACTCTAATCATTAATTAAACACAAATAAACACTACTTAAGAGAATCCAGCCAAATTAATTCATATATTTACTGGTTCAATAAATTTTTATTAATATAAACACATGTCGTCGGTATTCTTTACCTAAAGCATAATTAAAAATCATGCGATACTTTTTGTATTTTCATCAAATTTCAAAAATAATTAATGTGTTTGGCTTGATAGAAATTCTCAATTTCTCAAGTTGGAGTTAGTTGAAATTATTTGGAATTATAAAAATTGATATAAATTTACAAAATTTATAATTTTATGTAGTAAATAAAATATTTAAATTTTATAGAAATTTATGAAAATTAGTAGAGTTTTGTAGTCCTTCAAACGATATATGTGTGTGTATGCATGCACACACTAAAAAAATAAATAAATAAAATAAAATATCACAAAAGGCGATCCCACCCATTAACGTCACGGGCCCACACACTGGGCTTACAAAAAGTTGGCTGCCATAAAAAATGCGTGGGCCTTTGGGAATGACAGCAAAAGCGCGTGGACCTTTGGGAAATACGAAGGCCAATTTTTTTTTTTTTTAACGCATTTGTTAAAGGGTCGAGGAGGAACCGGTGCAGGGTGCGCCGGTTGTATGCCCAGTGCAAAATCTGGACCATTTGATCTTTTGATGTGAAATCTCATGGTTCTCTTTCTCTCTTTCTCTCTCTCTCTCTCTCTCTCTCTCTCTCTCTATATATATATATATATGTATATATATTTATTTATTTTTCACATTTAAGAAACTATTTCTCTGAATTTTAATTTTAACATATAATTAATAAATACTTCTTGTTACAATGATTGTATGAAGAAATATTTAAATATTAAAAATTAATTTTCTAATTATTACACTGCTAATGTATTTAAAATTGTTTTAATGATCTATTTAAGTTCACTTATATATTTTATAATTTAAGTTTAATTTTATAATATTCATAATAAGTCTAGTAAAATTTTCAAACTCGAAGCGATGAAAAAATTAACATATAATTTTATTATTTATATGATAAAATCTTAAGAATGTAAAATTAAAATTAAGTATACAACACAAAATGTTAAATAATAAATATTTCTTATCTGTTAGGTTATTAATTGAATATTTTAATTTTGTTTAATTTTTAATTATGTAAATTATGAAAAAAAATATGAAATAAATAATAAAAAAAATTGTTTATAAATTAAGTGAGCATTGTTGAACAGAATTTAGATTTAAGAATTAGATAGGTAGATGAGTCTTCTTCAAAGATAGAGAGATGAGTCTACTAAAGAGAGAGAGAAAGAGAGAGAGATAAATATATAAGAACGAGAGAAATTAATGATGGAAAAAAAAATCTAAAATAAGAGATAAGGGTAATTTTGTCAACAACTACAAAAAGCATTAAATAAGTTCTGACATTGACAATTATAACTCTAACATTATTACTGCTCATTTTAAAAATTTTTAAAATTGTTTTGGAATTTGAAAAAAAAAATGGAAATCCAAACTGAACCTAAACCCAACTAAGGGTTCAAGGGGGCTGCAGTGAACAAATTCACTGCAGGGCTGCAGTGGAGAAACGGACGGTTAAGATTTCTTTACACTTTAATGACACGTGATCTTTAATATTCTATATTAATTATGCTCCAATCAAAATTTTCAAACTTTAATTTTTATTTTGAAAATAAATTTAATTAAAATAAATTACAACTATTAGATTAAGTGTAAATAATTCTCAACCCTTCACTTCTCCACTGCAGCCCCTGCAGTAGATTAATTCACTGCAGCCCCTGCAGTAGATTAATTCACTGCAGCCCCCTTAAACCCACTAAACTAAACATACTTTATTCTATATTTATTAGTAAGCAGTGCTTATCATATGAAATTACATAATATTTGTTTTATTGATAAATATAAATATATCATAAACTATTTTAATAAAATTAGATAATTTTATAAATAAATATTGAATTATTTTCTTATATTTACATCTTTTTATTTGTGACAAAGCTAGTGAATCAATAAATCTGATCAAAAAGGTGTTTTTATATGAATATTAAAAATTTAATTTTACCGAATTTTAATCTCACTCAATCCCAAAAATCAAGATTCACTGTATAATATATATTAAATCTCATACTTACCGAATTAGTCTTATTATTTTTTATTTTAAATCATTTTTCAATTTTAATATATACTTTTATTTTTTGATTTATAATACATTTTACAAAATTAACTTGAGTTAAAAATACCTTTATCCTTAATTACATTTAAAAAATGTGATTGGTTTAATAAAGATTTCTCAAACTAAAAATATTAATTTTATTAATTGCACATTATACTTTATAAAAATAACTCAAATACTATGTATTATTAACAAGCTAAAAGGTCAACATGACTAATTTAATTTTACATTAAAATTTACAAATAAAAATTTACTCCCCAACCTAGCTAATATTTTGGCATTCCCAAGCTTACTTAACATTTTTTCTTTGTGTTTTTAAATTTAAAATGTACTCATGGTTATTATTATGAAAAGAGTTATATGTATTTTTTAATTCAATTAATATTTAGTCATTTTAAAATTATTTTCTAAGCCTAACTATTGTCTAGATATTTTTATCGGTGCTTTTAACTTTAATAGTTAATTTATTTGAAATACGTAAATTTTGCGACAGTAGAAAACTACTGGCAAGTGAGTCCAATTTTGAAACCTATTAATTTATTTTACATTACTTAAAATCATATGTTGTAATAAAAAAAAAAAATGGACTTTGAGGTCATGAATCGATGTGAGACAAAAGAAAATAAAAATGCAAAAAAATAGTATTGAATGAGTATTCTATTCAAAACTTTATAAAAAAATAAAAAGTATAATGATAAATTGAGAGAGTACACATAAGATGTGATTTTTAAGAAAAAATAAAAAAAAATTGCATAATTTTAATATATGGATATAAATAATATATATTTATAAGATAACTCAAATATTAAGTCTTATTAATTGGTTGAAATTGATTGACATAACTAATTCAAAAAAAAAAAAAAAAAGAAAACTACTCTCAAGCCTTATAATATTTAAGCAATTTTTATTGTGTTTTTAATTTAAAATATAATAAGATTAAATTTAATTAATGTTCAATAAATTTCCAATCATTTTTTAATCCGAATTAAAATTTTAACAATCTTTTTATATTTTAAAAATATAAATTGTACAACTACAATGAATCAATAGGTAAGATCCATCTTAAGAACTTAGGAATTCACTTTATATTGATGATGATTGCATATCAAAAGTATATTGATTTTATATGCAAAATTAAACGTAAAGTTGTGATAATTTACTGCATACAACAAAACAAAGTAAAAATTTTGTAAATAAAAATAAAAAGTATTGAAAGCATGACAAATAATATTTTATTCAAAGATTTGTAAAAATAAAAAAAAAACAGCAAATAAAAAGAGTGCCGCATATCATTATTAATCATATGTTGTGTTTTGTAAAAATAAATAGGCTCAATATGCCCATTTTAAATTTAAAATTAAAATTTAGAAATCACTATTAATCGTGTGTTGTTTTTTATGAAAAAAATATGGTCAACATATCTAATTTAAATTTAAATTAAAATTTAGAAAAGTTTACTTCTAAACCTGATTTTATTCAAAATTTTGTATAAATAGAAAAAGTAGAATGGCAAATATGAAAACTGTCAAATAAAATTTGGTAATAATTTTTTGATTGGCATATAAAAATAACTTAAATGAAAAATGCGATAATCAATTGTATGTGCATGGTAAAAAATATATGGTCAAGTTGACCAATTTAATTTAAACTTAAAATTTAAAAAAATAACTACTCTCAAACTTAATTAATATTTTGGCATTTAAAAAAAAATAAGAGTAGTTATCGTGAGAGTTTTACAACTATAGTGAATTACTAAGTAAGTGAGTCCCTTATAGAAACTTATCTGTTCACTTGATATCTATTAAAATTACAAGTCACAACTCTGGTGATTTTATATACAAAATAAAAAGATGTGAAACAAAATATAAATAAATAAATGAAAACCTTGTGAATAAGAAGAGAGGAGAGAATAAAAGGGAATAAAAAAGAAGATGCCACTTAAAATTATAATGAATGAGAATAAGAGAGAGAAAAGCATTCTTTAATACTAGACTTGTTTCGTCATATGCGATGCACGCAATTATATAATATTTTTGGTGGATAAAATATAATTTTTAAATATATTATAAAATATTTCAATAAAATTATATAATTTCATAAAATAGTTATTGAGTTATTTTTTTATATTTATATTTTTTTATTTGTATCAATGTTGGTAAGCCATTGATATTGATCAAAATCAAATTTTTACATAAATACTAAGAGTCCGTTTGATAATACTATCGTGTTTTTATTTATGTTTATTTGTTTTTATTTTCTATTTTTTATTTTTTGTCGTTATTTTTTTTGAAATAAAAACAAAAACTACATTTGGAAATGTAATCTTGTTTACAATTATTAATTTTTTATTTTAATAAAATATTTAATTTTATTAGTCTTTAAAATATTAATTGAATTTAATAAAATATATTTCAAATTAATTCAATTTAATTAATTAAATTATTTATTAAAATCTTTTAATTTAATAAATATAAAATATATTAAATTATAATTTAATTATATTATTTATTAAAAATAATTAAGTAAAATATAATTATAATATTATTTAATTCAGTAAATATAAAATATAAAAAAAAAGAAAAGAAAAAGGCGATCCTGCCAATTAGCGTTATGGGCCCGCACGCTTGGCTTGCAAAAGTTGGATGACAGCGAAGACGCGTTGGCCACTGGGGAAGACGAAGACCTTTTTTTTTTTTTTCTCTTCCGACTTTTGATCATTATGGGGTTTTCTTTTTTTTTTTTTTGGTGACCTTGATCATTATGGTGTTGACGAAGACTGAAAACCAATCTGATAGAGTATTTATGGCCTGCCTTTCCGTTGGAGGGGTTTGAGATGATCTGTTTCGCATTGCTGTCGTTCGAGAACTTCCTGAGAAATGAAGTAGAAGAAGCCCTTGGAGTGGAGGGAGGGAGGATGTTCCAGAATTTTGAATGCTAGCAAGCAGGTAATTAAACTACGACACACTTCATTCTACACATGCTAGTTTTGATCTGTGTGATACACCAAATTGCATAATATTTGTTTTATTGATAAAAATAAATGTATTATAATATATTTAAATAAAGTTACGTAATTTCACTACAACACCTAAATTTTAAGGTTAAAATCCTCATCTTATGTGTAGTCAAGTTTTTTTAAGTGATAGCAGAGCCTGACCTAGCCAAAAGTGTGAGAGACTTACACATATGAGGAACTCTGCCTGCGAGAGAGTGAAAGGGAGAAGTAATACCTCTATCTCACATTAGATCTTGCGTCGGAGGGAGTGAATGTGCGGGAGATTGTTAGAACAAGTCCTGCATCAACTCATAAGAAAAATTACTTCTCCTGTATAAGAGATAGACATCTCCCACTTTAACACCTAAGTTTTAATGTCGAGGTCTCTTCTCTTATATATTGTCAGATTTCTTTACATAATTATTGAATTATTTTCTTATATTTATATTTTTTACAATGTTAGTGAAATCAATAGAGCTGATCAAAATCGAACTTCTATATGAGTATTAAAAAATTTTAATTTATTTTATTTTGAGTTATTTTTCAATTTTAATATATAATTTTATTTTTTAATTTTTAACTATTTTTATAAAATTAACTTGAGTTAAAAATATTATTATTCTTAATTATATTAAAATAGTTTGACTGATTTTATAAAAATTTCTCAAAATAAAAATATTATTTTTATTAATTGTATATTACTTTATAAAAATAACTCAAATATTGTGTATTATAAATTAGGTCTTTAACTAAAAGATTAACATTACTAATTTAACTTTAAAATTAGAATTTAGAAATAAAAAATTTACTTCAAAGCCCAATTAATATTTCGACACTCTTAAGCTCAATTAATAGTAGGCATTTTTCTTCGTGTTTTTAAATTTAAATTATATTAAAGTTGTTAAAGGAGTTTAAATTTTTAAAATTTAGTTAATATTTAATCGTTTAAAAATTATTTTCTAAGCCTAATTATTATTTAGATATTTTTATTGGTGATTTTAAATTCAATTCCTAATGTATTTAAAATTCGTAAACTTTGCAACAATAGTGAACCAATAGCAAGTGGGTTCATTTTTGGAACCCATTAATTTATTTTACATTACTTAAAATAGCATGCTACAACCCTATTGATTACACAGATTAAAAAAAAAATATGAAGTTATGGTCATGTATTAATATGAGATAAAATAAAATAAAATGAGAAAAAATAGTACTAAAAGCGAGTGTATTCAATTCAAAAATTTATAAAAAAAAATGGAAAAGTGGAATAATAAGTAGTGAAAGTGCACAGAAGATCTGGTTAATTGAGGAAAAAAAAAAAACTACACAAGTTTAGTATATGTATATAGATAACATTTTTTTTTTGAAATTCTGTATATAAATAATATAAATTTATAAAATAACTCAAATACTAAGTATTATTAATTGAATGAAATTGATCAACATGATAAATTTAAATTTAAAATTCAAATTCTTTTAAAAAAATTACTCTCAAGCATAAATAATATTTTGATAATTTTCATTGTGTTTTTAAATTTGAAATATAGTAAGAGTTATCGTTGTAAGAAAGTTAGATTTTTTAACTTTAATTAATATTCAATAAATTTCAAATCCTTTTCCAATCCGAATTAATTTTTTAAGCATTTTTATATGTTTATTAAAATATAAATTCTACAACTATATTGAATCAATAGGAAGATTTCATGAATTCACTTTACATTGATGAAAATCACATATAACAATTAATTAAAATAGTTTTATTGGCAAATTGAAAGTAGAGTTATAGCCATCTGCCATGTGAAACAAAGAAAGTAAAAATTTTATAAATAAGAATAAAAAGTATTAAAAGCATGAGAAATGATATCTTATTCAAAGATTGGTAAAAATAAAAAAAATGTAAAATAATGATAGGGAGAGTACCGCATATGATTATTAATAGTATGTTGCATTTTGTTAAAAAAAAATGTTCAACATGTCTAATTTAAATTTAAAGTTAGAATTTAAAAATCATTAATAATCGTACGTTATGCTTTATAAAAAAAATATGATCAGCATATCCAATTTAAATTAGAATTTAAAAAAAGTTGCTCCCAAAATTGATTTTATTCGAAGATTTGTAAAAATAAAAAAGTAGAATGATAAATATGGAGAGTACCATATAAGATTTGGTAATAATTTTTAATTAAATTTATAAAAATAGCTCAAATTAAAAATATCATTATTAATTATACACGCTTTATATAAAAATATGGTTAACATTACCAATTTAATTTAATTTAATTTTAAAAAAATAATTACTCCCAAGCTTAATTAATATTTTGGCATTTTAAAAAAATAACAAGAGTAGTTATTGTTAGAGTTTTACAACTATAGTTAATTAATAAGTGGATCTTTTATAGGAACCCTGTGTTTATTTTACATCTATTAAAATTGCATGTCACAATTTTAGTAGTTTTATATGTAGAAGAAAAAGTTAAATTATGCTCATCTAGTAACATGGGACAAAAAATAATAATAATAACAAATAAATGAAGACTTTGTAAATAAGAAGAGGAGATAAAAGAGCGAATGATGGAGAAGGGTGCCATCTAAAATTAAAATGAAGGAGAATAAGAGAAAGAAAAACATTATTTTAGTGTTAAATATAAATATATAACATTATTTTAGCATTAAATATAAATATATATGATAAATAAGGAGATTCAAATAAGTAGATAAATTAGTAAGAGAGACTAGCTTCATTAACAGTGATAGGTACCCATGAATCTTTGTTAGTTACTTACCAAAAAAAATATCTTTGTAGTTATTATTTTTTTGGAAATTTCCACAATTTGTAGAGAGATTAATACTGTCTGTTCCCACTTAAAAACAATTAATGAAATGATAAAAATTGTGGAAGAATTTGGATTGGAAATCAAATATTAGTTTTCCAATATGATGGAACTGTGTGTTGATTTTCAATATTTTCCATATTGATGTGATCCATACAAAATCATTGAAGGTCTCCTCTAATCATCTCACGGACTATTAACCAAGCACTGCCTGTATTGTACTGCTATTGATACTGTTTGGGTAGAATTTAACATATTAATTTCAGAAAGTACGTATACACTATATGGAAAAATAAAAATATATGAAATAAGTAGCATCCTCAAGGCAGGTACGGAACAAACTCACCGAATATATATATATATATATATATATATATATATATATATATATATATATATATATATATATATATAACATTGCAGTGAATTTTTTTACCAGGGCCAAGTACCCATATTATTTAATAAAAAATATAAGATAGCTACAATAATTATAATATATACACACTAACAAATAATTCATGCCTACAACATTCAACTAAAATTAAATATACATGCATTCATTTCAAAATAAATTTTCTTTTTCAAAAATTCAAAATAAATTTACTTTTCATTATATTATTTCTGAAAAGTAAAATTTTTATATTTTTCAATACAATTATCATTAAGTTCAAATCAATAGTCTATCAAAATAAAAATTGACCCACATACTAAGTATTGTAGCGATGTTTATGTTGTATTAAAATATGATTAAGTCTTGTCTTTAAATAAATTCCCAGGGCCACAAAGTGAAACGTCACGCCCAGTCAAATTGCGGGGTTGACACCTATTCGTTTGAATGAAATGGTCACCCTTTCCGTTCGAACAATTGAATGTGATAGAATTTCGATAACTTTCTAATTTTCCATTAATGTTCTAATGAACACAGAACACATTCTTTTGATGGTTTTATCCAATTTTTTTCCTTTTTCTTTTTTTTTTTTTTTTTTTTAATTTCACCTTACAGGTTCAAAGTTGTTTGATGGCTGAAGCATTAGCAATTGTAACAGCAGCTGCCGGAGGAGCGACAGCTCTGTCCAAAGTTAAGCCAGCATTATGGGATCCACTAATGAAGAAAATGGCCTCCGCGAGAGATGTGAAGGAGAATCTCGAGGCTTTGAACGAGCTAGTTGAAGTGCTAAAATCTAAAAGCATGGACTACGAGAATACAGTTGAGAAGAATAAGCCCAAGGTACCATCTGAATCTTACAAACAATGGATATCCAGGGTGAAGAAGAATGAAGACAAAGTGAAAGAATTAGCAGCAAAACTTGACAAACAAAGCAAAATATCATCTCTTATCCAATTTTTGCACCCGACCCAAGTCAAAAAGATGCAAAAGATAGGTGAACAGGTGGCCAAGCTTTTGGAAGAGGGTGATAAAATCGAAGATATATTGTTCATTAACTCCAAATTAGAACGTGTTGTGAAGAACAGGGAGGCACCCGAAATCAAAAAATTTGAAACACTTCAAAAGCCACTTGAGCAGATATTGGATTTGCTAAAAAATGACAAAGTCAATGGGATTAAAATCTGCGGATCATTGGGAATTGGAAAAACAACCATAATGTGGAATGTGAACAACCATGAAGAAGTTTCCAAAATGTTTGATATCGTCATTTGGTTGAAGGTATCAGTGGAGGGGAGCAAGGAGAATTTGAGCGTGGAGCATCTGCAGCAGGCCATTGTCCGGAGATTGAGAATAGAGATGGAAGCAACTAGCAGCATTGAAGAAGTTGCAGAAACAATATCAATGGTTCTGACGGGTAAAAAGTATTTGATACTCCTTGATGATGTCAAGGAAGATATCAATAAACATCAAATTGGAATTCCCGACAACAAGAACGGCAGCAAATTTGTAATGACAACCAGGCTGCATCATGTTTGTTCCTCGATGGTGGATAGAGTGATCAAGGTGGGATATTTATCACCAGACGAGTCCTGGAGGATGTTTCAAGATGTTCTTCAAAACCCGAAACTTGTTAACGACCCGAAAATCGGGCCACTTGCCTGGCGAGTGTGCAAAGAGTGCAGTGGTCTTCCGCTCCTAATAGAAAAGGTAGCGAATACTTTTAAATTGAAGAACAACGAATACCTTTGGAGTGATGGATTGAACAGCTGGAAGATGTGGCCTGAAAAGGAATGCCAAGGCATTAGAGAAATGTATAAATTGTTGGAATTGTGTTATGACAACCTGGATGATGACAGGAAAAAGAAATGCTTTCTCTATAGTGCATTATATCCTGAAGATAGTGAAATCTGCACTGATTATTTGTTGAAATGTTGGGGAGCTGAAGATTTTCTTGGCAGCGATCGTGATGCATCTGAAGTTCGTCTCCGGATTGGACTTTTTGTATTGATTCACCTTAAGGACGTGTCGTTACTCGGGGAAGGCAATACCGAGAACCATGTTATAATGCACAAATTTATCAGACAAGTGGCCTTGCATATCTCAGAAGATCATCCTGAATGCAAATATCTAGTAAAAACAAGTGGATCATTGCGAGAGTCCCCAGATGCGGAATCTTGGAGCGAGAAGAATCGGATCTCTTTGGGTGACAATGACTTGGATCAATTGCCAGATTCTCCTGATTGCACGATGATTTCCACCCTCTTTCTACAGAAAAATTTGGGGCTGAGAATAATCCCTGGACCATTCTTTGAACAAATGACAAATCTTCGAGTTTTGGACTTGTCTCATACTGGAATCAAGCTGTTACCATCGTCACTTTCAAGCTTGATCAGTCTCCAAGTCCTAAATCTAAACAGTTGTTTGTGTTTGGTAGAGCTTCCTTCTCACATTGCAGAACTTGTGCATCTTGAAGCACTTGACATTCGGGGCAGTGGAGTCAACAACATACCACTTCATATCGATAAGTTGACTCGTTTAAGGAGTTTACAAGTATCATTTGCCACATCTACAAATGAAAATGCCATGGGAAAGGTAAATTTTAACTATAACTTAATTTCAAAGCTTTCTAGACTAGAAGAATTGGTCATTGATGTGAAATCGCTTGAGGATTGGTCCAATGAAGTGGTGTCAAACATCATACGAGAGGTGGCTAAATTGAAGCATTTTAAGACACTGAAGTTTTGCTCTTCCAATGATGTTGTAGCTGTGATTGACAAAGCACCTTCGACTCTCCGTGTCTGCGTTTCTGATCCTACAATTCTTCTAATTTTTATCGAAAATAGTTCATGGAGAAATGTTCAAAGCATTAAGTCATTTCAGTTTTTCATTGGTTGCCAAAACCCAGAAAATCCTCAAATTCCTGACTTTGTTAAATATGAGAAGTATGTCAAATACTGCAATGGTGGCAGTAGCAATCTTCCAATTCTTGAGATCCTTGCTGAAGCCGATGCATTTGAATTAGCCAACCACGAGAAAATCGAGACTCTATCAGACTCGGGAATTGCATGCATGAACAAAGTACGAGGCTGTCTAATTGAAAGCTGTGAAGCAATTGAAACAATCTTTGGTACATCCAATAATGTTTTACTACCAAGCTTGGAGCACTTGTACATAAAGAATCTACCAGAGCTGGAAAAAATTTGGATGGGCACAATGCAACTTGGAAGCCTTGCCAAATTAAAGACTCTAGTTATAACTAACTGTCAAAGACTGGTCGAGATTTTTCCTCCTGGTGTGGTTCAACAACTCTGTGGGATTCAATATTTAAAGATTGAAGATTGTCAAGAGATTGAAGACGTAATTTCAGAATCTGATGCTAGAAATTTGTATCCACTGCTGCAAAAACTAAGTAAACTCATCCTTCTTAACATGCCAAAGTTGAGCAGCATCTGTGCAGCTGAATTATCAAAGTGGCCATCCTTGGAGAAGCTTAAGATTTTTAATTGTCCAAAACTGCTTCGCTTGCCTTTCAACAAAGATAATGCAGAAAAACTGAAGGTTATCAAAGCGAAGCAGAAGTGGTGGGAAGAATTACAGTGGAAAGATCAAAGCATCAAAAAGCACTTTCAACAATTTTGTGTCTTCAGGTAATGTTTCATATTAAAAATGTTCAGATTTCCATATTTTGTGTAGTTATTGTCTGATTGATTCCAGCTTTCCAAACTTCATATATTAGGCCGTGAAGCTGCTTTTAAGAAGGTTCTATGAGCTCTGTTCAAGAATTAGCATCATTGGATCCTTCCTCTGTTTACTCTTTCGATACAATGGTTAAGAGAGGTCACAGTGGAATACCAATTTTCTGCTTTGGTTGTGGCAGTGATGATGGTGGAGTTGAGCTCCCCTGGGGTTTAGTTTTCTTGTGCTCTTTTTATACTGTAGAAATTGTACTACGTGCGTTATGTGTGTGCTTGACCTACTGTTTTCTGTTTGTTTAATGTATAAATAAATGGTATTGTCAAGACCTATTGTTTTCTGTTTGTTTAATGTATTATATAGATCACATTTTCACCTACACCCATGTCTTATTGTTTTCTTTTTTTTTTTTTTTTTTTTCAGCTAGAACAGAGTATTGATTTCAGTTTTTCTCTTCTTTCATTAAAAAAATAAAATAAAATAAAATAAAAAGGCTAGGAGAGAGCAATTAGTGTGAAAGTATCGCAATGCGTGTAGCTGACAACGGAACTGTTGTGAGAAGAATTTGTCTACTTAAGTAGACTCTTGGCTAGTTGGCTTGTTTTGTGTTCAAATTTAAAAGTTATTTTTTCCAACGCTTCTACCACCACTCTTGTTTGCAAATATTAATATTTGCATGGTTTGTGCCATGCATAAGGTGGCGTTTGGGAGATCAAACTTACACAAAAAATTACAAAAAGTCATAAAAAATTATCAACTTTTTTCAATTTCCTATTATCAAAATTTGCCATATGCCACTTTTACATCAATTTTTTCTCTTTTTTTTTTTTTTCTCCATCCAAACACCGCAGATTGGATTGATAGTATTTATTTATATAAAGGTAGAGATAAACCATCTGACTAAAACTTCACTTAGAAATGTCAAGTAACACTCATGTTAATTGGACAAATGATACATTAGCATCTATGTCATTCTTCTAATCTTAGGTATATACAAAATTTGATATAGAAGATTGGCAAACAAGGAATGTAGCACAATCCAACTGATTTTGTCCAATCCCATCCCACGGGCAAAGTACACATGTCCCAACCTTGCCTAAAAAGGGAGCTGGGACAGATATGCATCTTTAGCCCATGATCAGCTCTATTGTGAGGTGAGATGCCTATTGTTACCAATAATGGCATCAGTTTCACAAGAAGTCTGGACCGGTATTGAACATAGATAGGTATCTCAAAAATCACACAAGGAGAATTCTAGTTGCTGTTTGCAACGCTCAAAACACCTTCAAAGCAAATATAACGAGTTCAAATACAGTAGAGGTGTTCATTGCATATTCAGAGAGAGAAGAAGAAGAAGAAGTAATCCAAGCATTTATCATCGCAATCAAGGGCGTTAAGACAAGCAACAAATACAAGAAGTTAGCCAAAAAGACATCAAGCACAGTCTGCTCAATTTTACTTCTTGATATATACCGCATGGGTCTTCAAAGAGTCTCTTAAACCTGTGAGTCACAAGCAAATGGTATTGTCATTTAAAAGGGCATTGCCCAATGTTGTGTTACCACTAGTAAAATCAAAGACAATTAATTTTTTTTTTTTTATATTCTCGGTTATAATAATGCTTTAACAAAATAAGCCATTCCAGCGTCATATTTACAATTTGTCAAGACGTAATTTCCACCAAACTCTTGCAATAATAAATCTCACCAAAATAAGTACCTGCCAACTAAATACATGTGTCATTTCTTTTTACTAAGTCATCATGTTCCTTGATGTCACATTGGCTGCGGTTTGTTCAGGCAGTGAAACATGGGGTGTCCAATTTTGGCCAAGCCTTATTTGTAATGCAATCCCCTTTTTGATAGGCAATACAGAAAATTACCAAAAAAAAAAAAATGTATTTAATAGGTTTCAAAGATTTTGACAAACTAGTAATAAAGGAGATCCACAACCATATTACCCAGGAATTTAAAGAAGAGAGAGAGAGAGACCCTATTGTGTAGTGAAAAATCTCAGTAACTGGGGCATTGAAGATTCAACTGCTGGCGTATGAGAGCACTTCCTTTGCTTTAGTGTGTGTATACATAGAAGTATCAAAGGATGCAATGAATAGAGTGACTAAATAACAAGAAATTGCCTGCTTGCGAACAAAGCTTTGACTTTGCCCCAAAGGATGTAGCGCTCAATCTAATTGATTCATCAAGTCTCCATTCCTTCTAAGTGGGATAAAGATACTAGCCAAGTAGTCTTGCTGGACTCTGCTCGACCCTGAGTCACCCTGCTTTAATAAGTCCCACCATTCACTCTCTCCTTTAATCACCTTCAAACCTTTACTAGAAATTTCCATCACATAAAGTTTTTTTAGCTTTAGGCAATAAAAAACAACCAATCGCTCTAATTTTGGAGTGATAGGGAGTCCATTGGAAATGTTGACCAATCCCGGCAGCTCAAGAAGTGAAGTCTTCTTAAAGTTTGGAGAATCACCTAATTTCAAGTTGAAACACTTCACGCTTAATTTTGGGGCAGTTTTCAATTATGAGCTCTTCCAAGCTTATGAGAAAACCAAGCATGCTTGGTGTGAGAATGGCAAGCAAACTTGGGCATCTATGCAAAACCAAGGAATTCAGATTCGTTAGACACCCTATCCTAACTGGCCGTTTACAAATATACTCGATGTAGTGAATATTCAAGCATTGCAGTGATCCGAGTACAAAATCTTCCCAATCAATTACCGATTGAAACTCTTTACATTCGGCCAGCAAACAAAATTTCAGCTTATCCATATTCTTAATTCTTATTAGATAGTGCTTAATAATCCAATGACGGTCTAAGAAAAAAACATTGAACTCTTTGGCGATTTCGATCGGCGTTTCTTCCCCATTTATACACTTCAATCCTTTCTCAAGTTTCTCCAAATTTTTGAACTCAAATTAGTGACCACCAACCGAAATTGCCGCCAAGGAGCTCAAACATACCAATGCTTTTTTCTTAGACCGTTGGACTATCAAACACTACCTGATTTTGAGGATTGAGAATATGGATAAGTTTGTTTGTTGGCCGAATGTGATGAGTTTAAGTTACTAATTAATTGAGAAGAGTTACATCAAAATGGAGAGTTTGATTCAGATTTCAATGAATCTAACCATGACTCAGATTTCGGCGAACAAATTGTACTTGGATCAGTGCTTAAGCATTCACTACATGAAAAAAATGGAGAATATTTGTAGAGGGCCAGTGAGGGTAAGTGTCTAACCACTCTGAATTCGACCTTGCATGAATATCCAAGTTCGCTTACCATTCTCACACCAAGCATGCTTGGTAATGTCATAAAACTTGAAAGAGTTCATAGCCAAAAACTGCCCCAAAATTAAGAGCCGTGCTTCAACTTGAAATCAGGTGATTTTAAAAATTCACTCTCTGAGCTACTAGGATTGGTCAGCATTTCCCATGGTTTCCCTATGGCTCCAAAATTAGAGAGGTCCCCAAATTATGTGATGGAAGTTTCTAGCAAAGGTACGAAGGTGATTAGCTTTATTATTCATCAAGGTTATCTCCTTGGCACCCCACTCTTCCGCTCTCTGTTAGCCTCAGGTCCCCAGCATGCATTATCTTTACTAGGTAAAGATATCTATACAAGGCTACGTTTGGCATGTAGCTGCTATAGTAGCTACGTGTACAGTAGCCGACCAAATTTATCCACTTACATTTTAATCTTATTTTAAACTTTTAAGGATAAAAATGTCAAATTAATCAAAATTTAAAATCCACTTAAAAAAATTCACTTTTTTTCCTTCCCAAACATAATAATAGTAGCTTATTTTTAGTTACTTTCTTTCCCAAACCTAGCCTAATAAAATAGGACCTTTTTTGGGAATGTGCATCTCACAAACTAAGATCCAACGGCCATCATTCAATGATTGAGATCATTTTTATATTTTTAACTTCTCGCTCAATTTTTATTTTAATAAACCTCACTACTATTTATCTCCCAAAACCTTTTGAGTATTTTAAATTTTACTATATTTTAATGGTGGAAATCATATATAAATCAAAATTGCCAACTTAAAATTTACCTAATTATAGTTTTTAAGAAATTAAACATTTCAAATTAAATTACCATAATTTGTGTTTTCTTTTATAGTGCTTATCAAAAATTAATTAGAGAAAGAGAGAACAAAACATATATAGTACTTGGTAAGGTCTAAAGTTTTGGAATGAAAAATTAAAACTCATAAATTATCATAGTTTTTTTAATTTAAATTTTTTGTCCAAAGTTTTAATTATGTAAAAAACTTAACACTAATTTTGTTCAAAGTGCAATAGATACAGGTTATTGCTAGTTTATATAATAAAATTAATATATCCTTTAATTTGACATTTGTTTCAGTCATCATTAAAATTTCGCTATATCATCGCTCATTATATATTTATATAATAAAACACATCATTTGAATTTGAAATTCAAATAAATATATATATTATATTTTGTAAAATTATATATGCATATAATATATATATTATATTTTGTAAAATTATACAAACTATATCTTACTTATATTATCTATTATCATTAAATAATACCTATTAGACAAAGTTAATTAAATTTTTTATTTGAAAAATATATTTAAAATTTAAATTTTTTAAAATTTTATTAAAAAATAAACATTTAAATTAAAATTTTAATTTTAGTGTGCTTAAAACTCAAATTTTAAATACATATATTTTTACACTACGTATCATTTACATAGGATGCATTTGGAATGATAAAAAATAAGATAAAATGAGATAAAGTGAGATAAGTTGTGAGTTCGTAATTCATGTAATGTGATAAAAAGTGAATAATTTTTAGAGTTTTTCACTGTTTTTCAGAGTTTTTTGTCACTCCAAACATAGGCATAATAAGGAAGTTTAAAATTTTGAATTTGAGATATTTTCAATTGTTGAATTTACTAAATGGTCAGGATTATTTTTTTTTCTCTTACTCTTCCATATTTTTTAATATAAAAAATTTTAGATTAATATTTTAAAAAATATAGTATACACTTTTACATTATGTGTTATTTATATAATAAGAAATTTTAAAATTTTGAGTTTAATATATTTTCAACTCATCAAACAAAATGATTAACAAAATGAAGCAACATGAAGCAACGGATCAAGCACAGTCAAGCAAATTGAAGGAAATTAATCTTAGAGGCCTAGCTCAGCGCACGGAAGGAGAGGGGGGAGAGTGAAGAGAGAAGGCAGACTATACCTTTTCCTGGTCGGGAAGCTTGTTGTCGCTCCGGACACCCGACCATCTTCTCCTTTCGCCTCCTTCGGTCGTCGTCGTCTCATTTGCCTCAACCAACACCACTGAGTGTAAGGTGGTGCTTGGAAGGATTACAAAATTCATGTACTGAGGTTTTTTAAGGGATTTTTTTTTTGTTCTACCGTTATTTAATCAAAATATTTGATATTTACAGTCCGATTAAAAATAATTACAAAACTACCGACGCTAATTCAAATAGCGTTTTCCAAAAGTTAAAAACACTAATCCAAATAACGTTTTTTCAAGTTAATCACATTAAAAACGCTAAATCAAGTCGTGTTTTGCTTTTGCAAACATTAAAATTGCTACTTCAAGTAGCGTTTTGCCAACCCATGACACTCCCATCCAACTGACATAAATAAGACATAAATGAATCAAGACATATATTGGAAAATAATAAAAAAGATATGAAACCAAAGCCAACTCATGACATTCCCATCCAATTGACATAAATAAGACATAAATGAAGCAAAACATATATTGGAAAATAATAAAAAAAATATGAAACCAAATTACAATAATACCATTTACTTCACTCAAATACATATTATAGGGCTATTTCAATAAAAAAAATAATAAATAAATAAATTTAATAATAAATTAATTTTTTAATTTAATTATATATTTTTTCACTTAATAAGATTAGATGCATTTTAAATATATATATATATATATATATTTAAATTAGTAAAAATTATAATCCTGTAATTGTATAATATTTAAAAAAATTAAATATTTAAAAATTTATTTTTTAAACTCCAAACACACTATGATTTCATGAGAAAGAGGGAAGGGATAGAAATTTAAAAATACATTATTTTATTTAGCTTGTGATAAAAAATGAGAGTCAGAAGACATGGAATTTGAAAAATTAAAAATAATTAAACTTTTTTCATTTAATAAGATTAGATGGATTTTAAATATATATATATATATATATTGTTAAATTTTTTTATTTATTATTTTTTATTGAAATAGCCCTATGATATGTATTTGAGTGAAGTAAATGACATTATTGTAATTTGACTTTATATCTTTGTTATTATTTTTATTTATGTCTCATTTATGTCAATTGTTTCATTTATGTCTCATTTATGTGGATTGTTATGAGTTGGCAAAACACTATTTAAAATAGCAACTTTAATGTTTCAGAAACTAAAACGCGACTTAATTTAGCGTTTTCAATGCGGCTGACTTGAAAAAATGCTATTTGGATTAGCGTTTTTAGCTTTTGAAAAACGCTATTTTATTGAGCATTTTCATTAACAGTAGTTTTGTAATTATTTTTAACCGGGCTGTAAATGCCAAATATTTTAATTAAGTAACTGTAAAATAAAAAAAAAATCCTTTTTTAAGCATGGTGTTCGTACAAATTATACTTGGATTACTTTTAATTCATCTACTGAGTGTTTTTAAGCATCATACAAATTATGCTGGGAGTCTTTAAGCCTCGGTTTGCTAAGTTCTCGCTTTTTTGGTTATACTTGAGGTTTACGTTTTTTAATTTTTATTTTTTGCTGTGGTTTTCTTTTTTGAAATAAAAATTTACAATTACGTTATTTTTGTTTATATTAAGAGATATTTTTTTTCACGTTTTAATGATTTTTAATTTATTTAATTACTTTGAGTATTTATTAAAAAAACTGCACCAATAAATGTGTGTTTTAGGTGAAGTTTGGGAAGCAAAAAAAAGTTAATTTTTTTTATAACTAATTGTTAAAAAATTAGTTTTTTTTTATACGGAAAGAGAGAAAAAGTAATTCTTTAGTAATTAGCTTTTTAGTTTTTTTTTAGTAATTTGATAGTTTGCCCTTTATAATTTGAAAAAGTTTAAAATATAATTTGGTAAATTTAATTATTTAAAAAAAATAAAAAAACTGAGCAACTGAAATGCAACTAATAGCTAAGGTGGCATTTGATTTATTTTTCTATTTTTTGTTTTCTGATTTCATTTTATGTTTTAAAAATCTCAAAATAAAGAAATAAAAAAATACTCTGTTTATATTATTTTGAAATTTTCTTTATTTTAGATTAAAAATGCTCAAAACGATTTTTTGTCATTTTTCATTTTATATATAAGCTCATTTTCTGTTTTCTAAAACAAATTTTAAAAACACAAGTGACAAAATGTGTTTTGAACTTTTTTCTTATTTTCAAAAGCATAAAATAGAAAATGAGTTCAAAATCGAAAATAAAAAATAAAAATAAAAAATAGAAAAATAGAAAAATAAACCAAATGAGTCTTAACTATTCTCAAAAACCAAGCATGAATTTGAAAATATATTTTTTAAATTAACAGTATTTTAATAAATACTAAAAAAATCAATATCGGCCTTAAAAAAAAAAAAGGAAAAAAAAGTCAATTGTACATCCACTGCAAGATTTTGACTTTGATGGGTGGTTGTCAAAATCTTCCATGCTTGTGTAAGTAAAAGACCTTCCAAAACCGCAAAAGCTTCTCAATTCTGGGTGTGAAGTTTAATTCATTGTTTTTCATGTTAGCCACCAAACCCAGTAGCCTCCTTTCCCTCCCAAAACATTTTTCGAATTAATCAGCACTTCTCAACGGCTAATTTCCACTTTCTAGTCTCTTCCCTCCCACCGCGCCCTTTCCTCGACCAAACCAAGCAAGCCCATGCTCGCACCATCACAGTCGGCTTCACCGGTGACGCCCAGCTCATTGGTCGCCTCGTTGCTGCCTTCGATTTTTTTACACATTTTTTTATATTAATAGTAAGTGCGTAAAAGTAATTTTTATAGTGATAACTTAATCTAAAGTTATTTTTTCAATGAAAAATTTAATAAAATCTGAATGAATATAATATAAATCTCAAAAAGTTTAAGTACACATCTATAAAATTTCTAAAATTTAGGTGTAGAAGTCAAAACCACTAGATAATAAATTAAATTATATAACCTTTTTTCGGGTAACAAATTTTTTAATTATGGTGGATAATATTTATATATAAATATAAAAATATACATCTTGATATTTGTATTTCAAAATTTACTTCTCTGTAATTATTCTCTGTAATTATTAAATGTCAAGTGCACCCAATTCAACTCGTTGAGTTTATAAATTAATTTTTTATCATTTATTTTATTTTATTTGTAATTTACATAATTAAAAATAATTGAGTAAAGTTATAATGTTCAAGTCATAATTTAATGAATAAAAAAATATTTATTATTTGAAGATCATTATATACTTAATATTATTTATGTATTTTTAATTTTTATAATAAATAAATAATAACATATCAATCCTAAAAAAAATTCAAACCGATTCTAACTAGACTATGGGTGCATTTGGCGGATTAAATTTTGGTGAAAATCTCTATATACTTTTACACATTCCCGCATTCTTAAAATTTAGAAAAAAAAATGTCAATACCTTTCAAAAAAAAAATCGATAACTAGAATTCAATTAATTAAATAGTAAAAATATTTTCACCATTCTCACTATGGACTCTCAAACTACCGAATGACACCCAGTTTAACTATTTTTTGTGAGTTCGTAAAGACTATTCTGACGGATTCGCACAGTCAACTTCCATCCAAACGGTTTCTACAATCTATTTGGACGGATTATAGCGTAAAGAAGTATGACTGTCTAAAATTTTAAATTTATTCAAACGGAAATCCAATCCGTCAGAACGGGAATCTTATTATTCATTTCCAAAAAATACGGTTTGAGATATGTGCACCAAATACAAAAAATTTTTCTAAACCACATTTTGTCTCATTTTTTCTCACTTTTCACTACTCCAAACTCACCGTATATAAACTCAAGCTTTAAAATATGTGAGTAAACTTGATAATATTCAATTTTAGTGGTAACTAGGCATATAAATAAGTTTTTATATCCATATTTAGGTCCCTTATTAAACCTTAGGGTTTGGAGTCAGATCCATCTTCGTGGTGACTACGCATGTAAATGAGTCTTTGTATCTATATTTGATCCCTTATGAAACTTCAGGGCTTGGACTCAGGTCCATCGGATTTATAATATCTATATCCATATCTGAATACATTGAAAATTTAAGTCCGGATCTAAATTTGTTAAGGCTTTTTTGGTTTAATGAATTGACAAAATTTTTTTTTTATCTTGCATTATTGATCGAGAATTAATGTGAATTATAAAATTTGATATTTTATTGTTAGTTATATTTCTTTACTAAACACCACAATATGTATTATATATATTTAATCTTTAATTTCATCATGTGATTAAAAGGATAATTAGCAATAGATTGAAATTGAAATAAGTTTATTCGTGATTTAATTTTTATTGAAATATCTTAAGCAGCAATCACTTTCAAATGTGATCATGTTTAATATTTCAAAATATTCTACTGTTATTTATTAAATTAGTGAAAATACTCCCGATTAAAATAATTATTGCGATATATATATATATATATATTATTAATATGTGTATAAGCGTACATTTATATATTATAAAATTTATCCAATCAAGTTCTTAACTAATAAAGTATAAGGCTTAGGCCCGTTTGGAGGCTCACAAACTAGTAAAAAAATATCAAAAGTTACATTTAGTTCGTTTGGTAAAATCACAATTTTTTTCACTTTTTTACTTTGTTACAGTAAAAAATAAAACAAAAAGTTTTACTGAACACACAAAAATTGACACTTTTTTGCTTTACCACAGTAAAAAAAACTTACTAAACGCACAAAAAGTTACAACTTTTTTGCTTTACTACAGTAAAAAATTTACCAAACACTTAAAAGTTGTAAAAAAAAGTCAAAAATTACACTTGATTCCACTAAACACACAAAAAATGTAACTAAAAAAACACACAAAAAAACTACCAAAAGTTTTACTTTTTACTAGTTTTTAATCCTCCAAACGGGCTCTTAGTCCTAAAAGGAAAAAAATTAATTTTTTGGTGTTTGAGAAGAGAAGAAGAATTTACTTTTTAATAGTTAGCTTTTTAGTTTTTTATTAATTTAACATTTTTGTCTTTGAAAATTTAAAGGAAAATTAAAATGTAAGAAAGTGAATCTGATCATTTTAAAAAAAATTAAAAAAATTAATAACTAGTAACTTAATTACCAATTACTTTTTATCAAACAAGGCTTCAATATATTTATATTTTAATTTGTTAAATCCTAAATATTTTAAAATTTATTGTATTCATAATTGCACAATCAAATCAAATTTGGATGAATTGCGACGAACCAGTCTATGGATAAGACCAGCGGAGACAGTCCTTTTATTAATTATTCATACTATTTTTCTCATACCTGCAGCCATCCATACATGGTAAATTAAGTATAATGATAATTTAAAATAATTAATGTTTAATGTCAGAATAATGTACGATTAAATGCTATGATAACGACATTAATTGCTATTTTTTCCTCAATCAAAATAAAAAACATACATAATTTTCCTGGGCTCGAGGTTGGCCGCTGCAATTGGGCAAAGCACCCGGACTCCTTTGACCCGTGACTGGCCCACGCACCTCAAGATGTCACTTTATCTGAATAGTTGGGTTGGAGCCAGCCGATTCGGGCTAATGCTTTAGAAAGCAAGAGGAGTTTAAGGAGACTTGTGCTTTGCTTGCGGTGGTAAAAAATTTTAAAAATTATTTATTTTTTATTTTTTATCTCACCATAAAAATTACGAAATCATAATTTATTTTACTTTATCTCATTTTATCTCATTTTTTGTCACTTCAAATACATGTTGATTTACATTTTTACTTTTTGTTTTTGTTTTTGTTTTTTTTGAAATTAATGTTTTAAAAATATTAAAAACACATTTGATTGGATATTTTTTATTTTTGTATTTTAAAATTTTTAACATTTTAGGCCAAAAAGACTCAAAATGAATCTAATGAAAATTCATTTTTAAAAATACTGAAAATGTATTTTAGGTAGTTTTGTTGTTTTTAAAAAACACAAACTAAAAAATGAGTTCGAAACAAATTTGCCCAATAGACCTTGGTGTTTTTGGTGTTTGGGAGAAGAAAAAATTTAAGTTTTTTAACAACTAAGTTTTTAACTTTTTGTTTATCTGTCATTTTATCCTTTACAGTTTAAAAAAAGAATAAATGTAAAAATAATAATTTTGTAATTTTAAAAAGTAAAAAGATCTGATTATTCATAAGCTAGGCCTTTAGCTTTTCATCTCAAATTAAGCTCAAGTTTGGTTTCCTACATCATTTTTATTTATAAAAACAAATAAGAGGTAATTAATTTTATGCCTCTATATTTGAGATCAAAATCACCCACACTCATTTACCATGTTATTGTGCACTAATATCTCTTATACTCATTACTAAAATGTAACAATAGATGACATCACGTTAAGTGATAGAAAGACAAAATTATTCCTTTAATTTTAATACCTAAAAGTAAGAAAGTAGCAGCAAATCCGACTAATCAATATCCAAAAAGTACCAATGGCAAGGAGAGATTTTGCTGACCAAAATAGGAGTAGTTAGGGAGATTTCGCTAGCTGAAAATAACAACAGTGAAGGAGATTTCTCTAGTGGCAAACCTATTTCCCTTTCTCAGTTTGTGATTTGATGAAAATTTGATATATATACATATGTGTGTGTATAGAATTTGTTTATGACTTGGTGAAGATTTATGCCTAATCAACTGAATTAGTTTTGATATATACGTATATATAAAATTTGTTTGTATGTATCCACGTATATATAAGATTTCATATGTGTATAATCTAAAGACTTATCTCTAGAACTCACGTCCAAATTTAAATTCAAATCCAAATCCTTTAAAAAATAGTCATGGTATAAGATAATTTTCAAATTAAAGAGATGGGCCTATTTTCACCCGCCAACCCCTTCTCTCTCCTCCTTATCTTTCTATCTCTTTCCTTCTTCACCATCATCTTCTCAAACCAACTTGCGGTTTACTCCCAAACCCTCAAAACCCTCTTGATGGGTAGATCTAATGAGAATAATAGAAAGAGAGAGAGAGCTTTTCTAATTGTATAGTTTTTGAACTTGATGGGATTTGAGTTCTACAATGGAGTGTTGAGTAGTTCTTGAAGCCAATGAGATTTAGGTTCAGCATTGGCATTTAATGTTTTTTTTTTTTTTTTTAATGACTCGGAACCTAGATCGGATAGAGCCCTTCGGACTCACCCCGACTTGCCAAACTAGGGGGAGCGGCTCGACCTAAAGCATCCCACTGTTTAAGTCGCGGTAGTGCACTTGGGACGATTCAAACTCCCACACTTTAATATGTAAACTCTGGAATGGACTCGCCTCGACCACAAGACTAGATCGCGGGGTCATTGGCATTTAATGTTTACCGCGACTTTATCAGCTACAGGTGAGAGATAAGATTGGCGGAAGGCATTCCATTCCCCAATGGGATTTTTTTCCATTACATTTATGATTTTTTGATATTAAATATTTATATTTTTCATTCATGTATATGTCACGTACTGTTATGACATTACCGCAAATAAATATATTTAAAAAGCATAGTAGTATTTTTAAATATATATATATTTTTACATTAAACTATTGTTGGCAGAGAAGTTGGAAGGAATTAGAGTGGAATGAGTTGGAAGAGAAGGGACTGTAAAATTTCTGTAGTTACCTTTTTATTTAAATAAAACTATAAAAATTTTTGTAATAGCATTATTATTATTTAAAAAAAAGAGAGAATAATAATTATTATTTCATACTCTAACCCTAATCCATCCCATCCCACCTCTCTTCCAAACAATACCATCATCTCTACGTCCCTTTCTATCACCCAAGCGGGAAAAAAAATAAAATAAAAATTAACGTCCGTCAGTTCTCTTCCCGTCCATTCCCCTCTCCCTCTACCAAACAACGGCTTAAACCCTTTTTCTTCTTCTTCTCTCTCTTAAACCCGAGCCCCACGTCTTGCACCGTTACAGTTTTTTTTGCTCTTATTTCTATTTTCTTCATTTCGGTAGTGGGTCTTTCACTAATCCCCAAACTTAACTGGATTTTTTGATTTTCTAATTGAAAAACCCTGTTTCATCCGTGAAGAGGGTTTGCAGTATTCCTCCACAAAAGCGGGTGAGGAAGAATTTATTGGCGATTTTCTGATTTAACTTTGTTTTTTCCTGAATTATTTTGAATTTGAGAACTTGGGTTTTTTTCCTTTTTTTTTTTTTTTGCTTTGAGCAATTCTTTAAGTGCCAGAGCTTTGATTGGAGCAGGGCGAAAAGTAGCTGTAGATTGATGAAGAAGAAAGCGGAAAAGGTTCAAAACAAGGAAGAAATTGCCGAGGATTGGTGCTTCTCGTGCAAAGATGGTGGATTGCTTTTTGTTTGCGACTACAAGTGAGTTCTGAAAATGACCAAGCTTTTATTTTTTTTATTTTTTATTTGTAAGTTCTTTTTTGTATGGAGGAGTGGCGACCGTGATTTGGGCACCTCATGTTCTATTGGATTGGGTGGGCTAACCGAAACATCGGCTTAGTAGTTGGATCAAAATCCGAATTTAATCTGACTTACATGACCGTTGTCACGTGACTAACATTGATGTCCCCTCTTTTGTTCTATTGGATGGAGAGGGAATTAGGACATTTTCCTACCCACAGACAAAATTGTTCATTGTAATCACTGTTTATTTCTTAGAAAGGGTATTATTGTCTTTAAATAATTCCCAAGGTGGTTGAGAAAATGGGGTGTCCAAATCAGTGGCCTGCCGCACATGAACTTTCTTTTTTTTTTTGGGATAAGTGATTTTGTAAAATACATGATTTTTTTTTTAATTTGTTTTCCATCATCTACAAAGAGGTTTGCAATCCTTGGACAGTGTCTTCAATACATGTTTTTTCTTGATATCCTTATATTCAACAGTGATAGTATGCAACTAGGGTAATTAGTGATTTTAGTGGTAAGTGTGAATTGCTCTCAATGTGGGTAGCTAATTTTTTTTTTTTTTTGGGGGGAGGGGGGGGGCAACACCAAAAAGTAATTTTCAAAATTAAAGGAACCTTGAGATTTTGGATTTGAGAATAATGTGATGCTAAAAAACAAGAGTAAAAAATTAAGCTTGCATTTTTTCTAACAAATTTTACTAATTAACCTTGATGTCTCTCTTAACAAATTTTACTAATTAATAAAAAGAGATGCACACAGAGTATCTGCTAGTGTTCTTTGCTAATCAGCTATTGGCAATAAGTTTGTGTACACATATGGTTCATCGGGAGTCTTTGGACCTTGTTTCACGTCTTAACTTAACAAGTCCCTCATTATCTTAACCTCATTGCTCTCATGATGAGCTTTCCTTTTGTTAGCAAATGTGCATGGAAAAATGATTCACATGTTAAGGCATCGTGTGCTACCTTATTTTGACCCCATTTGCAAAAATCTCCTCCAACTACCTGAAGGCTAGACTCGATATGCCAGTCAAAGATCACATATTAGGTTGTCAAACTCATTCAAAGGAAGGATGATATGCACTTATATTTATATCTGGCAAAAACCAGGTTGAAGCGACAAGATTGGCCATAAGATGCACGAATATGCTGTCATTTGTATTTATATGAAGCAAGCTGTGAGTCTATTTAAGTTTTTGATTGTGTTTGACTTCACATTATCACTGCCTAATCTGTGGCATATCTCTTTCATGGAAAGAATTTTATGATAGTGAATTCTTTTTGATGCTTCACAAGGAGTACTTTTTTCATGTCTAATTGTCAAATGAAATGGTTCAGGCAGTGTCTAAAAGCTTATCATGCTGACTGTGCGGGGAAGGATCAATCATTTTTTGAGTCTGGAAATCAGTGGACTTGCAGTAAGACACTCTTATTTTTCTGCAGTTTTCTTTTCTTCTCTTGTATTCAATTTCATTTTTTATAATGAAAACTTCACTTTTCAATTAAAAGCATCGGATGTAAGGTGGAGCTAACCTTTGCTTACTCGAGCTTGAGCTAGAGCTTTTGTATAGGTTCGAGCTTGGCCCACAAAGAAGAATTCAGGCTCGAGATTTGCTTGCCAATAGCTCAACTAAACCAAAACGACACGTTTTGATCTAAAATATAATAAATTAATACTATAAAAAAACATAAAAATATTACAAAAGAATTTATTATTATTTTATCAAGCCGGCTCGTGAGTTTTCGAGCCAAGCACTTCTAGGCTTAAGCTCATTAAGGCCACAAGTTGAGCTCAAGTAGCTCGAAAAAAACTCAGCCCCTGGGTAGCCTTGGTACCAACTGCTATATGTGGGATGCATGAAGTCCAAAGACTCATTACTTGATATGACACCAATATGTACATGAATTTCCATTTTGAATGATCTTAAGTTTTCCTACCTTCCACATGGGTTGTAGAAGTTCACAAATTGAATGTTTAGCAAAATCCTGTTTTCCCTTTGTTTGTGACCAACTAAGTATATAGTGAAGAGCTGAATTTTTCTTTATTGAAATTGGCAAGAGTTTCTAATATGTGTCTTGCAAGTTGCAATGGATGTAACATCATCTGAAACATTCTCAGTTCACAGTCCCGAGTCAAATGTACATATTGCCTTCATAATGAGTTTTGCAAGTCTATGCAGACACGAGAGTTGGGACTCTCTACAATTCTGCTGTTGTTGCTAAGTATGTTCTTAGTCTCACAACTAAAAACTAACTGAACCTGTATTCCTGCTGCTCTTTGTTTTATGTTTTTAGTTGCTCTTGTTGGATGTTCATTTGTGTTGGATACTCATGCAAAGCGATTCCCATCGTCAATTTTCAGAATGGCATTCTTGCTTCAATTGCCACAAGAGTTCAAAATTCCATTGCTTTTGCTGCCCAAAAGCTGTGTGCCAACGCTGTGTCGCTGCTGTGGAGTTTGTGTGTGTTAAAGGGGACAAAGGATTCTGCAGTCACTGTTTGAAGCTTGCACTGCTTGGAGAAGAAAACAGGGATTTTGACTCTGAAGGGGTACGATACTCTTTAAGATGACCTGAAATATTACTTTTCCTCTAAGATGTAAATTGAAAATTTTAGTTTGGAATCATCTCTCTACTTTGAAGAAAAAAATATCTTGATGAAAATCTTGTGACATATGATGTTGTTAAGTCACCAATTGTTCCAAAAGCTTAAACTATTAGGAAATGGCCCCAACAATGTATATCAAGTTATTTCAACACTCCCCCTCATGTGCAACCTCAATTTGCATGTGGAATAGAGACAAACAAATCAAATTAAATAAGGTGCACCAACGTAAGCAAATAAAGTACACAATAATAAATGAGAAATAATAAGATTCGAACTCAGGACATCCTGTAACCAGAGCTCTAATACCATGTTAAGTCACCAATTGTCCAAAAAGCTTAAGCTGTTAGGATATGAGGCCAACAATGTATATCAACCTATTTCAACAGATCATTTTGTTGTTGGTTCAATTCATGACATATTAGACGGGGCATATAACTATTTAATTCAATAAATTTATTAATCATATCTTAGGCCCTCTTTACCTTTCAAAAAAAAAAAAAAGAAAAAAAGAAAGTCTTTTAGGCCCTATGTGTAATAACAGGAATGAAGGTTAGGAATTAAATTACACTAATAGGGACGAAATGCCTAGTAATGATATTTCTAGTCTTAATTTTCCCGAGTCTTTGGGCTGGGCAGGTTTTCTCAGTGTGGGTATTTACTGTATTATATATGAAAACTGAGTTTCTTTAGTTGGAGGGCTTATTTTGTTATATTGCAGGAGATGGTAGATTTCAAAGATCGAGAAACATATGAAGGGCTATTCTTCGAATATTGGGTGCTAATAAAGGAGAAAGAAGGCTTGACCTTGGAACATCTCTATTCTGCTGATGCTCAACTGAAAAAGGCTCAAAACTGTAAGTCTGGTTCCTATCTGGATGAATCTAACAAAGATGGAGACAATGATGCAATATCTGATTATGAAGATGAAGATGAAGATGAAGATGAAGACGAAGATGAAGATGAAGATGAAGATGATATAGAAGAACACAAAACAGTGCGGAAATGCAAGAGATCCAAGGGGCAGAAATATGTGATTGAAAGGAAGATAAAATCAAATAAAAGGGAATTTATTGGTTGGGGATCAAAATCCCTCATCAATTTTCTTTCATCAATTGGTAAAAACACAAGCGAAAAATTATCACAATATGATGTGACTTCTATTATTAATGGATATATCAACGAAAACATACTCTTTCACCCGGAGAAAAAGAGGAAGATTTTATGTGATGAAAGGCTAAAGTCTGTTTTGGGGAGGAAAACAGTGAACAGAAATAAAATATATGACCTCTTAGAATCTCATTTTCAAGAGAACCTAGAGCCATCAGACGACGAGCTGGGATATAGTTCAGAAGATGAGGATGATACTGTCTTGGCAGTCTTTAAAAAACAGATAATGTCTCGTAAATGTAGAAAATCTCGGGAAAAGAAGGTGTTGGTTGACGTTCCACAGAGCTGTTTTGCTTCCATTACTTCTGAAAACGTTAAGCTTGTCTACCTGAAAAGGAGCTTAGTGCAGGAGCTAATGAAGCAACCTGAAACATTTGAAGGCAAGATAATAGGAAGCTTTGTAAGAGTCAAATCAGACCCCAGTGACTGTTTTCAGAGAAATTCTCATCAGCTTGTGCAAGTCACAGGTTTGTATTATTAGATATTTGATAATTTGATGAGTTGACTACACGGATTTGTATTAGTAGATATTTGATAATTTGATGAGTTGACTACCTTTCCTTTTTAGCTTGGGTTTGGCTATTTATGTGATTCCATTGTCATTAAGAATCAATGAACTGGATGACTGTAGAGTAAATGTTTTGAGAAAAATAGGATGGTGTAATTTCCCTCTTAATAGGCAGTCTCCTACATGGTAGTTGAGATGGTCATGTGCAGCGTTCTAGCTAGTGATACTTTGTTAATGCAATATATTAGTTCATATTTGACTTATATGGATTTATGAGCATTGTCAAACATGATAGCAGGTCATTTATGGTTTAAAAGTTAATTTTAAACGCTTGTGATGTTCAGATTGAGGAGTTAGGTTTGCTATTTTGTATGAAATGCTAGTCCTGAGACTTGTATCAGTGCAAGTGTTATTCTGGCCAGCTTCGATTATATGCCTTGAAGCACTAAAAACTGCTATTATATTAGGTGTTTAGACCTTTTAGGTGTTGAAATCTTATTTTGACTAATGGCCTGTCAAATGTGAGCAGCAGAGTCAAACATGACTGTTGTGCAGTTTCAGTTCTTATAATAATGGCTCTTGGATTTGGTAGTGTTTCATATGTGAAAACTAAGTGTTGATCATCATTGGATGGGATTACCTTTGCATGTCATTCCTTCACTTGAAGTTCTCTCTAGCAATCAACCATAGCACTGTCTGAAGTGTGGACTTGTTAATCCTTCAAAACCCAACCGTTATGCTCAGAAAAGTAACTTAGCATGTATCTGATTTGCAACTCTGAACATTAGCAAGAACCATCACTAATCCTGAAAGAGACAATGTATTGTATTTAGCTAATTTGTGCAAGGAAGCAACTTTGAGGAATGGACTATACGAACCAGTTCAAGAAATTCTTTAATGTAGTTCTAGTGTTGCAAGTGAGAAGTTCTCTCTCTCTCTCTCTCTCTCGCTCTCTCTCTCTTTTTAACTTGCAAGTGAAAAGAAGCGAAATCTGGGTAATTACTGATTTGGCAGAAACCTAAATAAAAGGAATAAAATTGGATATCAGGGATCATACTTGTACATTTATGACGTAATATTGATGTATCTAGATATGCCTAAACATTAATTTTATATAATTTGAAAGAACTGAAAAAAGGTGAAATAACTTGGCAACAAGCATTCAGAATCTGATCGGTAGACTACCAGTCTATTGAATTACTTTTCACAAAGGCCTGGTAGATAGTGTTTGAACATGTAAAAATTAAATATTTGGGGTAGGGCATTTTGAATCGATAGATTTCCCCCTAATTTTGTCTATTTTTGATACTGCATTTCATTTTTTTTCAGTGAAAGCCACTGTATTCTCAACACTTTGCCTTTATCTTTTAATTTATGTTGTCTTGCTATTGTTACCATGTATATGCATTCAGGCGTGAAGAATACATCACTGGATGGAAGCAACACAGAGATTCTCCTCCAAGTTTCGAATATGTCAAAAGACATTTGTGTCAGCATGCTTTCAGATGATAACTTCTCTGAGGTAACAATATTGTTTGGAAGTGTTCTCGGTAGCTTTTCTTTCTTGTTCTTGTTCTTTTCTTTTCTTTTATTTTTATGAGAAGTATCTCTTGTTCTTTCTTCCTCCTTATTTGTTCTCGCTCCTTCGCTCTACCTATTCTTCTCAACTGTGGTGCAGTAACAGTATATTAGTGATTGATCACCAATCACCAAATATGTTTCCATATAGTTCTTCTTCTCTAGTCATCCATTGACCCTAAGTAAAGTTTTATTGTTGAATTCAAGTGGAACACTCTCTCATGATACTGTTCTAATTTCAGCTTCATTACAACGAACAAGAATAATTTACAGTCATGGTGCTTATTTCTTCCTACGATGACAATTTGTTCTTGAGACTTTCATTCCTTACTAATGTTATTTCTTCCCAATCAAATTTGCATAGTGTTTTTGTTTTTTCCCCCTTTGCAGGAAGAATGCGAAGATCTAAGACAAAAGGTGAAAGATGGCCTACTTAGAAAGCTCACTATTGTAAGTTTCCTTGTACACTTCTTTTGTTTTTCTTTCTTTCCTATCCTTTCTTTTTTTTTTTTTTTTTGGTCCTAGGTAAATTCCATCGTACGCATTTGTTTGTTTTGTTTTATTTTATTCTTTTATACACCAGAGAAAGAAAGAAGTAAGAAGAAGAAGAAATTAGATGGGAAAGAATAACAAAGGCACACAAGCCATTTTCATAATTACTCTCAAATCATCAAGTCTAGCAAATTTTAATAATCTCAAACCTTTAAATAGGCTAATAAGTCCTCAAGATAACTAAAAAAAATCAAATTAAAGATTAAAATCTCTTACCAATCCTACTCAATATAAACTTCCTAAAATAATAATAATAACAAATAAAATAAAAGGAAATAATCCCCAATAGGACAATGTGATGTTCTCATCAAGTCTCCGGGCTGAGAAGAACTCAGCTCTGTTGAGTGAAATTGGAGCCAAGTGCACTGTCAACAGTGATGTTATTTATAACTCTACTATTAACATAGATCCTCCAAGATCCCTTTTTTTTTTTTTGGGGGGGGGGGGGGGGGGGGGGAGGGGGGTCAAGGGAGCTGGGACAGCACAAGGGCTTAAGCTCTCACAGACGAACTCCTTGAAGGAGTTCATCTACCTGCAGTTGGAGTTTGGCATACTAAGAAGGATTTATCCTATAATGGGGCAAGTTCAAGAGGGATGATTTTGGAACAAAATCTATAGCATGCTTGCTGTCACGCAACGTGGGCAAATGATCAGGTAAATCCTTGGGGAAAATATCTTGAATGTTCTAAAATACCTTATGGGAACCAAGGGCTGAGAGTTTGAAGAAATTTCTGTAACGATGACTGCAAATGCAACAAACTCTAACAACCTCATGCTGAATCCTTTTGGGGCTAATGATATGCAACCCTTTGGTCTCCACCAATTTCCTCTCCTTTTGGGGATCAATAGGTTTAGGGGGAAGAGGGTTGAGGTGAATTTTCTTGCCCCTAAACACAAGAGCTTGAGTTTGTACAACCGCAAATGGTTATGTCCATATCAAACAACCAAGGTCGATTCAGAATTATGTGACTGACGTCCATAGGGATCACATCACACCATATATGGTCCTTGTACTCAAGGGGCCGAATGGGCTGCAGTGCTCTTTCGCTGCTATGGACTAGGTTTCGACCCTAGAAACATTGAAATAATAGCAAAAGGAATTGTGAGACAACAAAAAATATTGCAAGACAGTAACAAAGCAACTTCGAAAATGATTGAGCTGAAAACAATTGTGAAGATGGCAATAGAATGAGAATGATAAGAGATGCAAGATGGCAATGGAACAATTGCAAAAATGGTAGTGAGACAACAGTGAAAACTATTTGAGACAATAGGAATTTGTTATGAAAAAGGCTGGAAAACATCTGTGAAACAACTATGAGATAACAATGAAAATGGTAGCAAGACAAAAAGGAAAAGCTCTCCAAGACATCACTGAAATGCCTTCAAAAAATGGTTACGAGGCTGCAGCAGAAAGGGCTGCGAGTTAGCAACAAAATAATGATGAAGAATGGCCATGAGACAGGAAAAAGGGTTTTGACACCATGGTGAAAAATAGTGCGAGATAGCAGCGACAGTGGCAAAAATAATTTCAAGATAGTAGTGAAACAATGACAAAAGGGGTAGGGGGACAACTTAGAGAAAGGCTAATAAGAAGACAAAGGTCCAACTACTGACAAAGTGGGTTGGCTGTTAGCTGAGTGGAATTCAATAAAAAGGCTCACAGGAAGATGTGTGACTTGGATACTATGTTAATATTTTCATATGTTTCTTCTTTCAAAATGGGTTAGCTGTTGTTGCTTCTTTCAAATGTTTCTGATACATTTTCAAATGTTTCCAAAATGCTCTTTTTTTCATGCCAGTCTAAACAACCTGCTAACATGAAAATTTTGATCCTTTAATTTTCTGTTAGCAAATCATTGTTATATTTATGATCTTAGGGTTTTTTAAATTGTCTAATCCAACCATTGCATGTGACAGGTGGAGCTAGAACAGAAGGCCAAAAGTTTGCATGAAGATATAACAAAGCACGTATGAATTTCTGCTTTGGTTTTTATTCACAACAGTAACTCTTATAATTTGTTTGTGCTTTTTCGCTTGTTAGATTGTTAGCAACCATCTCATTTGAAAGTTTAAATTGTTAGAGACACGAACAACTTTATTAATATTAAATTATTTTCTCTCAACAGATCCCCTAATTGGATTTTTTGAATGGGCCAAACACATGAGATTATTGATTTTTTTTTTGCCTTCTAGATGAGATTTGAGCTTGGGACCGTTGCTTATTCTAATACCATGTTAGATTGTTAACCATTATCGCACCTAAAAGTTTAAGTTGTTTGCGAGGGCAGTAACTTTCGTGTTCAGAGCATTGTCCGAGTGAGTAGGCAGCGCGTACCAAGCAAAGCTTTCTTGAAGAGGCTGGGCTGGAGTGCTTTCATCAAATGATGCATGTGGGTTGAGCCATTCCCATCCCAAGTGGTGGCCTGATTCGGCCTGGCCCGGTCGGGAAGCTTGTTTCAACATCCGAGGCAATTCGAGTACCGGAGCTCACAGCAGAGCCTGTGGCAAAGGCAGACTTTTTGAATCTGCGGATCGTTCTTGTGCACTGTTCAGTGTTCTCGCACCATTTCATTTACTTATCCTTAAGATAACTTGCCTTCTTAGCTTTTTCAGCTCTGCCAGTTCGCTAAGTAGACTCACTCTACCGAGGGGCAACAAAGGCTGGAACTTATTTATATTAATTTATTCTCTCAATATGCTCTCTCATGTATTATGAGGCTTACTTTTTTTTTGGCATAGTGAAATAGATTATTGACTTTCTGGGTTGATGACGAGGTTTGAACTATGGACTTGATACTATATTAAACTGGTGGCCACCTTAAAAGGTAGTATGATAAATGAAGTTGTCCATCTTTCTAACAACATAAGCTTCTAGATAGGATGGTAACTAACAGTCTAACATGTTATTAGAGATGACAAATGTCCTAAGTTCAAACTTCACTGGTAGCAAAAACATAACTATAAAATATCAATAGTCACATGCATTTGTCCATTAAAAAAAAAAAATTGACTACACGTGATGAGGTATGTTAAGAGAAAATAAGTCAATATGCATCATAATCTTGCCCCTTTTCCTAACAATTTGAGCTTTTAAATGAGATGGTGGCTAACAGTTTAACACGCTAAGCCCATCTGAGTAGATCACAATAAGATATACTAATAATGATAGCATTTATATTATTTTGTTACTAAATTGTTGATTAGATAAATAATTAACTTGACTAAACTATTAAGTATTTCATTTAATGAGAACATCTGAATGCCATTTTGTTCATTATAATCTCTCCATTTATGTGTTATCCGTTGCTTCCTTTAAATTAATCTGCTTATGTTTTCTTTATTATTGATTTTTTTATAAGCTTCTTTCTTGTTGAAATAATGTCAGTGGATTGTCAGAGAGCTGTCTGTATTACAGAACCTCATCGATCGAGCAAATGAGAAAGGACGGAGAAAAGAATATCCTTCTGTGACGTAGTTTGTGAAATGGAGAGTTAGGATAATGGCATTTGCTGAGAAGTTATGATAGCCTGTAAAAAAACAACCATGCACAATAGTAGAATAAACGGTGAAAGAGAAGTTCTGCGGAACAATCTAAATCTATTCTTTTCTAAAATACCCATGACCAGACATTCTGGTTGATCAACAAAACCAGTATGGCAGAGCAAAAAAGTTACGACTCCTTTGTTTTCTATTCTAGCACATTCAATTTGAATTGTCCATCTTGAATATTTGTTTTGATTTATGATTTCAGACTTAAGATTCCAAAATATACGTATAAATATTTTTCATGTCAATCGCAACTTGCCAGTATTTGTGTGGCATTGATAGAATCCATACATGAACATGGGAACACACAAGTTCCTTAGTATTTACAACTTGATTACATTTGCAGTAAATGTTTAATGTAGACCTTAACACATATGGTGTCCTACACTCTTTGAATACTTGGAGAGAAGACAACTGCTTCAGACAACATCAGAACAGTTACGGTTGCTACAAAAGGTACCCAAGGTGATTCCTGATGAAGCGGAGGTTGAACCTGCGTGCGAGGATGCTATCAAAAAGCATAAACAAGGAGATGAAAGGTCAACAAAACTAATCCACTTGCAGAGTTTGAAAATCCTTGGCGATAATTGGGGAGACACGGGAATTTCGTCAGGTATAATAGATGCTGGAGATTGGATAAGTTTCCACTAATGTGCCTGTATATCTACTAAGAATATTTTGGATGCCCTAAAACTATTGTATTGAATAACTCTTCGAGTAGGAGATGAAGTTGAGTCAAAACAGATTTATAAATCCAACCATACCTTCGGATATAGTTTTGGTTTGAAGCCATTCAAACTCCAACCTTCGGATAATATAGTGCTTCAATGAAATTTCTTGAAATTATGAAATGATTTCAATTTGTAGAAGGGTCAATGGTAAACCTAAATTTTAGGATTTTGATATGAAATTGAAAGTTCAATTTTGGATTTCTTTTTTACTGACACGGTTACTCCCATTTTTAGCCATGTAATTTTTTAAATACACATTATTTCCTTGCCATGAATAGGCACCAAAAGGTGCCACACTTCCACTCATGTACAAGAGGATCATAGACCCAAAAAAGGGGACCTAGATCTATAAATAAATTACTTCATAGAATCTTAGATTGGTGTCCAAGTTATTCTACCTTAGATCTAATTTTGTTGCCTCATATTAACAAAATTGGTCTGTGTTTGTGAATGTCGATACTATCACAAGATCTCTGATTATGTCGCCTCATATTAGCCATATCCAGTTCCGAGGAACCAAAAACCAGGCCTATTTTCTTCCATTTCCCACTCTCACCATTTTCATGAACTGAAAAGCTCCCCAACATACCTTAGGAACACCTATTCCTATTTTACATGGACTCAAGTACGAGTTTCAGGTACAAATGCACATTTAAGAGTCGAATTCCATTAATTCTCTTATTCAAGGATATGGGGGCACAGGAGAGATTTTCATATATTCAGTATAATCATTTTATTTATATGATAATATGGTATTAACAGGGCTCTATTAGAGTATTTTCATGCATAAGTTTTAACAATTCAAGCTTTAAGTAGGAGCTTGCTGTACTCTGCCTCTGCTACAATTTCCTGCAGAGCTTGATTACCCGTGTCAGTTGCTACGGATCAGGTCACCACTAACGTTAAAACGGAGCGTCTTCACCACCATCTGATCTATCAATTGTCGAACACAAACATACATGGATTGTCCAAATTATGTCTCTCTTTTGGCCTGTATGTGGAACCTTACAATTTACAATTTCTTTGCTCTCTGTAATTTCTGTTTTAACATTCATTTCTTGTTTTCTTTTGATTGGGCTGATAAAACTCAACACAGCATATTATTTGTTCTCTATGCTTAGTTGAAAAGGAGAAGTCCATTCCAGAAGTAAAGGAGAATCATACTCGTGAAACAGAAGAACTGCCTCAACAATCTCATAATATCCTCCAAAAGGAGCATTGTGAGAATGGTTCAGAAGAGAGGAAGCATTCCGACGTATCTATTACTGAAGAACTGCCAAAACAGTCCCGCATTCATGAGGATCAATCTAATGTCCTCCTCCAAAAAGTGCCCGAAAGTCAGAATCTCAAAGAACAGAGTATGGCTGTATGGCATTGTCTGGGCCCAAATGGAGAAAGAAAGGGGCCATATGCACTGTCATTCTTGAAGCGTTGGAGTGATATTAGTCCTTTTGCTTCAAAATTCAAGGTGTGGAAAACGGATCAAAGTGAAGAAAATGCAATCCCATTGAGCAGTGCAATTCGCCAGCTCTCCCCAAGAAAATAACGCTTCGTTTGGATAGATGTGGATTTCAAATGAATGGATTTGAGACTAGGCCTTACAAAAACATAATAAAGGTGATTGCTATAGGCAAATTCAGAACTATTTTGTTAGAATTTTGGTACAACTTGATTCATTAATGTTATGATTTCTAGTCATAATTATTTCAAATTCATCATTGTACGTCATGTGCACTCTTTTGATTTCAAATTGAAATACATATCAAACCTATATTTGACTTATTCTCCATCAATAATTAGTACTGAGTTCTTTCATTTCAAATCCATAAATGCAAACGCAGCTTAGGAGTTGAAATTCAAAGTTCAGAATATGGTAAGAGGTATGTAGTTTTACTGTCCACTATAACTTCTAAAAGAAATAGGTAAAGCCTCTTGTGAAAATTCATTTCTTTATGCTTTTTAAGGAGGCATGATAGCAAGAATGCCTAACAGTTACCAAATAAGGTAGTCGAATGAAAGTGTGAGAATGATTATTCCATTCTATTTTCTTGTACCAAACAGAGCCTTGTGGTTTATATGCAATAAGAATCGCTGCAGCATTCTCCCCGGCCAATTACCAAACCAAAAATAGCTAATTAAACATGTGAAGAAAATCAGATTTATTGAGCACAAGGCAATCCCTTGTCACCTTATCTTTTTACCATCTATGCTGAAGTCTTGTCGACCTCCTGGAAAAGATATCCTTGCAGAATTTTTTACCAGCACCCTTCTATTTGCAGATGACTGTCTAATATTTCAGAGATTGAAGGAGTAACCTTTTGCCTTCAAATGGTTAATGTTTATTGTCATCAGGCTGGGCAAGTCATGGGTAATGGAGGATGACGTTGGAGCTCTATCTGTACAGATGCCTGTGCAGTTTAGTGCAAAACTCTGCTTCCACGGCAAATGCCAAAAAGCATTTCCCTGGAGGCTTCGAAGGCTCTCTTGCTAGGTCACCTCCTAAGGCTTTGTTTGGTGGCATTCTATTACTCGTTAATGGTTTAAATGCTATATTTCTAAGGTTTTGGTTGTGACATGGATTCGAAAGGCATCATTTTGGATTTCTTATTTGATGTTATTTGAAAGGTTTGCTTGGTTGTTGCGACCAAGGTTTCAGAAGACTAGTTAGAAATGGCTCATGTAATTTCCTGAGCTTTTGTTCTCAAAATATTTATGTTTACTTGGCCACCCCAGACCGGTGAAAATTAGGGGTGAGAAAAAATGTCATTTGGATAATTACTTTTGAGTAAATTTAATCCCAAATGTCATTTAACAAAGGGGGCATAATTTGAATCCAAATGGTTGTCTAACATGTGTAGTTGCTGGGAAATCAACTTAAAACTTAAAAAGGAGAGCTATAATTGATTTAGTAATATAAAAGCATCATTGATAATGGTGTCAAAATGAATGCCAAAATTATTTGAATACAAGATATCAGAAAACAGGAGAGCTTTCACATGGACCATAGTTGCACTAGTTATTAATTGGAAATACTATCACGGCAGATAAATATACCAGAATGATGGGATTAGGATAGAGTTTTAATTAACATAAACGGGTCTATTATTTTCATGAGAGGCACAAAATGTTTTACCTCATTCTGATTTAATTTTTTTCAAAAAAAAAAAAAATTTCTGGTCGTACGGCCTTACTTGACTGATTTCATCAGAAAGTACAACTACTAAATAAAGGTTTCAGAAGTTACCAATATCTTCAGCTATGCACACAGCTTATCAAATATCAGAACTTTTATAGGCCTCCCAAATTGCAATGTTTTAAGTATCATCTTGGTGAATCATTCTTACACCACAACAAATTAACCTCTCTTAGACACAGCTACCTATCCCAATGCAGAATGACATCAATTATATTTCAGATTGTCTCTGGCAAATAAATCCCTTGATTTGTCCACTCAAAAATCTCCTTCCAAGGTTGCAATGTAATGATATTTTTCACTTGGTCTCACATCAGATTCTCAGAGTTTTCCTTTCTGTAGGCTTGTAGCCTCTCTTTCAATTTCTTACTCTCTTCAAAGTTGGCCTTTCGCTTCAGAGCTTTCTGTGAAACAACAACAAAGAAACTACCATCAGGTTCTAACTAAATTTCAGTAAGAAAAAATAGGAGGACGATGTATATATATATATAACAACTTGCCTCCTCACGGAAACAGCGATCAAGCTTTATTTTGAGATCTGTGCATTCACCAAAGAATTTAGCAACGGGATGATCTAGATGACACTTTTGGAACTGCTCAATAATCTGCACCATGCAGGCAGGCCATTAGAACAATTTTGAATACGTAAACACCTATCAACCTCTTTGCCGTTTTTATATCTAAACAAATAACAGTTTCAGAGGCAAAAGAAAGTAAACGTAAGCAATTTCACCATGGCTATCATCATGAGATAGAGGCACATACAACTGGTTTGGGTCCCCATCTTCATAAATGGTAAAACTCTGTCAAACTAAAGTCCAGTCTTTAAATCCACTTATCCAATATAAGATCAAATAGAAAGCTCAAAAAGAAAAAACGATCCACTTTCTAACAGTTAAATGATCCAATTATTTGAAGACCAGAAGAGTTTAATGACCATATACATAAACCCTCAAAGTAGTGTTGTAGCTTTTTTTTTTCTTTTTTTTTTTTTTGGGGGGGGGGATTTGTTGCAAATAAGAAAATAAATAGAACATAAAGGTTGAGTTTGGAGTAAGATAAATTGAGATAAATTGAGAGTTCGTAATGCGTGCAGTGAAAGAAAAAAAGTTGATGTGATATAAAGTTAACAGAGATTTATAGAGTTTTTTGGAGTTTGTTTGCAAACCAAACGGAGCCAAAATGCAAAAAATATCATAATGATTATTTTTTTCCTATCAATATCCTTTTTTAGGTAATTTTTCCTTTTAATATCATAAGTAAAGAATTTAAATAACACAATAATTGAGAAAAAATAAAAATATAAAATAACTAAAATATGTGATGATTTGTTTATTTTATTTTTTTACATCTTTAATGATAACAAACATTAAAGAATTACTTACCCAAAAAAAAAAAAAAAAAAAACAAACATTAAAGAATTGGGACTAAGACTTGTAGAGTTGAATATAATTGCACATGCACAAACAAAATAAAATAAATAATAAAATTCACAGAAAATTAAGCTTTTAAAAAATGTAGAGGGGACAAGTTAGTAAGTAACCAAAATAATTGTAACTTTTGTAATAGAAAAATAACACATAAAATCGGCAATCATACAAAGGATCTGGTGAGTGATCCATGCCAGGGAACAAGCCATTGATATTTTGCGAGCATAAAATGAACAATTTCAGCAGAAGAGAATGGGTGAGCAGCAAGAGCAACTTACTTCAGCACACATTGGGTGTCTGTGTATTGTTAATGGAGGATGCATTTTTACCAAAGCAATTCCAGCCGTAATACCCTGCAACAAATATTATCAAGAAATGCAGTTAGATTCTAAGTTATGAATATTGCCTGACATTTCCAACTCAGGGCGTTTGGAACGATAAAAAGTAAGATAAAATAAAATAATATAAGATAATTTGTGGGTTGTAGTGAAATTAAAAGTGAATAACTTTAAGAGATTTTCAAAGTTTTCAGCATTTTACATCGCACCTTAAGATTGAACATCAATATAGAAGGTCTCAGCCAACTCGTACAGCTCAAAATAATCGCAAATTTATGTAACAGTGCCTTGCCAAAAAAATTCAAACCTCCCCCCCCCCCAAAAAAAAGAACTCTGCTGCCAAAGGATAAATCTTCAATATAACAAGAATAGCACAAAAGCAGTTGAAATTTTCAGTTACTATCAATTTTACGAACTACTGAAATTGCATATTTTCCAATTACTAATCAAAAGTTAGCAAAGTTCAATTTTATGCCTTGTTGTGTGCGCATTAACTACACAACTATATAGATGCATAGATGAATATTCAAAGAGATTGAGAGAAAAGACACCCAGCTTTTGAATTCGTACAGATTCATTAGATGCCATCAACCTTGACAACTAAACCAAATTTTTCTTTTTTAGGTCATTATTTCTTTCTTTCTTTCTTTCTTTCAGCCGATATATGTAAAAACAAAAAGTGTATAAGCCCTAATCAAGTCAAAATCGATTATTGGCAGTGGAATAACTAAATCTAATCAAAATATCAAAGGCAAAAGGAAAAGAAAAGGCTAACGAAATGGACGGAGAACAGAGAAATTGTCTAAACAGAGTGGAACCAAGATTGGGATATTTGAAAGGTAAATTTCAATGCGGGATGATCTCTATTTAATAGGATTAATTAAATCCTCCTCAGATGAAGTCCGACATGCCGTGCTTCAAAGCCGCCTTTGGCGACGGCGAAAGAGAGAGAGAGAGAGAACCTGGAATGTGGCTGAATCACCAGAGCGCAGCAAGAGACACTTTTTTTTTTTTTGGGGGGGGGGGGGGGGGGGGTTGTCGGGTTGTGAGAGGTTGAAGTTAGTTTTAAACTTTACGAACTGAAATAATGTCTCAGCCGCGAGTTTGATCTGATTCTTTAATTTAAAAATATAATTTTTATTTATAAAAATAAAAATACAATAAATTTTTATTTATTTTTAATACAAATTTAATTACTTTTTAAAAATAAAAATAGTTAAAATTTTATTAGATCTTTATTTATTATAAATTTATAACAATCACGATATGTCAAATAACGATAAATAAAGATAATAATTAAAGATAAATAAGAATAACAAATTTTAATCATTTTTATTTTTTAAAAATATGTAAATTTATATTAAAGATAAATAAAGATATAATAATTTTTTTATTAGATTAAAATTTACAACTGAATAACTAAATAAAAATAAAGATAACGAATAAAAATAAATAAAGATATAACAAGTAAAGATAAATAATTAATTAATATTTTAAATTAATATATATAAATTTAAATATATCTTTAAAAATAAAAATAAATAAAAATTACTATATTTTTATATATCTTTAATATAAATTTAATTATTTTAAAGAATAAAAATAATTAAAATTTTACCATACTTTATTTATATTTAATTTTTTTTTCTATTTATCTCTTTTATCATTTAAAATTTCCTCTTTCTTTAATTTAATTCATCAAGTTTAAAAAGTAACTCAGGCCTCCCCAATCATGGAGTGGTTCAGCCCCTCAAATCACCATTAAACGCCACCATTTGGTGGTATTGCTGTCATGCTGCTGCACATCACAACTGAACTGTAGCCGTCAATGCCGCCAGATCATTTCCAACGTCTAAACAATCAAGATCATCACCGCTTATCGCAGTGAGCGACCAATTTTATAATTTTATAATAAAATTATTAAAAATAATTATAGTGATTTAATTAATTAAAAAATAAAAATTATTTCAACAGAATTAATAATTTTAACAATAAATTAGCCTTACATGTGTTTGTTGTACACGAAAAATTACAATTATAAATGGACAATAAAAGTGAATTGGTAAAATTATTCAAAATATATCAACAAAATCATATAAAGCAATAATAAAAATAATTATATTTAATAAAAAGTTCAGTGAATTCTGTTGCTCCCACACCCAATTAATCGGAACCAAATAATTGGGCAGAACCGTATAATCGGTTCCTTTCCCTACGCTGTGTACGTTTTTTTTTTTTTGGGAGGGGGGGTGGGATTGGATAATTTTTTTATTTTATATCTCTGTTAAATTTTTTTATTTTAAATAAAAAATTATTAAAAATTGATAAAAAGTATTTCAAATAGTAAATAATGAAGAACTAAGGATATCAAAATAAATATTAACTAACTAAGAGATATTTAAAAAATAATTAAAAAAAAAAACTATGAAAGTGATGAGTTGTTAAAAGGTATTTAAGAAAAATAAAAATTTAAATAGATGAAATTACTTATCTATATGACAATTGTAAAAATTTTCTTTCCAATACATCGAAATAGTAGTTGGCTTGGTTGATTATAGGAAGTTTAGGAGTATTATGGGGGAAAAAATTCAAACAAAAAAAAAGTTTACTGAATTTTTAAGTTTCACAAATATCTTTAGTGTTTGATTTATAATAATATAAATAAATAAATAAATAATTCATTATAGTCTACTTATATTATGAAAGTAAATAACCCAAAAACTCTAATATAAATTCTTAAATAAAAAAAAAAATTATGAAAGAATACCATTTTCTCCCTACAAAAATAGTGAAGGCAAGACCACGCAAGATTTTTTTTTTTTTTTTTTTTTTTTAGTTAGTCAAAAAATAAGAGAAATTGAAAATGATAATGGTTTCTCACAACTTTCAAGATTGGAAAAAAGAAAAAAAAGAAAAAATGAAGTGATTACGAAAAAAAAAGAAAGAAAAATAATTTCTATTTCTATTTAATTTCTCCAAGGAGTAAGAAAAAATGAAAAGAAGAAAAATTTCCTACATTTGATTTCCAAAGAAGAAAAGGGCAAAATAAAAAATAAAAAATAAAAAAATATAACTATTACGATAGAGGAAAGAAAGGACATAAAAGGAAAATAAAAAGAAGGGGGGGAAAAGTTCTTCTCCTTTTCCTCGCATTTTCATTTTTTCTTTTTTTTTTATTAGTGAAAAAACAAAAATCGCAAACCAGAATCAGAGGGAGTAGAAGAAAATTACTCACCTTTGCCCTTTCTCTTCCCTGCACATCCCGGCAAGCCCAGGACTAAGAAAGATTGTCGGAAAAACAAACATAAAAAAATCCTCTTTTCAATGGATATCTTTTTAGATAAATTGTGTTTGAATCAAAAAATTCTTTAAAAAATTAAAAAAAGACAAGAGAGATATAAAGATTCAAAATTTCTTCTCTTATTTAAGATATAATGAATAACAAAAAAGAAAAGCATAAGTTTTGAAAAATTAAAAATAATTAAATCACAAAACTGATATATTAATGAATATTTTTAATTTTATTAGTCTTAAATCCATTCAAATAAAAATATATATTTGAAATTTTATATTTGAACTAAGTAAGAAGGATTGTTGAAAACACAAACATAAAAAAAATCCTCTTTTTAATGGATATCTTTTTAAATAAATTCCGTTTGAATCAAAAAAATTATCAAAAAAAAAAAAAAAGACGAGAGATAGAAAGATACAAAATTTGTTCTCTTTTTTAAGATGCAATAAAAAAAAAAAAAAAGAGAAGCAAAAATTTTTTTAAATTAAAAATAATTAAATTACAAAACTGATATATTAATGAATAATTTTAATTTTATTACAGTCTTGTTGAAGCTATCCAAATAAAAATATATATTTGAAATTTTATATATATTTCTTGTTTTCTTAAACTTTTTTTTTTCCATTTTTCCATCTCTTTTCTTTTCCATCCCCAAATCCTCCCTTCAAGTACACCCATAAACAAAATGTAAAATATTTCAGTGTGCCCCGTATGATTATAATTGCATGTAAAAAGAACTACAAAAATGTCATCCAAGGGAATATATATATATATAAGCCAACAAGCCAGCTCCCACCCTTCTTTACAAGCAAACCCAATCTCGCAAATCTAGCTCTACAAAGCAACTGATTTGATCACCGCCATATTTGCACGTGCATGGTTCTCCGACTTCTGATTAGAATTCTAAACCATAAAAAGTGAGACTGAATCGATTCAAATATTCCTGTGGATGGAGGAGGAGGAGATGTCTCTCATCGCTTGTGGTAACACTGGCTGCTCTCTTATCTGGGACAGGAGGATTGAAACTTGCTCTGTTGCAATCTCAAGCCGCTCTTTTGACTTGGCTGACTCGGTTATCAGAGTCGAAACCAGGCTCTGCAGCAACTGAACTCTCTCCCCGTGATCGCTCATGGGGCCCTGAAGGAGCTTCGTGGATGGTGTGCTGATTCTGCGCCAACGGAGGGGAAGATACCTCTCTGGGATCTGAAAGCAATTTCCAGTCGAGAGGACCCGAAGAGCATGCCTGCATAGGATCCCAGAGAACTCAAACTGATGGCAGCTGCAGCTTATGATGCCTTCCCGAGGAACCCAGTAGACTTTCCGGCCACCCTCGAGTTTTGTGTGGTGCCTCACGAGGAAGCCGTCTTCCATCGGAAACGACGCATAGTGTGCGGCCAAAACTAGTTGTTCTTGAAGCTTGGAGAACGCAAAAGGCGTGAGGATTGTGGCTGCGTGAGATTCCATTGGCGCCCCCGTCTTGAGGCAAATGTTTTGAAGGTTCTGTTGCATTGTTTGTTGCTCTCCGGCTTGATCTTTAAAATCCACAGCTACAGCCACCTTTACATGAAATGCCAAGTTAGTATTCATGAGTAGCAGCAGCAGCAAGTACTGTACAGTGATTTCTTCAACTCCAAAACTTGGTTTCTTTCATTAGATCATTTATCTCAATGCCAGCAAGATATTGTGAGTTTAAAACATTGCTAGGTTATTTTAGATTTTCTAAACAGAATAAATAAATAAATCTCAAACTTCACCAATATCATAGAGACAGTTTCAGATTATTTAAAAATTAACAGACAGCATGTATGGAGCATATACCCAATGGTATATAATGAAAAATCTGACCAAGCCAGATCTCTTCATGGGCAGATGCTAATTTAGATTTTGTCTGAGGAAATGATAGAAATGTTCAAGAAAGCAAGTTCAATCCACATCTACATATGTAATTATCACATGTACGCATGCAGACCGTACAAATTTTGGTAAAGTGATAAATGCAATCTAATTTAGCAGCAGTAGCAATCGAGAACGTACTTGCTCTACAAAGTGTGCAAGCCGGGTTTGTGCACTCAAAAACCGTAGAATGAAGGCATTAATTGACTTTGACTGGCCAGTGGTAGTCATCCCCGCAAAGAAATGGCTTCTCAGATATGGTAAAGCCCACATAGATCGCCATGCAAACAAATTGGTTATATGCCTATTACTGTGCAACCCAAAAGAATTGAACATGTCTCTCCAACCCAATTCAAAATCTTCAATTGCCTCCAAATTGTAGAGGCGGTAGAACTCAGCCTTCCACTCATTGTAACGTTCCCCTAGAACAGCATTGAACCAAGATGGGAACTTTGCCACAATCATCCAAATGCAAAGTGCATGTACAGTATTCGGCATCTCCATCGCTATCGCTTCTTTTAGACACATATTTTGGTCAGTTAATAATGTTTGAGGAGCTTTCTCATTCATGAACCCCAAAAAAGCCTACCACAATTACAGCGCAAAAACTGAATATCAGCATGAATTTAAATTTAATAGTTAATAGTTGAAATTCTTCAGGAAAATAAGTATCCATTTGTGTTGGGAAGTGTGGGTGTGTGTTATCAATAAGCCAGATTTCCAATTGAAAAACGAGTTCCTTCTAGTCCAATTTCAGCCAGGAGAAATAACCATTAGATATTTACATATATATATATATATATATATATATTTTATGATGAATTTCATCAACAAAAGCATCAAGGGGATGTCACCCCAATTACATAACCATTAGACATGTACATAACAGGGAATAAGTGACAACTAGGCACCAAAATAAGGATAAGGCACGGATAACATTTTTTCTTTTTAGGTAAATGTCCAAAAACATATACAGAGAAGGGAAAAAGGAAGTGATAAGAGTACTTCCTCAACATGGATGTGCCTAGTCTAAAGAAAAAATTGTACCCCACCATCAAGCTAAGGGACCATCACTGATATCTACAGATCATCAACCAGAAAATATCAGATCCTAGAAACTGAGGGGACCAATTGTTAAATGTGATCATAAGATATAAAACTACAACCATTTCATCCGGCAGTCAGCAGTGTTCAAAATTTCTATTAAGAAACTTTAAGGCCATATATAATGAACAACCAGAAAACTCTTCGTAGCAACCATTCCCTGTTACGGGGAGTTGAATGGAGAGAAAACCACCCCCCCCAGGGGGGGGGGGGTTTGAACTTGACAGCATAGTAAAGAAGCTATTACTTGGTTTCCAAATAATTACCAGAAGATAAGCCTAATGATGAAACTAAAATATAGATGGTGAACTCTGCTAACAACTATATATTTCTAAAACAGGCAATTTACAAAGTTCGTCATCTGAAACATGCAACTATTAGACACCATTAGTTTTGTCCATGACAGCATTGGAGTACCTAACTGGCCAATTATTAACAACTACACAAACTTATTCTGAAAGTCAACCTATTTATTCTAGCTATCTAATGCAACTACTAAAATCCATGCTTCTCTTTTCTTTTTGGAAACAGGTAAGTTTGTGGTACAGATAATAAAATTAATGGTGGCAACGTTTGCAGAATAATTTGAGAGGTAGATTCATGAAAAATATTGTTTTCATTTGTTTACCTTCAAAGCCCAAGAGAATGATCTTAGGTTTTCCTCTCGTAGAAGCACACAACCAAAGAAGCAAGGCATACCATAGTTATTCATTCCAACCCATATCCCAAGTGGCATGTCAAAAGCAGTCAACCGATGTGTTGTATCAAACACCACTGCGTCACCAAATATCTCATATGACTGAACTGATGAAGCATATGACCAAGCAATGTTCTCCAACCTGTTGTTTGAATCAAGTGTAAACTCAAATCTGAAATTGGGGTCTTTGTCCTTTATGTTTCTGCACATTCTTAATAAGTCTGTACTCTCATCCTCAGGATCCACTTTCCTAAATGACTGAAGTAGGTTTCTAACATCCTTTTCAGTGAAAGGCAAATTACCAGGCTCCAAGCACTTCTCAAGCTCCATAAGCCTCATCATCTGCTGCACTGAAATTCCAGTCTTAGCAAACATGAGAATCCGGCTTTTATCTATATCAGATATTGTGCGGTATGCAGGAAGGAAACGAACTTGATTTGGTTCCAAGAGTTCATGATTATGGTGATTCATAAAACCTGTAACTCGCCATTCTGGCGCTCCTAATTCAGTTGTCTTGCTTATCCGCAGGTATGCTTGGCATCCACACCTAGAGGATTTTCGGTTTCTTTGAGGTTTATTTTCACTTGAAGTTTTGACTGGAGTATTCCCAGCACGGTGACAGACAAAATAGCGTCTTGTAAGCCCTTTCCCAACCCCATCTTTGCCTTCTGTGCGATGACGCCGGATTGAGAAGCCGCAACGCTTGGCAAACTCACTATAGAATTCATAAGCAGCATCATGAGTAGCAAACCTTTGCCCTATATATGGAACCGCATCATTAGCTGTTTCTAGGGAGAGTCTGGTTTCATCTGGTGATTCCTCCGTGCTACTTGCATCATCCAAAGACAAAGATCTTTGATCTGAGGGATCATCGTAAACCATCATCATCTGCCGAGCCTCTTCAGACATTATACTCTTCTTGACAACCAGCCAAGACAAAGATTAGACCATTTGCTATCCTACCAAAAGGTCATCCATACAGAGAAAAATATGTTAGTATTTTCACACAATGAGCTCAGGCCCAAAAGAGAATCCAATACCCATGAGAATTACTTGTATATGCCAAGGCACAACCCACCCAAACACAAACATAAATACATTTTTTATGTTCAACAAATAGGCCAAAAGAGCAGATGCTTCCCAAAGAATTAAGTGCATGCACGTGCTGCACGCATCAAATGTAGAAAATGTAAATAAGACATAAAAGTTATGTGTGAATCTATGACAAGCCATTGCCTCTTTCGTCTTCATCTTCTGTTAAATATTAACAAATACTAAATTCAGCTGCATAGTCACAGAAGACGATTCAAGTTTCCAGCCCACGAGATTTTTCTTTTTCTTTTTTTTTTTTTTTCCATAGCATTCTTAAGAGAGTAAGCCGTCTGTATGTAAAGACTACAGAATCTCAGCAAAAACAAAGCGATAAGGATATACAAGGAGCAGCTTCAAATAACAAGTCAAATTTATGACTTGAATAGCTGTACCTTGCATTGTTTTTAACCAAAATTTGCAAAAAACAAAGATTAAAAGATTCAGAGAAATTGCTAACAAAGTTGCCGAAGGAATTTTCTAAATGGGTTTCAATCAAATAATTAGACCTAAAATTGCTCTAAGTTCCCTCCTTTTATTTTAGCTAAAATAATTATACAAACTTCAGTCGCGTTTGGGGGAAAAGTAACCTCAACTGCTGGGGTGTCACCTAAGGGACTTCCTCAATACTTTAATTATGGTTAGACCTATTACAAACCAAATGGCAAAGAATTTGGATATGAGGTTAGGCAAACAAATATACTACAAATTGGAAAGTTTAAAGAACTATAAAATCCTTCTTTATATATATATATATATATAAGAGCCGTAAAACAAATCAATGATTTTAATTCACCATACTATAATTTTTTTATAAATTATAAGAAATTTAGGAGGGTGGCCCTTGACGCAACAATAAGGTTACTCCTTTACAACCTAAAGGTCGTGGGTTTGATCAAGGGCGGAGCTAGGAATTTTTCTCGCCCTAGGCTAACAAATAAAGATAATTTTTTTTTCTATCATGATTAATCATCAATCTAAAGACACAAACTTGTCAAGTTAGTCGTCAAGTTAATTCATTAGACAATCAAGCTACCCAATTCAAAATTTTCAATTTTGCCTCAAACTTTAGTTGCATTCCTGTTAATTGTCACCTAATGTTACAGTTGGGCATCTACTGTTAGTTGCCACCTAATGTTATGGTTGGGTATTTAATAATTAATACCTGACAGAAATATCATATTTCTTAACTGATAGAATAGAACGAAGTATCAATTTTCTCTTAATTTCATTGACCAATAAACTTCCCTGCATGTACCAAAATTTTGTTGAGCAATTACAACATATTAACTCTACCGTTACAAGTAGATGAAGATAGAAAAAGGAAAACAGTATCGTGCCAGACTTGAGGTACAAAAAATCCTCAAGTGCCCTTCAGAACCAAATAAAAGTGAAATTCTTCTGTCAGTTCACTTGTTCACTTTCAAGTCTTTTCTCCTTCCCCCACAAAGGCAGCAACAACAACCACAACAACAACAACAACAAAAAAAAGGTCAGAGAGACTTGTGCCCTTAACTTTGAAGGTTGACAACCCACTTGATATTAATTGACCCAAAGGCTAGTTTTCCATGCCTTAATTTTCCTCAGAAGTACTTAAGTGGAAGAAATAAAAAGTTTTTAGAAGCATCTTCATTCAATCAACCACAAACAGTGCACATAATAACCATTTTTATAATTAAACTATACTGAAAAATGCATCAAAGTGATGCAACCAAGAGCAAAATTCTCAAACCTCCCGATAATTGAACAACCATTTCCTTGACAAAACACATAAAACTATGCAAATCTGGATACCTTCCCCCCAGTAACCATTTGTTCCACAATGATCTAGGGAATTGAGCATTCTACGACGTGGAAGCAAGATATTTCCCCAAAAAATATTAAAAAACAGAGAGCATCGATGTATTTTAATTAGTAATGGATCAATTAAAACAGTTATCAACCAGGGGAAAAAAAGTATAACAATAACCAAGTCAAGACAAACATCTTCGCAAGATTATAAATATCACTCATTCTAGCCACTGCAAATCATAGGAAGCTTAGGTGATAGTTCTAACTGCATCAGAATTCAAGCTAAAACTAGTTTCACGAATTACAATTCTCCAAATGTAAAAGAATAGCTACCCCCACTTCTAGTTGGATTGGCTACGGCAGCTGGAGCTCGATCAACTTAAATTCAACAATAATTACTGGTGTAATAAGCTTACAGAACCAGAAACAGGGAGTCCAGCATGCACCAATCTCAACATTTCTGAGAAATTGCCAAATATGAATGCAGTGAAAGTTGGAACATTAACTGGCATTTTTCTATTTATGCCAAAACAATCATCAACAGATACAAATTCTTTTCATATCACAATTAATTGTCAAAATTTTCATTGTAATAATATCAATCCTTCATTGAACAATCAAGCTAATAAATTCAAATTTTCCAAATTTGCCTCAAAGTTAATTGCATTTCCATTAGTTTTCACCCAATAATAAATGCATTGTCTGCAAAATTCACCGATAACTACCAAAACATATGTACATACATAAATATACACATAAACAGCAAAATTGATTAAGGGTTCCAACATATTCAGAGTGCAAATTGCCCATTATCATAAATAAAAGAGAGATACAAATGGTTTTCGAGGATTACTTACAGAAATCAGCAAAACGAAACGAGTGCTCTATATGAATCCGAAAATGTTGGCGGGAAAGATCAAACCACATGTGAAAGGAAGAGAAAGAAGATATCGATTCATGGGGGGAGGCAGGAGGTGAAACTTTTGAGGACGAACCCTAATTTGCGCTGGGATGTGATGAGCCCATTTTATAGTGGTGCGCACGTTGTTATCCAGCGCCTTTCTGTTTCCAAACAAGTTATAACCCAATATCCAAACACCCTGATTGTGCTATTTTAAACCCCGCCATATAAAAATAAATAAATAATTATTATTAGATGTGGGTGTATATGTATGTTATTTTTTATTTTTAATTAAATATATATTTTTTTAAATTTTAAATAAAAAATATTAAAATACTTTTAAAATATTGAATAATTTTAAATGGCAGTTAAGTAAATAATTTGTAATTAAGTAAAATTTAAAAATATAAAAAAATTATAAAAATAGTGAATGATTAAAAATACATTTAAGGACTATTAAAAAATACAAAATTAAATATACTTAACTAATGGTAGTTACGAAAAAATTCTTTTGAACTGTATAATACTTAGACACGCTTCTTGTATTTTTTTTTGTTTTTGTAAATTTTTTATTCATTAATACATTCAAATGCTTAGAATTTAGATGCTTATGCTTCATAAAATAAGTAAAATTATAACACTATTTGTATCCCTTTACCTCTTTAAGAAATTTATTTGATCAAATCGTGGGGTCATGCCCCTAGAATTATCTATTAAAATATCTAAAAAATGTATAATACTTGCATAGACATAATTTTTATAAACTCTCCTAAGTTTTAAAATATTTTAGTTTACAATACTTTAAACTATTTTAGACATTTCTTATAAATTTTTATATTTTTTAAAATATTATAGAAAAACATAAAATATTCCAATAATTTAAAAAAAAATTTAGACCATATTAAAAATTTTGAAACCCTCTAGAATACTCAAAACTATTAGGATATTTTAGAATTTCATAACAAAATCTGATCTAAGACATCTAGGTAAATGACAAAAGATAATAAATCATGTTATTTCATTTGAGAGATAGTTTAAACAGTCGACAATTATTTATAAATATATTTAACATGAGAAAATAGAAAAGTGAGAGTAGAGTGAAGTTGAGTATAAAAATTGATGTAGAGAGAAAATATTTATTTGGTTTGGAAATTATGTATTATTTTAAAAAATTACATGTTATTAATTTTCATTTTTTATCTATATATTTTTTATTTATATTATTTTTACAAAAAAACACATAAAATATGTAAGAATGGTCAAATTAAATGCACGCAATGATTGTTTCTTTGCAAAGAAAAAGAAAAAATAAGAAAAATAAGTGAGTACTATAATTTATAAGTATTAAGTGTTTGTTTAAAAGTCTAATTTTTTATTTACCTCCAATAATTTAGTTCTATAAACGTAATTTTAGGAAATAATATATTACAAATTAATTTTTTAATATCAAATAACATGAATTACAGGCATTTATTGTCGTTAAATTGTTTGAGAATAACATTGTCGATTTAATCGTACAATTAACTCCGTACCAGTTAACACTTATTACTTAATGCTCTCTTTTGACAAGGATGATGAAAAAAATAAAAAAATAAAAGAAAAGAAAAAGGAGAGAGATTGAACTTTAATCAATGTAACCATACAGTTGTTAAAATAATTAAAATAATAAATAATGGCACAAGTGGAAAGCATGGACAGAATAAGTATTTTTAATCTAAGTGGGTGTGTAGTTGACCAATCAAGAGAAAGAAAAGATATTTTACATAAAATTAAGTTTTAAGAGTAACTGCACACGGCAATGTAGGGCCCGTTTGGTAGATAAAAAGTGGAGAAAAAAATACAATAAAAGTGAAAAGACGTGACGTAAAAGTGATAAGTGAAAATTTTTTATTGGAGAAAGTACAAAAATTAGTTAAAATTTGTGATTTTTGATAAGATTTGATGTGGGCAAACAGGTTCGTAATAAATTTGAGTTTTAAAAACTCAAATTTATTTTAACTTAAGCAATAATTTTTTTTTTTTTTTTTTGGCATGTGTATGGTGTTGAGGAAAGAGGACAAGTGCCAATAAATATGGGACAAAGTGTTTTGAAAAATTTTATATAATTAAGAACATTCAAAGTGTGTGTTTGAGGTTGTATAAATTTTTAGAAGTGTCTTGTGATATGTAGTGAATAGAAATTTTAAATTTTATAATCGCGTAATTTATTTTTATAGAGATTTGTAGAATTTTATATTATTTTTTTTAACTTCAAATAGGTTTATGGTAATATATCTGAATAAATGATCTATTTTACATATTCAAAATTTTACCTTTTTTTTTAATTTAAAGATTCTCTAGTCAAGAATAATTGCATGAAAGTCTCTACACCAGATATTTAAAGTATTTAAATATTAGTTTCTTTTTTTTTTTTAATGTTATGATTTCTAATATAAATAAAATTACTTAAGAATCTCACTGTTACTGATTAGATATTATTTTAAAATAAAAATTTTAATTTAATTTATTAAATAAAATATAAATAAAAAATTAACATTATCTCTTAATAAATCAATAAAATATATTAATTAATAATAAATTAATATCTAAAGGTAAAGATTCAATTGAAAAAAAAATATTATTTTATTAATTTTTTGAATAGAAATTCTAATTTTAATTTCTATATTTAAATATTTTTTCTTACGAGTCTGTATTGATTATTAGGAGGTTCTCGCAAAATATATTTTTTGGTTAAAATTTTTATTTTAATGGTGTGTTTAAAGTGATAAAAAGTAAAATAAAATGTGATTTGGGAAAACTTTTTGCATTTAGTGCACACATTTTAAACTAAATTTTTTGAAGATAAACAGTAAGATTCTCGTTCGACGGATTGAATTTTCGCGTAGATGGATTTAAAATTCTATTTAGTCATTGTTTTTTTGCGCTGCAATCCGCTAAAATAATTTCTATAATTCATTTGGACGGAAATTGGCTGCGTAATCCGTCAGAATAATTTTTATAATTTGTTGAAACAGTTTCTACAACCTCATAAAAAATAGTCAAAATAGGTGTCATTCGATAGTTTGGGAGTCTATGGTGAGAATAGCAAAAAAATCGTTGTTATTTGATTAATTGAATTCTAGTTATCGATTTTATTTTAAAGATATTAATTTTTTTTAGAATTTCGAGAAAGTAAGAATGTGTAAAAATATAATAGAGATTTTAAAAAATTTTAAGAGATTTTTATTAATTTTTTTACACCAAACACACCTTAAATATATATTTTATAAACAAGTTCAAATTTAGATATTCTAATCCAAGTGGACTGTTGTTAAAAATAATAAGAGATTTGAAATTTGCAAACCAGTGAACCCAGTTGGTGGCGCCAAGCATCAACGTGGGGTCGCCGGTTGTGGGGAGTTTGATGAAAAAGCGAGCGCATTTAAAGCTCCTTTCATGTTTATTGACAAAGCTCGTACTCATGGGCAATGATGCATGTCCCAAAAGTGGACGACGGAGAAGAGAGTTCCAAATTGCGAATGCTCGCCCTTCCCTCAATTACGGCCCTGTTTGGTGTTAACCAAAAAATATATAAAATTTTATTAATTTTTATAAATACAAATTACGAGACTGTTAAATTAAAATTTTTCTCTCAGTGCATAAAATACGAGACGTTAACTTTTACAATTTTATACAATTCCAAACACACCCTATAAACAAGTCATAAATATTTTTTAAATTTTTTATTCTTATGCCAAAATTAAAAAAAAAAACGCACTTATAAAATTAAAAAAAAAAAGAAAAAAACTAAAAAACCCGCCAAAAAAGTTACTCCAAATAAACGAACTCACATGAAATATGAAAAGCGCATGTACGTATGTTTCCCTTGCCAACGGTAGGGACGATACAATGATGATGGTGAGATAATAAAAGTAAAAAATGAACACACAATTGACTATGTATTTGAAAATTCATTAATTAAATTATACACTTGGTTGGAAAATAGAATAAAATAATAATTATTTTGCCAAGAGGATTGAGAGATATGCTACGTCTAATTGCCTTCACGCTTAGTAACATCTTAAAACATTTATTAAGAGTTACTTATTTTTTTTAACTTTTTTAATCAAATAATTGAAAATTACTAAATATTCTTAAAAATTGCTAAAAAATTTTTTAACTTTTTATCAAACAACCGAAAAATTATTAAAAGTTATTAAAATTTTTATTAAATGCACAACTTCCTTCTCCTCAAAACTTCCTTTTCTTTTCCTTTTTTTTTTTCAAAAACATATATATACATATATATATATATATATATATATATATATATATCAATCATACTAAAATTAGTTTTTTCAAGAAACTTGATCCTATAAAAGCTCTAACAAATTAAGCCGGGTTTGTGATTTTATTTACCAAAAAAACCAACAAATGTTGTACAAGAAATTTTATTAGGATTTTAATATTTTGTATTTAAGCTTTGTTCGGTTAAGAAAAAGTAGAATTTTTTTTTTTTTGGGTATTTTTTCGTCTTATATGATTTTTCATCAAAAATTAATATTTTTAAGAAATTGTAACTTTTAGATATGTTAATTACATTTGTAAAAAAAATAAAAAAAAAATCATCTATAAAAGTTATTTGTTTGGGTAAAAGAAAAAGAAAAAGTTGATTTTTTATTTTTATTTTTTTAATTTTTATCTAAACAGAAGTTAATATAAGAAGATTCCACACTCAATCAAGGGCATCCCAGTAAGAATGCTTCCGACCGACCTCAATCGCCTGATCGGGGCATCCGAGTAAAAACATGCCCTGATTAGGCCTGATCACCTGACCGGGGGCATTCGAGTAAGAACATCTCTGATCAAGCCTAATCACTTGACCAACTTTGGACTGAGCACTTTGGTAAAATTATTCTGTCAAAGTAGCTTACATTATGAGTCATGCGTATAGCCATCTCTTAACAATTTCGATATGTTATATTATTTCTAGAATATTTCTATATATATATCCTAAATTGATACGTATTCTAAATTAGATATCTTAAATTAGTCATAATCCTATCTCATTCCTTGTTTTGTATATCCTATCATAATTAGGATTACTATCTCCTATCAGAATTATGATTATTGTCATTTTATATAAGGGACCTTATAACCTTGTATTCTTATACACAATCATCAATATTAATACATAATTTTTTTCTTCTTCTTTTATTCTAACATGGTATCAGAGCATAATGTTTTCGATCCTGGATAGTTTAAACATTTTCTCGATATTATGGCAACGATCACTGCTATAGCTCATTCTCTTACTACTAGCCCTTGTTCTTCCTTCCACAATTCACCACCTATCTTGTTATCTTACTGTACTAACCTTCCAACGTACTTTCATGCGCCTTCAACGCGCCTTTCCGCGCCTCCTTTAACCTTTCAACGCGCTTCCGTGTGCCTTCAACCTTTCAACATGCCTCTCGATGCCTCTTTCAACGCTTCCGTGCGCCTCCTTCAACGCGCTTCCATGCGCCTTCAACCTTTCAACACACGTCTCGGTGCCTCATTCAACGCTTTTTTTCGCGCCTCCTTCAACGCACTTTTTCGCTTCTCTTTCAACGCGCTATTTCGCACCTTTTTCGACGCGCTTTTTCTACACCTCATTCAACGCGCTTTTCTGCGCATCCTTCAATGCGCTTTTTCGTGCCTCCTTCAATGTGCTTTTCTGTGCATCATTCAACACGCTTTTTCGCTCTTCTTTCAACGCGCTTTTCTACGTCTCCTTCAACGCGTTTTTTTTTTCGCGCCTCATTCAACGTGCTTTTTTCGCGCTTCCTTCAATGCGCTTTTTTCGTGCCTCCTTCAATTCGCTTTTTTCGCGCCTCCTTCAATGCGCTTTTTCACGCTGCCTTCAACGCGCTTCAATACGCTTTTAACATTTTAACGCACTTCTCTGCGCCTCCTTCACGCGTTTTCCATATGAACTCCGTTGCTCAGACTGCTGATTTATTTCCCAAACCTCTCCCTCCTAGACGATTTCATGAATTGGTTTCTAAACTCAAGTTGGTCTCTCCTATATCTCATTGAGTTTGCCGGGGGTGTTAGATTATTTCTAGAATATTCCTATATATATATATATATATATATATATATATATATATATATATATATATATATCCTAAATTAGATATCTTAAATTAGTTATAATCCTATCTCATTCCTTATTTTGTATATCCTATCATAATTAGGATTACTATCTCCTATCAGGATTAGGATTATTGTCCTCTTATATAAGGGACCTTATAATCTTATATTCTTATACACAATCATCAATATCAATACATAATTATTTTCTTCTTCTTTTATTCTAACAATATACACTTATAAAAGTGCTGTTACAAATCGCATTAGACATAATATGTTACCTAACGAATTAAGGAACTAACCTTAAGATTTACAATACAAGTGACATCACCCTATTAGAGAAGGAGAGAGTATGATTACCTGTAGTTATATATAACCGTATACATATCATTCCACGTGAGATTTTTCATATATTTATATATATCACAATTTTACAAGGATACAATTACAACACGTTTGCCTTATCAAAACTCTATCAAACTTTTTTTTCAACTCTTTTACTAATTAAAGTATTAGAGATTATTTGACAAGTACCATATTGGTATTTTAAACAGTTTTTCGAGTTTGAATTGAACTTCTGGGATGATACGGAGTTACTAATTTATCATAAGTTATTTTTTTATAAATGTGATTAGCACTCCTAAAAACTACAACTTGTAAAAAAAAAAAAAAAAGCTTCAATTTTAGAAAAAAAAAAAAACTACCAAAAAAATGGGTAACCAAACGAGACCTTAAGGAAGGAAAAGAACTACGTCAAGATAATGGCAAACAAATGCATAATAAATGTATAACTGCCCCCTATTTCTTCCATTTACAATTATTTTCATCTGTGATTAATATTTTAGGAATGTTCTTAAAAGTCTTATAGCTTTTCATTAATCTCTCTCTCTCTCTCTGTTTATCTGTCACCCACGTGCTCCTCCACTTCTATTAATATTATAATGACCCCTTCATAAAATAATAATACCACTTCACGCCCTATAACCCAAGCAAAATTTGTTTAAAGGGTTTACGGCAACCCCATCCCAAGCACACGTGGCTGGCTGTCGAAGCGAGTACGTAATTTTACACCACACTCGCGAAGTCAACTCTAACACTCTCCCGCACGATGCCTACATCCATCCGCGTTACTCGGCCAACTCGTTCTCCCTCCCCTCTCCCTCTGCTCTTAAAAAATTCTTTCTCTAACCTACTGGGAAATTCCTTTGAACAAGCTTTGTGTCTTGCTCTGTCTAAAAGTCTGCCGCTCTGTATATATTTATACATATATATGTTGTATCTTTATATATACATCTATCGATATATATGTGGGTGCGTGAACTCGAGCTTATCTGAGCGCTGGTTATGGCGGTGGGTTTTGGACCTTGAAGTCTAGAGCTGGGTTCTCTTTTTGCATGCTTGAAACGGTGCCGTTTCATCAGTCCTGAGCACACACCACCTTCCGCTGCCTTCTTTCCCTACCTTTCCTCTTTACGTATATGCTTTCCTCGGATTCTAAAAAGCCATTCTTTTCATCCCCTTCTCAATACTTGTATCTCTGGCGGTTCATTCAAAATGATGAAAACGTTCAATTCTGTAAGTTTATATATATATATATATATATATATGTAAATTGTTTATGTGGTGAAGTAACTTTTCTTGGATTACTTGCACATACCCACGTCTTATTTTTTTTTTAATTTATTCTTTTTGTGTTTGTTTATTTTTCTGTAATGGCTTTAATTTGATTTGTGAAATTGCTGAACATGGACCAAATGATCATACAGATTGGTAGTGGGTTTGATGGATATAGTGACTAAAATGCTTTATTTGTTATAAATTAATAGAGAGAAAGCAAGCGCCCTGCTTCCTGTCATTTATAGTTTGGCTTATTTTTGTGTCTGTATATATTTGTGTGTGTATATATAAGTATGTTTAAATTTGAAATTCAAGCTGTTTGGATGTTTAGTATGTTTAAATTTGAAATTCAAGCGGTTTGGATGTTTAGAAAACCAAGGAAAAGAGTCAATTAAAGACGGGATAATTTGAGAGCTCAAAATTTGAAAACTATTGTGCACTGAGCTGGGTACTATTGTTTCCCACAGATGATTTGAGCTGTTGGTTCTATCAGAAATAAGATAGAAATTAAAAGCCCTACCCACCAAAAAGGAGAAAAAAGAAATCAAAAGCCTTTGCTTTATGTTCCTTTGTTGTAGTGTTCTGTTGGGTCCCAATCCTTGGAAAATGTTGGCTTTGACTGTTCAATTGCTCTTAGTTTCCTTAAACTTTCTGGCTGGAATTACGGGAACAAACTATTTTTACTTTCCCTTTTCTCCTGCAAAATTGGGTGATTCGGAGGCCTAGTACGGCACACAGTGACACAGTAAACTCACACTTCTTATAAGCACTGCACTAGAGTATTTTGCCTTAATTACTTTTTTTGTTCAAATTTCAAAATTTTATTGCTGGCATTTTCTTGGACTTTCCTTGTGTATTGGGTTGTCTTTTTTTTTTTCTTTTTTTTGGGGGGGGGGGGGGTGATTTTTCAATCTAGAAATATACTTAAATAGAGAAAAACTTGTGCAACTCTAGAAAGCATGGACGCTTCAAACTAGGTGTTGTATCCGTATCCGACACGTATTGGACACATATACTCCTTAGATACTCTAAGATATGTGTTGGACACGCCACATGATGTGTTTTATTATTTTATCATTTTTTTTCAAATATATGATTAAAACAAATCTAGATTTGAGTAGCCAAAACCTCTAAAATTCTTGGAACTTTTATTTTGTTATATTTTGTATATTAAATTAGTTTTTCTTGTGGATGCTATATTCATATACATAACTAAAATATATATATATAATTTATATTTTTTGGTCGTATCCGTATCTCCATTTTTTTTAAATTGGCGTATTTGTATCTGTACCTGTACTATATCTATATCCCATATCCGTATTCATGCTTATTAGGTGCAATTTACCAACTTAAGATTTCATTGTTAAAGTGTTGGGATTTTACCCAAACATGCAATGGAAGCACCAATCAAATGCATAAACCAAAGAGTAGATTAACATAGATTTTACGTGGTCTGCACCAACTTGCCTTAGACGATAAATTCTACCATAGCCATAGAGGAGTATAAACCTGACTCACTTCTCTCTACAGTCTTTCATCCATGGAACAGCTTCACGTCCGATCGAGCTTGTAAAATTGTTTTAGAAGCAGCAAAAAGCGTTTTTGTTTCTGTTTCTTATATGTTCGCATTCTTCTTCCATCTCTATGAGTAGATGCTTCCACAGCAACAACAGTGTCAAAAGGGGACATCCCATGCATATTTGCTCATTAAAGACAAAAAAGGATCTTTGATTTTAGTTTTGTACTAATATGACTACATTTTATTATACAAGACTTACGATTATTCTTTCTTGTTTTCTTTGGCTTTGTTACCTTTCCAGGTTTCTCTATTGTCAGATCCAAAAAGTAAGTCTTGTCTCCGGAGTCTCTTCATTACTGCCTCATTGATTTGTGGTGCTTACTTCTTGGGGAGTGCATTTCTTGCCAAAGATCTCAGAGAAGTACATATTATTTCTTCTGTGGTTATTTATTTCACAAAAGGGATTTCATCATATATGTGTGTTAATTATGTGGGATTTCATCATATTTGAAGTCAATAATCATATCATTTCATCCAACAACTTCCATCAACCGAGTCTAATGTTGGTACAGAACAATCAATAACTATTGCAGACAAAGTAAGGGAAAAAAAAAGGATTCAATAACATTTAGGAAGCATTGAAAGAAAAGTTTAAGAATTTGCAGTCCAAGTCGAACTTTTTAAGCGTGGGCTAAACTGTTGAGCTGGAGAGTAACTATTAGATCTCCTGTCAAAGTAAGAACTTGAAAAGGCAAGGTCTTATTCTTTTAACGGAAGTAGGAGAGGGCAAAGCCTAGTTATGATCACTACTGCCTCCTACTTTGACACCATTGTTTTCTAGTGAGGAGGGCCTTTTGGTGTGATGACTTAATTATATGTTGATCTCAATTAAGCTTTGGAGTGTTCAATTCACTTTGTGGTGGCATACTAAATTATTAATTACCCTCAAAAGTTTTGTAACAGACAAGGTGGCTGAATCACATCGGTTTTGTTAATTGTATTGTGACAAGTTTTGGACTTTACAGACAAGTATTAGTTTCCATGAAGTCACGATTTCATCTCACCTTAATCATGTTAGGAAGCATTCGTTCTTGTTTGATCCTCAGATTTCTCTGAATGTCTTTTTGTTTAAGATTGTGTTTATGAAGTTTTGGTTGTCTAGTAACAGAACGTAATTTTTTTTTAAACTACCTATGCAGATATTACCAACATGGAACATGAACAATACAAGGCGCAATAGACAACCTGTTGGATGCAACAAGGTTTATCGTTTTTAAACGCTTATAATTCCTATGACTAATTTTATGTAAAAATTTAAGATTAATTTTTAAGAAGCTTGGGCCATCACGTGTGGTCTATCAGTGTAGGACAGGCTTTACCAAATCCATCTTTTAGATTTTATTTGTTTAATGGACAAGTTGTAGTCTTCATTTGTTCTTGTTGTTTATGCACACATACTGAGAAATATTTAACTAAATCCATTTTAGCATTGCAGTTTAGTGTTACCCTGGGCTTTGAAAATGAACAAGTTTATTTGTAGATAAACAAGTTTTGTTTGTTCAAGCTTTTATTTATCTCCCCTCAACTATGTTTTGAAAATCTGTATTTTAGGCAAACTTTCTATTTGCTTGAACATGTATTAGTTTAAGCAAGCATGTATTTGCTTGAAAAGTTTCAGTTGCCCTTAAATGTACAATTAATAAGTCCATGGTTGTTTGATAAGAAATTAATCTCACATGGCAGAATACACATTGTTATAAATACAAGGTTTATTTTGTCACCTTAAGAAAGTGTCTTTGTTATTACTTACCAAAAAAAAAAAGTGTCTTTGTTATTCTGGCACATAAGCTCTTTGGTATATTTTCTGTTTTCTCCCTGAATTTAATTTATTTTGCTTTTCTTTTAGAAACGATGCAGGTCTGTTGGCAGTGAGGCATTACCGGAAGGGATTATTACGCAAAAATCTGACTTGGAAATGCGCCCTTTATGTGGTTCTGTTGCAGAAAATGTATGTGAAACCACAGTTGGACATCTTACTCAAATCTCATAATGAAAGCCTCAATTTTACTAATAGATTAAGATGTTCTACCTGAAATAGTTATGATTTTTATGGAATATCGTTTTCTTTTTCATTATTGAGCATTTACATAGCATCACTTGTAAATTACTGACCAGATTGGGAATATTTTCTGTTGCAAAGGTATTTTCAATGCTTCGGGCTCATGTAGTAAAGGGGGTGTGGTAGGTGCACACCTTATTTTCAAATCTGCCTCCGTAAAGTAAAGGAAAAAAATTAAAACTCACATGCTCAGAACTGGGGGGGGGGATTTCTTTTGGTGCTGCTAATGTGACGCAGTTCAAGTACATTACTACCTTTCATTATCTTGTTTTTATTTTTCAATGTACTTATTTTTGCAATATGTTGGGATCCAGATTTATTCAAAGCCTTCAACAAATTTATTGGCCATTGCAGTCGGAATCAAGCAGAAGGAAATAGTGAACCAAATTGTTGAAAAGGTGACAAAATTATCTCTTTAGGGGCTTTGCTGCCTGGCAGACACTGGGTGGTGGCATTTATGGCTAATGCCCAATATTTCTTTGCAGTTTCTTCAAAGTAGCTTTGTTGTGATGCTTTTTCATTATGATGATGTCGTGGATGAATGGCATGATTTAAGTTGGAGCAGTCGCGTCATACATGTCTCTGCCATGAATCAAACAAAATGGTAATATCTGACGAGCTTCAAGTGATTTCTATGCAATAGGAGTTTACGTGTCAATGCATATGTTTAATGTGTGGATTGTAAACTGGGCTTTTGGTGGCATAGGTGGTTTGCCAAGCGGTTCTTGCATCCAGACATAGTAGCTGAATATGATTATATATTTCTTTGGGATGAGGACCTTGGAGTTAAAGATTTCCATCCGGGACGGTTAGTATGATTGTATATTTTTGTGTACAGATTTCATCCACAATTTAGATTATAATTTTGTCAGATTGTTATTTCAATTTATTTTCCTTTTAAAGTCATTGATCCACATTCTGATGGTGAATTAACAACTTTTTTGATGTCATTGAATCCCTCAGTCTAAGGTTTGTTTCTTCTCTTTTCTTCTTTTTGTTTTAAACCTGCCACTATCTTTCTGGGATGGTGGGGTTTGGGTAACTAGAAATGAGTACACTAGTTAGATATAAAGGAGATATACGTACAATCAATAGTGTGTTTTGAGGACTCAATAATTTTATGCTGAATATCCTCCTGATTTGTAGTTGAGTAAATAAACATGAACAAGCCATTGGTAGTACATGGGGAATCAGGGCATCTGTTGTGTTAAAATTGTCCAAAGTAACTTACACAATGCAATCCTGGATAGATTTAGGCTATATTTTTGGGATTTGTGAAGGGAAAAGAAAAGTGAAAGAAAAATAAAGTTACCAATTTGTGTTATTTTGTTGTACTTGACTGAGCAAAAATTGGAAGTTTTTGACAAAATCTATTAATTATCTTCTAATTTTTCTAACTCAACCCAAAAAATTGAATAAGTTTGACTTTTTCACATCATTTTGAGTTCTACCATTTTTTCTCACTTTTTTCCCCCTCCACAGATCTGTATTCCATAGTTTTAGGTGAACTCTTTCAGAAAGCTTGCTGAACTGTTTCTACCTTTCTTAGAGCTTTTTGATGATTTAAAACATGTGCTTTAGGGGTAGATTTTAGATTTACATCACCAATCTAAATACGGAAGGTAGTTCAAATGTTTTTTATTGCTCTGGTCCAGGAAGAACAAATAAAAAAAAATCAAGAATTTCTACCAAGTTATTAGTCCCAAATTTGCTGTCAAAGAATGGCAAAGAATGAGTAACTCTTGGCAATCTCATTCACCAAGGCCTGCAAAGGATTATGTGTCGTTGGATTTATTTCTTGAATTAAAAAATCTAAGGTGGTGGGCTATAGAAAGAAGCACAGAATCTGTTTGCAGTATTTTATATATATATATATATATAAAATATAAAATGAACCGTAAACCATGCATAAACATTAATGTTAGATACCAAAGGCATCTAACTGTGCAAAATTTATAGGCTATCTATGCTTTAGTAGCATGAAACTTTTCCACTTGAGGTGATATCCATCTGGAACCTTTAATTACCCCTGCTCAATGATGCCTTCAGTAAGTCCTGAATTCACTTTCTGATCATATGTAAGATTGGCAGAAGAATTTAATCTGTATTGTACTTGTGTGTCTCTATGAAATAGTCACTGGGGTGAATTACCCCTGCTTAATGATGCCTTCAGTAATTCCTGAATTCACTCTCTGATCATATGTAAGATTGGCAGAAGAATTTAATGTGTGTTGTACTTGTGTGTCTCCATGAAATATTCACTGGGGTGCTGCTTTCTAGTGATGCTGGACTGGAAACTGTTTGTTTATATATTTTGTAACTATTTGGGCAATAGTAACTCCAGCCCACTTAGCAGTATTACAACCTATTGGTTGTCTGACATGCTGCCTTTATCCAAAATCCAAGTCAAATAGCATTAACATAAAAGTTTTTGAAGATAAAAGGCCAAAAGGATCTTGAATATATTAAATTTCTGCAGGTATATTTCTATTGTCAAAGATGAAGGACTTGAAATATCACAACCAGCACTTGATCCTGCTAAATCAGAGCTGCATCATGCAATCACTGTACGTAGGAGGAATTCAAAAGTGCACAGGTCAGTGTCGTGTAGTGTAGTACCAAGGGACGGAACTACAATGGGACAATGGGGAGCCATGTCTAGTATATTTTTTTCAATTAAATTATATATAACTTTGCCCCCCTCTTCCCAAACTACCCTTCTTTTTACTTTGATAAATTCTTTAGAGCTTTCATAATAAATTTTCGGCTCCATCTGGCGTAGTACCCTAAAGGAATCTGAAGCAAAATGACAATTAACTTGAGATAGACTGAGAGGATAATGACTGGATGCATTTATCAAGTGATCTATGAGACCTCAGAGACATCACAAGACAGGAAGACCTGACCAAGTGATTTTATTGATAATTGAATCATTTCTTGTGGGTCATGGAACATGAACAATTTTGGAGATTAAATTGGCCATGAGTCGATGACCACTTATTTGAAATCAAATATTGGAAGAAATTTCCTGGGTACGGAAACATTGGGATCAATTCCCCCACCCCCACCACCCTTTTCCCCAAAAGATTACTTAGGAACTAAGCTAAGGCTTTCGCTCGTCCTGGAGTCCTTGGCCAGCAAATGTAAACATTGCCATGCAGTTTCAGCCAACTTATAACAAAATTACTGCTTCACACAGTGGAATGGAGGATCTTCCTGCAAACATCATTTATTTTATGGTACTACTAAGCCTTTTGTGGTGAATGAATGCCATACCCATACTACTGGGATTAGAGATTCTATATTTGGACGAAAAGAAAAAAAAAAATCTATTGTATTTTACAGAAGTATAAACTTCAATAGATCTTAATGTCTCTTATCGCTGTCTTGAACAGAAGGATGTATAAGTTTAAGGGCAGTCTTAGATGTGATGATAACAGCACAGCTCCACCGTGCATCGGGTAGGGTATTATGGACCTTGTAACTCTAAATATTTCTCAATGTTCAGTTCCTTAGCATGATTTGGTTCTTTTACTGCTGACAAACCTCCTCTGTTGCGGTGAAAAAGCTATTGTCCCCCATAAAACAGAAATTACGTACTTATGCAATAAACAAAATACGATCTGCAGGTGGGTGGAAATGATGGCACCTGTGTTCTCAAGAGCAGCCTGGCAATGTGCATGGTATATGATCCAGGTATAGAGTATATTTCGAACCGAGTGCATAACAAGATTATAATTGTGAGTTTTTGTTCAATATTTGTATGATACAATGGGTTAGTGTTCTAAAATATTAAGAGCAGACTAGGATTTCCACAAGGATTCTTCTTCACTCACTTTATCTTAGTTATTAGGGTAATGTGGGATCTCTCCTTTTTTTTTTTTTTTTTTTGTTTCTTCTTATATATGTACTTTCTCTGTATAATAATTTTGTGCCCCGACAGAATGACTTGATCCATGCATGGGGATTGGATATGCAGCTTGGTTATTGTGCACAGGCAAATTTTCTAACCCTACAAGTTCGTGATATGACTCGATCTTGTGGATGTTGCTAGTGATATGGAGACCATATTTTTGGCAGGGTGATCGAACAAAAAACGTTGGTGTGGTTGACACGGAGTATGTAGTCCATCTGGGTCTTCCTACACTCGGTGTTTTAGATAGAAATAAGGTATGCAGTTATAGATTTCACGTCATCTTTTCATTTCCAGGGTTAGGTTGGAAAAATGGCTTGAAAACATAACAATCAATGATATGCAATTGTTGTATTCATGTGCAATTTTTGCACGGTGTCTCTTTCTTTGCTTCTCTCTCTCTCTCCCCCCCCCCCCTTTTCTCTCTTTATTCTTAGAAGAACAAAAATTGATATCGGTTGTCATGTTTGAAATTGCAGGGACCTTCTGACTTGCACATTGTTGATAATAGAAGTGAAGTAAGTGTCTTAGAATCTCACTCTTAAGGATGTCTTGTCTTTTGTGTACAGTAATTTGTGAATTCTGTTGCCTCTTTCATGGATGCCCCACATTATGGACACTTCTGCTTTATTTTGTCTTTAAAATCAGAAAGCCCCAATGAAATGAAGATTTTCATTATATAACAATCAATGCTAATTGTCTAATTCATTTATGCAGGTGAGGATGCAGTCCTACAATGAAATGAAGATTTTCAAGAGAAGATGGAATAATGCAGTCAAGAATGACAAATGCTGGGTTGATCCATATGAACAACCTGCGGAACAGAAAAGTTGATGATGTAAATAATTTATACGTCTTATGTGAGAGTATTCGGCTTATGGAAGATCCCAGAACAGTCTCGAAGAGCCTCCGGTAATGCTGAAGATGTTTGTATACCCTCTGCTGGAATTAACCTAGATTTTTCTTTTTGTATTCTTTGTCATTTATTCTTTCAAGTTACATGGCATTCCTCCTTACCAATTTTCGAGTAGGCAAAGCTTGTTTGGTGGGAAGTTTTGGTTTTATTTGTTTGTTGTTTGGAACTGGATATTGCTAGTGTAAATACTTCTTGGCTTTCTAATATTCAATGCCATTTTCTTTGTTTGGATGATGGTTCTCACCTATTTGACTTTTTTTTTTTTGGGGGGGGGGGGGGGGGAAGCTACTCACCTGTTTGATTATGATCATCTTGGTTCTGACATTTTTCATATGAAAGGGACTGGCTCAAGCGGAGCAAAATTTAAAACTACATTCTCACAAATATAAGCCTTTGTTTACGAGAGCGGAAGGAGAAGTGAAGTGAACTAAAATAAATAAGAAAGAAGGGATAGAAGGTTAATTATTTTTTCTTGTTTGGAAGAGATGGAAAAAGAAATGGAGAATAAAGTAAAGAATATGGTTAAAAATAATATTGTACCGTTTAAAAAGTATCTATTTGTTGTATAAATATTTGTGAAAATAGTAAAAAAAATACCAATAACAAAATAAAAAAAAAAAAAAAAACCACACTTCAAAACCCTTTTATACCCAAATTGGAGGTGAAAAAAATTTGATAAATGAAGATCAATCGGTCACCTTTATTACCTTCTCTTCCCTTAGATTCACCTTCTCCCAAACAAGGCATAAATGTCAAAATTATGTTATTTCTTCCTGCCAAAAAAAAAAAAAACACCAAAACCTAGTTTGAAATCATAAAATTTTAAAAGTAAATAAATAAATAAAAGATGACAAGGAGAAGAAGGCAGAGAAAAAGTAGAAGGGGGGAAAATTTGAAGAAGCACTCTCTGTGTTAATGCTTTCCTCCTAAAAATTTGTTGATCTCTCGAACTAGCTGCCAATATGAGCAGTCCCCTATGGTTTATGGGGACCACAATTCGCAACCATACATTGCATTGACCAATGGTAATTTAAAAAAAAAAAGGGACAAATGATTACAGACAAATTAGTTTGAAAAAAAAAAGAAAAAAAATCCCATATATAACAAAAATCAGTCAAAAATTCATCACAGTTGAGGCGAGGCTCATTAAGGGCCCCAGAGCACTGGGAGCAAACTTCCTGGCAAACAGATAACAAACAGATTTTTTCTTGGAATTATTATACGAACAGAGAGTCCCATTGTTCCTCAAAGACTGTATGAAACCTTCTGTAACATTGGCTTTGCCAAAAGTTCCCGGGTGAGGACCCACATGCGACCAATCAACCCAAGTCACGGTCCGGTTCGAGTTCAGGGATCCGTAGAACATGTGGAGGAAAGTTGGAATGTAGTGCTCATCTGGGTAGCAAGGGGGCAAGCAATACTTCCTGAAGAGAGTGTAGTACTTGGTATCTGAGACTATAACAGTGGCCAGAGTGCGGTTGATTTCAAACCACTGGGACCCCTTGCGCCAATCGTAAAGCCTGATATGGGGCTGCATGCGGCGGCTGTATCTGCCACGCCCATTGTTGGAGGGATCGTCGTATGACTGAACAAAGCTGTGAATGGAGCCGATAAGGTATTTGTAGACGGTTGGGAAGTTGTAGATGGGTATGCAGCTCTCAGAAAGAAGAAGGAACCGTTCATTTGAGAAATCTAGTAAAGCATTGGCTAGGAGACGCCTCTCTGCATCTACCAGTGAGATTGACCCCCATTCAACGTGCTGAAGTGTTGGAAAAAAACAATAAATAAATAACATAGGAGGCATATGGCCTTTAATAGTCTAACGGTAGTGGATGACCGTGGCTTTTCTTCTATAACAGAGCATTGTTCTTTTTTTGATAAGTTCGTATGACAGAGCATTGTTCATTTCTTCTAACAAAAATTTTGTTCTCATGAATTAAGTAACCACGTTGATTAGTTCATGTAACTTCCGACGTATCATGCTTCAGCACACAATTTAAACGAACTTTGACCACATATTGCATAGTTGTTCAGTGCATTTCAGTTTCCTAATTAGTAAAATTCATCAGTCAAAGCTTGGAAGAAATGTGCCCAAATTAGCAGCCATCCAAGACTGGCAATTTTATGACTCCCATTATTGATAAAATCTTACAAAAACTATCATCTGCAGGCTTGCAGCAGCACCCCTTTTTCCGAAGCTCAAATCTGTTGGACATGCTACTTCAATCTTCTGCAGATTTTTCATTTACTAACATATATATAAAGATATATAATGACTGTCCATGAGTTTTTGTATCATTGTATGGAAGTTTTGACACCTCATTTGCTTTGGAACAACAAAACATCAGAGGCATATGGCCTTTAGATTAATTGTTGATTAACTACTCATAAATCTTTGATTAACATGGAATTGCAACCCATTATAATTTAAAAAAAAAAAAAGCGCTTTCAATTTTTACTATTTGCAATAATATAAGATATGCAAATGATGTGAAAGGAATTGATATCCATTGCCTTAACAAGTATGGTTCTCTTAAAAAATTATTTCAACTCATAAGCCATGTATTGCACCAATATTTTCTACACATTGGAAAAATTAAAATTATATATTTCATTGCTAAAACGAATTCAATATTTGCATACGGAGCAACTCAAAATCTTAACCAAAACTGGTCAAATCCAAAATTTAAATATATGTATGTCCACAATCACAAGAAGCAAAGTTAAAAAGTATGAACAAGCATGCCCCCAACAGCAAAAATAAATAAGATTCATTGTCAAGAAACACTGACCTGACTAGGGATCTGCCGTCTGTAAAAAAGGGAGGTACTGGATACATTGAGTTCATATCCGGGAGGCACATGCACGTAAATCGAAAATAGCTTCTGGTGACCTTCAAAGAACCTCTCCCACAATGGCAGCATTGGCAATGGTCCTCGTGTCAAGAACATAAAAGCCACTTTAGGCACTCTAGAGTAAGGATACCCTGCCTTCTGAGGCACCATCGAAGCTCTCCAGAAGAGCTCCTCATCCGACATACCATGAGTCAGATTCTTTGAACCAAGAAAACTGTCCATCCTCAAACAATCCTCGCAATTCCGATAGGTGGCACAATTATTCCCACCAGTAGCAGGCATAGGAGCCAATGCAGGGCTCTTGTAGAATTGATTTTCTTGTAAGCGAAAGTACCAATCAATGTGTGAACTCGAGATCAATCCAATAACCACGCCAACAACGAAAATGATCGAAATTGTAATAACCCTGAGAAGTCCAACCGACGAGTCCTTTGTTGTATAACCCATAGATTTATCTAAGTTACACCTCTTTGAAACTATTGGATTAACTTACCAGAACTTTTCTTCCTTGATTATCTACTGTGTCAATTAGATCCAAAAATTGATCTCTGACACCACAAAACAAATGGCTATGGAAATAGAACACTTTCAAATCGAATCTCGAACTTCGACAAAACACAGAAAATGCTTATGTACAATCAAACAGTTGTCATAGTGCATCAAATATACTGAATCACCAGTACCTAAAAAAGTGACCGAAGATCTGGTTTTGCGTTACTCAGAAATTTGAACCGCCTCCTCAAATCGGCGGTTGCATATCCGGCAATGCTCAAGACACAGACTTGGAGTCAGATCTCAGCATTCTGACCGTTGAAATGCGATCAGTTATTGATCTAACACCAATTAGGGCGTTTCCACAGAAATTGGACCAAAAGAAGAAAGAATAAAGAGAATATAAGTCAGACAAACCGAATTTCCACGGGAGAGTTTTGTACGATCAATGTAAATCTATAGTATTAATGTGGAGAGAGATGGCAACAGCATTGATTGTGATTCAAAAGAAGATAAGTATTGGGGATCTAGAGAGACAGAGAGTGTCCAAGAAGGAGATGTAGCAGAGAAACCAGAGAGCGACAATCAGTAACAGTCCTGGTCATGGTGTCCGCGACGGTAAATTTTCTTTTCCCTCACCATTAGTAGTCCAATGGTAATGAAGCCCAAGCCACTAATGGGCTCGTTTGGTGCGATCAAATTTATTAAAAAATTTTAAAAATTTTTAAAAATTTTTATTATTTTTTAATATTTTTTTAATTTTTTAAAATTCAAAAAAGTTTAATATTTTTTTTTGAAAAGTAAAAAAAGAATTTAATACCTTCTTAAAAAAAAGTTGATAATTGAAATTTAGTTAATCAAATAATAAATTTTTTTTTTTTTTTTGTTATTCTCACTACATACTCTCAAATTATCGAATGACATTCACTGTGACTAATTTTTCCAGAACTATTCTAATAGATTGTAAAAACTATTTGAACGCTTACATAAAAGAATAAAGTATATAAAGTCAAAAAGTTCAATATCGTCTAAACAATTCGCATCAAACTATTCTGACGGTTTGGCACTGTTAACTTCCAGCCAAACAAACCACTATAAAACCGTTTTGACAGTTTGACACTACTAACTTCCGTCCAAATGAACTATCATAAACGGTTTTGATGCCAGTGGCGTTTCAAATCCGATTTGGTCTGCAAAGAAGTCATGACTAATACAAAATTTTACAACCGTCCAAATAGAAATCTAATCAGTCAGAACAAAAATTCAATTATTCATTTTTAAAAAATACGGTTTGAGATATGTGCACAAATGACAAAAGTTCCTCAAATCACATTTTTCACTACTTTTCACTGTTTTTCATCACGCTAAACAAATCTTATATATCTTTTGAATAAATTAGTTACACTTTCACCCCAAATATATTTTTATTTTATTCTCATGGGACCGCTAGGTTCTACTAAAAAACTAGAAAAGAAAAAAAATAGAATTTTATACTTATAAATAGCACGTGGTAATTTAGTCCGTGCATGTTTTTGACTCAAAAAAATTCTAAAAGTTTTTTAGTTTAGAATTTTTTTTTAATTTTCGTCCATTTTAAATTTTTGTAACCCAACTCATTTTAACTCTTTGTTCAGTCAAAATTTTTGAAATTTAACCATTTTTTTAAACTCTTTGTTCAATCCAAGTAAATCCCAAATTATGGATTCACTCTTGATTTTAGTAGTTAATTTTGGTTAAAATTTGTAAAATTTAAAAAAAAATTAGAGAAAGTTAGAAAAAAATAATAAAAACTATAGAAAGTTAGTAAAAGTTAAATAAAATTGATAAAAGTTGATAAAAATTAATTTTGTATTTAACGAAAAAAATTGATAAAAATTAATTTTTTCTTTAAATTGATGAGCCAAATACCCAAATCTCTAGCTCAAACTCCTAATTTTTAATCGTGAACACTTTTAATTTGTGCGTTTTTTCAACATCAATTTGCTTATACAGCATTCTTAAGAGGCCCATTTATATTCAGCTAATAATGTAAGTAAGAAATTAATATTTTTACTAAAAACGGTTGCAACTATTAATAAAAATCCCTGAACAGAAATTTACATAAAATCGACACATTGTGATGAATTTAAAGTGCATAGGCTTAATTATTATAAAATAAAATAAAATTACAAAGACGAGTACTTTTCTTTCTTTCTTTACCACTCAAATAATTGTTGACAACTAATATATTAATTAATGATAACAATTTTTAATTACTATGTGTGTATATTTTTAATTAATTTTTATTTAAAATTAAAAAATTATTGCAAACAATAAATAATCAATAATTATTAGTTACAAATATTTAACTAGATAGTAAGTAATTAAGTTATATTCAAACAAAAAAGAAAAATATTTAAATAATGAATAATTAAAGAACATTTAAGAAAACCAAGATAAATGGCTAAAATTATTTAAATAATTTATAAAAGTCCAAAAATTATTTACACATCTTTTTCAAGTTGTGGGTGCTTATTAGTGCTTAAGGAATATTAATGAAGGGTTCACCTAGTAATTAGATTCATTAGTTTTATAGCTTGTTTCTTTTTTTTTTTTTTTTTTTTTTTGTAAGTAAGATAATTTAAATTAAAGAATATAAATTATATAATTCAGAGGGATATCTTCGATATGTAAAAAAATAGTTATTATCTAGTATCTATACGACAGATAGGAATCCTTCAAGTTTTACAGATGAAAACTAATTCGAAAAGCTTAATATTAAAAGAAAAATCAAATGCATGGTAATTAAATTATTAATCAATATTTTTATTTTCTAGTTTCTCATTAGAAGCTTCGATGAATAGGTGTATGATATTTTAGCTCAGTGAACTAAAACCATAGCCCAAGACAACATATGGGCCTAACGTTTTGTTGGTAAATTGTGGGCCTAAAAAATTTGATATCCCCAAACAGAACGGCCATCTGACTTCCCTTTCAGAAAGACTGATAAATCAAATTTTAGGATCAAAAGATTCAAAGCAACGTACTTGAGAGACCAGTCAAATTTGTACACTGAAATTTGAATTTGATTAGATCAAAGTTCAAACTTATTTTAAACACCCATTTTTTTCAGTTATCATAAATAAAATGCACTGCGTAATTTAGTTAATTAGACTTTGATACATACATGCATGCATGCATGCAAGCATAAAATTTGTAAAATTATTTGAGTAGGAATAATTTTTAGAAATTATTTGATTTAAAATTTAAATTTGATGAGAGGTTGAAAAGTATTTTATGAAACTTAAAAAAAAAAAAAAAAACTCAAATTAAAGTTTCATAAATTTTTAATTTTCACCACTGCCCCTATTATTTTCCTTACAATAATATAGATAATACATACATACATACATAAAATTATAAAATGATTTAATTAGGAGGGTGATTTTTAAAAATTATTTGATTTAAAATTTAAAATTTGATGGAAGTTTAAAATGTATTTTAGAAAGTTAAAAAAGTTTTCCTAAAATTTTAATTTTCTTCACTACCCCGCTGTTTCATTTATAATAATATAGATAATATAGATGATTTACTAAAAAAATTACTAATTAAATGTGAAAAAAAAGGAAAGGTTTTGTAAGAATATGCAACTTACTAAAGTATTTAAATGTTCAAAATGGGATTTCAGTTGAAAAATGCTAAGCAAAAGATAAGATTTGGTCCTCCAAAATATATATATAATACATATACAAGTCAACATCCCACCTGTGTTTTAGTCAAGCTTCAAAATTAAATTATTTTTTGCAAGTATTACTATCAAACATTCTATCCATGATTACTAAAATGCTTTACATTTAAGCTCCATTTGGGGTGACAAAAATATTGAACAGGTCTAAAAGTTATTTACTTTTTGGGTGCATTTGGAGTGATAAAAAAGTGAAATAAAATGAAATAAAGTGAAAAGTTGTGTGTTTATAATTTGTACAGTAAGATAAAAAGTGAATAATTTTAAAAATTTTTCAATGTTTTTAACTGTTTTTCATTCCAAACGGAGCCTATCTTACTGTAAGAATTACGAACCTATAACTTATTTCACTTTATCTTATTTTATTTTAATTTTTATCAATCCAAACGCACCCTTAATTAGTAAACTAACATAATGAAAAAATAATCTTAATAATAATATATTTTAATATATTACATATGTTACGGTGACGTAATCTATTTCCAAAATACCATGAAAAATAAATCACATTCTCAAGTCTTCTCCATACCAGAATATTATTTTCTGTATTTTGTATTTAAAAATTTTGTTGTAGTGATGAATAATTTGATTATTTTTTAGAGGAAAATTGATTTTTATTTAGAGGAAAATTTCAAAATTACAATCGTAGTAGTATTATTATTATTATTATTATTATTATTATTATTATTGGTGAGCTGCAAACCATCTCTTCTAGAGTTAGATAGATAAACTGAAGGTACTTGAATCTATTCGTAAGATCCAAGCATCGGGCAAGAATTACAATTGTATTAATTATCGTTGTTCAGATTTAAATTTATTATCAAACTAACGTTGAATACATAGAAAATAAAATTAATGACAAAATTAGTCTATACTTTTAGCATTTTTGTAAAAGTTTACATGAAAATGATTTGGTAGTGATAATTTTATAATATTTCTTAATGATTTTTTTTTTTAATAAGGAATTTAAAACCATGTCACATAGTTTTGCACATAATCTTTACCCTCTGTCCAAGCCCGACCCAGTCGGTACCACTTGCATTTGAAAATTCCAAGTTCAACCCAAGGTAAATCTCAAATCTGACCGTAAGTTCAAGATAAATATATACAATAAAAATATAAAAATAAACATTTATAATGTATTGCATGTGAAATTAAAATACTATACACAATAATTATAAATAAACTTGTTTTAAAATAAATTCATTTGATCCGAGCCGACTTTTATTTACATTATTACATTAATTCAAACTCAACCTAAAAAAATATAAAATTGGGTATGTTTTTTTATTTAATTAATTTCGTCTTATGGATAATTTATAAAAATCCAAACAAATAATAAATCAAAATAGTAAGGACGACCAAATCTCCCAACTCATGGCAGCGTGTAACGGGGAGGGATTGGGTTGACCTAAATATCCGACCCTTTAGTTATTACGTGCACGCCTCCTTCCTAGGGACAAAATTTATATTTAAATAAACCTAAATATAGATTTTTTTTTTCTTTTTACCTCTCAGAAAAATAATACATAGTTTTTTACTATGTGAAATTTTTTAATCAAAAATGATTTTTTTTACTGAAATAAGAACTATTTTTTGTCCTTTTATGATTTAAATAAAAACTACATAGTCCTTATTAATTTAAAATTAAACAAATAACTTTTCTATTGCTTTAGACTAAATTGATTTCGTTATATTTTCTGTCAAATGTTTCATTTGGGGTATCAAAAAAATACTAAAAACTTCTAAAAATTTTTAACTTTTTACTTATTACACAAATTACAAAACTATTACAAATTACAAGATTATAACTTTTATTAATTTTTACTAACTTTTTTTACCACTCTAAACGTACCTTAAATTAATGGTTACGTTTCATAATTTAAATTTCTTAATATTTTACTCTGGTTTCAGTGGGCTGCAGTGTAATTTTGCACTGTAGGGACTAAAGTTTGCATATCAATAGTTAAGATTTGATCAAGATAAATTTAACTAATTTAGTAAATATTATTAATTGAATTAGTAAATATTATTTATTTAAATTAATAAATATTAATTAAATCTTGACCGTTCATATACAAATTTCAGCCCTTGCCAGTGTAACCCCTGGAACCAATTTTACCCTCTATCAAAAAGGCATACAAATCTTTACGTGAACAAATCGCGTAATTTTTTTTTTCATCCAAAGTAACATTCTTCATTATTTGGAATTTCTAATATTTTATTATATACAATAGGTGCTATACCTATAAAATTTTTTTCTTATTTTATTTTTATTTTTATTTTTATTTGTATTTTTATTTTATCTCTCATTTTTCTATATGCCTCTTAATTTCTAAAACTAAGTCTAACACATTAATTTTGGCGTAAAATGCATGATAGATCTTGTTTACATATTTTCAATTACGAAAGACATTGTAATTAACTTATCACGCAACCCAACCAAATTGTACTTGCGTTGTGTGAGAAAATAAAAAATAAAATTTTAAGGGCATAATAGTAATTTTATATGAGAATTAACAATATCATGTTGTCCAAAATAAAAAATAAAATTTTAAGGGCATAATAGTAATTTTATATGAGAATTAACAATATCATGTTGTCCAAATTAGATGAGGGTAATTTATTCAATTTTATATTATAAAAAAGTTGTGTGTTTTTAAATCGAACGGCACTACAATGGTAAAATCTTAAAAAATTTTAATTATTAAACATAACCGTTATTTTTATGAACAGTAATTGTTAAAAAATTAGACTTTTAAATCGGGGTTTTTTACGTAAATAATAATATTAATTTAATTATATACAGAAATAGGCTCGCTGAGGATTATTGACAAAAATGTGCTGGGTGTCGTCAGTGCTATTGACGACACCCTGCTGACATCAGACTAACTACATAAACCGCCAAGGTGTCGTCAATAGCACTGACGACACCATGTCGTCAGTACCACTGACGACACCCTACGACCACCCACCCCACAACAGTTTATATAATCCAGCCCCCAAACAGTAAAACATCAACACAACAACAACAACCCTGTTAAAGTCAACAACATTTTCAGATTTTAAGTATAAATTATTACAAACAATTAACAAAAAAATAAACGCTTCCTTCCTTAATTGCTAAATTAGAGAATAAAATAAAGGATGATTAAACTAAATCAAAACATAAGCAAAATAGTTTTCGATAGCATTACACCTCCAATCTAAACCTTTAATTCTAAACTTTTACAAAACATGTTTTGTGTTTACATGTTAAGAAGACAAAAATGTAATGGATCACTCCGTCCCACACGGAGGCCTCCTTCGTGCACGACGTGGTCAGTCTAGTTGTAGAGGCGCATCGTCAACCACCGGTGGCTCCTCCACACATGGCTCCTGGCCAGGTGTTGCTGTCGATGTGTCCTCCACATGTGTCTCTCCTGCTAATGGATCATGCTCCTCCTCTGTCTGTAAAGCCATAGGAATGTGCGACGATGATGAAATGTCTATCCCTCGTGCTCTGCGTCGTCAAGTGTAATACTTAGCTGGAGCCTGGGGGGCCGCCACTGATGCCTGTGTATGAGATACGGGCAGGCGGACAGGTGAGATGTATGCTGGAGAGGCAGGGAATGGCTCTATGTGAAAAACGCCAGACCAGAAGTCATCCACATCTGCTGAGGGTGAAGCATATGCCTGTGTAGCCGGGGGTGGGGTCCGATAGTCGACGACAGGATCTGAAAATGGTATATGCGTCTCGTCCGCAGGCAAACGCTCCCATGCTGTAGAACTACTAGGGATGTCTGACTCAACTGGTGGGGGCAAATCGTCTGCGGGATCAGGGCCATATGTATCATGATGCCCCCGCGCTCGTCTACCGACAGGCTGAAGTCTGCTGGGACGTGATGGTCTGGACTGAGATGATGAACCTGTCTGCCTACTGTCAACAGGGGCCCGTAACCTCTCCTCATGATCGATAGCAGTGATCACCGGTCCTGCCTGATGAATAATCTCCTGTAGTGCCCGAAGGTAACCAGCATGATCCGCACCAGTGACCGCTGCAACCGCAATGTGATACATGCTAACAATAGTATTAACCTAGAATGTTTGAAGAAACTATATTAGTCAATATCAAACAGAAAAACATAAATAAAAAGTAAATTTATTATTCAAAAACCCATAGATATAATATCATACCAAAATGGACATATCTGCTGACACTGGCTGTGAACCAACAGGCGGCACATGTAAGGGTGGTGCGATGTGAGTCCGTGTGATGTGACGAAACCACTCCATATACGGGTCATCGAATGCGATAGGTGCAGTGGAAACCTCGCCATGCACAATCGTCTGTAGTCGTCTAGCCCACTCCTCTACATATCGATGATGGTACTGTAGCCAGTTCACCACTCCCCGGCCCCGCCTAGTCAACTCATGCAGTGCGGCATCCGTGTCAAACTCAGCCGGGATCACCTGACGGAGGCCAAACTGTCTCATCACACGTCCCGGTAGGTGGTACTCGACGATCTCGTAACAAATCAACGGACAGGTCGAGCGCCACACTACCTCACCAACACGGCAATATGTAGGAAGTCTGCTCAAAACGGATGCTGGGTATGGACACCAGGTCATCTGATCCTCTCTCAGGAGTGTCAACTGCTCTCGGCAATCTCTCAATGGCCTGGCAAAGCTCACTGCTAAGCTTCCCTTCCATCTGCAACCCCAAGGATCTCCGGGAAGCCCAAAACATCCAGTGCATAATCAGGTGGGGGAGGTGGTCGTGTAATGACGGGCCTAAACGGTGCTAGCCGCTCCCATGCCCAAACCTATCATTGTAAACTGTCAATTGATTCCGAAATAAGCTTAATATAAATTAGTATCAAATGTAAATAAAGTTTATTTTTACCTGAAGTATGCAAATCGGTCCTGCCATCTCGGCCGTGCGGGTGGTGGAAGCCGAGCACATCTCTCTGTATAAGCATGCTAGAGCAGTAGCTCCCCACGCTAGTCGGCCGCAGGCATCTAAGTCTCGAAGCAAAGATAAGTAATGTATCTTGACCATATTACCAGAGTGGTCCGATAGTAAATGTGCTCCGATAATAATGAGAATAAGTGCCCGGGCATGGTACTGTACGTCAGCCTCCGTAGCCTTATCTGGTAATGTCAAAAACTGCTCTGTCAGCCAGCTAATCTTCAAACGTCCCCTCTTAAAATCCCCCGCATCTGGACTCCTACCAAGTAGCTCCTGGCATAGTGCCTGTCGTGCCATGAGACCATGCAGGTCATCAATCCCACTAACAGGATCACCATCAACCCGTAAGCCAGCAATGATCTCAACATCCTGCAATGTAATAGTGGCCTCGCCGACGGGAAGGTGGAAGGTATGTGTCTCGCGTCTCCATCGCTCGACCAACGAGGTGATCAGTGGCCAGTAGAAATGGATAGCTCCCAGTCGGTATATACCGTAAAATCCGGCCCTATGCAACTACTGGAGAACACGAGGATCCTGGGGTGGATCCAATATCTGGCGTAAGGCAGTCTGTGTGGCCCGAACTCGAATGACCTCCTCGAACTGCAGAACCAAAAACATTTAGTAAGTATTAACAAATAGCCCATGAGGGAATATGACAACCATCATAACTAATTTTTACATACGTACCCGAACGCGAGACTCCCAAATATCAGTGGATCGATGATCAGCCTGGGAGTGGAGTACACGGGGGTCTAACAGCCCAGGATCTAACATATGTCGTCTGTCAGACATCTCACTGTACAGATAGTACAAAATGATAATTACTATCAATTGTTACATTTTGGGCAAGTTAAAAAAAAAAAAAACAATAAATAGCATGATATAAAATGCAGGATTCACTCATAACTTTACATGCATAGAAATCAAACTACTCTTTTATTACTACAAAATATAAATGAAATTGCTCTTTCACTAGTATGAATTTTCATAAATACTCATAATTTTACAAGGCTTAAAAATCAAAATGCTCTTGAGTTACTAACAAAATGCTAAAACTGCTATATGGTTACATGAGCATCCCAACTTTAAAGCTGCTATAGTGTTCACATTTAAATACTCATAAGTTGTTTCGGTGTACAAATTTAAGACAAGAACCTACTGCTTGATGATGATGATGAAGCCCTTGCCGGACACTTGCGTCGATCATGCCCTTGTTGTTTGCAAATGCCACAATGTTGGGTAGAGCTGCGTTCTGATCTATCCATCTCATTTGTCAACCTGCTTGAACGAGGTCGACCCTGTGCACGGAGGAGAGATGGGTTTGGTATAAAGAAGGGTGTTTGAACACTGGGCCAGTAGTCTTCGTGCTCCAAGGGATGAAACTCTGGCATGTAAGTGGCGACGTACGATTGGAGCGAGTATACACTAGATACAAATTCCATCCAATCGATGCGTATTCGATCGCAAGCGGCTATAACATGCGAGCACGGTAGCTTCAAAACCTCCCACTTTCCACAACTGCACGTGCCATTCCGTAATCGAACAATCTGTCTGTTGTTACCCCTACTCAGATGGGAACCAGTCACGACTTGGCACTCTCCGGTAATGTGATTGAACTCCATTACTTGATGACCCAATGCATCCTTCTGGAAATCAGTCAAAAGCTTTTGCACGCGTGGACTGACCCTTGACTCGTTGTTGGTTGCATTGATAGCAATTAGGCGCCGCTGGTGGAAGTATGAAACAAGCTTGTAAAATGTTAGTTGAACAGCTGCAGTAATTGGGAGGCTTCGAGCACCACGCAGTACGTTGTTGAAGCACTCCGAAAGATTGGTTGTCATGATTCCGTATCTAAAAGCACCACCGTAGCAAAATGTCCACTTCTCATTTGGCAATTTAGTAAGATATTTCCATGCTTCTAGGTTGAGGGACTTAAGTAACTCCATCACCTCGTTGAATTTGCGAACTTGAGTAGCCCTTCCTGCTTGATTGAACAAGTCAATTAATTGCTTGGCAGGCCAATTTTTCTTGAAATTGGCCTCTATATGTCTTAAGCAGAAACAATGGTGTGCATTCGCCCAACCAGACTGGGGGGATTCAACTGCAGACTTGATCGCACTGTGCCTGTCGAAGATTAAACACAACTGTCGGTCAGGGCAAACATACCTACGAAGCATCCTTAAGAAGTATAACCAGCTGTCATTGTCCTCTTCATCAACCCATGCAAATGCTAATGGGAACACTTGGAGGTTTGCATCCTGGGCCATTGCTATCAATAGTTTACCACGGTACTTACCGTACAAGTGTGTTCTGTCGATCGAAACAACGGGCATACAGTGAGCAAACCCATCAATTGAAGGCTTGAAGCTCCAGAACACGTATTGCAGAACTCGTTGGGCCCCACCCATGTAAGGATGATGTCGATAGTGAACTATCGTGCCCGGATTGTAAGTCTGTACGGCATTCATGAACTTTGGTAGGAACAGGTACGACTGCTCCCAATCACCAAATATTTGGGCAACCGCCTTCTGCTTTGCAAGCCATGCCTTTCGGTAAGACACATGGTACTTGAATCGATCCTTCAGTTCGGCTTGCAGCGAGACAACAGAACAAGCGGGGTTAGACTTAACCAAATGGATGATGTTGCTGCAAAGAAAGTTCGAGTCAAGTTGTGCATGGTCTTCAGTCAGCCGTGCAAATATACATGTATGGGGGCCTTCATACTTAGTTATTTCGAATAAACCATGCGTACTTAGCTTGGTTGCTCGGACTCGCCAATTGCACTGTCCTTCATTCCTCTTTGGACACTCAGCTACCCAAGATTTCTGACTTGATTCCATAGTTATGTAGGGCTGATTTGTTCTAACAGCATACAACTTCATAGATTGGACTAAGTGCTCTTTGTCCTTGAAAAGTTGTCCGACGCAAGGATCCTCATTCTCTGGGTTCCACGTTCGATGTCGAAGTAAAGGGGCTCAGTGAAGTGCACTGTCATCTAACTCAACAGCAGTGAACATTTCGGACATCGGTTCATGCAGTCGATGATCTGTACGTTCATCATGTTCGTTCATAACCAAGTCTCCAGTAACTCCCTCACCCATCATGTCTATGTTTTGCAGTTCTATGTCTTCTTCGTCAACTGGGCCTTCAGCAATGTTCGAATCATCATCCTGATCATTCACGTAGTCCCAAGACATATCCTGTTGCTGCACGTAGTCACGGACAGGATCACTAGTGGGTTCATGAGTGGCGTCGAACTGATTTTCTGGTTCATTGTGGGGGGAAGAGGGCGTGAATTCGTTGTAGATTCCCACCAAATGATCAGTCGGAGCATTCATTCGGAGGCTGCCTTCGGTGGCCACCGGCTCAGGATTAGTCGGCTCGAACTCCAAGTACAGGTCACAGTGATTGCGGTTCAAATTATGAACGATAGCAAACATTGCCTCGACTGTATCATCGTCCACTAGTTGTAGAGGTCTGTGAAGTATCTGACCCGCACTACCAACAATTGGGTATCTACACAGTACTCGTAAAACGACCTGCCCCGGGTCCATGCCAACAGTTTCATACAGTTTTGTCAACAGCATCATATAGGTAGACTGACTGCTAACCCTGACACAACGCTTGAATGGTCTGTCGTAACCCACATCATCGTCCACATCTATAAGATTCCCTCCCCAAAAACAAAACAGTGAAATTCGTTCTTGAGACATCACGAGTAATGAACGAACGACCAATTACCGCCCTGAACGAAATAAATGTTAGGGATCGTACCTTCTTAACTTTATAGATTTGCAAGAGTGAAAAAGGTTTCATTCAAGTTTTCTTATATGGGACAATGACTTGTGTAACTTATCTTAAGTTAACCAAACTTTTATTACTAACCTAAACTAACTTATATTTTAACTAACCTAAACTAACTTATATTTTAACTAACCTAAACTAACTTAACTAACTAACTTATCTTAACGTAACCAAATTTTTTCACTTTAATTTATACTTTAATATTTTTATCAGTTGATCGAATTAAAATCAAATGTGATGTCAGCATTACTCTAACTTTACGTTTAAACTAATACATATTTATCAATGCCTAAATTTTTTTTCAAAAAAATAATTAATACAATCGATAAATAATAGTGAAAATAAACAAATAACGACAAATTATATTTACGTATAAATTTAAGGTTATTTTTTTTTCTAAATAAAAGATAGATTATATTATAATATAACCTAAACTAATTTATCTAACTTATCTTATCTTAACCACTCATAACTTATATTATAAAATTATTTACTTGAGTTTTTAAATTTAACTAATTTACTTTTTTTAATCGTACCATTACTATGATTTTTTTATCAATTGATATAATTAAATTCAAATATGTGATTAGTATAGTTAGTATAATTTAACCTATGTATTGTCCTAATCTCAGTAATTAAATTAATATAAAATATTAGGAATAAAATTAAATTAATATGTAGTTTTAATTACAAACACCCAATAAATTATATACATAAATTGAAAAAAACAAAATTAAATAAAACTAAATTTAACCAAATTAAATTTAACTAAACAGACTATAAACTTTTACACCTCTTAACATGTTCCTACCATGTTCCTACCAATCTAAACCTTCTTAATACAATCGATAAATAATAGTGAAAATAAACAAATAACGACAAATTATATTTACGTATAAATTTAAGGTTATTTTTTTTTCTAAATAAAAGATAGATTATATTATAATATAACCTAAACTAATTTATCTAACTTATCTTATCTTAACCACTCATAACTTATATTATAAAATTATTTACTTGAGTTTTTAAATTTAACTAATTTACTTTTTTTAATCGTACCATTACTATGATTTTTTTATCAATTGATATAATTAAATTCAAATATGTGATTAGTATAGTTGGTATAATTTAACCTATGTATTGTCCTAATCTCAGTAATTAAATTAATATAAAATATTAGGAATAAAATTAAATTAATATGTAGTTTTAATTACAAACACCCAATAAATTATATACATAAATTGAAAAAAACAAAATTAAATAAAACTAAATTTAACCAAATTAAATTTAACTAAACAGACTATAAACTTTTACACCTCTTAACATGTTCCTACCATGTTCCTACCAATCTAAACCTTCTTAATACAATCGATAAATAATAGTGAAAATAAACAAATAACGACAAATTATATTTACGTATAAATTTAAGGTTATTTTTTTTTCTAAATAAAAGATAGATTATATTATAATATAACCTAAACTAATTTATCTAACTTATCTTATCTTAACCACTCATAACTTATATTATAAAATTATTTACTTGAGTTTTTAAATTTAACTAATTTACTTTTTTTAATCGTACCATTACTATGATTTTTTTATCAATTGATATAATTAAATTCAAATATGTGATTAGTATAGTTGGTATAATTTAACCTATGTATTGTCCTAATCTCAGTAATTAAATTAATATAAAATATTAGAAAAAAAATTAAATTAATATGTAGTTTTAATTACAAACACCCAATAAATTATATACATAAATTGAAAAAAAACAAAATTAAATAAAACTAAATTTAACCAAATTAAATTTAACTAAACAGACTATAGAAATAAAGTTATCAAACAAAAACAGCCAACTTATGCTTCAATACAATACAACAAAAAAATTAACATGTTCAAAAAATTCCCAACCCAGGATCCTCTAAAGTTGAATAGAATTTAGTCAATTTGAACAAATTCAATTTACATGCAACAAATTTTATACATTCTCAAACAAACAAATAACTCACCAGTACACAAATCTGAAGTGAAGAAATGAGATCAATCCAGCCCAATAATACCCAAATTCAAAATCAAAATTGACAATACAAATGTAGATTTCAATCTCTTCAAATCAGGTACCCAAATAACTCCAATCAAGCATGAAACAAACAAAATTCACTCACTCAACAGAGATTGAAAGTAATCTGAAATTGCACAACTCGCATGTACATATACGTATATATATATAAATGGTTGGGTACAATAAAACTTACATTTTTTGGACCGTTGGAGATGGAGGTGATGGAGGAGAGGAATCAGACAATGCCTGGCAATGGAAGTGACCTCGCAGCAGTCGACCGTTGAGAGAGAAATCGGAGGGAGGGAGGGAGGAAGAACGCACGAACTGAGCAGAGGTGCTGGGCTCGGGAAGTATATAAGCCGGTGTCGTCGATGGCACTGATGACATCCGGTGTCGTCGATAGCACTGACGACACCAAGGGTATTTTACTAAAATTATGGTGTCGTCAATAGCACTGACGACACCCAGCACATTTTTGTCATTATTCATCCCCGAGCCTATTTCTGTATATAATTAAATTAATATTACTATTATTGTAAAAAACCCTTTAAATCGACCCTTAATGAGATTTTTTATGCATTAAAGAAGGCATTATCCCGACTGCCACGTGTACTCTGTTCGCAAGATCCAAAATGAATGAATGAATGAATAAATAAATAATTTTTTAACCGACTCCTCGCTGCCCGTCGAGGTATGTGCTTACGAAAGAATAACGGCACCTGCACCGTCCCAAAATAATGGAGGTCGGCCAGAGTTGTCCACGTCACCATCAACTTTCTAACGGGGGACCCGGTGACCATCTTTCTCGTGACGTTGTACTCACGTATCTTCCAACTAGGACGGGCGCCGAGGATGTTCCGTATGAGGAGCCGCTACATAATTGACACGTGGAAATCCAACTGGGTTTTAGGGTTTTCACTGTCAATTGCCTTCTTCGTCTAATTACCGACATGGTTTTAGCTTATTGCGTAGTTTTTTTTTTTTTTTTTTTACCCGTTTTATGTGACTGTAGTTTTTAGGTACATTAATTTCATTTGTAAAAAAAAAAAAGTTAAAAATTTATATCTATTTTAAGTAAAAGTTAAAAAAATAAAAAATACTAACTTTTAATCTAAACAGATAAATTTTACTCAAACAAACATGAATTTTTTTAACAAATGCGATTAGCGCATCATTACAAGAAAATTAAATTTTGATTTAAAACTATAAAGAAAAACAAAACTAAACAAATAGTTAAAACCAAAATTTGTAACCAAACTCATCCTAAAGCTTTGTTTAATAATAATAATAATAAGATTCTAGCTTTTTTTTGGTAATTTTTTAGTCTTATATTAATTTTTAAAAAAATTTAATTTTTTTATAGATTGTAACTTTAAAATGTGTTGATTGCATTGTAAAAAAATAAAATAAAATAAAAAATTAACTTCTGTTTAAAAACTATCTATTTGAATAAAAAATAACGAGAAAATTAATTTTTTTATTTTTTCTAATTTTCACTCAAATAAAAGTGAATTTTTTGAAACTTTTTTTTTTTAACAATCTGGCATGCCTAAATATATCTTTGAAAATAAAAATTAAATTTTGGTAAAATAATATAAAATCATATACAATGAAAAACAATAAAAAACTGAAAGCTTTTTTTTAAAACCAAACAAAGCCTAATGCCTCAACGTTTTGAAGGCCACAACTGGGGTCTCAAACCACATGAAGCGCGTGATTGGGAAGGTACAAGGTTACGGTCTGGCCTCAACGTTTTGAAAGCCATAAATGCGACCACGAGCAACGTAAAGCATGTGATTGGGACGGTTTAAGCTCGCCATCAGATTTCAGTGATTGGGTGGGAAAGGCGCGAGGGGGCGAGCAAAATATCTCAAAAAATAAAAATAAATAAACAATTTATTTTATCTCATATTATTTATTTATTTATTATTATTATTTTTTTGTGTTTGTGTTAGCAAGAAATTGATTTGATTTTTAATTTAAAATTTATTAATTCAATTATTTTCAAACGGTTGTTAATTTAGCTCAAGCAGTCGAATCTAATATAAATATATTATGTCACGATCCACATTTATCAAAATGGAATTAGAGTCCATTTGACATACTAATTTTTTATCATCTTTGATAAAAAAAAAATATTAAATATTAGTTAAGAATTACTAAAAATTATTAAATTTGGCAAAAAAAATTGTAACAGATTAAATGGACAATTAATTCAATTTTATAATATGATTGATTGTTTTGATTTATTAATATGATCAATTTAATTTTAAATTCAAAAAATTTAAATTACAAAATAATGAATCAATTCTAAATAATATGAACCCAAACTAAACTGATTTATTCTCCCTCAATTTGCACACCATGATGGTTGTGATTTTGCATGCGAAACTATTTATTTGAACGAGGGCTACAATAAAACTGGCAAATGAATAACTCAAATTACAAAGTTATGGTTGTGTTTAATTTTTTTTCTTCGGCTATGTTGGATAAGAAAGACTAAAAAATTAAAAAGAAAAAAATAAATAATAAATAATCATTTATTTCAAAATGGGAAATTTCCCTTCTAAGTATTGTTTAGTAGGGTAAAAATGGATATGTGAAAAATATGTGCACAAAATAAAATTAACAGACATTGGCTAATATTTAAGAGATATTACGAGCAATCGTGATGAGTTTTAATTATTTTGGACTAATAAGGATAATATTCAATATTGTGAATTAATGTGCATTGAACTTATATATATATATATATATATATATATATATATATATTTAATTCATTTAACACAAATACTTAGTTTGATATATATATTAATAATGTGCTAATAAATTATGACTTATTTATTATTTTTTAAATATATATATAACAGAATCACACACTTAAAGTAAACCACATGTGATTTGTTGAATTTGGGAGGACTGTTATCAGTGTATTCTAAGCCGTGGAATTAAAATTTAATATTTCAAATGCACTCATATTTTTTCAGATTAAAAATATATTAATACATGTGAATCGTTGAATTAAAAGTATGTTGCCCCTAAGCTGACATGAAAAACAATATTAATCTCCTCTATTTCTAACTTTTTTTTTTCCATTCTTAGAGCCCATTTGACAACTCAAAAATTAGCAAAAAAATATCAAAAGTTACTTTTGGTGTGTTTGACAAAATCACAAATTTTTTCACTTTTTTGATTTATTAAAGTAAAAAGTACACTCCATAATTACAATTTTTTTGATTTGCTACAGTAAAAAAACATACCAAACATCCAAAAGTTATCACTTTTTTACTTTGCTACAGTAAAAAATTTACCCAACACCCAAAAGTTACTAAAAAATACTAAAAAGTTCACTTGGTTCAACCAAACATACAAAAAAGTAAAAAAAAAACACCCAAAAACTACAAAAACTTTAAATTTTTTGAACTTCCAAATACCCCCTTAATGTTGATTAGTTATGGAAACAAAAGCAAATTGGAGTCTAAAATTCTTGAAAAGAGTGGCTTGTTTGGCCTACAAAATTTTATCAAGACTTATTAATTTTTAATTATTTTTTATATTTTTTTCAATTAAATTTTAATATCTACCACCTTTATGTTATATCTTTTTATTTTTATTATATTTTTAGTTAAATTTTCGCCGTACAAACGGCCTAAATAAATAAACCCCTCCCCCACACGAAGATAATACGACAAAAAAGAGTAATATTTTATTCCAACTTTATATTATATATATATTTTTTTACTTGTGTTGTGTGCAAGCAATGGTTCCCCGAATAATTTAGCTCAGTCAAAAGCAAGGTTCGAGGAGAGTTTAAGATTGACGAGACCAGATTCGTGATATAATAATTACGGATCGCATGCGTATTCCTCAGGGTCTTCCCTTTTCCATGTGCTGGTTGGGACCAAAGAGGTTATCCACATGCCTGATCCAGGCACCCAAAAAATGCATTTTTCCTTTATGATTATTTTAAAAAAAATATTTAAATATAATTTTTATTAAAAATAAAAGACAGATATAATAAAATTAAATAAAAATAACTTTACGACTTGTTATATATATTATAAAAATTGAAGAGAAATCTTTAAATAAGTTTATAATGTTAAGTATATATGGTAATGATTTATATACTTAAATAAAGTTAATATTTACTAAAAAATACTAAGATATAAGATATTTTAATATAAGTGTGTGTTGTATATATGGACTTGTTTGGTCACACCAAAACTCACTAAAAGTCACCGACTTTAACTAATTGTTATACTTTTCTTCAATTAAAATTTTTCACATATCACCTTTATATCACATCTTTCTACTTTTATTATATTTTTTACTTCATTTTTTGTCTACCAAACAGCCATATATATATATATATATATATATATATATATATAATATTTTACAACCTAAAATAGAATATTCTAACAATTTTGATTGTCTCATAAAATTGAAATGTACTTTTATGAAAATGCAAATAGTTTAATATAATAAATTTAAAATTATTGTAAAGATAATTATTTAAAATTCTTTAAAATAAGGGTTTTACAATTTTAGAAAATAGTGACTATATTATTAAAAATATTTCATATGCCATTACATAAATTAATTATCTTACTACTTATCAAATTTATTAGTTTAAAATCTCTAATTATCTGAACAAAGTGGTGGATGGATATATAATAATGATTAAATTGCAATTAAAATTATTGATTTTGGTTTTGTTTGGTAATTCCAAAAACAAGTCGAAGTGAGAAATCTTATTTTTAAGCATTCTTTTTTTATTATTTTTTTAAATGAAAAACAGGCGAGTAGCATGTACAAAAACATTTTTATTTTTTATTTTTTGAGAATAAATATTTTTTTTAGAGAATACTAATCATTTGGACCAATCTAAGAAAGGATTAGAATTCTATTTAATTTTTTTATGTGGATTTGATAGATAAAAGGGCTTACATCTACATCGATTTCTAATGTCAACTTAGAAATAACAAACTCGCAGCTGTCGGATTAAAATTTAACAGGCCAAACACATTTATGTGTTTTTAGACATAATTTGGTGACTCAATTTTCAGTAAAAAACTATCAAATTTTGTAATTTGAGTATTTGACAAAACATCAATTTTTTCATTTTTATAGTTAGTTACATTAACTTGCTCAACTCAAAAATTACTAAAAGTTGTTAAAATTTGTCAAAAATTGCTAAAGATTGTAAAAAATTATTATTTATTTCACTAAACATACCAAAAATTATAATAGTAATTTTTGGTAAAAAAATCAAAATTTGTTAAAATTTAAATCTCTAAATGACATTTTAAAGGTATTTTAACCTACTTGGATGATTAGATTTTAATTTAACTATTCTAAACTTAATTATTACCCAACTGGTTCCAAAATCGATAAACGTGAACCCAATCCTTGGAAGGTAAAGGGCTGTTTGGCCTCCAACCAAATACTAAAACCTATAAAAAGTTACAAAAAAATTTATATTTTCTTCCACTTAAATTTTATCACATATCACCTTTACATCAAATCTTTGTACTTTTACTGTACTTTTTGGCCAAATTTTTTATAATCAAACACCCCCAAACTTTGGAGTAACCTATGAAGCCAGATGAAATCTAGCTGGTGTCTATGTTCACTCCATGTGTTTGGCATCTCAAAAAAAATTTTAAAAAAATTTCAAAAGTTTTCAAATCATTCCAATTAAATTTTACGATATATCATTTTTATATCACATCAACTTCAACTTTTGAGTTCTTTTGAGTCTCCAAACACCCCATAATTGACGCCTCCCTCTCTTTTACTTTATTTTTGAAGCTGGGCTAAAGGCCCGATGTCTTGAAGCGTGGAACATGGGTGATGGGACACTTGAATGGAAATAGATTTGTAGTATTGTACCAATGCTAGCTAGCACGAGAACAGGGCTAACAGCGGACATGGCGGAAACAGAGGAGGTGTGTTATCTCATCTTTTAACAAAAAAAAGAAAAAAAAAAAAACATTCTTTGAGTTCAAAATAGAACCAAACTGGGGATAAAATCTAACACAAAATAGTTATACAATTCATGTCTTTATTCTACGAATCAAAGATGTTCTAAAATATGAGATTGAGGATTGAATGTTTCACCTTATTCTATTTTTGATAAAAAAACATGAACATTAAATATAGAGTTTATTTTGAATTTCAATCATTTAGAATAAGAGATATACAATACTATAGGTGCTGGGTACTAAATATTCCTTATGATCAAATTAGTTTTCTACCAATATGTAAATATTTAAAATTATTTCACGTCCCATCTCATCTCAAATTACATCAAAGTAATCTCATAAAAAAAAAAAGCAATTATATGTTATATCAATCTCCTAAATTATCTTATAATATTACTTATCTCTTCTCATATTTTCAAACCAAACGTAAGGTTCAAGTTACATTTATGTACTTCTGTATAACTAATAGAAGCGTGCAATGGGTTGAATTTTAGGTTAGGTATAACTCAACTTGTTAATTTTAAAAATTTCTTTAGCTTGTCCATTAATTTGTTTTAAAAAATGGATTAATATAATGAATAACCTAGTAACTCATAAAAATTTTTATTTAAATTATATTTTCCATTTTTTTAAATTAATTTTAAAATATATATTTTATTTTTTTAGCTTCATTGGGTTAAAACGAGTCACCTATTTTCAAAATTATATTATCACTTTTTGCAAGTATTTGAATTGCAATAATTTTTTTTGAGAAAAATAACCAACAAAAACAATGAGGTAAGATGGGTTAGGCTCAGATATAAAAAAGGCAAAGTCAAGTAATTTTTAAATTTTTATCATTTTTGAAATTTATAGAATTTTAATGAAAATTTCAAAATTTCAAATCAAGTTTCATCCCTCAAGTGGCAACGAAGACATAAATCGGAGCAAGAATGCAACAACAGGTATTTTTCTTTTAATTTTTCCATTGGTTCTCTTTAGTGTTTGCAAAAAAGAAAGTTTTTATCAGCCAAAATCTTGATTGTCAATGTCGCACGGCGGAAAAAAAGTACAGATCATTTGGGGTTTGTACGAGGTTGTGTTGTTGTCAATCGATTTGTACCGGAGTTTTCCAAATCTTCGTACAATTTTGGGAAAGGACCGGCTGTGTCAGTTTAGTTATTTCAAATTCTAAATTTAATATACAATTTTGGTCAACTCTAGTTTTGAATAGGTGAATTAAAATTAAATAATTTAAAAACTTTTATATATGAATTAAAAATATATAAATGTGTTTGTTGTTAAACTTTAATTAAATAATTTAAATTTCAGTTGTCATTGAACTCACGCCGCGTGTCAAATCTTAATTTTTAAATCATGCAAGGAACTTAAAATGATAAAAATAAAATTCTACCTATTTTTTATTTAACTTCACTTTATCTACAAAAATTTTTTTTGAAGTTTTTGGAGGCCGGTCACTATTTATGGACTTATAAGGATTTAAGTTATACCCAAAAAACTTATTTGTAAATAAGTCACACTTGTAACAAAAAGACAAAAAAAGATATCATGCATTTTTCACTACATTTCAAAACTATCAGTTTTATCCGAAAATAGTGCGCACTTCACTCATAACTTCCGTGACTTTCCATCTTCTTTACAAAGCAGGTAAAATCAATTTTTAGAAACAAAATCAAAACTATTTGGAAAAAACTTAAATCGATAATCATTCATAAGTATCTTTATTTTTTCTGATTTTGAAACAGTACTGGTACTGTTTTGAAAATAACTTAAAATGCTAATCAACCTCATGGATTTCTCTTGCCCAAAACTTGTCATCTGCTTACAATTCATGGTGCTGTTTTAGACCGGTACTGTTTTCATACTGCCTAAAAAATATCAATCGATACATAACACAAACCAATCATATGAGCCAATATCATCATATTTTTTGAAGCAGTACCGGTATTATTTTGAAGATAGCTCAAAAAGCGCATCGGCCCCATGAATTTCTCTTACCCTTAAAACTCGTCATCTGCTTATAATTCATAGTGCTATTTTGAAAATAGTACTGGTACTATTTTGCACCTGTACTGTTTTCATATTACCTAAAAAATATCAATCGATACATAACACAAACCAACCATACGAGCCAACATCATCATATTTTTTGAAACAGTATCGGTACTGTTTTGAAGATAGCTCAAAACATTAATCGGCCCAATAGATTTCTCTTACCCTTAAAACTCGTCATCTGCTTATAATTCATGATGCTGTTTTGAAAACAGTACCGATAAAACAGTACCGGCACTGTTTTGGACCTGTACTGTTTTCATATTACCTAAAAAACATCAATCGATACATAACACAAACCAACCATACGAGCCAACATCATCATATTTTTTGAAACAGTACTGATACTGTTTTGAAGATAGCTCAAAACGTTGATCAACCCGATAGATTTCTCTTGCCCCTAAAACTTATCATCTGCTTATAATTCATGGTGTTGTTTTGAAAACAGTACCGGTACTGTGTTGAAAACAGTACCGATAAAACAGTAACACAGTACCGATAAAACAGTATCGGTACTGTTTTGGACCGGTACTGTTTTCAAACTGCCTAAAAAACATCAATCGATATATAACACAAACCAACCATACGAGCCAACATCATCATATTTTTTGAAACAATATTGGTACTATTTTGAAGATAGCTCAAAACGCCAATCAGCAAAATCAATCCATGAAGAAGATAGGCCAAATAAGCTTTATCTTATTAATATCTTCACGACTAAAACTGTAAATAATGAAACTGAAAACAAAGAAAGAAAAAAAAATCGGAAGAAGCGTGATTCTCGGTAAACCATATATTCACGTGATTCCCGGAATTTCTGGAAATAACTTGTGTAACTTTGTTATAGAAATAAAGGATATTATCGGTATATTAGAAACTATATTTAAAACAAACTCGTGAGACCCACTCAAAAGTGTGACTTAAATACAAAACTTTCCACATTAATGTGACTTAAAAGCAATATATTTTTTTTTTGGTGTGACTAATAGCTTTAAAAGATTACAGAGTATAACTTGGATACAATTTTTCGAAATTTTTTAATACATACTTAAATCATATTTTATAATTATTTGAATAACACATTATTTATTTATTTTGTATATACAATTATATTTTTGTAACTATAAATTTAATATGATATGTCAAAAAAACAGCCATATTAATATTATGAGATAAATAAGAGCATAATTTCTTTAAATTAATTAATTATACTTAAAATTTCAATAATTTAATACATTGAAAATATTTTGGTAATTTTGTTCAAAATATCTTAAGCATAATATTATCATAAAAGTGATAAATATCTTACCTTATCTTACTATAAAAAATTTCAATGTATTAAATCCTTAGAATTCTTAAATATTTATAATTTTTGCAAGGATAATATTGGTAAAAATAAATATATATTAAATCACATAATTTTTAAGATATTTATCATTTTTGTGATAATATTTTTGTCCAAAAAATAGTATTTTCATATAGTTGTAAGATAAGATAGTAAGACGTGTGTATATATACAGTATAATATAATAATAATAATAAATTTCAATGTATTAAATCATTAGAATTCTTGAGTATTTATAATTTTTACAATGATAGTTTTGGTAAAAAGAAATATGTATTAAATCTTGTAAAAATTATTAATACTTAAAAATCTCACGATTTAATATATATATTTTTTATTAAAAATATTTTCATAAAAATCATAAATAACTTAGAATTCTGATGATTTAGATGCTGAAAACCTTTTTATTATATTATAAATCTACATGCATATATACTATATAGAGTTTTTTTTTTATAAAAATATCGCTCGTGCTATCACACTTTTTTTATTTCATTATAAAATTATTAAACACACTTATTACATTTTTGAACTATTCAATTTCACTCTATTTGGTCTCAATACTAATTCTATATGATCAAGTTAATGGAAACATTGTCAGTACATATTATATGACCTTTTTCACCCCACCTTACGGATATGATGATCAATCCATGTTTAATTAAATTAACTAATTAATTTAATTTAATTATTTGGTTTAGAAGAAAGAAAGATTGAAAGAAAAAAGGAGTTGAAACAAATTATATTTTTTAAGAGAAATATGTGGGCTCTGTTTGGTAATACTTATATTTACTGTTTTTTGAAAATTAAAACTTAAATAGAAAAACATAAAAAAATAATTTGTTCATTTTTGTTGCATCATATTAAAATAAATTATTTTATTTAAATATTTTATTAAATGAATTTTTTAATAAATAATAAATTTAATTTAATTATATTTATTAATATGTAATATATTTTATTAATATTTTTAGTAAGTAATATAATTAAATTAAATCAACTAGTTAATCTAATTAATTAAATTAATATGAAATATATTTTATTAAATTATTTTTAATAAATATTTAAATTAAATTAATTAGAGATGAATTGACCATTATTTTTTTAGGTAAACAATGAATTGACCATTATGCCCTTAGAGTTGGGTGAAAAAGGTCATCTGATCCGCAAATAATAATTTTTTCGTTAACTTTAATCGATGGAGTTAGTATTCAGACTAAATATAGCAAATTAGATAGTTGGAGGATGTAATAAGTATGTTCGATAGTTGGAGGATGAAATAAAAAAAATGAATAATTTGAGGGATATTTTCTTAAAAAACTCTACTTTATATATTAGTAACACTACTATGTAAAAAATATCCCTTTTCTTGGATAAAAATATTCTCATAAAAATCATTTGTACTTAAAAAACTTAATGATTTAATATATATTTATTTTTACCAAAAATATAATCATAAAAATCATAAATACTTAAGAATTCTAATGATTTAGTACATTGAAATTTCTTTATATTATATTATATTATACATATACATGTATATATACTATATATATTGATATTAATATTATATAAAAAAAGTATGATTTTGTAGGATAGAAATGTTCACGTAAAAATCATAAATGCCTAAAAAAATCTGGTATAATACATATTTTTTACCAAAAATATATTCATAAAAAACAAAAAAGAATTTTAATGATTTAACACATTAAATTTTTTTATTATATATTACTATTACTACTATGCAAAAGTGTGACTATATAAAGGTGTGAATTTGAAAAAAATATTTTTTAAACAAAAATATCTTCATAAAAATTATAAATACCTGAAAAAATTCATGATTTAATACATATTTTTTTACCAAAAATGCCCTCATAAAAATTATAAATATATTAGAATTTTAATGGTTAATACATTAAAAACTTTTATATTATATTATATTATATATATATCTCTTAATATCTTACTACCATATTAGAGTTTGAATAATTGAATTTTTTTCAAATAAAAATGTCCACATAAAAATGATAAATACCTAAAAATTCTAGTAATTTAATACACTGAAAACTTTTTTTTATTATCTATTATATTATATATACATATATATACGATATAAAAGTATGAAATAAAAAAAGGAAAAAGAAAAAATGTAAGAGAAATAGAAAATAAGCAAAAACTTTAAATATATATTTTATTTGAATGGATTAAGAAATATTAGAAAATAAAAAAATTCATCAGTAAGTTGAATTTCTAATTTAATTAATTTTAAATTATCAAATCCCATATGTATTTCCTTTATATTTTCAACAACAAATTAATTAAACAATATTTGAGATTGTATTTATTTTTCTTTTCTCTCAAATGATTTTTTTTATTCCGAATAAAGTTTAAGAAAATTGTTACACCTTGACTTGATTGGAATGTAATTTATTTGTTTTTATTTCTAATTCTAGTAAATGAAAATCCATTGAACAAAGCTATGACTAAATCGTTATGCATTGTGTAAGTTATTTTACCATTATTTTTTGTCTATATTATTATATAAAAAAAAAGTGGAGCAGCATTTGGTAAAAATTTGAAACTAGTAAAACTTTTTGTTTCCTTCCATTTATACTCCTCAACTACCGGTATCTTTTACGAAAATTTTTTTTAATAATTATCTCTTAATTATGTAAATTTAATTTTGTATATTTTAATATTTTGAAATGACTTTTTAATCACTTATTATTTTTATAATTTTTATTTTCGAGTGAAATTTAATTATAAAATATTTATTTAAATATCATTTAAAATTAGTCGTTCTCTGTCAAATATTGTCATTGACAAATTCACCCACAAACAGTAAAACCACTCACAAGTTTAGGAGAAGTCGAAACTAAAGGGCTTTATAATGAAGTATTCCATTTCTTTTACACAGATCCTTCCTTCCGGAAAATCCGGACGTTTCCGGGTTTTCCCGTTCTATATACTACGAGAATAACATTATTATTATTATTATTATTATTATCTTATTTTTTAACAACCAAAAATAACCTAAGTACATTATTACATTTTAGATATAGAGAGAGAGAGAGAGAGAGAGAGGGAGGAGGAGGTGGAGAGTCGAAAGTTGTAACGTGGAGGAAAGGTTCTGAGATCAGAGAGGTTTCAGAAAGAAAGTTTAACGCTTGTGTGTATATATAAATAGAAGGAGAGAGAGATATAGAGAAAGAAAGTGGTTTGAGGAGAGAGAATTGTGAAGGAGAGGATGGATCATCTGAGGGATATGAATGATATAGAGAGTGAAGGAATGGTCAATGATGAGAAGGAACTGGAGAGGAATGGATCGTCATTTTCGGATAGGAGCCCGGGCGCGACGATCAGACAGCCTCTTCTGACGAAGAGTAGAATGAACGTCACCTCTCAGATCGCCATTGTTGGGGCTAACGTTTGCCCCATTGAAAGCCTAGATTACGAGTACGCATTCAGCTCTCTCTGCGCTTTAATCTTTAGTTCCAACGCTTTATTTTATTTTGTTTTTTTCAGCTTTTGGTTGCCGAGAAACGGAAAAGAAGGGAGAAGGACATGATCCTCTGATTTCTCTTGTTTGGTTCTTATATTTCTTGCTAAGCAAATATACCGTTAAAAGGCAAAGAAAGTATTAAACTTTTAGCATACATCAATATTGACAGAAGGAAAATTTGATTTCACTGTGTTACAAATCAAATATTTAATTTCCTTGTTAAAAGGACACTAATTTCCTACCCAATCAAGTGTCCGAGATTGTGGTGAGGTACACCAATGGGAACTAAGGGGTAAGGGCAGTGATCAGTGATCAATTTAATAAATGAATGATTAAACTTGGCAGTGTATATGTCGTTCTTAGGGTTATAGTCTGGGTATTTGTGTTATTTTCTTATTTGGCTATTACTTATATGTATGTGTGTATGTACATGACATATATGTGTGTGTATTGTGAATGTTACACAATTAAGCACCGGAGGCTATGCTGTGGAGAAGGTAATGATTGAATACATGTTTGAAAATGTGATTTTTCCGGATTGTTATGGGGTTTAAAGTTACATTTTGATGTCAATTGTACTGGATGCGTCCAGAAAGTTAATCAATGGGGAGTTAGTACTTATCATTATTATTATTATTATTATCTTTTTTTTTGGGGGGGGGGTAAACAGTTGCTTTATAGAAAGAGCAGCAGAGTGGTGTTTCTGGATTTCCACTGTGTGGAAACATTTGAGGTCAATTTTTTTTTTACTTATTTTTTATGAGTTCTGCTAAAATCATTAATAAGTCAGCCACACAAGATATGTTAATATTAGTTAATTTTTGAAATTACACATTCACTTTAATTGCACACTGAATTGCTACTTTTCTCTTGTCCAAATCCAAAATAAGATTTGTTTTCTTTTTTGAAGCATTGTGATGCAGCAGAGGGGTGTTTGATGAACACTAGAAGATGAACGAAATTTCTGAAATTTTATTGATAATAACTTGAATGAATCTATTAAATTACAAGACAACATGTATAAAAATATATATATATATATATACACCACACATGATTACTATCATGGTTTCCTAATCAGATTAGGAAACTTTCAAAATCCTACTTCCTACAAATTAGAATGAGAATCTTAGTCAATGTAAAAAACCTCCACTCAAAGGAACTTCCTAAAAGACTTCTAAACTAAGTTGAACTCAAAAAGCCTAGCTAAAGCTACCACAATTGACCAAAAATCTGATAAAATTCACTCCCAGGGTCGCATCATTCAAGAAGCCCCCATGAGCAACCTGCCAAGTTGCATTTGAACGGCATTTGGTTGTGACCAATCAAACGTATCCTTAACCACTTCGTTCCATCTCTTGTCCTACATCACACTGATGTTAGTTCTTTGGTTACACAGACTTGGAAATATAGCCCAATATATTTCTTTTGCATTAATTTGTGTGCTGCTCCTGCTTTTTTAAATGAAAAACTGAAATGAATTCTTTACTATTTCATTCTGGTGTCATGGTCCAAACTCCAAAATGATTAGATTCTGTTATAATCAACTGTTCACCCACTTTATTTAAGATATGCTTATTTCGATCCTTGCTGCTGTAAGCTGTTATTGTGCTGTCATATGTTCTGGTTTGCAAGTGAAGCTGCTAGCTAGTTTAGCTAGCTAAGTCTTTTGGTAGGTTGTCAAAGACATTGAATTCTATTGTCACCCAACAAGGCAGGGGAATGAGTAGCACAGGCTACTCTTTTTGTGTAATTCATCACTTTGAACCGAAAAAAAAAAAGAGAGAGAGAAGAAGTAGCATTTGATGTCTCAACGCATCACTATTCTTGCACTGTACTACTAGTTTAGTTTACTCGTCCAGTTGTCCTCCATCCATATTCTTTATGTCATTTGTTGACATGCATTTTGTCAGTCCTCCATCTATACTCTTTTATCTCATTTGTTGATATTCACCTTTGTAGGATTATTGAAAACGATCTTTTCAAGCAGGACTGGAGATCTAGGAAAAAGATTCAGATATTTCAGTATGTTGTTCTCAAGTGGACACTTGCACTTCTTATAGGATTGAGTACAGGGCTTGTTGGCTTCTTAAATAACCTTGCTGTTGAGAACATTGCTGGTTTCAAGCTTCTACTTACCGGCGATCTCATGTTCCAGAAAAAGTAAGGACAACTTCCCCCTGCTGTATATCTGAGGATCTTATAACGTTTTCCTTTGATTAGTCCTCCACTTATTTAAGAGTGCATTTATTTTTGGTGCTAGAACTTTTATTATTAATTTGGAACACTGTTACATTCTGATCATTCTTGTTCTTGACATTCATGTGTGTCCAATTGGGACTTGAAACCTGCAACATCTGGTGGTACATTGGGATGCCCTATTATAATCCAGCAAAACATTTGGTTTCATATTATTATCGTCTATATATATATTAAAAAAAAATTATCCGGCCATACACCTATGCTTTCTAATGAATTTTTCCTCTAATGTGAACAATAGAACTATCAAAACTCTTTACAACTGAAATCCAGTATTTTTCTTGATGTTAGACTATTGGAGAAAATATTTGCTTGATCAGGTGTTTCATATGCCCCCAAACTTTCTATTAACATGGTGCTTGAGTAGTATATTTGCTGCTTTGTTATTGGAGCGTGATGAATAGAATGAAATTTTAACCCTAGTTAGATAGAGACATCTCATAGGAGTGACCACATATACGTGCTTTTGTTTCATTGCCCATGGGTTGTGCATGTTTTTTTAAGTCCTTTTCTTGTTCAAATCTAGCATTGGTCAGGTTGTTGAAACAACTAATTAAAAAGATTATGTAGAAGTGTTATACAAGTTCTATAGTTTGAAATATTATATGCTGTAGACTCTCTTCTCCTCCCTCTCAATAAGAAATATATTTAACATGGGCATCAAGGGATGATGCCCAAGTAGAAAAATAAGGCCTCATACTAAGCCAACTGATTACACTTGAGAATTTGAGTATTACTTTTATCAACTCAGTGCTGTTTGGGAATTGAATCTCATGGTAGCACTGGAAAATTTTCATTTTCATTTTCATTTTGTTTTTGTGATGTTAAAATAGTTGTAGTCCACAGGAGATCTCATACAGTTAGCTTCCAGCCTTTTGGGACCTATGGGTGACTTTGATTCTAGTGCAGGTATTATCAAGCATTTGCAGCATATGCGGGTTGTAACATGGTTTTGGCAACTGTTGCTGGAGCCCTCTGTGCTTACATTGCCCCCGCGGCAGCCGGCTCTGGCATACCTGAGGTGAAAGCCTATCTTAATGGTGTGGATGCTCATTCTATTTTGGCTCCCAGTACCCTCTTTGTAAAGGTCCGTGAGAACCTCGCAATACTTCACCCTCTCTCTCTCTCTCTCTCTCAAATTTACATACAAACACACAGAGTGAATCACTTTGTGAATTATTTCTAAATTTACGATGACATACGTGACAGGAAATATGGAAACATTATTGGTTCTTACTTGGCGCATAAAAGACTAGCTAAGTTCTTAGAGGGCTATTTAACTCTCTGTTCATCATACAGTATTTTCTCTTAATGCATCCAACACTGAAGTTTCTGTAGAGATCTTTGAATACTTGTAAATTTTATAATAAATAAAGAGTCTATAGATATCTATGAAGGATGTTATGACAATGAGTGGATGATACCATAATGATATGAAAAGCACTAGAATAACTTCTTCTGGGAAAGAATGGATTTGGATCAAATAATGCATTCAAATTGTCCAGACACATGCCTTGGTTTTCATGCTCTTTTGTAGTTGATGTGTTTCCAATCTCTTGCCTCTTCAGAAAAATACACAAATTATAACTTGGAGCTTCAATTCCGTTCCTACAGTACTGTCCTCATTTGAAACTGCTCTGCAACAACCATGATGGCTCAGTATTATCACCAATCACCAGAGACATTAGTATTCAAACTGGATGCACATAACTCATTATCGTGTTGATAATTCTTGTAATTTGTGAAATTTTGCTACTATTTCTTTCTTTTCGACTATATGACTGAACTATGTTACATGTCAATGAATTGGCATGTTACTTACCCATTGATTGTTCTAAATTTGGTAGATTTTTGGTTCCATTTTTGGAGTTGCTGCTGGATTTGTTGTAGGCAAGGAAGGACCCATGGTACACACTGGCTCTTGCATAGCCAACCTACTTGGACAGGGAGGTTCTCGCAAGTACCATTTGACTTGGAAATGGCTTAGATACTTCAAAAATGATAGGGATCGACGGGATCTGATCACTTGTGGAGCTGCTGCTGGTGTGGCAGCTGCCTTTCGTGCCCCTGTTGGTGGAGTTCTCTTTGCTCTTGAAGAAGCAGCTTCATGGTCTCTCCCTCCCTCTCTCTCTCTCTCTCTTTCTCTCTCTCTCAACTGATTCAAAATTATTCAAGGGATTTGGCAACATGCATAACTTTATAGTTAGTATTTGGCTTTGCTTCAATATAGAAAATTATCTCTTGCCAACATTCTATTTCTGCTTGATGTCTGTATCTTAATAAAAATCATTACGAATAAATGACAGTTCAGAAAGAAAAATGGAAGAAAAAATAAAAGTATGAAATGGAGCACATTTATCACGAGGCAACTTTAATGAAATGATTCAAATATCTGTGGTAGTAATTGGAAAACCTAGTTAAAATGTTACTATATCTACATCAGCTTCTTTAAAACTTTTTCTTCTTTAAAATAGATAAAGAGGAGGCATTTAGAGGCTTACATCAGTATTTGTACATTATCTCTATTTTAGGTAAGTACTTTAGTGCTCTCCAAACGTAGAGAATCTATATCCATTCTCTATTATATAGTAGAGTTTAGAGAATCTGTAACATAGAAAAATGTCACTTTATATTGTATTTTAGAGAATTTGTTCACAAAAACTAATGCGGATGCCCTTAACATTTAAAGAGAAATTTTTGAAGCTTAAATTCTAATTTCTTGTACTTCTCCAGTGAGTGTACATCATTCTTCTGTGGCATTGACCTTGTCCTTCTTGATGTCTTTTAGGTGGCGGAGTGCTCTTCTATGGAGGACTTTTTTTACAACGGCTGTAGTAGCTGTGGTGTTGAGATCTCTCATAGAATTTTGTCGGAGTGGGAATTGTGGACTATTTGGGGAAGGAGGTCTGATTATGTTCGATGTCAATTCAGCAGTGCCAACTTATACCACCCCAGATCTATTGGCAATTATATTACTTGGAGTTATTGGAGGCATTTTTGGAAGCCTTTACAATTATCTTGTGGACAAGGTTCTTCGCACTTACAGCATTATCAACGAGTATGCCTTATAATAATAAAAATGCAACTAGTTGGATTTCTCACTTTTGTAAACACGCCTTGAAAAAAAAAAAGTCCCATTTTGTTGGAAAGAGAATCCTAGTTGTGCCCAAGATTTTCATAAAACAGGTGTCACATAATGATTAGTTTTGTAGCATTATATTCAATCAATTGTTCATGATAATAAATCTGGCAAAGAATTTTTTTATTTATTTGCTTCACCTTTTCCTTGTACAGATTCTTTTTTTAACTAGAGTTTGTACTTAACCCAATTTTCATATGGCTTGTTCTTGACTTTAGCTTGATATAATCAGTCCAGTTATAGACTAATTATCTTTGACTTTACATGGTTTTGTTAGGTTTCTAACTTTTACTCATTCAAACTCCCTTGAGGTATTGGCTCTTGCTGATGCTGAGAATGTATTGCAGGAAAGGTCCTGGATTCAGAGTCCTGCTTGTTATCACCATCTCCTTCCTGACCTCTTGTTGCTCGTTTGGTCTCCCATGGTTTGCAAAGTGCACCCCCTGCCCCATTGGGCTGGAAGTTGAGTGCCCCACTCTAGGTCGCTCTGGAAACTACAAGAACTTCCAGTGTCCACCAGACCAATACAATGGTCTTGCCTCTCTCTTTCTCAACACCAATGATGATGTCATCCGCAACTTACTTAGCTCTGACAATGCCGAGGAGTTTCGTCTCTCTACCCTTCTTATTGGCTTTGTTGCCATATTCTTCCTTGGTATTGTCACTTATGGCATTGCCATTCCTTCTGGTCTGTTCATCCCCGTGATACTTGCTGGAGCCTCCTATGGGCGCCTAGTTGGGACCCTTCTGGGCTATTTCTCTAATCTGGATGCTGGCCTCTTTGCGCTTCTCGGTGCCGCCTCTTTCCTTGGTGGGACCATGCGAATGACTGTGTCAATTTGTGTCATACTACTTGAACTTACCAATAACCTATTAATGCTTCCACTAGTTATGCTAGTTCTCTTGATTTCGAAAACTGTGGCTGATAGTTTCAACAAAGGTGTCTATGACCAAATAGTGAAAATGAAAGGATTGCCTTACATGGAAGCCCATGCTGAGCCATACATGAGGAACTTGGTTGCAGGGGATGTTGTCTCTGGTCCCTTGATAACATTCTCTGGTGTTGAGAAAGTGGGAAACATACTTCATGCTCTGAAGATGACAAGGCATAATGGGTTCCCTGTGATTGATGAGCCACCATTCTCAGATGCACCAGAGTTGTGTGGGCTTGTTTTGAGGGCTCACTTGCTTGTTTTGTTGAAGGGAAAGAAATTTACAAAGCAGAGGGTGTTGAGTGGATCAGAAATTTTAAGCAGGTTTCATGCATTTGACTTTGCAAAACCAGGATCAGGTAAGGGGCTCAAGTTGGAGGATTTGGACATTCAAGAGGAGGAGATGGAGATGTTTGTTGATCTGCATCCCATTACTAATACATCACCGTACACGGTCGTAGAAACAATGTCTCTAGCCAAAGCTGCAGTCCTATTTCGGGAGCTTGGTCTCAGGCACTTGTGTGTGGTGCCAAAAACACCCGGGGTAAGTTTCTATTGTTTATTCTTATGCTGTATTTTAATTTCCTTTGCTAAAAAATTAGCATATTTTTGGTCTATTTCTTTCTTTTGGTTTGCTATGTTCTTTCAAAGGAGCCTGTGGCCAACAAGTAGTAAGTACAAGGAGATGCAAAACTTTCCTGGAGATGAATACATAAATGATTGCTTTAATTTATTTATTTATTTATTTTACTCCTCATTGTTAATCATCGGCTGTTCACTTGTTTGATTAAGAAAACTATTTTTCCCCTTCAAATTAATTCTTCTAAAATCCTGTGTTGAGATCACAACGGAATTTGAGATAATTGGAACGTGATAGCTAACTTCACAGAGCTTTAGGGGGGAAATAGAGAACTAAATCAGTCATCCAGATAAGGGATTAGCCATGTTTTAAATATTGGTGTTCGCTAATTTTGATAACGTGTTGGAAATCCTGTTTAAAGTTTTTCAAACCACAGGATTGAGATTGCATTAAATCCACGCGTTGCTTGTGACGTTTTTGCAGAGACCTCCAGTCGTAGGAATCCTGACAAGGCATGACTTTGTGCCGGAGCACATTCTTGGACTCTGCCCGCATATTAATACCCACAAGTAGCTTGGACGAGCCGAGTATGCATGATTACCGTTGTACATTCTCGTTTAGCAGGTGCTTAAATATGGTTTTTGCTGTACTTTAAAACTGCACGGTTTGTTGCTTGAATACCAAGGGGCCACCCAAAGGACCAAATACCCGGTGATGAATTACTTTTTCTTGTACCTTCTTCTTCTTCTAATTCTTCTTCTTCTTCCTTTCTTTTAAAAAAAAAAAAAAAGAAAAGAAAAATAAATACAAGAATCTCGTGTGGTCTCATACAATGTAGTACTGAAAGGTGGACGGTAGTGTTCAATTTTTTTGAACTCGTTCTTTGTTTCGCAAGTCCATGTATCTATATTTGTTTAGCAATTTATGGCCTTGTTTAGAGTTAGTAAAAAAAAATACAAAGCTCTACAAAACTCTATAAATACGAATTACGAGATTATAAAATTTAAATTCTCTACTCATTACACGAAATACGAAATATTAACTTTTACAATTTTATACACTTTTATACAACTCCAAACATACCCTATATTTATACTCTCCATAGCGCTTACCTGGTCCAAGCTATTGGAGAATTGTGTTGCTTTCTTTTTTCTTTTCCAAGCTTCTTTAGCGAATATGTTCCTGCACTAATAACAACATTTGCTTTGGTGGATGCCATTAGATGTTATCACTAGATAATGATGGAACTTTTGAAAGTGAAAAGCGCGTTGGAGATTATTTTTCTACTTTGTAATTTACCAATGAAAAATTCTGGAGCTAATTATTTGTGCTTTTTAGCTTGGGCTTGAGAAGAAGGGGAAAAAAAAAACTGGTAGTTGAGCCGCATGCTATTAGCTTTTTTTGGGTTTTTTTTAAATAACCAAATTTATCTTTTATATTTTAAATTTTTTTTAAATTTTGAAGGGTAAAAATGTCAAATTAATAAAAAATTAGAAAACTAACTATTAAAAAAGTAATTTTTTTCCTTTCCAAACACAAAATCAAAGCTAGTTATTTTGTAGCTGGTGGCTTTTTAATAAGTCTAGTGGTTAGTTAAAAAAAAAAATTAACTCTTTCTTTTTTTTTTTTTTCCCAAAACTCACCCTAGATTGGTATATGGCTTCTGTTGGTGGTGGTTCAGGTTTTGAATTTGGCCCAACTGGCACAAAAGAGGGTAAATTCACTAAGGTCCGTTTGGTAACTATTTCGTTTTTAGTTTTCTGTTTTTGTTTTCATTTTTTTGTTTGAAAACTGAACACAAAAATGGGTTTGGTAAATTTATTTTCAGTTTTTAGTTTTCAAAAAAATGAAAGTTGTTTTCAAAATTTTTAAAAATTATGAAAACATAGAAAATGTGTTTTCTCAAGTTTTTATTTTCAATTTTTAATTTCTATACAACTATTACTAGTTACAACCATCAATTACGATCATCCACTAGTTGTTACCAATATTCGGCCACCACCACCACTACCTTCCACTCATCTTTGGTCACTACCAAATATATTATTATTTAATATATTTTATTTTTATTGAATTAAATTATTTTAATAAAGATATAATTAAAATAAATACATTAATTTAATTTAAATTAAATTAATATAAAAATAATTTAATAAAAATTATTTTTAATAGATAATATAATTAAATTATATTGCATATATTTTGTTTTATTTTTATTGAATCAAAATATTTTGAAAAAATAATATAATTAAAATAATTAAATCTAATTAATATAATTAATTAATTAAATCAATTAAATTTAAGTAATTAAATTAAATGAAATTAAGTTAATTAACAGAAAATATATTCTATTAAATTATTTTTAAAAATAATTATAATAAATTATGTTTATTATATTTTATTTTTTTAGAATTAAATTATTTTTAATATTTAATATAATTAAAATAATTAAATTTATTAAATTTAATTAATTAACAACTGTAACTATTAATTAACAATTATCGTTGTCAAACGTATTTTAAGTTTTTGTTTTCTTTTCCTATTATGTAAATAAAAATTAAAAATTAAAAATTGAACATAAAAAATAAAAAATTAAATATAAAAATTAAATAAAAAATAAAAAAATTGACAATTTTATTGAACGAGCCTTGTGAAATTATTGTCATTCCAAAGTGTACCTATAAAGAGTCATAAAATTTTAGGCCTTCGATTTATAGATTTATATATATTATTTTGGAGTACGACATGTATTTAGCATAAAGGGTGTGCTGACAAGAAACACCAATGAGGTGGCGTTGTTGTCCCTCGAAAAGAGGTCAAGGCTCCGTTTGGGCTTTAAAAAAAAAAAATTTATAAATTTTTATAAATATGAATTATGAGATAATAAAATTTAAATTATTCACTCATTGTACGAATTACGAAATATTTATTTTTATAATTTTATACTATTTTATATAATTTTATATAATTTCAAATACATATCTAGGTCAAGGTAAAACTTAGGTGATCGTCCAAAACAGCCGCCCGGGCGGCCACTAATGCCCAAATAAAAATTTCTTCCCATTCTCTTTGTTCCGCTGCTTGGAGCCCTAAAATCCCCAAGTCTCCATCTCACTCTCTTATCTATGTCCTCTCATCTCTCTCTCTCTCTCATAGCAAGGGTGCCGCTGGAGCACGGGTTAGAGGGAGCTGGTCTTTTTGCCCTGCAACAACTCAAATGTCTTGATATAATGGTCTTGATTTTTTTTTTTCATCTGATTCTAATTTAACTTGGGTAAAATTACAATTAATGTTTTTGATTTAATGGTCAAATTTTTAAAAAAATCAAGACCTTTAATATTCATACTTCAGTTACTGCAATGCAAAAAATACTCTAGCCTCCTTCAACTCACTGGACCACACTCTCAACAGATACATACACTTTTGTTTGAATTTATAGCGAAACATAATTACAGGAATAAACATGGATCACTTAACTCATTTGATAGATGCGCATACTTTTGTTTGAATTTATAGGCAAACATAATTAAGAGTAAACATGAATCACTTAACTCATTTGATAGCGTTATCATTTTTTTTACTTATATTTATGTGTTTATATTTTCTGTTATATTTATCTGTTTATATTTTTATTTGTTTATTTTATGTTGTCTTTTTTTATTTTGAGATGAAAACTAAAACTTTATTTAAAAATTCAATTTCGTTTTACAATTATTAATTTTTTTATTTAAATAAAATATTTAATTCTATTAATTTTTAAAAATTCATTGAGTTCATTAAAATATATTTTATATTAATTTAATTATAATTATTTATTGAATAAAATATATTTCATAATAATTTAATTATTATTAAAAATAATTAAACAATATATATTTAATATTAGTTAAATTAACAAAAAATTAAGTTAGTTATTAAATTAAATAAATTTATTAAATTTAATTATATTATTTATTAAAAATAATTTAATAAAATATATTTTATATTGGATTAATTAATTAATTTAATTTTATTAATTTATTTATATCATTCATTAAAAAAATTAATAAAATATATTATATATTAATTTAGATAATCAAAATAAATTAATTGTATTATTTATTAAAAATAATTTTAGTTAAATAAAATATTTAAGTAAAATAATTTATTTTAATTTGATACAAACAAAATAGACAAAATGTTAAATTTGATAAAATGTTTATAACAAGAGAATACAGAGGGAAAATACTTTTTTGTTTAAGTTTTTATGTTTTTGGAAATAAAAAAATAAAAACACATTTAACAAATTGGTTTTTGTTATCAATTTAAAAAAATCTATAAACATGAATAAAAAAAAAGTAAATATAAATGTTATCTTATTAATTAGTATCACAACTTTAACAAATAGATGAAGGTAAAAATAGATTACTAGTAAAACACAATTCCACTAACTTTTTATTTATAACCAGTAAAACATAACACTACTAATATTTTATTTGTAAGTATTTTTACTTGTTAAGGATGATTGAATCAAACAAAAATTGTGAGAGTGCTACAAAACGACATAATACTAAAAATAAATATTAAGAATATTAGTGAAAATTTAAAATATAATAAAACCAGCAATCGATGAATAAAGAAACAATAGGGGTGTGTTTCAAATAAGGATAAAAAAGTAAGGGTAAATTATTATAATAAAAAGTTTTACAATGGTGACAAATTTACGATAACATATTTGTTACTCATGCTTCAATAATAAAAATAAATTTTAACTAGTAATCTATAATATTATGAAATAAACAACAGGAGTAGTACATATATTATTTTAAAACAAACATCAAGAGTAGTGGTGAAGTCACAAAATTTATGAAACTAATTATTAAATGAAACTTTTATTTTTATTTTTTATTAATAACCTTTAACTATCAATAATTACTTGTAATTTAAAAGTGATATATAAATAATTTTTTAATTTTTGTCAATTATTTAAGTAATTTTATTGTTTTATTTTTTTATTTCACTAAAATGTCTTTTAACCACCCACCAATCTTATGATGTTATTTTGTTTTATTTAAATACTCCTTAATTATTTACTATTCACTTAAAAATACCTTTAACTAACAAATACTCATTATTTATTGTTTAAGACAATTATTTTAATCTTTTAAATATAACATAGGTCCCATTTGGTTTGCAAACAAATAACAAAAAATTCTATAAATCTCTATTAATTTTATATCACATCAACTTTTTTCTTTCACTGTACGCATTACGAACTTTCAATTTATCTTAATTTATCTCACTTTTTTTTCACTCCAAACACACCCATAGAATATTATTAGAATTTTGGTAAATTTTTTGTGTTTCTTGTACGATTTTAGAATTTAAATTAAATACTTAAAATAGAAACCATCCCTAATTAAGAAATTTTCACATTTCAAAAAATTAACTATTATATCAATTTTCTTTTACTACCATATTTTATTAGATTCACAAATTAAATTATATAATAATAGAAGAGAAGAGTACGAATTGTTTAAAGTTTTGAAAAGTTAAAAGAAAATTAAAAGTTTGTGTTAAAGTGATGTAAAAATTATATGTGATGAATTTTAACAGGAGATAATTGAAAATTTTTAAGAATTTTTGGAAAAAATTTGGGACTCCAAATGGGAGATTTTTAATAACTTTGTAAAACTTTAATAATGTCATAAAAAATTTAATAATTAACAATCACATTAAGTAATTTAATTTTTTTATTTTTTATATTTCTTGGGTGTCGTAAATACCCATATTTTTGGTATTTTTTATTTTTTAAATATTGAAAATTTTCAAAAAATTAAGCTTTTAGTAAAAATATTATTTGTCTGAGCCCAATTTATGAAATACTAAAAAAAAAAAAAAAGTGAATCTTAAAAATTAAAATTTAAAAATCATAAACCTTTAAGGAAAACTCTAAAAAAAATAAAATTTTAAACTAAAAATTTAATTTTAATAAATTAAAAATTAAAAATTTTAAATATATAGTTATTTACTGTTTGTGTATAGGTTGAAGGTGATTTCTTTACGTGGTCTACTTTGTTTTGCATTACGTGTAATTGGAATGTAATCGGAGTTTATATATTTAAAATTTAAATTTTTTATGTATTTGAATTTTTCCGTAAAACATCATAAATTTGAAATTTGAAATTTGAAATTTTGAAGTTTCAAATTTTGTATACTTTAGAATTGAGTTCATGAAAATAAAATATTTTTATTGAAATTTTATTTAAATTAAATTTTCCTTTAAATATCTCTTAATAACTCATTATCTTAGTACCCATTCTTTAACCATGCACTATTTATTTTTATTTAAGAATTTATAAAACACAAAAGAGAATTAAAATAAAATAAATATACACGCAAAGTGTGTTCACCGCCCACTTCCAGTCTGCACACAGGACACATACAGCCACATTTATATTCAAATATTCTCTCTCTGTATCTCGATCCCTACTCTCTCTCTCTATCTATCTCTCTGTATTTTCATCTGATTTTGGGTTCGATCTTCATTTGAGTGATTTGATACATCCAATCAATGGATGCGATCGGGGAGTTGGCGCAGCTCTCCGATTCGATGCGGCAAGCAGCCGCTTTGCTGGCCGACGAAGATGTCGACGAGGACTCATCGTCATCGCGGCGGCGGTCTTCGACTTACCTCAACGTCGTTGCTCTCGGCAATACTGTGAGTTGATACGCGAGCAGATTCTATTGCGTCAATTTTGAATTGATGAGTCCAATTCTTGGTTTATTGATTTGGGGGCTAGATCTCTGGATCTAGCTGCATTTGTGTCTCGATGTAGATTGCAATAGTGCATCTGAACTATATAGAGTTGGAGTTGTGTATGTGTTTTTGGTAAAGTACCAAGGAGAGGACTGTGTTAAGTAAACTGGCTCCGCGGTTGTTTAATAATCTGTGGCTGCTATTGCTCTTTCAGCATTTTGGTAAATTAGAATTTAAAAATTTTGAAGTCATTACTTGGCTGAACACATGGTTTAATGCCTAAGATATTGTTGATTTTATTATGAGTAGGGTATTGTTATGCTTGTAAGTTGTAACTTGTGATTTTGCATACTAACATATCAAATCAAAAAAAAGAAAAAAAAAAAAAGGAACTTGTGATATTACACACTAGCTATGCAATGGATAATGTGAATTGCATTCCAAGTGTTCTGCATCTTAGATTCCTATATAGTCCATTTCAATTATACTCTTAAAAGTTTGGGGGCAATTGAATTGGTTTTTATCTTGTGCTTTGTTAGCTCAGGCTTCTGTTTTACTGTTTTTTATTTTATTTTATATTTTTTATCACCATTTAAGTTCATAGGAAGTGTATATTATTTGGAGCATGACTAGCGTTTTGTTGCTTCCAATAAATACTCTCGAGAATGTGGTTTTGTTTGGTTGCTTCCTCCTGTACGCACATATTTGTATCTCCAATTTATCATGTTCAGGGATTTTGTGTAACATAGATAATGATGTAGTATGCTGAGAAGTCACCATGGTGCAATGATATATTGCTTTTGATTAGACTGCATTCAAGCTTGGAATGAGAACTTCTGCAGCAGCTGAACTTTCAACCATAGAAGATGTAGTTTTTACACTAATTTCCATGTCCTGTGCGGATAAAGTTTGTGGTTTAGCCTCAAACTGCTAGTAGACATCACTGTTACAGTTATTGCCACAACTAAAATGCCTCAATTCTACGTTGCTGTTGATTCATTGCCATTGTTTTACCACTTCCGCACGATTACCACAGCACTTTCAGAACACCACAACTGTGGTGCATAATAGTCACTAGAGTCATCACTGCATTTGTTGCTTTTATTTGTATAACAAACTAATGGTTTGTGTTGGGAATTGCTCTGGTCTGTTGGTTTTACCGGGGAGTTAATCCAAAATATCATATTTATATTATTGTATGAGCTGAATCATGTTCCAGACTCTTGATAGAAAATGAAAGGCTTTTTTGGGGATATAACAATTTACCCAGTGTACACCTGAAGTGTAGTGGCTGCGGGTTCTCATGTTCATAAAATAAAGAAAAAAAAAATTGAGAGGAGGCACTTACCGAAAAAAAAAAAAAACAAGGAAAGGGGGAATTGGTTTCTTAAAGTTTGATGTACTTTGACTCTGTAGATCATTAATTGTTATGCTGTTGGTAGTTCACAATTCTATGAAACTCAAATAATGGCAGGGCATGTTTGTAGATTGATTCCTTTATGTTAAGCATGCTGTTCATGGTTATTGTACTCTCCAGTTTCTATGGCAACTATTTTCTAACTGGACATATTGATCAGGGTGCGGGTAAATCGGCTGTGTTGAATAGTTTAATTGGACATCCTGCTCTGGTAAGTTATTTCGCTTTCTGATATTTTCCTCTAGTATTAAGCTTAGCGTTATTTTTGTTTGAAGTTTTCATGTTTATTGAATAACTTCTGGTAATAAGAATATTTATTTCCATCTTTAAGTTGGTAAATGCTTTTCTGATGGTATTTTGTTTATTTTGTATTGCCTTTCTTTGACAGCCAACGGGTGAAGGTGGTGCTACTCGTGCTCCCATATGTATTGATTTAGCAAGGGATAGTTCTTTAAGTAGCAAATCAATAATTTTGCAGTTCGACAGTAAGAACCAACAGGTTTCTGCAAGTGAGGCCTCTTGCCAAACTTTAATTAATTTGTTCAAATCAGCAATGCAATTTTGTATATGTTTGTGTGTATTATATACAGTCATTCATGCATGTATAGATGAATTTATTATAAGGTTTGATGACTCTGGATTGTCCTTGCCTTCTCTTTTTGGCCCAACATAGGTGGTCTTCGGCATTCTTTACAGGATAGACTAAGCAAAAGTTCTGGCAAGAGTCGTGATGAAATATATTTGAAACTCCGCACAAGTACAGGTTAGTATTGATCTAAGTGTTCTATTTCTTTTGCAAGCAGAAAATTGTTTAGTACATGTGCACGCTTCTGCATTCACTCTAGAAATATATTTGAAACTCCGCACGAGTATAGTTTAGTGTTGATCAAGTGTTCTAGTTCATTGCAATTGCAAAATTGTGGGAGACATTTGCATGCTTCTGCCTTCACCCTTCATGCTACCTGCTGTTGCTGTTTAATCCGAACTTAATGAAACCTTGATGTAGTATTTATGCTAGCCACTAGAAGCAAAGAAGACTGAAACAATAGGAAAAAGTTAAATACCAACTGATGATACCAATTCTTGTCCCACATCGATTAGGAGTCGGGGACTGAGGTACCTAATAAAGGCCTCTACCCCTCTCCCTAGTAACGAGGCATTTTCCTCACGAGGGAAACAAAACCGACTTGGGTTGTCACGAGCTAGGCCATGAGAAGCCTGTGGGTCACGAGCCCAGGTCCAGCAGTCGGACAATATCGGCTAGGCGAGCCTAGTGGTGCGCGGACGAAATTTGGACATCATCAACTAGCGCTAGAAGGAGGGCCATGAGCCGCTCCGTCCCTCAGTCACCGATTGGGGGGCTACTGATGATACCAATTCTTGTCCCACATCGATTAGGAGTTGGGGACTGAGGTACCTAATAAAGGCCTCTACCCCTCTCCCTAGTAACGAGGCCTTTTCCTCATGAGGGAAACAAAACCGACTTAGGTTGTCACGAGCTAGGCCATGAGGAGCCTATGGGTCACGAGCCCAGGCCCAGCAGTTGGACAATATCGGCTAGGCGAGCCTAGTGGTGCGCGGACGAAATTTGGACATCATCACCAACTACAACAAAACTTACAACAGAAGCTCTACATGTTTCATCTGGTTTGAATCTTGCGCTGGCCTTTGCTATAAATGCACGGGCAGCATCACAGGATCCATTATATTGATGGCATATGATTGGATGCTAAAAATTTTCATTGGTTTGTCAAAAACTAACACTGTCGAAAGCCTTATGAGAAATTTTCTGTGGAATGTCGGGGAGAAGGCAACAAAGATCATCTTGTCAACTGGAAAACCATATCTCTCCCAAAAGATAAGGTTGGCCTTTGAAATTTTGTTGCTAGAAATACTACTCTTTTAGGTAAATGGTCATGGTGATTCCCCAACAAACAAAACTCATTATGGCACCTAGTTATAAAAAGCAAAGTACGGCATATCAAGAAATGATTGGGACTCTCAGTCTATTGAGAAAGGTACTTTGAGGAACCCTTGGGAAAATATTTTTACAGGCCTAGATCAATTTTCTCGACTTCTCAAATGGGAGAAGGATTGTAGGCACTATATTTTATTTTGGCAGGTCAATTGGAAATGTGATCATTCCTTCTCATCCTTATTTCCCAGAACTTGTTGTCTTTCCAGAAACCAATTCACATCAATTTCTTCCATGCTGTCGCCCTTCTCATATTCCTCTAATCTTCAACTTTATTTCGAAACCTTAATGATAGAGAAACCCTCAAGCTTGTTTTACTTTCCTTAATTGATGGGGTTGTCATTAGATATAGTGTGCCTGACATGAGAGTTTGGCCTTCAATCATTCGGGTATTTTTTAGCCTGTAAATCTTATTTTGACTCTTTGATTGATTCTTCAACAACCCAGATTTTCTATCCAACCAAACTGATTCGGAAAGCTAGAGTCCCATTAAAATTCAAATTTTTTCTTGGCTTGTGGCTTACAAAAAAATGAACACAATTGACATGATCCAAAAAGTACATTTTCTTTCCCTCCTCCCACAGCCTTGCATTACGTGCAAAAATCATGAATAATCTGTTGATCACTTACTTCTTCACTGCCCCATCACCAATGCTTCATGAAAAAATATTATTCTCTGAGGTCAAGGAAGTTCGCAATCCATTTCAAGCATGATCTCTGTTTCCATCTGGGGTTTGGGCAAAAGCAAAAGAGGCAAAACCCTTTGGCTTTGTGCTATCCTGGCTCATCTTTGAGTTGTTGGGATGGAAAGTGATGCTCGGATCTTTGATGACGTTTACAACGATGAAACTTCTGTTTGGGATAGAATCAATGCCATGCTTCAATTTCGGCATCCGTATCTTCGGATTTCAAAGGAGTCCCAGTAGTCCTAATCAAGCTCAATTGTCTAACTTCCTGTTATTAGTGTGTTTGTTTTCTGCTGTTTTTTCTTCACCTTTTTTCAATTGCTACTCTTTATTTTTATTTTTGGTTAGCTGTTTTTCCCCCCCTTTTATTGTGGACTTCTCGTCCTTTCTTTGCCGTATTTCCCCCTTGCTTTATTTAATAAAATCTTGTTGGTTATCCCCCCCCCCCCAAAAAAAAAAGAGTGACACAATTGAGATAATATTTTTCTACAGTAGAGACCATTTATGGTAGGACTAATTCTCAATTTACTTCTATGTTTATTTGTGTGGTGTTGTTTTGCAGCTCCACCACTGAAGTTAATTGATTTACCTGGAGTGGATAAGGGAAGTTTTGATGACTCATTGGTGAGGGGTTGATTGTTATGTTATTATGAGTTGCAAATGGTTCTTTGATTAAAAGATGTGCATAACTTTTCTGTAGATAATTTTCCTAATTGGTTCCTCTTCTTGGAAAGTGATCTAATTTTTTTTATATTTCACAGAGTGATTACATAGAACACAACGATGCGATACTGCTAGTTGTAATACCTGCTGCCCAGGCACCAGAAGTTTCATCGTATAAAGCTCTCAGAATTGCAAAGGAATATGATGGGGAAAGTGAGTTTACCATTGACCTTATATCTTGTTTTGTATTTGTAAAAAGATACTTAAAAACATTTTCTTTCTTGGGAAAACCTTTTATGTTTTAAATCTTGTTATCTTTTTGCATTTCTGTCTTTAAGAAGAAGAATTAAATCAAACTGTCTGTTTTTTGTAAATTGTAGGTACAAGAACTATTGGTGTTATTAGTAAAATAGATCAAGCTTCTACAGAACCAAAAACCCTTGCAGCTGTTCAAGCTCTTCTGTTGGGTCAGGGACCGCGAAGTACATCTGACATCCCATGGGTTGCATTGATCGGTCAAACCGTTTCCATAGCTTCGGCACAATCAGGAAATGTTGGGTCTGAAAGCTCTTTAGAAACAGCTTGGCGAGCTGAGAGTGAAAGTCTAAAATCTATATTAACAGGAGCTCCTCAAAGCAAGCTTGGTAGATTAGCTTTGGTGGAGACCCTTGCTCACCAAATTCGTAGCCGCTTGAAAGTCAAGCTTCCCAATCTCCTCTCCGGGTACTTGCTTCTTCCAGCTACTGCTTGAACTTTGGTTTCTGTTATGGCTTCTAATTTCAATCCACTGTCCCTACTTTCTCTTCTTGTTTGCGTTACCTAGCCGGGAAAATGGTTGTGTATATATTTTACTGATTCTTTTGGCAATGCAATTTGCTGTTGTATAAATAGGTGGCAACACCAAATGAGGGGCAATCAGTAATGTCTTAACGATAGTGCCGCACAACCACATTCAATGCATGGATGGTGACACATATTTGCTTTTAAATTATTGTGGTTAGAAATATATATTGAGAAAATTATTTATTTTTTGTGGGTGTAAAATTGATAATATATAAGATATGGGGAAATCCTTAATTTGTGTTCTTTTTTTATTTTTATTTTCTCTTTTCTGGTGGCTAGGAAAAAATCCTTGATCAGCAGCCTTTGCAGAAACTAGTGACATTATCTGAGGTTTAATGTGTTAGCAGTGCTTGTTCTACATGGTTAATATATTGTTCATGAATTAGAATCTAATGGCTTCATGCAGAATTTTTGTTGATTAGTTTTGGTTGTGATATACAGGAATATTATTTTCTAATTCGTTGTTTTTCTAAAGGCAAAGTTGGCTGGTCAGCAAACTACTTATTACTGAACATGTTAAAATTTTCTCTTCCAGACCTCTTACCTCCCCCAATTTTTGTCTCTCTTTCCAATAAGAAGAAAAATCTTTGACATACCAGAAAAAGGCAAGAGGGTAAGTGGATTTTCTTGGAAAGGAAAGAACTAATGAGCTATATCTGAAGTAAACTGGTCTATTAACATTGTTGCTATGTTAATTACTGGCAGATGCTGCATTTTATACAGTATGTTGGTTCCTGAACTGCAGGGTCTTAAAGAATGTAGATTCTGACAGTCCTCAAACAAGTTTCAATTTTCTTTTGAATAGATCTTACATGGACTCTTTGAGACTCCTTAAATAAGTTCCAGATTCTTTTAGTAGATCTTGTTTCCATACAAGAAAATTAAATTCTGTGAATTGATTAGCAACAATTGGGATTACAGGGACAAAAGACTGTTGTCTATTAGTGACCTCAAAGAAATGAGTCTTTCTAAGTGTGAGCCTTGATCCTGGCCTATGTAGCAGTGATTGCCTGTTATGATTTTAACCTAAACCATAGATTCTTCATTGGGCCTGGTAGACCCCTGCCCTTATCATCTCTGTTAATTTTCATGGGGCCGTTTAATGCTTGTGCTTCAAAACTTCTAAAAGATTTCTGTGTAGCTGGTTCTGTTATAACAAAGAAACATGGTTGTAAAGAACTCATGCTCTTTTTTGTCTACACGACCTACTTATGTTATCTGTGGCTGTAAATTTCAATAATCTCATGACCTTATTTTCTGTTTTGTTTTGTGCCTAGAGTTTGTCTATGAACTAATGAGTAGGCGCAAAGGGCTGGTATTCTTATTACGGACTTTTCTTTTATATTTGAGTTTTAGGTACCTTCTCTGAAGGATTGTTTTGGAAGGTTGTTTCAGTTAGCATGGGAACATAATTTTTAGAAAGAGCAGCACAAAAGTTTGAAAGTATAAAAAAATGTTCAGAAGTGCAAATTAAAATGTATCAAAAATCTGATTAAAAACTCTGATAAAAAATTAACTAAACACCTTTCAGAACTTTCTAAATGTTATGCCTTGAGTTTGCTTATATTATTCCACATTTCCACTAGTGTTTCATTTTGGACCTTTCATGTGCTCAGGAAAATGCAAATGTTTTTGCCATTTTGATGGAAAAGAAATGATGTTTTTTGTTCAAAGCTCCTAATTCCTTAAATTCTTTTACAACTGCAGGCTTCAGGGGAAGTCTCAAATAGTGCAAGATGAATTAGTAAGGCTTGGGGAACAAATGGTTAATAGTGCTGAAGGTACAAGAGCGTTGGGATTAGAACTTTGCCGTGAATTCGAGGATAAATTTCTGCAACATATTACAACTGGTGAGGTGAGAATTTTGGGTGAAAAAGCCTTATTTTTGTACGTATGTACTGTACTGTGTTCATTTTGAGAGAAGACAACCATAGGAGTGCTGACATTTGACACAATTTGGTATATGGATTCATTTATACACTGTACGATTAGTAGCGCTCATGTCTTAGAGTTTTGAGGATTTCATAATGTCTGCCACCAGCTGCTCTCCCAACACTATAACTAACAATCAACAATTATTGTTACCAGATGCGTTTTCAAGTTTTAGTTTTTGTTTTTGTTTTTTTGTTTTTTTTTTTCTACTGTGAAAATGAAAACTGATACTGAAAATTGAACACAAAAATTGAAAATTGGTAGTTTTGTCAAACGGGCCCTAAGCTTTTGTTTATTTGTGAGGGGAAGATCCTATTTTGTGTTTCCACTATTCTGATGGAGAGGTCCTATTTTCTGAACTGTTCCATTTTACATAGGTAAATATTGAATGTTTATGTTCAAGAAAGGATTTTGTCTAATGTCCCATTTTGCATGGCATGGCACCATTGTCTGGTTCTGAATCTGTTTCAGTTTACATCCATAAATGATGAGTGCTTGTTTCAAGAATGATACTGTTTAATGTAAATTTCTTTTATATAGAATCTTTGGAGTATCTAGAGAGTGATTCACAATGCTTGCATGGCTAGCTGTTCTTCATGAAAAATTTCTGCTTTTGTGCAACATTATTCTTTTGTTCAGAAATATGCTAGAATGCAGCCGACCCATATAGCAACTAAATCATACCATTTACTATCGTCTATATTCTTTTCTGGTAGTTATCGGAATTTTGCTCGCTCTTAGCTGCTGTTATAAATACTATTGCAGGGTAGTGGTTGGAAAGTTGTTGCAAGTTTTGAGGGCAACTTTCCTAACAGAATTAAACAGCTGCCCTTGGACAGACATTTTGACTTAAATAATGTTAAACGGGTATGTGTTCTCTTCTATTTTGCACTTAATTTCAGTTGTTTTTTATTTTATTTTATTTTTTTTTTTATTTTAGCTTTTTGATGACCCTCTTAAGTCGTCTGTTCCAGATTGTGCTTGAAGCAGATGGTTATCAACCTTATCTTATATCCCCTGAGAAAGGATTGAGGTCTTTAATAAAAGGTGTTCTAGAGCTGGCAAAAGAACCTGCACGTCTTTGTGTTGATGAGGTAAATTATGTAAAATGTTCACTGTTTTCTCTATTTATTTTTCTGCTATTTTAAATTCATTTTCTAGGTCGTCTACCATCTGATTTTGGTTTGGATTTGTTTGAGAGTTTCATCATCTCTTCTACTTCACTCATTTTTGCTTCCCACTTACAAGACCATTGCAGCTTCTTCTGCATTTGTAATTGGAAATATTGTTTGCCAAATTGCTCTCATCACAGAAACTAGAAGCATTGCCCACACATTATGTGGTAGTTATCAAATAGTGTGTGGAGTGGTTATTTGATCAATAGAAAAGAGAGACTGTAAATCTGTATTTGGACTCACTGAGAGCAAAAATGAGATAAAACTTATACGGTATTTGTATAATCTAGACTTCAAAGGTATTTTTTAAAATGGTGAATGCCTGATGGGTCTTCACCAGATTTTGGGGCTCACATATTATAGCGGCATTGATGATTTGATAAATTCTTCAATTATTTCGTGGCTTAGCAAGTGTGTTCTTTGTTGATCATATATTGCTTACTAAACTCATCTTTTTTTTGTTTTGTTTCTCAAATATCCTGCCTGCTTGCGCAGAAGGAACAAAATATCATTTGTTTTTCATCAAACCATTGAAAGTCTTACATTCACTAAGAGATTTAAACAGAACACCAAACCAAACCAAACCAAACCAAGCCTTTTCCCACTAGGTGGGGTCGGCTATATGGATTTGTCGATGCCAATTAGATCTGTTTAGGGGCATGTCCTCCGATAAATCTAGGTAGGTCAGGTCATGTTTAATGGTTTTTTTTCAGCTTTTCTTGGGTCTTCCTCTACCTCTCCTACTCCTGGCAATCTCCATACTTTCACACCTTCTAACAGGTGCCTCTACTGGACGCCTTCTAACATGACCAAACCATCTTAATCGGTTTTCTCTCATTTTATCTTCAATCGGTGTTATTCTTACTTTGCCCCTAATTTCCTCGTTCCTAATCCTATCTTTCTTTGTAATCCCGCACATCCACCTTAGCATCATCATCTCTGCAACTGCCATCTTCTGACCATGATTATACTTTACTGCCCAACACTCTGATTCATATAACAGCGCTGGTCTAACCGCTACCTTATAATACTTTCCTTTCACCTTGAGGGAGATTTTTCGATCGCACAAAACCCCCGCACAAAACCCCCGAAGCACTCCTCCATTTGGTCCACCCAGCTTGAATCCTGTGACTTACATCAGTATCAATCCCTCCATCTTGTTGCACCATAGATCCAAGGTACCTAAATTTATCTTTCTCTACAATCTTTTGTGTGCCTAAACTTCTTCTATACTACCCGTTATTCTATTTTGACTAAACTTACATTACATATATTCCGTCTTGCATCGGCTTAGCCTAAACCTTCTTGTCTCTAACATATCCAACCATAATTCTAGCTTAGCATTCACTCTTTCTTTCGTCTCATCTACTAAAACAATATCATCTGCAAATATCATACACCATGGCACCTTATCCTGAATATGTCTTGTAATCTCATCCATAACTAAAGTAAACAAGTACGGGCTTAACGCTGAGCCTTGATATAAACCAATCGTGATAGGGAACTCATTAGTCTCTCCACCAGTGGTCCGTATAGATTTCATCGTACATGTCCTTTATCGCCTCAATATATGCGACACACGCTCCTTTCTTTTCTAATACTCTCCATAGAATCTCCCTAAGAACCCGATCATATGCCTTCTCTAAATTGATGAACACCATATGTAAATCTTTTTGACCTTCTCTATACTGTTCCATTAACCTCCTCAAGAGAAAGATAGCCTCCATGGTTGATCTTCCAGGCATGAAACCAAATTGGTTCTCTGAAACGTTTGTTGTCCTTCTTAGTCTTCTCTCAATAACTCTCTCCCATAATTTCATCGTATGGCTCATCAATTTAATCCCGCGGTAGTTCGCACAGTTCTGAATATTTTTATTGGTAAAACATTCCAAAAGAAACAGCATATTTTGCTAAAATAACAAGTTATTTAATTAATTTGATATTAGGTTTTGATCTCTTTAGATAGATTTCGATTTATATTTCTAAAATTTTCAATGCAGTTACTCTATTATTGTTGGTAAAACATTCCAAAGGAAACAGCATATTTTGCTAAAAGAACAATTTATTTAATTAATTTAATATTGGGTTTTGATCTGTTGAGATGGATTTCAATTTATATTCCTAAAATTTTCAATGCAGTTACTCTATTATTGTTTCTCTTTGTCTGAGGCACTCTTTCATTTTGGTCCAAGTAGCTTGTGCCACTTCTGAAATGTTTCCAAGACGTTTCTGAACAGTTTGTATTTGTATTCTAACTGAAACTCTTGTCAAAAGGAAATTTTGATCCTTCCTTATAGATGCGATGCTACTTGGTAATGAGATTGCACTTAATCTACAGTGACACGGATTTGCTTCAGACATTAGGCCTATCATTTGCACATGTTCTATGCAAACATATAGAGATGCTTTGCATGAATTTGTTAGTTCCTTGCTGTATTTTCCTTCTTTCATATCATGAGTTATTTTCTTTTTATTTTAATGTAAAATTAGGTGCATCGTATCCTTGTGGACATTGTTTCAGCAGCTGCAAATGGTACACCAGGTCTTGGAAGATATCCTCCTTTTAAGAGAGAGGTGAGTATGCCTTGCCTGTTGTCTGTTCTCGTACTTTATGTGGCTAGATGTGGTAATGATATCTTCTAGTCATAATCAATGCCTTATTAATTTAAGTAGGTTGTGGCAATTGCAAGTGCTGCATTGGAAGGATTTAAGAATGAAGCAAAGAAAATGGTGGTTGCCCTTGTTGATATGGAGCGTGCATTTGTTCCTCCGCAACACTTCATCCGTTTGGTACAAAGGCGGTATGTTAATACTTGGACATTGACTGTGTGATCGCTTTGTTATTATCTGGAAGATATAAAATGATTCTCGTAAAATGTTAATTGTTTAGTGTATTAGCTTTGTTTCACTCCTAGCCCACGATGGTCAACAGACCTGGAATATGTGTGTAACACGTCAAAAACAAAGAATTTTTTTTAACTGATTTTAGAACCCCGTATATAGGATGTTTTTAGGTGTATAAGTTGGGAAACTTTCAAGCTTGTGTTCCGACTGAGATGGACTACACCTTTTGAGCTCAAGGGCTGCTAAAAACCATTGATACACGGGAAGTGGTTGGCTTCATAACAGGCTTCTTGATCTTTCTAATTGCTCAAAAGTGCATCAATTCAGTGTGTTATTAGAATGTTTTAGTGGTTTTGGTATCATATGACAGGGAGGGAAAACCCCTTCTTGTGCTGTGAGATTGCAATGTGATCCATCTTGATGGCTGGATCACTTGTTAGTTGATTGAACAACAAACATACTTTAAGACCATCTACGCAAGACGAAAAAAATTGTAGTTTTGAACCCAGCCCCCTCCCTGCTGAAGTTGCTCTTTCTTTTTTTGGGTAACCAGTCACAATCTTAACTCCTGGAGATAACTGAAAACAGAAGTATACAATTCTTCTTGCCCCTCTCTTTGGAATGCTTCTATCCATGTCAATTGTGCGGTATAGTTATGGATTGATGCCTTGGGGATAAATGAATAATGTTCATCCAACCAATTTATGTTTAATTTTTCCAGGATGGAAAGGCAGCGACAAGAGGATGAGTTAAAGAACCGATCTTCTAAGAAGGCAGTTGACGCAGAGCGATCTATATTAAATAGGGTCTGTGTACTTTCGTGATGGACAAAATAGATTTTCAAGTTCATCATATTTCTTAAGTATCTTTTGTGATTTATTTTAGGCCACTAGTCCTCAAACAGGAGGCCAGCAAACTGGGGGGAGCTTAAAATCAATGAAGGATAAATCTGGTCAGCAAGATAAGGATGTAAAAGAAGGTTCAGGCTTGAAGACTGCAGGGGCTGGTGGGGAGATAACAGCAGGTTTAAGTTCTCGCTAGTCTTATTTATTCCTCCTTTTGATTAGAAGAAACATATGAAATACCAAGTTTTTGGATATTGTTCACCATTTATACTTTCCTGCAACACAGGAAAAATCTAAATCATACTTCCCCAGTTTTTTAAAATTTTTCTTTCTTATTTTTTTTTGGGGTGGGGGGAATGGATGGCTATGGTCTTTTGATATATTGCATTCCTGATTTTGCTGTGGGTTTTGCATGTGCATTTTTCAGGTGGATGGTTATAGAGGGAAAGTTTTCATGGAGAAAAACTGAATAGATGGATTTTGACTTCCATGTTTTCTCTTTCTTTTATTTTATTTATTATATATGTATATACAAGTTGAGAAAATAGAGAGAAAAAAGAGAGAGTGAATTGTTTTCTCTCTTCTTCCTTAAGTCTTATTTATAATAAAAAATCTTACATTGCATAAGGAAAGAAACCAAGATAAGGAAATATAGCTGTGATAGTCATACCAAATTATATCGTTCCTAATCAATCCTATATCAATCCGAATAAGAAATAATATGATATCACTCCTAAATTCTAACACTCTCTCTCAAGCTGGAGCATATAAGTCAAAAATGCTCAGCTTGGATGAAAGATTCTAAAATGAGGAGCGAGGCAATGGTTTTGTGAGAAGATTAGCCAATTGAGAAGAGGATCGAACAAACGGAGTGCTCAGCTCTTTGCGAAGTAACAAATCCCGAATAAAGTGGTAATCAACCTCAATGTGTTTGGTATGTTCATGAAACACAGGATTATTCGCAATAAAGATGGCAGCTTGATTGTCACAATGCATAACCATAGGAGTAGGAACATCAACACCAAAATCACGAAGTAATGAACGAACTCAGAGTATTTCAGAGGCAATATAAGTCATAGCACGATACTCAGCCTCAGTACTTAAACGAGCCACAACTTCTTGTTTTTTGCTGCGCCAAGTAACCAGATTATTACTAACAAAGATACAATAACCCGACGTAGACCGTCGATCATATCACGGTTTTTAGCCCAATCAACGTCACTATAGCCAGTCACCAGAAGAGAAAAAGGACGATAAAATAAATCGCAGCCGGGAGCACCCTTCAAGTAACGTAAAATACGACATACTGCTTCAAAGTGTGTGGTACGAGGAGCATGCATAAACTGATTGACAATATGCACTGCATAGGTAATGTCAGGACGAGTGACTGTGAGATAAATCAACTTTCCTACTAGACGTCGATAATGACTCACATCAGAGAATGGTGAGCCAGTAGTCGCATCAAGTTTAACAGAGGCGTCCATGGGAGTTTCAGCGGGCCGGGAACCAAGTAAGCCAGTCTCAGATAAAAGATCCAAAACATACTTACGCTAGGAAAGCATAAGTCCTGTGCTGGATCGTGCTATTTCAATGCTAAGAAAATAGCGAAGGGCACCCAAGTCTTTGGTGTGAAAGTGGTGACGTAAATGAGTTTTTAAATCAGCAATGCATGTGGCGTAATCACCCGAAATAATAATGTCATCAACATATACAATCAACACAATTGTACCAGTAGAAGAATGCAGAGTAAAGACAGAGTGATCTGAACTAGACCGCTGCAGTCCATACTTTAGTAGAACATCACTGAAGCGATCAAACCAAGCATGAGGGAATTGTTTCAGACCATATAAGGACCGACGTAACCGACAAACTACGTGTTCACTCCCAGGAACCACATGGCCAGGTGTTTGATCCATATAAACTTCTTTGTGAAGTTCACCGTGAAGAAAAACATTTTTAATATCCAGTTGGTAAAGAGGCCGAGATTGACTCACAGCCACAGCAAGAAGTATGCGAACTGAGTTTAGACGAGCAACCGGAGAGAAGGTCTTTAGATAATCAACGCCATAAGTCTGAGTATAGCCTTTGGCAACAAGGCGTGCTTTAAGCTGCTCAACTGAACCATCTAGAAGATATTTGACGTTATAAACCCAACGACTGCCCACTATTTTCTTCCCTGAAGGTAATTTGGCTAGGTCCCAAGTATGATTGTTATAAAGTGCCTCCATTTCCTTATCCATTGCACGCTTCCACTCAGGTGAAGACAATGCTGCTTGATATGATATTGGAATAGAGACTGAAGACAAGGCACAAATAAAGGAATACAAACAAGGAGAAGTACAATGATAGGAAACAAATTTAGCAATTGAATGTTGGGTGCAAGCACGCTTACTTCGACGCAGAGCAATAGGTAAATCATCATCAGAGGGAGACGGAGTAGAGGTTTGGACCTCAGACAAATCTGACGAGTTGGATGGGCCATAAGAAACAACTTGTCTGTTCTGATCCCGTTGGTATACCTGCAACTTATTTTGCTGAGAGTCCTGCAAGAAAGGGTGAGAAAGAGGTAAAGGTAAGGTAGGACTAGACTTTCCCTGGCTAGTCTCCCCCTCACGAGTAGGATATGACTCCCCCTGAATGCTGGACAGTAGGTCGTGGGATAATTGAGTCCTAGAGTCAGAGAAGAAGGGTGTGGATTCAAAAAAGGTAATATCAGCGCTCACAAAATACTTACGAGAAAGTGGATGATAACAACGGTACCCTTTTTGAGTACGAGAGTATCTTAAAAAAATGTATTTTCAAGAACGAGGAGATAACTTATTTAAACCAGGATCCAAAATATGAACAAAAGCCACACAACCAAAGACTCGAGGAGTAAGAGGAAAAGGATTACCCTCAGGATATAGGATGGAAAAAGGAGACTGGTTACCTAACACAGCAGATGGCATCCGATTAATGAGAGAGCAAGCAGTGAGAACAGCATCTTCCCCAAAAGGTTTTGACACGTGCATATTAAACATCATAGTACGAGCAACATCAAGCAAATGACGATATTTGCGCTCGGCGACACCATTTTGCTGGGACGTGTGAATACATGTGGTTTGATGGATAATTTTCCGATCAGTACAAAAAGTTTCCATAACAGATTGCATGTATTCTAGAGCGTTATCTGATCGAAAATTTTGATACATTTGTCAAATTGGGTAAAAATCTCATTATAAAAGCGACTCACAATGTGTGGCAAATCAGACATTTGTTTCATAAAAAATAACCAAGTCATGCAAGAATGTTCATCAACGAAAATAACAAAACACTGATAACCATTAATACTAGTAATGCGAGATGGTCCCCAAATATCAGTATGAATTAAATCAAAAGGTTTTGGTTGACGATTGACACCATGACTAGAAAAAGAGCTACAGTGGTGCTTGTCAAGCTGGCAAGCCTCACATTCTAGACTCGATACAGGACTTAAATGAGAAATGATAGACTTCAATTTATTTAATGAAGGATGTCCAAGACGAAAATGCCATTGGAGTGGAGAAACAGTTGTACTTAAAGCAGGTGAAACTGTAGTAGAAAAGCTAGCTGGATCAAGATAGTAGAGCCCGCCGTTCTCATGCCCCAAACCAATCATCCTCTTGTTCTTGAGGTCCTGAAACACACAAGAGGTAGGAGAAAAGGTTATAGAACAGTGTAAGGATTTAGTCAACTGGCTAACAAATAGTAAGTTGAATGGGAAATTAGGCACATAAAGACTATGAGGCAAATGAATTGAAGAATGAGAAGATAGAACTCCCTGTCCTTGTACAGGACGAGAAGATCCATCAGCTAGAACAACTTGATGATTAATGGGATCTAAATGAGAGAATAAGGAGGATTTACCAGACATATGAGAGTTTGCACCAGAATCAATGACCCAAGAAGGTGGAGTGGAAGCAGTACAAGCAATATTATCTGAATTTGCTAAGGTAACAGTGGAAGTAGATGGGTGAGGTTTCCGAAGAGTTTGCAATAGCTCACTGAGTTGGGCAGCAAGATCACTGTTGGTACTTGAAGGCTCTGAAGCTGTGTTTGTCGACTGGGTGGAGGCGACAGGAGTAGAACTATCTGACACATGATGAACTTGATCCGGTCGACCATACTTGGCTTAACAATAAGGCTCGGTGTGATTGGTACGACCACAGTGAGAGCATTTTCGATCCCCTTGCCCTTGAGAAGGGTAACCACCACTCGCGAAGGACGACCACGTTCATGCATACAACTACGAAAGGCTCCTGTAGCAGTGTCAGTGGAGATCAAGGTAGAGGTTTCTGAAGTAGTAGCCTGAACTTGAGTATGATGGCCTAATGATGATCGCAAAAGGCGAGAGTAAGCATTGGCAGATATAGGTAAAGTCTCACTTGTAAGAATTTGGTCTTTGAAGCCACGTAGATCAGAATCAAGCCTAGAAAGAAGAGAGGCAATCATAAAATCTTTCCAGTATCGCTTTTGTTGCTCAAGGTCAGTAGTGAAGGGCCTATACTGTAATAGCTGATCTCAAAGGTTCTTAAGTACACTGTAATATTCTGAGAGAGGACGACCACCTTGTTTGGTTGCAAAAATCTGCTCATATAACTCAAACACTCGTGAGACATTACTCTGTTGTGAGAAAAAGTCAGCAAGAGAATTCCATATTTTCCTTGAAGAGTTACAAAATTCTACTGTAGTGGCAATGTGGGGCTCAAGACTGTGCCATAACCATCCCATAACAATGGAATCTTCACTAAGCCAATCATCATACTCACTATCATCTGGTTTGGGTGGAAGGTCAGTAAGAAATTTCAGTTTCTTCTTCCCACGAAGAAACACCTTCACAGCATGAGCCCAAGATAAATAATTTAATCCATTCAATTGCTTAGAAGTAATTGACCGAGGAACATCTTTATCTTTCATTAATATTGATTTCGGTTCAAGAGTAATAACTTTTCCTTCGGCCATGAATAAAAATAAAAGAAAAACGAAATCAATAAGGAAGGGAATTACCAAAAGCCACTAGATTAGCAGCGATGACCTAGACAACCAAAAAAAGAAACCAAGCAGAATCAGATTAGAAATAACAACCAAGTATCAGCAGATAAAAACAGAGCATCAGCAGATCATCACAGAGCAGATCCAGATCAGAAGCACAACAGAGCATTAGCAAGGATCACCAGCAACAAGATGGACTCTCCTGCCTCAGGCGATCATCGTCGTATGTCGCCAGTGAGGCGCCGGAGTGCCACACGCCGACACGTGCCAAGAGAAAATAGGCGCGTGAGAACTGGGCAGTGGCGGCGAGCTACGCGTGAAGGCGCGTCGAAGCTTCTCCAGCGACGTGCTCAGGTGGGTGAGGGTCGTCGGCAGCCGACGACTCTTCTAGGATGGTCGGCGGTCAACTCCGATGACTGGAGGACTCGCTGGCGGGCGAGACCAAAGGCGGAATCTTCGACTCCTTTTTCCTTTTTTTTTTTTTGTTTTGTTTTGTTGAAAGAGTACTCTGATACCAAGTTGAGAAAATAGAGAGAAAAAAGAGAGAGTGAATTGTTTTCTCTCTTCTCCCTTAAGTATTATTTATAATAAAAAATCTTACATCGCATAAGGAAAGAAACCAAGATAAGGAAACACAATTGTGACAATCATACCAAATCATATCGTTCCTAATCAATCCTATATCAATCCTAATAGGAAATAATATGATATCACGGTCTCTTACCTTTCCGGGAAGTAAATTTCTAAAATCCCATATTAATATATGTACACAATCAATTACAGTATTCATAACTTTTTTACATTGTAGATTAATGATGATGAATTTTTTTATTGATTTTTATGATTAATTTTGAGTAAGAATTATTAAATCGGAGCATTTGTATTGTTATGTTTCTGCAAACAATAATATTTATGGTTTTTAGGCAGTCAAGTCAAGGAACTGTTAAACCAGTTACTTGATATGTGTACCATTTTACTGCATTTACGTATCCCTATTAATGTAGTAGTTTGAATTTGAACAAAATAAATGAGAACATTAAATGAATGGATTCTTATTTCTACTGTGAAATGTCAATATCTATATACGTCCCACAAATTGAATTTAATAAGTTTGGTTTTAACTGAATTTACTATATCATTTTGAAAAAAAAAATAATGCGCTCACTAAACAAGGGATCATATTCAGTTCATATACTACATGCACTCACAAGCATCTAATTAGTTTATGTTGAATGTTATATGCTGGGATGTTCTATTCTTGTTAGTTTTTTTTTGTGACGTCTAACTTAATATTTCTTAATAGATTATAATGTATCCTTGATGGATACCAATGAATATGGGGTCTTTGTACGTTCTGCTTGTCCTCAATTTGAAATACGATGTTGTTCTGGGTAAATGGGAAACTGTGCCGTTGACAGCCCTGTAGCCATGTTATCTGGTTTTTCTTTCGTTTTATTTATTTATTTTTTTTGGCTTCAATATTAGTAAATATTTTTTCTGTTTAGTTTTGTAGCTTTGAAGAAGAAAGTTGATTGTTAATCTTTCCTCAATTCAATTTCATAAAAAAGTATTGGATGAAATTGGTAATCTAATGGACCTTCACAAATTGTGCCTGCCCTGCTTATTTTCTACTTACCCTTGAGTTTTGTTCTGTAATTGTAGGCTTCTTGTTGAAGAAAAGTGTTAAAAAGGAAGGGTGGAGTAAACGATGGTTTGTTTTAAATGAGAAAACTGGAAAGGTTAGTATTGGTAACACAGCATTTTAGTTAACCTTGTGTGAGATAATAGTACTCAAATGTCTTCAACATTGGGACTGATGTGAGAGAGTAGCATGTTGGGTGCTGTGACAAATTTTCTTCGCCTTTTTGCTATTTTTTCCTTCTAATGCTGTACCTCAATTTTATATTATTGGCAGTTCCTTGTCTATTCTGTCTCATATATATACATGCAGTATCATCCATTTAGAACTTTTCTGTTAGTCTCTGTAGTATGCTTTATCCTTCGCAGGAGTGTGTGTTTCAGATACAGTCATTCCAATGCCGGTATCATTTTTTTTAATGGCTTTTGCCAGTATCGTTACCTAAAAACCAAATCAAACCAAGTCTTTTCCTACTAGGTGGGGTCGGCTATATAGATTTGTCGACGCCAATTAAATCTGTTTAGGGCCATGTCCTTCGATAGATCTAGGTAGGTCAAGTCATGTTTAATAGTTTCTTTCCAACTTCTCTTGGGTCTTCTTCTACCTCTCCTATTCCTGGCAATCTCCATACTTTCACAACTTCTAACAGGTGCCTCCACTAGACGCCTTCTAATATGGCCAAACCATCTTAATCGATTTTCTCTCATTTTATCCTCAATTGGTGATATTCTTACTCTGCCTATAATCTCCTCGTTCCTAATCATATCTTTCCTTGTAATCCCGCACATCCACCTTGGCATTCTCATCTCTGCAACTGCCATCTTCTGACCATGATTATGCTTTACTGCCCAATACTCTGATCCATATAGCAGTGCTGGTCTAACCGCCACCTTTTTATACTTTCCTTTCACCTTGAGGGAGACTTTTCGGTCGCATAAGATCCCCGAAACACTCCTCCATTTGGTCCACCCGGGTTGAATTCTGTGACTTATATCAGTATCAGTCCCTCTATCTTATTGCACCATAGATCCAAGGTACCTAAATTTATCTTTCTCTACAATTTTTTGTGTGCCTACACATACTTCTATACTACCGTTATCCTATTTTGACTAAATTTACATTCCATATATTCCGTCTTGCATCAGCTTAGTCTAAACTCTTTTGTCTCTAATGTTTCCCGCCACAATTCTAACTTAGCATTCACTCATTCTCTTGTATCATTACCTAAGACTAGAAAATGAAAATCATGCTCATTCGTGAATTATACTCGGTTATTTTAACAGATAATGAAGTTGGGGCATTTATATTCATTTTCCATATCACTGTTGTTCTAATATCAACTTCTTTTTGCAGCTTGGATACACCAAAACGCCAGAAGAAAGACATTTCCGTGGCGTTATGACCTTGGAGGTATTGACGGGCTGTTAATAGTTTCAGATTAGACTAGCATTTAGTTGCAGGCTTCCCTTACTTGACAGTAAATTGAAGGATGTTTCTGTTGCCTCTGGAGTTTCATATGTCTACTCAAGTTTTCTAATAAATTACGAACATGCATTAACATTAGACTCCTATTGAAATAGATTAAACTTGATATGTTTTCATTCTGTCTTTTCTTATAAATATCGGAAAATATGTTGGTAACAATATGTGTAATGAATTTGTACTTGATGTGTTTTCATTGTCTTTCCTTATACTTATCAGAATATGTTGGTAGCAATATGTTTTACACATTTTTAATGATTTGTTATCTGTAGGGTCTTATCTGTTATTTACTTCATGGGCTTATATAGTGGCCCGAAGCCACTTATTTATCTTATTGTCCTGACATCTATGTGAGTCATAAATCTATGGCAAAATATTGTACCTGGCAATCGTTATCGCAATGGCATTAAGGCAATATTCTGTATAAGTTGTCACTATTTTTATTCATTTTGTTTATGATGCTGTAAAAAATGTGAAGGCATTTTCTGTTTATTGTTTTTGGGATGGATAATGATAACTATAATAGAAAAGGAATCACAGGGGCTTAATGCACCCTTGGGTGTTGGGTTCTGTATCCCTCCCCACTTCTGGAGGCATATACTATATTTTGATTATTGGTTCAATTTGAGATAAATAATTTTTCATTTTGGTTGGGCCTATTTCAGATTACATTAGAATTGGTGTTTCTATGCTGAACATGCTAACTAAGTTGTTCTCTTTTATTAAAAAATAATAATAAAAAAAATCTAAAGTTCAATTGCTATTGAGCTCTTGGCTCTGTCATTGTCCATGGGACTTTCCCAAAGACATTTTATTGTAGTTTTGGGAAGAATACAAGGAGACAGTGGGGGTGGCATGTAATGAATTATGTAAAATTGGTAGTTCAAGTTATGGAATGTTGTCTTGGGTGCTACTGGAGTAAATTTCTTACTGAATCATTTGTGTCCACTGTTGTTGATTAGTTGTTCATGGTACTTGGGAAGAGAACGAAGAAAGCATAACAGTATATGGACTGTTCTTTATATAGGCAGGTTCAAGGAAGGGAAAATTAGGGTTTTAATGACTTGTACTGTTTTGATTACTGTACTGTGTATGGAATTTGACCTTTTTTTGATAATGTAATGGGAAGAACCAGTGAGAATAAGGAGCAACGATAGTTGACACTGGAAAAAGATTATTTATAAAACTTTAATATATTCTCCAATCTCTTTGCAAGATTAATATGTCCAACTTGAGAATGAAAAATGCTCTTTATGCTTTTCTATGTACGGAAGATTGAGTTTCTTTTTCTTGCCTGTGAAACCTAACAGGAAGTCAACCATTTCAAAAGAAGGTGCCTGTGTGTACCTTAAGAGTTATATCATGAGTCCACTAAGGAACCAGTTGTTCCTTGGAGAAATTCTGAGTCATATTTATTTTGATTATTAAATTACCAGTAACACCTTAAAACTTTTTAACAATTCAATCATATCAGTTTAAAATGGATGTACTTGCTCTAGAAAGGATTTCTATGTATGCCTATCAACTTGTGTACTCCTGTTATGGATGTTATATTTTGGGAAAATGAAGTATAAACTCAGGGTAGTTCTAAATTAATGGTCGCAATAAGATAATTTGAAACTGACTGCATCCACCATTTATTTTGGACTTTTTTTCAGGAATGTAATATTGAAGAAGTATCTGAACCAGAACCCACTTCAAAAAGTTCCAAGGGCAGAAAGGCAAATGGACCAGATTCTGGGGAAACGCCCGGTCTTGTATTCAAGATTACAAGCAAGGTTCCTTACAAGACTGTCCTTAAAGGTATATTTTCATCTTTATGTTTAAAAGAACTGTCTTGTTCATGTATTATATTTTTGTTTCCTTCTTCCTGTTGAGATACATGCCAATGAACGGTAAAATTTCAATGTTCTTGCAGCTCACAGCGCAGTTTTATTAAAGGCCGAGAGTATGGCAGATAAGGTTGAGTGGTTAAACAAGCTAGGCAATGTAGTTCAACCTTCTAAAGGAGGTCAACTGAAGGGTGAATCTGGTCCTTCAATGCGGAAAAGTTTTTCTGATGGTTCTCTTGTGAGTTATTATATGATGCTTGTTTTGTACTTGTGCAAAAATCGCAGGCAACTAGAGACACTTATATTTTTGTCTCTCCATAAGTTTCTTTTGAGTTGCCTTTCCTACCGATTTCTTTTTTTTAAATTAAAAAAAATTGTGAAAGATTGATGTTTTTGTTTGTAAGATATGAGAATTTGTTTTTTGTTTTTTGTTTTCTCTAGACTTTTTCCTCTTAAATTTTGGTCCCTTAACGTCAGTGCTAATGCTTAAAGTCTTTAGTTTGTCATCACTTTTCAGTTGTAGGAATCTTTCTGGTATCATTACGTAGTTCTTTAGCGAGTCCTTGAACTGTTAGCTTATTTGATTAATTTAGGACACAGTGGCCAGAAGACCTGCTGATCCAGAGGAGGAACTTAGGTGGATGGCCCAAGAAGTACGTGGATATGTTGAAGCTGTTCTAAACAGCCTTGCCGCCAATGTCCCAAAAGTAAGTTTTCTCCCCTCAAATTCGACACCTCTAATTTGTAACTTTTTTTCAAGCTTTATCTTATATTCTACTGCCACTATGTTCTGGCTATGCAGGCAGTGGTTCTTTGCCAGGTGGAGAAAGCCAAGGAAGACATGCTTAATAAGTTATACAGTTCAGTCAGGTTAGTAGCATTTTTCTATTAATTTTTTGGCTCTTGAGGGAATATTTATGGCCGCTAGCTAAGTTCTTTTTCATGTAAGTTTTTGCCTTACAGATGTTTGTTGTATTAGTGGAAATCTAATGCCAATCATAGCTTGCAGACAGGGAACAAATTTTGCTTAAAAAATAAACCGTGGGAAATGCAACATTGGAATTTTTGTTTTTTATTAATGGTGTGATTAACAAGAGAAACTTGTGTTAAAATAAAAAGGAGGGGGGGTGGGGACGTATCTTACACAAATGCATGACCAAGGGACATTGTTTAGTCTTGTTTTGCGTTCAATTTAAAGTATTTACTATGAAACATTGACACTTCAAAAAAATAAGTGTCGTATCCGCATCATGCATTCTTCGGATAATCTAAGATATGTGTCAAACATGCCACGTGGTATGTCTAATTATTTTATCATTTTTACTTCAAACATGAAATTAAGAGAAACCTAAATTTGAGTAACCAAAACACTTGAAATCATAACATTTTCTATCTTATATTTTATTATGTTTTGTATATTAAATTGTTTGTTGATTTATTTTGGTTTGGATGTTGTTTTCATATATATATATAGCTAACTTATAAAAGAACAAACCATGTGTATAGCTAATCAAAATATATTTATATATATACACATATATATTTACCATATCCTTATTTTTTTTAAATTATCGTAACCATGTCCAGACCCCATATTTGTATCCACGCTTCTTAGGTATCTATTAGTTGAAACATGCATGTGGATCCAATTTAAACTTACCATTTTATTTTATTCTATTTTTCCATGTCCAGTTATTGTTATTATTATTATTATTTTTGAAAGATGACAATGTAATGTTTCACATATGTATTGGGCAGTGCTCAAAGTACTGCAAGGATCGAAGAGTTGCTCCAGGAGGACCAAAATGTAAAGCACAAGAGGGAGCGTTATCAGAAACAATCCTCTCTTCTTTCCAAGCTCACTAGGCAACTCAGCATTCATGACAATCGGGCAGCCACAGCCTCCGGCATGATGGATAATGGTGTTGGATCAGGTGATTAAGGCTATCGATAGAATTGCTACTTCTTGGAAATAGTTATTGATGTTGAATTATCAAAAAAATAAATAATAAATAATTATTGATGTTCCCTTTATTGAAAATTTGCTCCTTCAGGAACATATTAATCCCTAAAATTTGAATGTCTTAACCCTCGCAATCGTAATAGATTCATATACAGCTAAAATGTGTTATGGTACTGTGAGAGACAGTAAACCTTATGGAACTGTAGACTGCACTATTTTTATCAAAGTTATTGGTATGTTTATTGGGACATATCTCACACGTTCTTCCAATTTTTATTTTGTGCATTGCGCAGAAAGCAGTCCAAGAACTAGTGGACCTCGTGATGATTGGAGATCTGCATTCGATGCTGCAGCGAATGGTCCCACTGACCCATATAGATCCAACGGTCACCGGAACAGCGCCGCTGCCCAAAATGGTGATGTAAGCTCGAGTTCAAAGTCCAGCAGCCGCCGCACCCCTAACCGGATGCCTCCTGCACCTCCCGGTTCTTCGTACAAGTAATAGATTAAAATCAAAAAAGGACATATATCGATTTTAAGTATATTCTTGTTGGGTGAGTGTTCCAGCTCCCCCATTTCGAACTCAACTTGTGTTTATAATACTAGCTTTTGTAGATAGGTTGCAAACTCGCGGCTTCGATCTCTCAATTCTCCTTGGTTTCGCAGCTGCTGGCTTTTGAGGTTGTACTTGATTATGTATTTCATTGGGATTCTCCTTTTTCTCTTTGAGGGATTGCCATCCTTTTTTTTTGTTAAAGACTCTATGGTGGGTGCTACAGATGTAATCCTACATATATATACCCCCCAAAAAAAAAAAAAAAAGCCAATTAGAAATTATTTTCCTTGATATATCAGCGGACTTTTTAAGTGCTTTTTTTGTTAATCGGTTTGTTCTTTAAATTTTTGGATAAATGATGATGTAGAAGGTTGCGACTGTTGTGATATATTACATAAAACAGACCCATAAAATATTGGCAAGACTAGCAGTGATTGCTATCCAGTTTTTCAGCAGGTAAAGTTGGATTTAGATGGACATCTTAATTAAAATTGCTTTGGCAGTTTAATGTCGGTCGTCTTTAAATTAGAAAATTACTTTTTCTTTTTTTTTTTTTTTGGGTACCAAAATTCTTATTAAAAATAATTATCACAATCACAGCGCCCCCCCCCCCCCCCCCCTAAAAAAAATAGAGAAGGAAAGGGAGATAAAGAAAAAAAAAATCCTTGCCCACAGCTTTTCTCTTTTGAAGTCAGACTGCAGAGGCAGGTTTTACATCATCACTTTGATAATCATATACAAAAACCTTAAATGTAATATTTAAGAGGGACGGGAGCCATATATGTAACTAATCTTAATTTTGCCCCCTATTTTTTATCATTTATATACATAAAAATTTTTAATTTTTCATTTCCAATATTGCTAGACAGAGAGACCCCGCAAGCTTGGTAAGAGCATAAATTGGACTCAAAATTTCCACTTCTATTTCTGCCTCCCCCGAAGATCGGCAGCACCCTTCAATTCACAAATTGTCACTAGCGAAATTAACAACTTAGCCACATAAGGTAGTTCATCGGCATCGGATGATCCCAACGATATCTCCTATTCAGCTGCCACTGTGACGCCATCCTTGAAAGGACCAGAATCATGAATTAGTTTCATAACAAGCTTGACCTGTAAACGAAAAGCACTTCTAAGAGTCAGATTTAAATAAACATAATATAGACACAGATACAATACGAGAAAATATGACAACTAATAAATTTGTAATATCTTTATCATGTTATCCAAAGAGAATAAATATCGTCAAAAAAAAAAAAAAGAGCGATATAGTGTTAGTGACTTTAATCTACCATAGGACCACAAAATGTTTTATGAAAAAAATGTTTCTTTCGTAAAACATTTCATTGAAATGATGAAAAAAAAAATGTTTTATCAGTTCAATGATTCAACTCTTCGAAATATTCTCCTATATGGAGGTTTTACAGATTATGGCCTTGACAACTGCAACCAGCATTTCAGCCAATTTCATGCAAGATAAAGAACAATTTTCATAATTGGGCAACAGTAATTGTCGCACAAATACAGCATAGCATAGCGATGCAGCAAATTCACCGAAATGGAAGTTTGCTCACAAATGCTACTAATTAGAGGAGAATAGGCAAATAAGGATGGGTCATCAATTAAGCTGCTTGAGTTTGGCTCAAAAAAATTCAGCAGGAGCTTGATTTTGTGACTTGTTTAAAATGCAAGCTTGAGCTTGGAAGAGCTCGACAAAAAAATATAGGTTATAATATTTTTTACCAAAATGATGTCATTTTGATTTAGTCAAGTTATTGTTTTGGTTTATTACATTTTAGACCAAACGATGTCGTTTTGGTTCGTTGAACTACTCACAAGCTGAACTCAAACTCAAACAAAAACTCGAATTTGAGCCCAATACTATGGCACTAATAGTTTGAACCGAGTTCAAGTAAGCCAAAGCACGGCTTCATTTGGTTCCAACTCTCGTCAGTAGTATAGGTAGGTTGGCTGGTTTGGTTCTCTAGTGTAAGGAAGATATGGAGCATTTGCGATGAAAATGAAGCAAAGGTTATGAAAGAATAAACTAATTTTCTAGTTTATTTATTTTTTCTCTTTCCCAAATTCCATGTTCCCCCCTCCATTTTGCACTGAAAATCAAACAAGAGAAACTAATTTTAAATCTCATTCTCTTTCTTTTTTCCTCAATGAATCGGCAATCTGGAAAGCCCAGCACAAAGAACAATGATGATGGCAAGAGTTGCATCCAAAGAACACATAATTAGGCCATCAAAGATATCAAATTAATGCACCAACGGAAAATCAGACACTAGGCTTAAATGGATGGGAGAGTATTATTACATCGGTCTTCTACAGTATCAAAATGTCCTAGCATGTCTACTTGTATTTCTTTTTCTACTACTACGGGAGTAAAAAGACAGCCTCAAGAATACCAAAAAGTAGTAATAAGCAACTGATTATTTGTGTCATCGTTTCCAACCAAAACACACAAAGTGTAAATGACAGTGAAGCGTCACTCCTTCAATATGACGCAGTTTTAATGAACGAGATGGGGATGGTGGTGGGTTTGCTCATAACACACTTATCGGGTTCAAGTCTGACTAAAATTGGTGGCATAGGGATAGGGCTCCCTATCCTCACCCAAGACTTTACCTTTGGTGCAAGCACCAAGATTCCGTCACCGAGGAAGAGGGGGGGAAAAAAGGAAGAAAAAGATTCCGTAAGATAAATTTTTACCTGGGCTGTTTCTCGGATCAAAAAGTCCTCTATTACTTTCCTAAAACCTTTGTCTGCAATATAATGACAACTATAAGTTGTCACGGGCACATAACCACGTTGAATTTTATGTTCGCCCTGTGCCCCTGCCTCTACCTTGTCGAGATTAAGTTCAATAGCTGCTTCTATTGCCTGTAATAACAAAACAGAAAATTTGACAAATGACATTTACCTTCTGCCAAGCAGCTGACATTCCCTACTTTTTAAGTAATAACAAAATTATATCAGTAACCTAAGAACTATCAGAGCAGATCATTTCGGGAATATTCAGTAAGATGCAAACAAAATCCAGTTCCAAACATCTTGTGTCATTCAAAAACCATCACTGGTGATAGCAGGTGCAGAAAACCACTTTCCCACCTAACAATGATGAAAGAAATAAAATCTGGCTGAAAATTAGCCAAAAATATACTAGTGCAACTTTAGGGGTGCAAATAACCGAGCTCGAGCTAGCCTCACTCGTTTACTCATATGGTTTACAACAACCCTTTACTTTCTGCACTAGTGATAGCAGCTGCAGAAAACCACTTCAGCTTGGGTTCACCATGAAACGATCCTAAATTTTAGTTCAGGCTCAGCTCTCTACATATTATGAGAAGCTCAAGCTCAGCTCATCTTCAATTAAGTTACACTGCAGCATTGGTTTTTAACCAAAAATAAAGCCGCTCCAAGGTATTAAACCTTGAACCAGCCACTTGAAAGTATAACCAATGCACCACACCATCAGGCCGCCTCATGCATTAAAACTATCCACATCATATATAAAATACAAAGATAAAAGACTACTACAAATATATTATTGCATGTATAAATACAAAATAATATATTGATTACATGTATATTTTAATTATATTTTTTACAATAATGAATATTATTTAATTATACATGCATATTAAACAAGCTAGACTCTTAACGAGCTGAGCCCGAGTATGTTTATAAACAATTCAGTACAGTTGCAGCCCCAAGTGCAATTTGAAGGTTCTCGGGGCCAGTTGATATTCTGTTGGTGATTTCAAAGAAATTTCTACTTGTTAAAAAATTCACCTGCTTGACATAATTAATCAATTAACATTTATATTTTTGAGTTGTCTGCTTGACCCGTAGCATCCATTTCTATAACTAACATAAACAGTCAATCCATACCTGGTAGTAACATGCTTCAAAATGCAAACTTGGATAGTAAGCTCGAGGGTGGCATCCCCATAAGCGTCCAAACAAAGTATCTCCTCCAATAAGATTAAGAGCTCCGGCAACTAGCTCATCACCTTCTTCAGCAACAACAAGCAATACACTATCTCCCAATTTTGAACCCAAGTCATGGAAGAAATCCCTTGTTAGATAAGCGCTACCCCATCTGCAGTAAAAACAGCAGTACAGCTTAGACATGGCAATTCTAAGAATCTCCAGATGATTTAGGTTGTTTCAGAAATACTACAATTCACACAACCAATTCCTTTCTTTTTGTTTAATCTTTCTTGAATAATGGGATAAAAAAGGGTCTGATTATGGAGCAAACTTGTTATCAGTTGTGTTCCTGTAGAACTTATAGAAGGTATCCCAGTGCCTAGCCTGCAAACAATAGGAATGAAGTCAGTATAAAAGCTTTTCCTAAGCTTCTTGTTGACGGAAAAGGACATATTATAGACATGTTTGGATCAATAGTGTTTGCAGGAAAGAATCTTTTCCGTAAAATATCTATGCAGAAATATACTCTTAATAACTGAATGAGGTAACAAGTAAGAGCCAGTATCGTTAGCACAAGTAGCATGCTGAAAAGAATCTATGGAACACATAAACTATAATTGTGCCACTCCTTAATTGCAAATATTAGAAGTAGGTACCTTTATTTCGTATCCTCGTAGGCGTTTCATAGACAAATTTTGAGCAGAAATCTGCAAAAGAAAAGTTCATTGAGGTAACTAATGACTTAAGGGCGGAAACAAATCCAAATCTGATTTTTCAACCTTTCCAAATCTGTTGGAAACTGAGAAGTGTGTTGAAGTGTAATGAATCATTCATGCCACCATCATAAAATCAATTATTAACAATTTTATTAATGATCAAAAATCTATTTCAGTTGGACCATTTAAGCAAAAAATTAGGAGGGAGTGATTTGGAACATTAGTCATTAACATTTCGTTTCAAGAAAGTCATCAAATTAAATAACACATTAAAGACTAACCTTCTTGCGCTCTTGACGAATATTTTTCCTTTTACTTTGCTTCATGTCCATCAAGAACTCATCAAAACTGAGTTGTGGAAAGGATGCAGGTAAATGAAAGCCAGCCAACAAGGAAATATAGTAGCATCTCTAATAATACATATAATGTGAACAAGTTATCCCGCATTTTACGAGAAAACATTCACCAAAAAAAAAGGAACAAAAAGAGAGCATAACTATTAATGATAAATAGGTTAAAAAACCAAGGGATGCCAGAAACTTGTCAATGAAAATCATGGTCATCACATAAATCAAAACAAGGTGATGTCACTGATGTGTTATTGCAAGAAAAAGTGATAGAACAATGATTAGTCTGCCACTCGGGTGGAATGGGTATTTTTCAGTAAAGATGTCCTCAAAAGAAGACAAAGGAAAGGGATAGAGGGGCGGAGGAATTGACAGTGCTCATTAAAAAATTAAATGTGGACCAGCGAGAACAACATTCAATATACTAATTTGCAGCATGGATCCACTATTTTCTGCCGCTCCTTACATTCTCACCCAAATGTCTTGTAACCTGCCCTCATCTGCCCTATGAAATTGGGATGACATGCCCAGGCAGGGACCAAACTAGGGCACCCCACCCAGTTTAGGGTGCCTCCAAAAGTTAGCATCTACTGGAGTTCACAATTTGAATTGCAAGGCTCTACAACCTCAGCAGCAAAATTACATTTTGTAAAATAATTTGTAACCATTTAAAAAAATAATTTTAGCAAGTTAAACGCTCTTAAACCCATTCACCAGGGTAAAATCTCTGACCTTCCACGTCTGTCTAGCATCATTAGAGGTGCGGGGAGGGAATTCTCCCTGATAAAAGGGGTTGGGGTGGGTCATCACATATCAAATATGCAAGGAACACAGCAAGCATACACATTAGAGACGCATATCGTGGAAATTCAAATAGTTAGACAGGAGTTAAGCCTGTAACAATGATCCAAAAATAGTTACATATCACTCACTTCTTATAATTGCGATTTTTCCAGTGGTACTGCATTCCAATCCTCTGCAGGAAACCTTTTTCCTTCATTCTGTGCCATTCACTTTCTGATGGAAAAGTGATATGCAATGATGAAAGCTGAAACTGTAAACATACAAAATTGAATATCAGAACTTGGCAACTTAACCAACCCACCAGTCTGAATCTACTCCCATCAGATCATAAAACAGCCGTTGTTTTGGAAAATTTTATTGTAAGTTCTTAATAGAAATAAGTCAGTTAATTATCCTTATCAACAAACTGCAGAAATTTGTTTGATTAGTACAACCCTATATATATATATGTATCCACAGGGAAAATGTAAAGGGTTAATTTCTTTTTTTTTTTCATTTCATCTCTTCAGTTTTTTCTTCTTAAGTAAGAATCATTAAAGAAGGGGAGAGCCAAGAAGGGGAAGTTACCAAAAGAAGACAAAACAATACAAGAGATAAGACAACTGTGTGAAGGCTAACCGAATTCTCAATCCCAAATTGTCAGACATTCCTGTTAGCCAGTCCTTAAGGGGGACCATATACCATGAACAATTAAAATTAAAAACGGCATGCAACGGATTGATATTTTTGCAGTTTTAAGATTAAAAGTCCTTCAACCCCCTCATATTCCAGGAGATTATTCTGAGATATATGGAGAAACAACATGATCGCCACCCCTCTACTCTTGCACAAAACAAATCTTCACGGCCTTCTCCTTTTAGAAACATAATTAATGGAACAATCCAGGTTTTAAGCTCTCCTTTCATGGAGCTAAAGTGAGACCCTGTCTTCTTCAACTGCACATTATGTGGAAACTATGTCCCGTTCTGTCCCCAAACGAGCTCCAACATTTACTGCTCATAACCTTCATAGGACAACGCTCAATACCTACCAAAGCCTTTATTTTCTTGGGCACCCTATCTGAAGCTCCATCTTTAAAGACTTCGATACTTATTAGATCCAATACTAGTGAAATACAACAATTGCTCTCCTTCACTCAGATAACATGGCAGGTTTCACCATGAAGACCGCTTTTGATAACATCTCCCAATCACAGGCTCAGGTCAAACAATGATACAAATCTAACCAAAAATTCTTAGTGCAGACAGAAGCACATCAATGCACATACACATATGCTCATTACTAACGCCAAGAAAATAAACAAATAACAGGAACGCCAAGAACAGTATTCCAACCCCCACAAACTGTAGAGACATCAAGTTTTCTAATTTCAGAATGAAATAAACAAAGGAAAGCAGCTTAATTAGAGCTGACATAAGTGTTATGCACATCAAGTGTGCAAAACAGACACAGTACTTTCCAAATATTATTGCAGCAGATAACTACCAGAAGCCTTTACTTTCTATAGAACAAGAAGCAGCAAGTAAAACTACCCAAGAAAAAGCCACCAGAAAAGAAATTATATTGAATGCAAAAAAACAAAAGTAGAACCAATCTGCAGAATATTCAGACAGACTTCATTAAGGAACAAATCCTTCTCATGCATGTTCTTGCTATTTAGCTTGTGGGGATGGTAAATATGTCCTGATATCTTGACAGGAAATGAATGAAAATAACAGTTTTAGTCATCAAGTACCTTGGCAGTCAGATCCTTCATTGAAGAGACCAAAATGTCAAAGACCTGATCTTTGTATGGGGTGTCACGGAGTAAAACCCTTTGACCAGTAACTGGAGTAAAAGGTACACAACATTGTAATTTTGGATAATATCTTGACCCATAACTGTAGTAGGCATCTGCCCAAGAATGATCAAAAACGTATTCACCATAAGAATGGCTGCACAACCAAATCAAGAGTTAAAGCCATTGGCAAAGACACAATGATATTCAGAAAATGGTCAAGAAATGCTTACAGAAAAGAAAAAAAAAAAGAGAACATTATCAGCGAAGAAATAATGGATCTAAACCTTTCAAGATAAAGGGATTCTAAACCTTTTAATATACAGTGGGGCAGCACCTAATATGTTCTTACATTCATCCTGAGCAATGATGTGACATGGCATCCATCCTGTTTCCTGAAATAGTATCAAGTGCATTCAACATAATGACAGGTTTCAACTTCCATTCTATTAACTAAATAACTTGACATACTAATGGTACTTGTAACACCTGAAAAAGAATAAAATTTGACCTCGCATATAGCAGAAAAGATTCCTAAACATTTAATCAAGATGATAAAAGGATGATTTTATCTTGAAAAATGAATTCAGAAAAGCCATCCAAATTTCCACAAAACTTTGAAAAAAACCACGGCACCACAAATTGATTGTTTTGACATTTACTTCATAAGCAAAAGTGGGAAGACCAAAGACAAAACGCATGTTTCTTCGGATGAGTAATGCTATACAGCCACAAGATTTTTGATTGAAAAACACAACCATTATGACCTGGAAAATCATGGCCCAATGTTACAAAAAAAAAAAAAATCAAGTTGCCCTTAATTACAATAATACCAATTGTTACATCCCACCACTTTAGATCATGTCGCACGGCTAATAACACTCATTTGGACACCAGCATGGCATGGTTCAAGAATAAATAAGGCCTTCTAGATTTTTCAATGGTGTTCTAGAATGTCCTAAAATGGTCGGGGGAGTTCCCAGATTTTCTCATATAATCCGGAATTTTCTAGAAGCCACCAGAGTACTATAGGTATCTCTATAATATTCTAGAACCTAATGGAGTTTATAGGGAGTGTCGTAAATATCCTAGAGTATTGTAAATATGGTAGAAAATTATAGAATTCTCTAGAATGTTTAAGTCTAGTAAATATCTTAGATATTATGGTGGAGGATTGTAGAGGCATAATCCCAACTATTGGATCAAATCAATCTCCACCGTCCACTAAGGAGGTGGATTAGTATAAATAGAGGTAGTGTGTGTTCATTTGTAGGATCCAAATGAGTGAGTGGAGTGCTCCCCAAATGAGTGAGTGGAGTGTTCTTCAAAACTCTCTCTCATGTCCTTTTCTCACTTGCTTCCTTCATAAGTGTTTTGCTTCCTAATAAGGAGCTAGGCTGACCTAGGCCCCGTTTGGAAGTCAAATTTTTAGTAACTTTTGGTAATTTATTGGCAAAAGTTGATTGATGGAACTTTTTGTGTGTCTAGCAAAATAAATAGAAACTTTTAGTTACTTTTGGTGATTTTTCGATGTTTGATAAAACAAATAAAATTTTTTATTTCTAGTAACTCTTAGCAATTTTCAGGTGTTCGGTAAAAATTTTAGTAACTTTTGAGTTTGGTTAAAGTAAAATAACTATTATACCCTTGCCAACTCATCAAAAGTTGGTGATTTGGCAATTTACCAACTCAACAAAATTGACAGTTATTGGTATTTAGCACTACCTAGTAATCTCTATTAGGCAAGCACTCGTCACTCTGTATGGGTAGCTCAAACAATGAGCCTTCGCTATCAAAGTTCAGGTTTTGATTAATGGTCTGATTATTCCTAGGATGCCAAATATGATCAAAATATTCCTTCAAAGTTCAGGTTTTGATTAATGGTCCGATCATTCCTAGGATTGCCAAGTATGATTAGAAACACCTGTTATGATTCTGGGATCGGTTCTAATGTGTATTTTTCTATTAAATAATGTTTACAAAGACCAAAAAATGAAAAAGAAATAAGAACAAATGAGCAAAAGATGAACATCACTCTTAGAAGAATCTCAACCCCGCCACCTTCTACAAGAGAGCAGCTTATGTAGGAGCACAATGGAGGGGGAGCTAAAGGAGCAGCGCGATGAAAGAAAAGAAATCACAAATGAGGTCTAAGTCAGCCTAAATTAATAGTATTTTCTATTTTGAGTAAAACTAATTATAGTATGTCCATAATTACTATCTCTAAATTGTGCATATATTGTATATCTCAATGAAAGTAACATTTCAGGAACAATGTTCAATCAAAGTCACACAAAGGAAATTTATATTGTTTAATCCACTTTTCCAAGCACATATATCTTCTTTAAAATGAAAAATAGTCATTAAACATGAGATGTCCATCCTCACATATACAACTTAGGCCATAGGAAGTACTTTGTAGAACAAACTAAAACCATTCTATTCCATGCTACATCTCAATTAATCAACAAACAACTAGTATAGAACTCCGCAAATGGAACTATAGAAGACTAGCAATAGAATTTTATGATTGGTAATCTCTTACCTTCACAGTGCTACCCGACTCCTCTAGGCTAGAAAGGAAACCATGGGTAAGAAAAGGATTGAATTTTTCAGGACCCATAGAATCTAGGTTGCATGTATCCCATTCATCCGACGGAATCTCTAAGATTGAAGGTACCGCTGAAACTGACAACTTCAAAGGCTTGCTAGAGCTTGCAGAAACTCCCTAAAATAAAAAAAAATATGATAATATTAGATACAATTAACGAAAACATATAAATAAGCATCACATCTCAGGGACCAACAAAAGGAAACACCTCTGAGCCTGAACCTATCAAGGTGAAATGTCCAAGCGAAAGATTAGTATTAGGTGGCTCCACAGTCTTCCTGGGTCCCCAAAAAAGTGCATTAATTGTAGTCCGTTTGGACGTGTAAGCCCAATTCTGGATGCACTGTCCAAATAGTGATTTTCCCTACAATCCAAAAATTCACAAATGATATTCACAATTAAGACATACATCAATTAACCCCCCCCCCCCCCAAAAAAAAAAGAGGACATACATCATGTTTCTATCTACTTATCCCAATGTTTTCAATAGTTGGACTGTGAACATATAATAAAAATGGGGAAACTGTCATAAAAAGATTTTAAAGGAAGTTACACATAAAGTATTGTTGAATACACCGTTTCTGCTGGCAAGGTAACTAAATCATGATAAGTTAAACTACCCCACTGTGCATCATCATGAAATTGGCTATTTAAAGGACAAGAAGTATGAATAGAAAACACTTAAATTTTAACCATAGTTATTGGATATCTTTGCCAGTGGGCAAAATAAAGAACAAACAAGATATTGAAAGAAACACCATAATGGAATTAAAATCTTTATGGTTGGATTTAAATGCACTTTTAAACATGGAAATGGGATAGGCAAAAGCGAAATCAAATGAAAAGTCTAGAAGATTCAAAGGTAAAACTTTTGGGTTTTTTTCTCTAAAACAATTAAACGATTTGAAAGATAATGAATAAAACAGAAAATCTAGGAAGGTAATCTGTTTTAACATATAATAAAGATTGTACTTTACCTATAAGAAACCTTGGAATATCTCCTGAGAATTTACTCAAACAGTTCCAAATTCAAAGTTCCATCTCCAAATAGAAAGACAACCAATCACATGTACAGCTAAAATGATTGTGTTAAATTCCTTGACCATTTCAAACGCAATTCATTTTGTAAATGTCAGCCCTCTCCATGACAGGACAAGATACATACAAGGAGCAATTAGAAGTGTGCACAGACAAATTGTACATAACCCGCCAGCACCAACTGAAACCCCTATTGCTGAGACTACTACAGATCACCTTTCTAGTACTTCTAGCCCTTCTCAGCTACACCCCCACCCCCCAACACACACACACACCTAAAAGCAATCAAATCCAATTCCAACATCTACATCAACCAATAAGACAATACCCACTACAAACAAAAAGACCCATTAAATGTACCAGTTAAGATCAACTGTCATGCAAAGCTGGCAAATATGATTCCTTTACCCACTATCCAGACAATGGCTATTGATAGGCAATATGGCACCTAGAATAGACACCCTTGTGAAAATATTACTAATAAAAATAACTCTTAAGACTTACCCATAAAATTTTCCTCTAATTGTGTCCAATCAAATCAAACTGCATTTGGATTTTACCCATCTTTTAACTAATCTAAAGCATTGACTCAGGAAAGCACTTCATGCATCCAATCAGCTAACTGAGCATACAACTCTTACCTATTTATCCTTCACAACAAGTGCACTTGTGAAGTTCACCATCTAAACTAATCTTCTCTCCTAATGCAATCACATTCTCACCCGACACATTCACAAATGTCATTAGAAAGTTTTTCCAGTGCTTTTGTTTTTCTTCTTTCCTTGTCTTGGTAGTTGGAACACAGGTTAGTTCCCTTATAAGCCAAAATTCCATTCTTTATTCAGCTCTATTTATAACTATTCATTTTTTTTTTCCAATGAAAGGCCATGCACATCCATAATTTAGGCATCAAGAGAAAGCAAAGAAATTGAACTGTTTTACAATTTGCTCACTTCAACTACAAAGAGAAGTAATGCAAGCGCGTTATTTGGAACTTGTGGAAGAACAAAGGGAAAATTATATAAAGTGAGAGTAAGAGAAATTGCCAAGAAATATAAATTCGTCTGAGAAAGAGAGAGAAAAATGAAAAGAAAATGAGGAAAAAAAACAATAAATAGTATTCTGCAAAGAAAAAATGAAATATGAAAAACCTTTCCCTCCATTTTTCTTCCATTTTCCTCTCCGCTCCAGGAATCAAACATGGAAATATATATATATATATATATATATGATCGAATACCTCAGTATAAGGATACAGAAATCTAATACAAAAATTATGCTCTACAGCACGATAGATACACGGGCAATATCGAATCCGGAGAAAGACGCTTACGATAAACGGAGAGGGCAGAGGGTTAGCAGGCAGTGGACTTGGGCAGTATCGGCAACCGAAGACTGCCGCCGCTACCGCCATAGCCCTCCGTTGAGCTTGTTGTCTGTTGAAAACCCCGACGCTCTCGCTCTTTCAGTGGAAGTTGCACGGCGGAGACTAGATGAGAGTGACGATCACATCGACGCCGGAATATCAAACACGGGAGCTGCTTACGTGGCAGTGTCCATCCCACTTCTTTTTTTAACAGTAACTGGCATTCAACCTGTCATGTACTGAATTATATAATAATTTTTTTCGGTAAAAGTAAATTTTTAAATATATTATAATTATTTGAGGGGCGATTACTACGATGAAAAATAAAATAAAGTGAAATAATTTGATATAATTTATAAATTTATAATTTATATAATAAAATAAAAATAAATAATTTTTAGAAATTTTTAAAATTTTTCAAAGATTTTTAAGGTTTTACATCATAACAAACAGACCCTTAATAAAGTTGTATAATTTTAAATTATAGTTATTGAATTGCTTTTTTATATTTATATTTTTTTATTTATATCAATTTTAATAAGTAGATATAGTTAATTAAAATTACGTTTTTATATGAATATTAAAAATTTATATTTTATCAAATCCCAATCTGACTCAATTCTAAAAATTCAATTTGATTTTAAAAAATATATTAAATCTCAAACCTCCTTATAGAGCTGATTTTTTTTACTTTAAAACGTTTGTCAAATTTTTAATATACATTTCTATTTTTTTAATTATTCACTTGAACTAAAAATATTATTAAAATAATTTTTCAATCTAATTGTCAACATGACAAATTTAAATTTTTATAAAAGCGATTACTCCTAAACCTAATTATTAATATTTAGGTATTTTTATTAATATTAACATTTAAGTTTTTTTGTGCTTTCAAATTTAAAATATATTAATTTTTTAAATCTAAGTAATATTCAGTAATTTCAAATACTTTTTCTAAATTAATATTTAAATACAAATTTTATAATTATAACAAAATAATAAACAAATGGGTCCAATTATAATAGACCAATAAGTAAATAGGCTCATTTCATGAATTTATGAACTTTTAAATTAATTAAGGTCATTTGTCATAATTTCAGTGACTTTATACACAAAAAATAAAATAAAATTCTATTCATTTATCAATACGGAACAAAAAGAAATTAATTTTTTATAAATAAATAAGAAGAGAGTATTTAAAAAATGAAAAGTATCGAATCATGTCAAGTAAAATTAAGATGAAGGAGGAGAGGAGAGAGAAAGTATAATCTTTTAGTATTATTTTTTTGTTTTTTTCTTTACAATTGTGGAATTAAAAATGTCAGATTTTTTTTTTTTCTATTCACACCATAGGCCCTAGAATTTGCATATCGAGTCTCCGCCCTTACATGGTTGATGAAATCATCTGAAAGATTAATTTAAAAAAAAAGTAATCATTTTCATTAAAATTTTAAGTGTTAAAATATGAACAATTAAAAATATTTACTTACAATATTTTAATTTTAAGTCTATTATTTTTCGGCCATCCGATCAGTTGCATACTCATCGGGACTCATGCAATCTGAACGTTAGGCTCCCCATTCCTTCCGCTGCTCGACAGCGAAGATACAAACTCTAGGGATTAGGATGTGCAATCGAACTCAACTTCCCGAACCAACCAAAGACAAGTTTTTTTTTTTAATTAATTATTTCATAAAATTAAAAATATTAGATTCTTAATTTTTTAAATTAAATTTCATTACAACTCACTTTTTAATTTTTTTAAACTCTTAATCGTTACCTCACTTTCTTTTATACCATCCTTGAAAAGAAAATATTTATATAATTGCATTATATATAAAAGAAAGTATTTTTAAAATTATTTTTATACAATTTTTCTTCTTATTAATTTAGCGAATCTTAAAATTATTTATTTATTTATTTTAAATAACAATGGAGTAACGATTCAGATTGACATGGCATGCTAATATTTATGATTGTGTGTATATTGGTGTTTGTATTAAAGTATTTTAAATTTAGTTGTCTTAAAAAGCTATATTATTTTATAATTAAGTCATATCACATTAATTTCAAATTAACATATTTGTGCGCCGTATAAGAGTTTTCTTTAAATTATTTTGTTAATAATTGTGCCAATTTCTAATTAATAACGTATTTGTAATTGAGTCAAATCAAGTTAATTTTATTTTGGGTACGTTTGGTCTACCAACATTTAATGAAAATCTCTGAAAATTTCTGAAAATATCTATAAAATATTACACATTACCGCCTTCTTAAAATTCAAAAAACGTTCAATATCTTTCAAAAAAAACTTTAATAACTAGAATTCGGTTAATCAAATAACAAAAATTTTTTTGCCATTTTCACTGTGGATTCTTAAACTACCAAGTGACACCCTGATTGGACTCCAAATGTTACACATTTATGTATTTAATTACATCTTTATATGGCACATAAATGACACAAAATCTATGTTTTGTGCAAAGTTTCACTCCACTGCTCCAATATGAACCTTGTGTTGATTTTATTCTTGAAGGAAAGCAATGTAAGCCATATTAAGGATATCAAGGAAGAGATGTGAAAGTACTGGACACATCCCAAGTGTACTACATCTACTGATCAAAGTTTTTTGAGAAGATGTGGAATTTTTACTTGCATTCAACACAAGAAGTTTAAAATCCTTATTTTGGAAGTTCTGGAAGCAGAGGACCATATTCGAATACAAAGATTAGCATATTCAAATATTGTTGGTAACTTAATTACATTCTGGAGGGAAGTGCATATTCGAATATAGATTTAAAGCATTCAAATGATCAGATATATCTCAATAACAGATTCCACGTAACGATAACCTCTCCATGTGATATGATCCTGAGATCAAGGAATGGTAAATTCGTAATTCAGGAGCGAATTGCATAACGGAAGAGGGAATTTTCAGAAGGAATGGGGGAGACATCACATATCCCATGCACATACACACGGGAGGGGGTTATAGAGAGGGATATACAAAGACAGAGAGCTGGAGAGGTCTAGGAGTTTTCTTGTAGGTAGAGGAGGAGAGCTTTGTTTTTCTCATCATTGTTATTGCTATAGCTTCGATTTTGAATCTTAAATTTCATTTTTCCAATTTCAATTACTGTAATTAGATTTCAACTCAATTGCAATTTTCAGATTTCAATGTCTCAATTTCATCTTTCTATTTTTGTCTCTAATTTTCTGAATATGAGCGGCTGAGTAATTCTTGGGCCAAGGTAAGGGCAATGTCCCTTCCAATGAATCTCAAGATACCGAGCTTCATGGTTTCACTTTGAGTTCTTTAATTACCAATTTAATTTGCATCTGAATACTCTAGGAATCATTGATTCAATACTCGATCAACACTAATTTGTATATCTTATCGATGAGTTCATAGGTGTTGCTTGACTTAGAACCCTCTTGACAATCTTGTATGTGAGTTGCTAGACTTAGAACTCTTATTGTTCTTAAGATATGTTGTACACATTAAGTGCTTGATCCATATTTTGCTTCAATTGAAATTAATTTTCTTAAAATCAGAGCAAATCGAATTGGTAATCCACAAACTCTTTGCATCTTGAGATTGATTTGGAGAGGCATTGAACTTGCTTTGCCCAACTCTTTTACATCAGATTTTTAGTTAAATTCAACTTTTATCTTAGAAAATCATTTCCAAAACCACAAACATTTCAGATTAGATTTTTGTTTCTGTTTTACATTATTGTAAGCCTTTGTTTTGCTGATCAAATCCATTAGATTTAACCATTCTTTTGCTCCTTAGATCCCTGTGGAAATGACCTGGTATTCACCAGTTTATTGTGCTTCAACTACACCCTGCACTTGGGGAGTTTTGACTTAAATTTCCTTACTCAACACTTTTAAAATCTGAATTTAAATTTGCATTTACATTTAAGAGTGAGGTAATTAAGCAACGACAAGCACACTCACTTTAATTTTTTTGGTGGCGTTTTTAAAACCGTCCAAACGGATTGTAGAAACCGTTCCGACGGAATCGTACGGGCAACTTTCGTCCAAACAATTTCTACAATCCGTTTGGACAGATTAAAGTGTAAAGAAGTATGATTGCTTAAAATTTTGAATCCGTTGGAAATGAAATCCAATCTGTCAGAATGAAATTTCATTATTCATCTCCAAAAAACGCGATTTGAGCGGCGTGCACCAAACACCAAAAGTTGAATTTAAACGGAGCCTTTATAAGGTTTGTAAAAAGAAACTCTGATGGAGGTACCCAAAATTATGTATATAGAGTAAGGCACTTGTTTTGGTGGTTGAGCTCAATTCTTTGTCCATTCATCACCTGAGTTCAAACTCGGGGCCTTCCTCCCCTTACTTATCAAAAAAAAAATTATGTATGTAAACACAAATACCGCGCAACATCAATAAATTTTAAGGTTTAAAAATTATCTTATTTTGACTTGTCACAATTTTTAATTTCCTGTGACTATGGAAAATAAATATATCATATTATATACATATAAAGTAGAGTATGGCAACGTCTAAAATTGTAACGCGTATTACCTAATTATAATTATTTTAATTGTCTTATAAAGAAATTAGTATTTTACATAATTACTACTTATTCACAATTTTTAATTTTATTCAAAATAGAATATTCATGGATATCACTTAATATTTTTATTTAATCTGTACTTCTATTTGTCATATAATTTCTTATTTTTATTTTTTCTATATTTTTATAAATTATTATTTAAAACATAATAAATACTATTATTGTTATTAAACAAGATAATGTAAACAATATTTACCCTGTTAAATAAATATTTTAACAGTATTACTAACAAAATAATTAGCCTTTTAGATAAAAATTTTAATTTATTAACATAAATTTATAATTATAATTATTTTAATTCATAATTATATAATTTAAATAGAATTAGTATTTTACGTAATTACTACTTATTCACAATTTTATTAAAACTATAATGCTCGTATTTATATAATTGTAAGGCCTTTTAAAACAAATGATAACATAATTTTTTTAATATTATCTTTATAAGGCTTGTACAAGATAAAATTTATTTTATCTTTTATTTTTAAACATTTCAAAAATTAATAATGACCCAATTACAAACAAGAAATTATTGGGAGAAAATTGTCATATGACACGAAATTGTTAAAATGATATTTGCATAATTTGTCTTCATTATCAACAAAAAATTACCAGAAGAAAATTTAAAAATAAAATGACACAAATATATTAATTTGAAATTAAAATTATTTAATTGGATTATGAAATAAATCAATTATTTAATATAATTATTAACATTTTAAAATATTTTAGCATTGACACGAATAAGATTTTTATTTATTTATTTATTTTTTCTATGATTAAGGGAACAAACTTGTAAATCATACAATTCCAAATAAGCCTTACCCCTGTGTTTTTCAATGATTTGTTAAGATTTTTACTCAAGAAGATGATAATTAACATAAGAGGTTAACTTAGTTAGTCATGTTCTTAATTTACTAGTCGATGGCCATTTGTCTAAGTTCAAATCTTTTCATACCCATTTGAGACTTGCTCAATTTTTAACTAATTTATGAATTTAAAAGATTAGTCCAAGTAAATATAAATTACCTTAAATTACTATTAAATATATATACATATATATACTAAACTGTATATGATACAAGTTGAAGCTAAAGTTATTAGGATATTTTTAATAAAATAAAGAATAAAATTAAATACAGCATTTACTACCAACAATATGCAAGACAGTGAAAAATAACTACTTGGCTAGTCTTTTTTTGTTTCATCCTCAACATAAAAAATATGAGTCACTTGAAGTGATAAAAAGTGAGATAAAATGAGATAAGTTATGGGTTCGTAATTCGTGCAGTAAAATAAAAAATAAATAACTTTTAGAATTTTTTAGTATTTTTAACCTTTTTTCAGAATTTTCTGTCACTCCAAACGGAATCATTAATAACTCAAAAATGGTGACACTTGTATTTTTTATTATATATTTTAAAAATAATATTATATAAATATATATAAATAGTGTTGCTATTCGTAACTCTGTTTTTTTCTCTTGCATCCCAATTAAAATTTTCCTCTCTTAGAACAAAAATACCCTAATACAAAATGACTTTCTTGCCCTCTATATTTACTACACATAACTCACACTCTAAAAAAACTTACATAAAATTTCAACAGAACTTGGTGAAATCATCAAACAATGTCAACAACTACCTGCTAAAAAAATCAAATAAATTCGACAATCATTTGTTGAAACAAATTTTCGATACATAAATGAAATATTTCAACAACTGATTATTGAACAAATTAAAAATTTTCAACACGTACTTGTTGAAAAAATCAAACAATTTTAAAAATCAATTGCTGAAAAAATTAACAATTTGTGGGTATTCTTAGAACTTTTAAGTGTAATTTATAAGTTGTGTGAAGAAATTATTGGATTACTTAAAAAAAAAATAGAATACATGAATAAATTGAGTTACGTAGAGAAAAAAGTAGAGCTGAGAACATCAACACCCTATATAAATAAGTGATGTCGTTTAATTTCTTATTAGAAGAAAAAAAAATCTTAAAATTTTCGTACCCATTTTGTTAGTAGTATCTCAAGACCCATCGGTAGATAGCATACTAGGTAACCACTTACGATAAGTAATTTTGATATCGCAAGGCAAGTACTAATCATTATTATGGTATCATTTGACAATGTTAATATGATGCGTTAATTTAATAATACAACTGGGGGTGCATGCTTATTAAAATCTTAATTACAATATATACATTATTTTTAGATTTTCTTTTTAATCTATTAAACTTTAAACTCAATCATTTTAGTTATTGCATTTGTTAACAAATGTTCCGAGTGTCATTAAGGGCTAATAAAAATATGTCATATAATAATTTTTAGTACTTTTTCCATGTTTAGCTATATCAAAGTGTAATATATTATTACGTAATGTATATTTATTGACTTTTTTTGATTGTTTCATAACCGATCCTTTATTTATAGAGATTGAACGTATTATGGGCTCGTTTGGCATGCAAGAATTTGCTGAAAATCTCTGAAAATATCTATAAATCTCTGTTAACTTTATATCACATCAACTTTTTTCTCTCACTGCACGCATTACGAACTCTCCCCAAACCATAATTTATCTCAATTTATCTCATTTTTTCTTACTCCAAACAAACCCATAGGTTAAATATGTGTTTTTATTTAGTACTAGATGTTAAATTTTGGCCAAACTAAAAAATAGACAAATTTTAAATTGTCGGATATTTAATGTGTTTTTCGAAAAGTGTGAAAAAGTTAAAAAAATTGAAATAGTTATTAAAAATTAGGAAAAAAAAGTTAGATATTTTTGGTGTAAAAAAGTTGAAGAAATTTGGAAAAAAAATCAAAAAAATTAAAGATATTTTGCCAAAATCCAACACTTCAAATGCACATTAGTTGTCGTACTATGTGAATATAATTAATGTTTAGTAAATATTTTGCTCTTTAACCCATATAATACAAACACACCAGCAAACAGGCCCTAAAGAAAAGCACCTGAGCGGAGGAAAAGTGGTGGTAAATATACCTTTTAAAACCAAAAAATTATGGTAAATATCTTCGACGGAGAGATACATATGGTTAAATAATGAAAAATATCAAAATATTGAAGAAGTTGATATTAACGGTTAGCTCTCTATTTTCTTCCATTTCTGGTTAATGAGCAATCATCTCATTCTATGTTTGGGAGGTGCATTTGTGAATTAAAAAAAAAAAAAGAGAGTGTGAAAGAAAATGAAAATAAAGTAAAAAAAAAAAAGAAAAAGATAAATTTATTAGTTTTTTTAATCTAGAAAAATAAATATTTGTTGGAAAAATCAATTGTAATTAATTAAATATAAGTGTAAAATGATAATTTTATTTTTTCCTTCGCTCTTTTATCCTCCTCAGGTAAATCCATCCTCCAATTATGGCCTTAAATCACTTGACTAAATTCATTAATCCACTTGACTAAGATGTCATTTGGTAGCAAAATGAATTTATTAACTTATACAAAATTTTAACACGTACCATCTTAGTTAGTTGTTGAATATTTGGTAAAAATTTATGAAAATTAGATAAAATTGCTAAAAATTGGATAAATTTGAAAAGTAATTATAAAAGTTAAAAAAAAATGATAAGACTTAAAGAAGTTGATAAAACTTTGAAAAATTTGATAAAAGTTAGTGATCCAAACGCAACCTAAATTACAAAATAAAAAATGTTATAGTGTATAATCTAATCCCTTTATTAAATTTTGACTAAAAAGGAAAAAGGTTCAAAGACAAAGCAAAACAAAGTAAGGAACTAATGACATTTATTGTTATTTAAGTACATGTGAAACACAATAAGTGAAAAACAGAACCCGAAAATCAACACTATGAATTTTAGTCATTATAATAGATTAAACCCACGATTATATATATATATATATGGAAACCAACACTGTGCAAATGCAAAAGAATTCCAAATCGGAGAACATATCCGATGCTCAATTACTTTGTAACTATTTATTTACTCGGAAAATTTCAAGCCAGGGGAAAGGATATTCCTTTTGGGAAAAATATAAGAAAATAATTTTTTATTTTTTTTATTAGGAATTATTTTCTAAAAGGGGAAGAGTCAATTTAAGAAATTAGAGTAAGAATATAATTCAAATTTTATTTGATAAGTATCTAGTCATTTAATGGATAATCCTTGTTTTTCAAACTTGTTCAAGGAAAATAAATTCTCAACAAATATTATTTAAAAAAATATTACTTTAAAGAGAAGTTTCTCATTTAAGGAGCTATTTTTAAAAAAAAAATACTATAAAGAGAAATGCCTCATTTAAGGATTTAAAAAAAATTATTTTAAAGAGAAATTTCTCATTTATGGGGCTACTATATTTTTCTCATTATATATGCAAATATATATGCTTTATTTATGAAAATTAAGTATGAAAAATGTTGTAAGTATATTATGTGTTAATTATATATTACTAGAGCACATGTTTTTGAAGCATGGAATAGTTGCTCATAAAAGGGAAATTGACATACATACATACATATATTTATTTAAATATAAATAAATAGTGCTTCATAAAAGGGGAATTGACAACCCCTCCCCAGGAAGATTGTTGGGGGGGGGGGGGGGTAACCATGGTAGTTAATATACATTTTAAGGGTAAAAAAGTAATTTTAGAAACAAATAATTGTTAATAATGGTTCCCAGTTACCTTCCGTTTAAGCTGAAACAGAGTGGAAGCAAAGTTGGCACCAAAATGCATTTCTACACAGGCACAGCAATACATATTACCCGCGCATATATATATATATATATATATATATGCATGTATGTATGTATGTGAACACACACACTTGTAAATAGAATTAGTTAGGGTTTTTATTTTTTATTTTTTTGGTTTTTTATAGAAGGCATTAATGGCGGTGGAAGTGCTTCCCGCCACTTGCCCGTTTGAAAGCAGTTGTTGCCTTAAACAGCTTGTTTTCAGGATGCACTCTGAGGGGCTCCTCTCAAAGTGTTTGCAAGTACTTCCAGTCTTCCACAAACACAAACGCACAAGGGCTGTGACATTGTATATATATGTATGCATATATATATCAGAAGTGAAAATGGGAGTGTTGAGCGTGATGACTGTGATCGAGCAATGCGAGTTGGACTTGAAACCAAAAGTAAATTATGGTAAGATATTAATCGCTGTTGTTGTTTGAGGTTATTTATTGTCGTGTGTTTTTCCTCTCACGACATTGCATATGGACAAATTCTGTTTTATAAAGAGAGAGAGTGTGTATGTTTTAGAGAGAGAGAGAGAGAGAGAGAGATTGGTCGAATTGCTGTGAATACGACATTGGAAGGAGAGAGTGCTTGTCCGAACATTGTCTAGGAAAAGAGCTGGAAAAAAAAGGGTATAGATTGTTCATTTTCATAGTCATTTTGAATTTTGATTCAATAGTTTTCTTCTTTGGTGAATTTTTTGAACCAGGAATGGTTGCAAGATCAAACCACAGAAAAGAAACGCATAATTGAGAGAGATGTGTGTAATGAGAAGTAGTTAATGGCTTCCCAGATGATTGAAAGATCAAGTTATGTAGAGATAGATAAGAGAAGCGCATAATGAAATATGGTGCATCATTCCAAAGATTGATTGAAAGATGTACAGAGGAAGAAGAGATGTAGATGTGAATATGTGGTTCATCATTCCATCTGGGCTGAAACTTCGAGTACCAGGGAGATGGGGATATATATACATATATAAAGGGGGAGAGAGAGGGTGGGGACTGTTTTTAATTTTGGTTATTCGACATGATCTAATTGGGATCAACCACAAAGTTTCAAAAGAGTAAGGGGCAGACTTTTTATTTTTCTAGTTCTAGTTTCATATGTGCAAAAGTTAGGTGTGAGTTATTGATTTAACTAGAAATGAAGCCATTCTTATGTTTGTGAATACTATTGTACAGTCCTATACTTGTATACGGTAATTTGTGTTGTTTTTATTGATTTTTCTTGACATTCAGTATATTTTGATATGTGTTTTGCAATTTGTGTATATTCACAAGTATACTTTTCTTTGACACTCACACACTTAGTGGATAGCATGGCTCTTTTATTTTTTCTGTTGGTGATGAACAAGAAGACTTGTATCCTGTACGAGGGAAGCAACATAATTGAATCTGATATCCATTGAATTTACTGAGACGATTTTGAAATGGAAGAGACTATATGATGGAATTTGTTATCTTAGGTTGAGATATCAAATACCATGTCTATTTGGTGTATAAGTACACGCATGTTTGTATGTTTGTGTGTCATGGTTACAGATTATGTTCCTCATTTCTCGTTCATCTCCATTCTCCTGACTTGGTGAGTTACACTACTGAAGCTCATTTGTGCTCGGTTTCTTCATTTTCTTTGACATTTTATGCCTCCCCCACCCCCCAAATTATGATTACTAATTCTTTTTGTTATGAGTTGATTTCTTTCACCTTTTGTTTCTAAGCTAGTTAAGTTTGTAAGCACAACATGTAGTTAACCTGCTTTTCTTCGTTGTAGAGGTGCATTGTGCTAGAGCGAGGAGGTACACGAGTAATTTGTTAGCATGCTCTGAAGTTGACATAACACTAATTCACGCTTGTGGGAGTCTTCATTGATTTGTTAGCAACTATCGGAAAATAGACGTTGGATAAGGATATTATAGGATAATGTGTCCGACTGCTTCTGCATCCTTTCTATTAATGCCACCACCTCCATGGAAGGAAAAGAGATGAATTTTTTTGTTTGTCGCGGGATTTCAACCACAACTTGCTTATGTATCTTCCATATTTTTTACTCCTATCCTCATACTTTTCTTCTCCTTGCATTATTTTCCTTCCTTTTGTTTCTTGGATAAATGCAAGTTGGAGTTTGAAGATAGTAGCATCTCTAAATTGCGTAGCGTAGAAAAGGTTATATATAATGGTTTATTCTGGGAAAAATTTTAATTTGTTGGCATAGAAAAGGCAGCGATTGTCAATTATCTTGATTAATTATCTCTTTTACACATGTAAATGCCCTTACAGACATTCTGCATTTTAGTTCTGTAGTTCCTTTTGTTTCTTTGCCCAGAAAGTAGCCATTTTAAGTTAGGCTTGAGATTAGCTGACTTGGTTTGCCTCTCTTTCCGTTTTAATTTATAGTTTTCTGATTCTTCTGATCATTTACATCCATATGCCCTTTTTTGGCTGCTCTTCATCTTATTCTTCTGCGTATCTCTACTTCTGTGTAATATTTGCTTTTTTCAGTGGCTGAGATTTTTGAGAATATCTGTGTATCTAACGCTGTTTGTATTAAAGCCTGCATGGTTTTAGCTTCTGGTTTTCCAGTTAAAGTTATTATATATGTGCCCCTTGTAACATGTAGATTTTCATGTGCCTTCTTTCCATTTTCTTACCAGCATCCTTTTTCTCTTTGATTAGGGGTGAAGGAAAAGAAAATGAAGGGTAAATCAGATAAAAAACGGAAGTCCGAAAGCACCAAAAATGCTTCTGGTCGGCAAAAAAAGGTAAAACGAGCTGCTGCCTGCAGTAAGCCCAAGTCTGCTTGCTCTTCAAAAAAAGCAACAACTGTGGGAACAAGAAGACATCAATTAACAGAAAACGAGTCAGAAGCTATAGGGTTGACAACCGGTGAGGATGAACCGCGGCCTAACAGAAGATTGACAGATTTTGTCTTCCATGATACAGAAGGAATACCGCAATCAATAGAAATATTGGAAGTGAGTAGCATTTATGTTTCTGGTCTCATCTTGCCACTGGAAGAAACTTCTGACAAAGGCAAGGGAAAAGGATTAAGATGTGAAGGCTTTGGACGTGTAGAATCTTGGGCGTTTTCAGGTTATGAAGATGGTTCACCAGTCATATGGGTCTCTACCGGACTTGCAGACTATGAATGCATTAAGCCTGCCAGAAGCTACGAGAGTTTGTACTCTCTCTTCATAGAAAAGGCCCGCGCATGCATTGAAATTTACAAGAATTTATCAAGATCTTCTGGAGGCGACCCAAATCTGAGCCTTGAAGCATTACTTGCTAGAGTTGTCCACTCAATGATTGGAAGTAAGAATTTCCCTTGCGGGGCTTCTGTTAGGGAATTCGTTATTTCACAGGGTGAATTCATTTTTAATCAACTAACTGGCTTGGATGAGACATGCAACAAAAATGATCAAATCTTCAGTGAGTTGCCTGTCCTTGCTGCCCTTAGGAATGAATGTAAGAAAAATATGGGTTTATATGGAAAATCTGAAAGGATCCTAGGCAGAAAATTTAAATTTGGGAATGGGCAAAATACTAATCAGTCAAGTGCCTCCACTTATCCAGCCAAAGACGATGTGGTTATGAAATTTGCCCGGTTGTTGGGGGAAAAGGAGAAGTGGTTGTCAATAAGACAGAAGAAAAGGGTGTGCATGGTTACTGCATCAAGCAATTACCATAATAAGATCAAAGAAGATAAGGTTGTTGACTATCCACTTCCTGCGTGTTGCAAGGATTCTCCTCAAGGAAGCGATGAGGACATTATCTTCAATAAGAATATTGACGCAAAGAGACCAGATGGGCTTCTTCGAAAGGTGCTGAATAATTGGGCACTCTACAATTCAGAGTCTCGGTTTGTTTCTTTGAAGCGTCTCCCAATGGAACCTAGTTCTGATATTGATGTTGCCATTTTTGCCTCAGGGATAATGACGGATGATAGTAGAAATGGGTTTTGTTCTGGTGTGGATTCTGATGGAACTTGTACTTCTATTGGAGTGCATAATGTCAAGGGGGTTTCAGTTGATTTGAGCAAAGTAAAGGAATGGACGGTTGATTTTGGCTCATCAATGGTCCATTTTTCAATTCGGACAGACATGGCCTGGTATTGGCTTTTACTCTCATACTAGAAGTTTGATGTAGCATAAATCCAGTTAATTTCATTATTTTTCTCCCTTTTATTTACGAAGTGATGAAGTTTCAAAATTTTTAATAAGTTGCATATTTAGTTCTATAATCCTTGAATTCGTCCATTTAGGCACCTCCCCTTCTCTTACTCACACTTACCTTATGGAGTTTTTATTTAAATGGTAACTTGGTGTTGTGAAGAATGCTTATTTTGTATTGATAGGGATTGTGACGTCAAAACCTTCTTCAGCTGCTCAATTGAATCAGAAAAGGACAAATTATTTTTGTAAGCTTATATACTCTTCTCTCTGTTCATACAGGTATAGGCTAGGAAAGCCATTGAAGCAGTATAATACATGGTTTGAACCACTTTTAAAAACAGCAAGGCTAGGAAGTAGCATCATCAGGTTGTTGAAGGAACAAAACCGAGTGTCACGACTTTCGTTCTCTGATGTTGTCAACAGAGTGTCGCAATTTGACAAGGATCATCCTGGTTACATTGCTTCCAATGCCAAGGCAGTAGAGAGTTATGTGGTATTAAATGGACAGATCATACTGCAGCAGTTTGCCAAGTTCCCAGATGATACTATTGGGAAGTGTCCTTTTGTGTCTGGTCTTCGTGATAGATTGGGGCAAAAATGTCATGCAAAGACGCTGGCGAAGAAAAAGGCGGTGCTAAATAGAGAAGCAACTCTGAATCCAAGAGTGGCAATTTCACCTGCAGACTCGAAAAACAAGGCTATGCCAGCTACAACAACGAGACTGATCAATAGAATCTGGGGAGAATTCTACTCAAATTACTTGCCAGAGGACTCAAAGGATAGAGATGAATGTGCAGCAATGGAAGATGACATTGACGATGAGGACCAAGAAGAAGACGGAGAAGAAGGCCTTGAAGAGCCGAAAGGAGAGATTACATTATATATTGAGCTAAATATGCAATCGTGCTCAGCAAGAAAACAAAGAAAGCCTTGCCGTTCTGTTGAGGAGGTTAAATGGGACATGGAGGCGGTTGGCAGAACACGTCAAGGTGAGGCTCTTTATAGACGGGCAACAGTTCGTGGAAATGTGGTCTCAGTCGGTGGTTCAGTGCTGGTGGAATCAGACAACTCAGAGAAGTACCCCCCTATTTATTTTGTAGAGTACATGTTTGAAAACTCAGAATCAAGAAAAATAGTTCATGGAAGATTGATGCTGAGAGGATTTCAGACTGTTCTTGGCAACGCTGCTAATGAAAGGGAGGTATTTCTGACAAATGATTGCTTGGATTTTGAACTGGGTGATATTATACAAACCGTGGTTGTTAAAATCCGGTCAATGCCTTGGGGTTATCAATATCGCAAGTCTAATGCCGTTGAAGACAAGAACGACAGAGCAAGAGCAGAGGACAGAAAAAATAAAGGATTGCCACTGGAATATTTCTGTAAAAGTATGTATTGCCCTGACAAAGGTGCTTTCTTTTGCCTTCAAACTAATTATTTGGGACTTGGTTCTGGGGTTTGCAACTCCTGTAAAATAATGCAAGCCGAAAGGGAGAAGGATGTCTTTAAGTTGAATTCTTCCATGACTGGCTTTACTTACAAGGGAAGTGATTACTGCATTCATGACTTTGTGTACTTGGATTATGGAGCAGATGGGAAGGATGTTGCAACATTTAGAAGTGGGAGGAATGTGGGTCTAAAAGCCTTTGTTGTCTGTCATTTGCTGGAGATAGAAGCAGTAGAGGCCCCTGAAAAAGCCGACCCTGAGTCAATAAACATTAAGGTTAGACGGTTTTTCAGACCAGAGGACATTTCGGCAGAGAAAGCTTACAGCTCACATTTACGAGAGGTAATTCTTTTTTAACAACGATGAGCACAGTCTTTCTTTATATCGGAAATAAATTTCCTCCAAGAATTATGTGCAGAGAATATGTTTGCAAGCATCCCAGGTAGACCTGCAAGTTGTATTAATTAGTGTAGGACTCCTCACAAAAATGCCATACATTTTAGGTTCTAAATATCCACATTAAACTCATCTATCAACATATATACATGTTCGTATAATCAAGTTCCAGATTTGACATGGGCTTGGAAGTTCCTAAGTCTTCTTATGATCCTGTCATGGGCATTCTTCTTTATGTTGGTTATTAATCATCAGTTAAGAATCCGTTTTAATGTAAATTTGCAGGTCTACTACAGTGAGCAAATAGTTATTGTGCCGCTTATATCTATAGAAGGGAAATGTGAGGTCCGAAGAAAGCAAAATATTCCCTTTATGGATGACACTCTGGTTTTTCCGCATATCTTCTTCTGCGAATACTTATATAACCACAAAAATGGAGCAATCGAGAAGGTAGCTCTCCCCTTCTCTCTTTTATCAGGTTAATATTGAAACAGAAATTCTGATGGCATTTGAACATGTGTTCAATTGTGATACTTATCAATTACATTTTATTTTTGAATTCTCTCGCTACTCACCTTCTGAATAAGTGCTGTGCTTTTATTTAATTTTCAACTGCGTCTCCATCCTTTAAAATCTCTGATTGCACTTTATTGACAGTTGCCACGTCACATTAAACTAAGTCGCTCCAAGGAAAAGGTTGTCAATATTGCTGCAAGCAAAAAGAAGGGCCAGTGTAAGAGAGGAAAAAAAAGTTTTGACAAAGAAAAGGATGCATCTTCCACAAATCGCCTGGCCGCGCTAGATATTTTTGCTGGTTGTGGGGGGTTATCTGAAGGCTTACAAAAGTCAGGTAAGCTCCTTTATTTATTATATATTTTATATCTATCTTATTACTTTTTCTGAAAGCCTCTCTAAGTTCAAGTTTACTTTTATATATGTACTTGTTGATTGATTCATCCACTTGTTTATGCATATCAAGAATAAGGATTGAATGGAATGGTTTAATTATGGTAGGTATCACCGAGTCTATTTATACACATGAACTTCGTAATTTTAAGGAACATTCAATCACAATCAATCACATCTTCTATTCTAGGAAAGAATCAGTCTACACCTATTTCTATATTTACAATATCTCTAACATTGTATTTACAGGTGCGTCGGTTGCCAAGTGGGCAATTGAATATGAAGAAACTGCCGCTGAAGCTTTTAAACTTAATCATCCAGAGGCATTGGTGATCATTAACAACTGCAATGTGATTTTAAGGTGAATGCTAGATTTTGTTGTTTTCCGTCTAGGTTAACATTGCAATGTTATGCTGATGCATCTGCCAGTTTATTTGTCATATCTTTTTTTTTTTTTTAATCACAATCCCTTTTTCAAGAATTTTATGGCTTCTGCTAGTGATATTCACTTGATCCTTCCATCATACTTCAATACTTGTGTTCATCAGATCCTTCCTGATAATATCAATTTCTTGTTTCTTTGAGTTCTCATCTCTGTTATCACTCATCGGTGCATTGATATCCAGAGCTATCATGACAGCTTGTGGGGATGCAGATGAGTGTATTTCAACCGGTGAAGCAGCGGAGTTAGCTGCAAAGCTTGATGAAAAGGAGATTGATGATCTACCTCGACCTGGACAAGTTGAATTCATCAATGGAGGGCCTCCGTGTCAAGTATATACAGCCTCTACTCTTCTTGCCATCGATGGAATATTATTCAAATCGTTCCTTCAGCTTTCTGGGCTATCTTTCTAGTTTCAAAATTATATATATCTGTGTGTGTATATATTATAACAAAACTATTGGGTCGTTATTCTTAGACCTTTTTCCTCTGCAGGGCTTTTCAGCACTGAATAGATATACTCAGGGCTCCTGGAGTAAGGTTCAGTGTGAAATGATCTTAGCATTCTTGTCCTTTGCTGATTACTTCCGGCCTAAGTTTTTCTTGTTAGAAAATGTCAGAAACTTTGTATCATTTAACAAAGGGCAGACGTTTCGGTTAACCTTAGCATCGCTCGTTGAAATGGGTTATCAGGTACGTTCTATTTTCTTTTACCATTTTATTTCTATTAACTTCACCCCAAACTAGCAACTAGCTAGTTCATTGGTGAATAGAACATTGATAACAAGTGCCGTTCTTAAAGGCTCAAGTAGACAAGGGGGACAATGTATATATTCCTAATGCTTCATTAACGAATACAAGCAGGGAAAGCAGTCAAAAGGTTTCTTCTTCATAACCTGAAGAGATTGAAACTAAATACTACTGATATAATAACTCTGATATTTCCATCAAAACACATTAAAAACTATACCTTAAATACTTGAATCAAAATTTTAATACTTGGTTCCCCATGGGACACCTGAGCAAAACTTCAAATTTAGCTTTGTAACAATTTGGTTTTGATGACTTGGATAAAATGGTCACTTAATTTGAGAAGAATTGTTTCATTTCCTTGGTGTGGATATTTATTAAATTATATGTTTTATGGCAGGTGAGGTTTGGTATTTTGGAAGCTGGGGCATATGGCGTTTCTCAAACTCGAAAACGTGCATTTATATGGGCAGCCTCTCCTGACGAGACACTCCCTGAATGGCCTGAGCCGGTGCATGTTTTTGCTGGTCGAGAGCTCAAAGTTCAATTAACTGAAAATACCCATTATGCTGCTGTTAGAAGTTCTTCAATGGGAGCTCCTTTCCGTCCAATAACCGTCAGAGATACAATTGGAGATCTTCCGGCTGTTAGAAATGGGGCTTCAGGAACTGCTATGGAGGTTTTGTTTGTTCTCCAGCTCTGTGGAAGTTTGTTTCCATATTAATTTCTGTTCTTCCATCGTGACTTAATGGTTATATTATCCTCTTTTGTTTTTGTTGCTCAGTATAAAGACGAACCCGTGTCTTGGTTCCAAAAGAAAATCCGAGGAAATGCAGTGCTCTTAACTGATCATATCTCAAAACCATTGAATGAGCTCAATCTCATTCGGTGTAAAAAAGTACCTAAACGACCAGGTGCTGATTGGCATGACCTTCCTGATGAAAAGGTTCGTTTCTGATCTAGCAAAGTAGTTTCATTTATAATTCAATCAAACTGATTGTAGTAGTATCCAAGAGATACTTGATCCCATCTGCATTTCTATGTTCAGAGGCTTATTATGCCTGTATTTATTTTAAAAACTTGGGCTAGCTTCATGATTGATGTCTCTTCTTGTACCACATTTTTATGTCACAATATTTTCCAATTAAATATCTTGTCTTCTGCAGATTGTGTTGTCTAAGGGACACGTTGTTGATTTGATTCCATGGGGGTTGCCAAACACGGCCAGGAGGCACAATCAATGGAAGGGCTTGCTTGGAAGGTTGGATTGGGAAGGAAACTTTCCAACCTCTGTTACTGATCCACAACCAATGGGTAAGGTAGCAATGTGCTTTCACCCCGAGCAGGATAGGATAGTCACAGTCCGTGAATATGCTCGATCTCAGGTAAAGTATGTTGCTCAAAATTCTAAAAAATAATCCAAATCTGTGATTCAAACTTTTTTTTTATCCCCCACTTTGATCAAATTTCCTTAACTACCAGCAAAAGGGACATTTCATGCTGGGAATCTGGAAATTGTCCATTGCTGCTTTAATTAAGCGGGGGATTGTTTTATGATATTTGAAATGCTTATTGATATCAGAAAAACTAAGAATATATATATATATTTGAATGTTGTTTTTCTCATCTTGTGGTAGCAGGGTTTTCCAGATAGTTACAAGTTTGCTGGTAATATTCATCAAAAGCACAGGCAGGTCGGCAATGCTGTGCCTCCTCCTCTGGCGTTTGCACTTGGAAGGAAACTCAAGGAAGCAATAGAATCAAAACGCTGAAAAAAACAATTAATTAATTACTTAATTAAAAAAAAAAAGAAATTGAATTTCACAGTTGTTTCGTTTAATTATTTTTGGTTACTTCAACCAAGAATTTTCATAAATAAAAACCCTTTTTTTCAATCTTTTATTATTTATTTATTATTATTTTTTTTTTTCGGCCAAAGGCAATAATATCATAGAGTTTAGTTCATACTGGATCTATCATGAAAGCATAGGAATCTCCCCCTTTGTGATAGGGCCCTATGCACATTTTCATAAATCAGTGCAAGGAGAGAGTTGAGTTTATTTCCATTCATGAGTTTCTTTTAATTCTTTTTAGTAGGGTTTTTCGTTTCTTTTGGAATGGAAAGATTATTACTGGATAGCTCTTAAAACTTCCTATGTACTTGTAAATTTAATTAGGTGTTTTGAGAGACTATTTCGAGGAACATACTTTACATTTGTGGGTATTACTTCAATTCCTTTTTTTTTTTTGGGTATTAATTTCAAGTTTTAAATACACTGAAAACCCAATAAAAATTGAGCTAAGTCGCCATAAAGCACATTCATAAAACCAAACTGAATTACGACAATGCACAAACTTGATCATTATCTGATCTCTAAAACCATTAAAAGGTGAGACTCATAATAACAACAAGGCCCCAAGCATTCCAGAAGCCAAAATACACAGCTCACATTTACACAGTTCACTTCATTCATCAATGTCAAAATCTAAGACACTTTTGGAAGAAATACATCACGTCGGTGTTTACATGTGAATATATATATGGAAGTGAATTGATCTGGGTTTCTCTTATTGTTTGATTACTTCTACTTCAAGTCAATCCACTTCTCGGATATGGAAACATGGACAAAGGCATCGGAAGAAATGTCTGCCAAAATTAACAACAAACCCGAAAATCCCAGCAGATTTTTCTCTTCGAATAGAAGGCAGAATAGGCACTCCGTACACTGCATTTGGATCCATGTATTGTTGATAAGATGCGTTGTTGGTGAGCTTTTCTGGGTAGTTTAACTCAGGAACAATTTCTTGTTGGGCGAATCCAGCTTGGCTTGAAGTACTGACCACTGCTGCTGATGCTGAAAGGGTATTGTGGGTCTGCTCGTACTCGAACCACGCAGCAGGGGCGGTGGCCGGAAGGGGGGGAGCTGAGGGCTCCACCGGGAACCATGAGTGGTGGCAGTGGAAGGGTGGAGATGGAGGTGGTGGGTGGTATTCTGTGAAATAGGTCTTGGTTTTCTTCTTGTTCCTTCTCGACCAGAACTTCATCTTCTTCATGGCTTTTAACACCTTCATGGCAAGAGATGCTGGAGTGAGAGACCTTGATGGTGGGTAGTTTGAGACGAGATTGAGAGATGACTAAAGGGATCTTGTTACTTTTTTTAAATTTTGTTGGGAAGTCGCAAAGCAATGGATTTTGGGATCCAAGACAAGGAAAAAGGAAAAAGAAAAGACATAAAGAAAAAAGTTCAAAGTTTTGGTCTCTTTGAAAAGAAAGCATCCAAGAAAACCATAAAAAAAAATGTATCCACAGTTTTTGTTCCTTGAAAAGAAAGCCAAGAAGGGCACTTATTCCTAACAACCTGAACCTTAATTTCAAATCTCATGACCGTTGGATGGCTCTCCATTAAAAAACAGAAACAAAGAAAAAAGTTCACAGCTTTGTTCCCTTGGAAACAAAGCTAAAAAGGGCATACTTACCAAAACCTGAATTTTCAATTCTCATGACCGTTGGAAGGCTTTCCATTAGTCTCATGTCTCTTACTCTAGGAGAGAGCCTGAGAGAAAGATGTGCAGGCTCCGACTCTTTTGCAGCATGCTATGGAAAACAATTTGAAAACGGAAAGGCTAACGTAGCATTTGCTATGTTAGCTATGTCAGTCCCATGACATTAGGATCAATTTCGGGTCAGTCTCCCAAGGTTCAAAGAAATTTTCCTCAGAATTTAAGATAAGCTTCGATGGATTGGTAAGTTCATATAAATACGTGACTTCATATTTCCACGACCAAAAATCATCATGTGCTATATTAATAAATAGGTTAATGAAATTGGCCAAGAAACAGAGCTCCTTATGCTCTACATGGTCCATTCATGGCGGCAGAAACAAACAGCACATCATAGAAGAAGAAGGATTAAGTAAGAAGATTCAGGTTCTTGTCCATCAATACAAAGAAACGATCTAACAAGAATTACACAAAGTACATACTAACAGGTTCAAAAAGTGTTGACATTAACTAGAATCAAAAGTCCCCCGAAGCGCTAATAGGTCTGCTCTTCAAGCTCATCTGAGAACTATTTCGCAGTCTGCATTCCCACACAATCAGCTTGGTCACGGCGACTTCAAATGATGCGCTCTGTGGTTTCAGTTGCAGATTCAGAATCTACTGCTAGAGTTGGATAAACGATTAGCTCTTGTGAGCATTTTGGAGGAGTCAAACCCCAAATTTTTCGAATTCTCACTCTCATATACAATTAGAAATCGGACATATTTGGTCCCGAGTACTTGCAATGAAAAAGCACTATTCATGCGAGTTCCCTTTACATTTGACTGAGTGGCCCGTGGTAGAAGCCCTTCCAACAGGGTACCATTCTCACAATCCAGGGCTCAAAATTACCCAAACCTTCTAATATTATGTTAGAAAGCAAGAGTTCACAATGCTCCTGACAACAGGTATCTGCCAAATAACATCTCCACCAAAAAAAAAAAAAAAAAAATGTTAACAAGTGGATGGAAAACAGGAGGGAATTTTAGATGTGTATGTATATATATGTACAATGGACAAGAGGGTACATTGTGCTTGTATATTTTAAAGAAGAGGTAATGTAAAGGGAAGGGAAAAAAAATAAAATAAAAAAATAAAGGACAGTACTTTCTCCCCTCCTCCCATAATTTAGTGCAAGAGGTGGAGTAGACACACTTCTATCTAAATCTATCTGAGGTCTAAACTAGCAACCATTCCCCAGATTCCCTTGACATTACAAAACATCAATATATTTAGGCAACCAAAACACAATGCAGTCCATTCGACCACTTTTTGTCATCCTTCAGCATCCATCCTGTGTTTTTCCCCTTCCAAAGTTTTCCTCTTCCCCAATGGTATGACAAGAAGCACGGAGACATTACTGGCCTGGCCCCACGTCTGATGACTAGTCTTCGGCACAAACTGCCGCACCCAGAACTGGCTTGCTGTGAGTGATCTCATTGTCAACTGGAAGTTTAATCTTGGGTATTAGCTTCTTTATTTCATCATTTGTGTAGATGAAAATCTTCCTCACCATGCTGCAGAACTCGCTGTTAACATTACCAAGAATACAAAGGATTACAACTGAACTCATTGCAACAGTGGATGAGCACAAATATAAGAACAAATTTCACAGGAAGAATCACGGTAAATCAAGTCAACAGAAAATACTCTCTCTCTCTCTCTCTCTCTCTCTTAAATAATGAACAAATTTCTAAAGGGCTCATCAATTATCAGATCATCATCAGGTGAAAATAAACTAAAATTCAAGACCCTGTTCAAGTAACATACATTTTCAGAGCAACTAGTGCAGATGAGTGTGCTTCGCCATATAATTCTGTTTCCAACACACCAAATGCAGATCAACATCCAAACTAGGGGAAGCAGGACATAGCCACCACAAACCCATCCTAATATTCTTAATTCGATAGTTCTGGGACTTGCGACTAAAAACCCAGATGTCAAAAGTGACCCTAAATAGTGCTTCTAGTCAAACCTTAAGGCAGCAGAACATTAAAAATATATTAAAAAAAATCCTCAAGGCAATAGAACATTAAAACATAAATGAAATCAGGGAATAATATTACAAATCATACAATGAAGAGACCTAGTTGAATTGTTCCAGACAATGCATATTTGTCCATGCAACTAAAGAATTGATAAATGCACATGGAAATAACTATAGACATCCAATATTTCAGTGTTAAGAATCCACATGGTACAAGCTTATTATAATCGCACTACCCTGAAAGCCAGATTTGCATGCTTCTCCCATGTGATTAAAATCAAGAAACCACCACATTTCAGACGATCCCAATCCATCCAGGCATGACGCACATCTAGTTTGAAGGTTTAATTAATACATTGTTGATATTTGAGACTCAATGCTAACCAGTAACTAAGATTACATTTAATTGACTGGATGGTGAAAGATAAATAATATCATGGGATAATGCATAGAAATGAATATAATATGGGATTAACTTTTTATTAGGGATTACTTTATTGGTGTTTGGTTGGTGGGATATAAAGTAGAATAAGATATGTGATTTGATAGGAGATGTAACAGGAAATAATTTTAGACCTTTATATTTTGGTGGGAAGCCACCCTTCCGTGATACTCCTTCCTCCCCCCCCCCCAAAAAAAAAGAATGGTCATGGTAGTCCACATCCCTTAGTTTGAGGGATTAGCAAGCAAAAAATAAATAAATAAATAAAAATAAAAATAAATGAAAAGAACTAGATCTGGACCTCTCAGATGGCAAATTCTATCCTGAGTCCTACATCCCCAAACAAACACAACCTTAGAATCTAGAACAAGTCCCACTAAGGAGAAAAAGAAAAGAATTAGAAGTCGGACCCATGGATGGCAAACTCAGTCCTGAGTCCCACATCCTAAACAAACACAGCCTAAGAGTCTAGAACAATTCCCACTGAGGCGAAAAAAAAAATAGAAGCACATCCCAAACAAACACAGCCCATGAGTCTAGAACAATTCCCACTCAGGCAACAACAAGAAAAGAATTAGAAGCAGCATATAAAAAGAAGACTAAGATCCGTTACTCAACTGCCATGGGTCATCCCCCACCATCATCATATCATTCTCGTCATCTGTATAGACAACTTGCCATTTCTTCGCTGATCCACAGAGCTCCCCTCCAATTTCAAACATCTCTTCCAATTTCCTGAGCAGATCCCCATAACTTTCCAAACGCGTCAAATCCACAGCCCTCCCAACAGCAATTCCTTGCATGTGTACCTGGACAAAGATGTAGGAATTCCATCAGAACAAATATTAAAATATAGAAACTCAAATGTGTTAAGCAAGCCACTTCCCTTTCTATTTAACAAAAATAAAAACATTTAGAATATACGACAAGTACCTTAGTACAGCTCCGAATTTGTCTACTTTGTGACTCCTGGGTTGATCTCAAACATGATTTCTCAGGCTCACAGCTCACTGAAGGAACATCAGATCGATTAATATTTGAAGGCTCAGAATGCCTGTCAGATTCATCATCCAAAGATGGAACTGGATCGTCTGCCTCCTCTGCTCCAGCAACAGTAACCACCGGTAAAATCTCTTCTGTATTAGAATTGTCAAGTAGCTCAATCCCAAAAAGCCTGTAGCTATTACTGGTGCCTTGTTTCTTTTCAGTGGATTCCTTGTTAACAACAGGTACAATAGACTCTGTCATGGTTTCCACTTGGTTGGACCAATTCATTGGCTTGCTGGATACTGCGGGCAGAGAATTGTTCTCACTGTAGCTACGGGAGCTGGCTTTTACACCAGGGGAGAATTTGGGGGATGGATAGTGATCCCGTCCATTTTGTACTTCGCAATACGAGAAAGATAAAGTTGGCTCAACTGGGGTTTTCCACATGCCTAACAGAAGAAAAACAAATTCTATTGAGAATAAAAACAAAGTGGAACTGCAGTGAAGAGAGAGCAGAAATAAGCTGCCAAACCAAGTGCAGAAAGATCTGGCATTGGCGAGGGTAAAACTGAGGGACGTGCCCGCTTGTTCCTCTGCAAAGGTTGGGAGTTTGAAGGACTTGCTGCCACAAGTGGCTCTAATTCCCATGGTGAAACTCTTTCTGGACGCATAATTGCTGATGGTTCATCCCATTGAACCTGAAGATGGATACAAGACCATGCACAACGTAAGAAGTTAAAATGTATAACTTCAGTCATAAGACTGCAAAGACAGGCAGACAAGATCCACCAAAAATGGATTAGCCACCAACACCACATCAGTTTGATCAAGCAACCGAGTACCTAAACAAAAACTCCCCTCTGAATCAAATTTCTTAGAAAATATGTTTCATCTTAACCAGTATTTCAACAGGAGTAGACTATACAAATATTATATTTCACTCTTTGCTATTAGTCACCCAGGAGAATTTAGCCTTGTAGGCAGTCCTTGTTGATTCACAGAGGATTCCGGATGTCCCATGCTACTCGGTCTAGAGTGTAAACTAGATATTCTTTTGGCTACTGGATTTTTGCCATGGACGGTGCAGCACTCACTATGCTGCTTCGGCCAGCAGCAGAAACTGTTGGGAACATGTGTGAAAGTTGAGTCCCACATCGGATAAATAGAAAAGAAGTCAGACCTTAATATACAATTGGGTGGCTCAACACTTACAAGGCTTAGCCTTTTAAGTAGATAGGAGTCATTCAATGTATATTGGGTTCATGTGATGTGGTGTAAACTCCCTAAATACTTCCCAATGGATTGGGCCTACACGCACGCGGGAAGGCCTCAGGCGAATCAAGACTATCAACAAGTGGCATCAAAGCCGATGGCTAACGATCTTTGGGCGGATTCAAAACCGATTTAGTAGGCTTGCACGAAGACTCTCGATGGAGCGAGAAAAATCCAAGAAGGCTCTCAATGGAGCAAGGATGCAAGTGGGCTCTCGATGGAGTAGAAGGGGATGGTTCTCAATCGATGGAGTTGTGCAGCAAAAAAGTTCAGGCTTAATTAAATTGGTGTTGGAAGTAAAAAGATCATGGATCAAGGGAGAGTCAAGTGGATCATATCGAGGGGGAGTAAGGCCCACTGCATGATTCAAACATTGGGGGGGCGGGGGAGGTTGTTGGGAACATGTGTGAAAATTGAGTCCCATTAGATAAATAGAAAAGAGGTTGAACCTTAATATATAATTGAGTGGTTCACCACTTACAAGGCTTAGCCTTTGAAGTGGATATGAGTCATTCAATGTATATTGGGTTCATTTGATGTGGTGTGAACTCCGCAGATACTCCCCTACATGTTGGGCCCATGTGCACGTGAGAAGGCCTTCAGCGGATCAGACTCCTAATAGAAACCTCATATTCCATCAGTCTTTTAGATCAGGTTGAGAGAAAATTGTTATTCTATAGCTCAAGCTTTCAAGACAGCATAGCTTGCCAATCTGGGCCTCAGAAAGGTTGAAACTATGCAAGGAGGGTATAAGTAGAAGTTGTATACTAGGTTAAATCCAATTGTACTACATAGGTGACATTTCCACAAAGTCTAGCTCTAGATTTCTCAGATGGAATAAACAATATAATGCTTTTCTTTTTAGCAATTAATGGCAGAAGTCTACCTTTTCTAATGAAATAAATGATAAACCAAACCAAACCAAGCTTTTTCCCACTAGGTGGGGTCAATGAAATAAATGATAATTAAAAAAATTCAAATCTTATTTATAATTACAACACCTGAAAAATGTGTCCTCATACACGCAAGAATATCACATTGTCACCCATTGTACATTCAAATAGCCCCTCAACGTACCATTCAACTGAATTCAAAACCAATACTAAACTTGAAGAAAGAAATACAATTACCTTCAAGGATCTCCATTCAGAATCAGGCCATCTAGATGATGAACGTTCTCCAACGCCAACAATTGTTCCACTATAACTGCATAAATATGAATATAGCCAGTTGATGAAGATTTCTAAGATCCTAATCCCAACATCTATGAGGCAGCTGTTCAAAATACCTTCTTTCGGGAACTTCCTCGCCCTCAAACTTCATCTTAAACCTCATCCCAACAGAGAATTTGTGGCTCCGGGCTTCAAGATACTTGTTGACACTTACAATGAACTCAGACGGGCTTGTTCTGCCACAAACAGTGCTTAAGTTCAGTAAAACAGGAAAATCAATTTCTCAACCAACTACATAGCAAAAGCAAATTTTGCAAAGGACTTGTTTTGGTTTTTTCCATGCAATTATAGCCATTTTTCAAGTGTCATATTTGTGAATACAAGAGAAAGAAACTTCCAGTAAAACAATAATAATAAACAAAAACATTTTTTTCATGACTAATAAAGACAAACAATGTTTATTTTTTGATAATATACAAAAACAATACGCTTTACAAATTTGCAAATCTAAAAATCTTCACAATTGAGAAAACAAATCCCAGTAAAAATAGATAAAATTACCACTTTGGCTTCTCAAGAAAGAAAATATGGATAACTTGTTATCTACCCAAGAATTAACCAGAACCATGTCAACATGAAAAAACAAACTACCCATAAAGCATTCCCCAGACTTGCATGCACTAACATGAGATAAGTCTGCTCAATTAATATTTGAAGATAAACAGTGCTCATGAAATTAGATGGCAATCAAAACACAAGATACAAACATGAAACTTAAGTGCATTTACATCCATCTGTCCTTGCAAAATAAACAAATGAGAACCTTGGTTTGTAGAAGACAGAAAACAGGGTTCCAGTTGATATAGCATGTGATGCAGTAGCAAGAACCCCAAGATGCATGCTGTGACTGGATATAACAGAAGATGGCATGTTGTTTTGATGTCTCATGAGCCTCCTTACTCCAACTCGGAGCTCCCCATTTTCACCCCTGGCAAAATATTGAGGAAGGAAAAAATCATTCTGATTTGACAAAGATTCATAAAACTAAAACGTATTAGCTCCATGCAAAAGAAACTTGCCTCAAGAAAATAAAAGCATCACCAGCAACTAATTTCTTGGCACTAACAAAGACACTCCAGCCAGTTGTGAGTAGGTGGCGCCTGGGTTGCCCTGCAAAGGACATTTTCAGTTGGATGTCCACCCATAAATAAAAAAAACTGAATTGTATTTAAAAAGGACCAAAATTCAGAACCATATGAGCAATTTTTGCCAAAACCATGAAATTTAGACCTCCATACATTTGTGTCATTGATGTACCACAACATGGAACTATCTTGACAATATCTTAAATTACAATTTTTTATTCCAAACTCCTCCCCTTCTTTTCTAACTTGACTCAACTAACAAGTGAATAAAAAGGATGAGATTTAGTCAAATAACATAAAATAAATAATTAGGTGCACATTCAACTTACAATGATAACCAATAACATAACAATATTCCAAAAATTGACCAACTGGTAATGATATGTAACAACTAATAACCCATTACCTTGCTTCTTTCTCTTCTCACCTTTTAGTTACCCAAGCCACACAATATGAGAACATACGCTTCAAGGTATACAAGAAGTCAAAGAATGAGATGGCATTTCCTAATCAGCCAAAAATCCCATACTGATCTACAATAGACATCTAACATGTAATGCCTTCCAGTACAATGCCAGTCAAGTTTCTTAGCTTTCCTAAAATTCTAATGGAATGATAGGAATGCAAATACAGATCCCTAAATCAAAAACCATGAACAACCTTTGTATAGGGGTGGCATCACTTTGATGCCTTATTTAATAAAATTATCTTATTTATCCCCAAAAAATAAAAAATGAGTAACCTCTGTTATACATAAACCACTAATTCTGACCACAAACGTTTCTGGTCACCAAGAGTCATCAAGCAACATCATTATAAACCATTAGACCAACATTTGTAATATGACACTACTAGCTCACAACAAAAATGACATAGCATCATTGTTATTTATCATGACCACCAGCTTCAGCATATTAGTTCCAAAGTGAATTTCATCAAGCTGCATAACAGTGATATAAGAGGAGATTGATGAGCAAATGATAAATAATTAGACAATCTCGTAACAATGAAAATTTAGCAAACACCACCGGGTGTCCAACCACATAAGTTAGTAATATTCAGGCAAGCAAGGTTACTCCCATCAACAAGAAGTCTTGAATAGAATGCCAACCTCGAAAAATGTGACGAAAACGCCATTCATTGCCATGAAGATCAGTTGCAATCAGTTCCTGCCACGGTGGCTGTTGAGACATATCCTGAAGAGGAAAGTGGAAATCAACACTAGACAGACAAAAATATAAATGAAAGAGATGACTGATTCTGCAGCCCAATATTTTTTATAATAAGATAGAATTAATACAAAATTTTTTAGAGCTTACCAGCGGAGGCAAGCAATCATCTGCATGCCTTCGAAGAACAGAAAATCCACCATGTGTACTCGTGTCAGATGCAGTGAGTGTCTTGCAAAATGAATGCACATTGCATCTTTGAGGTTCCAAAAGTGGTGGATCTGGACTGGTGATCTCGCTTTGCTGGGCCACAGAAGGAAATAAAAGAAGTCATCAAAACAGTCGGGAGGGGGGGATACCACCAGGTAACACAATACAAGTCAATAACACACTGAAAATATATCATAATTTCCAGTATTCACAGAGTGATATAGGCAAAGAGAACTCACGTCTGCTTCAGGTTGAAGAGTTATCTGTGCATAAACTTCATCTGTTTCTTGTTCCGCCTACAACTCAGGTCGCTAACTACTTAGTGAATAATAAAAAGAAACCCATTATGGAAGTGTGAATGATCCTAACAAGACATACCCGTAGCTGAACATGCATAATTTTGCAAAGTATCTTTGCTGGTAGATTGAAAGAAGGGAGTTGTTGATCCAATCCTTGATGGGTTGATGCCTCAAGCTGTGAAAAAGAATCTTAAATGTTAAAGATGAAGCAAATATACTAAAAGTGAGGGAAAATAGTCAATAAGATAATAAAGCATATCTACATATTCTTGCCACCGCCATAGTGAAATCAATTAAGCAAAGGGTCCACTTTCAGTCTTATACGAACTTTGTGCAGAAAAAACGAATGATTTACAACAAAGCCAAGAAAACACTCCAAAAGATGATGATGATGATGATGATAAACAAAATGAAAATTATGAAGAACAACTGGAAAAAAGTTGTCCCAAGAATAGCAAATAATCTGGTTTATTTTCAAGCTCTTCTCTATATCTCCACCGATACACTCACATGTCATAAATATTAATTTACACAGCAAAACATAAATATTAGAAGAAAAACAAGGGCCTCTAATAGATAAAGAGCGTTCCCCCATGCCAGTACAAGTACTTAATATTATTAAACTCCTCTGTTTGAAACAAAGTTCACAAATAAAAAAATACTCAACATGCTTGTTTTTATTTTACAAAAAGAGAGAACAACTCATACCTGTTCCATGTGACCTTGTGGAAAGTAATAAACCCGTTCTCCTTCACGAGGAACAGTAACAAGAGGTCCAGCACAGGCATGCCACAATTCCTTGTACAAAGCATCATTTGTGGGCCCTACAATTTAGAAAAGATGGATAACTAAGCTTGAAGAGAAGAGGAAGATGAGAAAGAAAAGGATAACTAATATAAACAGAGTTGACAGGTGCTCCAGTGAACAGAAATTTCTTTGTAAATAGATTATTTGAAAATTATTACTCGTGCATAAAATAATTGTGAAGCACCACCAGATGCTAATAATGATGCAAGATTGGGATTGGCAATAATATGCATGGGAAAAATGGACAATCTTAAAGATAAAGTAGATAAACACAATTGTCTAATAACGAGAGCACCATGTAGTCATCAACCAATCAGCATCATGGGGACATGCTAATGCAAAAGAGGCAGAACTTATAAATTATGATTATGGTTTGCCAACAAATTGGAGGAGAATAAAACAAACACCAGCTTAGCTGGATTTGTTCTAAGGACTAGATCCTATAAAAGAAAATTGGGAAATTCAACTGAATCCGCAAAATATTTAGAAGTGTCTTTAGCTCGATGGACCACCCAAGTAGGGGGCAATTGAAGAACAAATTCTAGAAAATAAATTTTACGACAGAATTACTATCTCCAAGGCCTATGAGCTCTTAATTGGAAGAAATGCGAATATAACAATGCAAATAACAGGCAATAAATGGCACCAGCATTGGGATATCGAATGTCCACCTATTTCAAGCATTAATTAACTACCATGTACAAATAGCACCAACAAAATCGTATAAAAAAATTTGAAAGTGAATAAACAAAAATCCCCAACCTGAGTGAGGCCCCCCAGGTAGATTATTTCCAGAAAAATGTGCCATCAGAAAACCAACCAAAATCCTCAAAGCTTACAAACTATATATGACAATATCCCAAATCTGGCTTCTTCTATCTGAGAACCTGCTGAAAGAGACGGGGCTTGAGCCAGCAACTAAACCTGATCAGCGATCAACATGGAATCAGAATAATCTCCAGTCATATTCTTTGGGAAGATCTTTATACAGGATTTTACTTTTTAGGTGAATCCCTTGTCAAATGAACCTTCGGCGCCTATGTCTAAAATAACAAATAGCCCAAAAAGCGTGAACCTTCAGCACCTTGGATTATATACTCTGAACCTGCCGAAGGGAAAAAAAAAAAAAATCCCTGCAAAGTTAAACTCGCAACGCTTGTTCACACTTCCCCGAAGAAAAAAGATAAATTGCCAAGCATCTCAAAGAGCTTGCATGCTCACTTATTTTATTATCCTCATTCCATACATACAAATATCAATACGTCCACCTATTCATCTATTTATGTAAAATGTGTAAGCATGCATATATACTGTTAAAACACATCTTGAACACTTCAAAAGAAAAACAATAAACAAAAAATCACGCCTTGCACAAGCTACGAGATAAATATAAACTATAAATCAGAGAATAATAGCCGTTGACGACATAAAAACCAGGGAAAAGCAGCTAAATTGGTCTGTACATAGTAGGAGACTGGAGATCGAATTGTTGAGGCCTCAGAAATAGATCCACTTCCAGTCAACTCCAGTTTAAGATCACCAAAACTCGAAACTCCAGTCCAAAAAAAAATCTACAGATATATGTGTACAGGTGTGCCGATATATAGACGAGAAATGAGGAGAAGAAAAGTAAAAGTAGGATGAGGAGTACCGAAGAGTGTCCACCACAGATTCAGCTCCTGATTAAAACCATAGAAGCGCCACGCAGATCGGTCGCATCGATTAGGGTTTCGATCAAGGGTAAAATTTGGGGGCGAGAAAGAGAGAAGCCGTAGAGAGATAAGCGTGGATCGATGATGGTCTGTGCCTGGTAGAAGCCGACAGCGAACAATTCAAAGCACATATAAGACATTAATAGTAATTATTCAATTAATCAAGTAGATCAACTTCGGTCTGTATCTCTTTTTTTTCCGTCTCTCTTGAGTGGACTTGGACTCGGACTCGGGATAGACTCGACGAGAGACGGGCGCATATCCCGAGAATATTTATTTTTTGGAGGAGTCGGCACGAGTCGAAACACCCCACGTGCGTAACAGCAATCCGCAGCGTCCCCTTCCACCCCTACACGTCCCCCCGCTCCGGGTCCACGGCTGCGAAGAATAAAGTCCCGCGAGCAGTGCATCCGAAATTTCATGGCCGGCCCCGTCTAATTGTTTTTAGGCTACGGCTTGGTTTGAAATTAAAATGTAAAAAAATAAATTTAGCCACTTTATAAATAAGTAAATAAATAAATAAGTTAATTAGCCTAACTTGCCAAATAATATTTGAGTTTGGTGGTAAATTTTGATTTTAGCATTTTTTAGTATTAGTAGTTTTCTTATTTTATATAACTCATTTTTACCAAAATTTAAATTTTTTTTAGAAATAATGACTTTTAGGTATGTTAATTGTATTCGTAAAAAAAAAATTTATATTCATTTGAGTAAAAATTATCCGTTTTGGTTAAAAAACGAAAAAATTTATATTTTTATTTAGGGTTAAATGCTTTTACACCTCATGTACTTAAGTCGATTTGCACTTTACCTCCTCAACTTCAAAAACTAGCACTAATACCCCTATACTGTGCACAAAAGTGCGACGGCAGACGTCGTTACGTTAAGTGATTAAAAAGTCATTTTTGCCCTTCTGCAAAAGCTGAAACTCTCGCTTGACAGACGGAGCAAATCCGCACCAACGAAGCAAAATCTCGCCCAACGAAGTAAAATCTCGCTCGATTAAGCAAAACCAAGGATCGAAACTCAGTTTGGCATTTTAGGTCAAATTGACTGTAATGAGGAGTTTTAAGAAATCGTATGTCTATCTCTCTCTCTGTCTCTGCCTATATATACATATATATCTTTCACCGAAGGAAGAAGAAAAAGAAAAAAGAGGAGGAGGAGGAGAAGAAGAGGGAGAAGGAATGTATTTTTAATCGAAGGAAGAACGGCCATGGAAGAAACCCACTTAGGGTTATATATATATATATATATATATATATATATATATATATATATATATATCTCTGCGAACAAGACAAAGAAAAAGGGGAAGACGAAGGTATTTTCGTCATTTAGATCAAACTGACGCGTGTGTAAACCACGCGCAATTAAAACTCACGGAGTTACCTGCCGTAGCACTTTTGTGCACAGTATAAGGAGTATTAGTGCTAGTTTTTGAAGTTGAGGGGATAAAGTGCAAATCGACTTAAGTACAGGGGTGTAAAAGCATTTAACCTTTTTATTTATCTTGCTTTTACGCAAATGAATATGAAGTTTTCAAATTTTTTTTTAACTAATATGATTAACACACTTAAAAGTTACAGTTTCTAAAAAGAAATAAATTTTGGTAAAAAAAAAATCATATAAGATGAAAGAAATTAAAAAAAAAAAAAGCTAAAATTATTTTTGTAACCAACTAAGCCTTAAGCTTGGAAAATATTTTAATCCGTTCAACTAAAATGGTCCAGATTTAGAATTGTATAAATTGGCCTTGCCCGGTCTCCATTAATTAAAAATATATATTTTTAATATATTTATTTATATTTTATAAATATATATTTTATGTATTTATATATTATTTTATTTGTATTGAAAAACAATATTTTAGTACTCAAGTTGTTGTTTTTGTAATATTTTTAAATATTTTTTTACTAAAAATATAATTTAAAATATATTTTGAAAATTTAATTTACCTGGCGGATTTTAGATTTATGACCTAGTCGCAATTGATTTAGGCTTAGACTAATGCTCATTTGGCATTTAAAGTATTCATAAGCATGATTAAACTTATACCCGCTTCTACCATTTGATGAGTAGTAGCAACAAAACGAGTGTTAATAGTTTCATTCTCATTTGGGGAATCATTTTGAGTTATTGTAAAGTGAGTGAAACTAAAATCTAGTTTATCATAGTTAGGTTGAGAATGTTATGAGTTATATTAGTTTTGTTTGGAGTTACAAATTTTAAAAAATAATAAATTAAGAATTCTTAACTTCTTCCGATCAAATTTCATCATGCGTTATTTTTATATCACTTCAACACCAATTTTTGATTTTTTTTTCTTTTTAAACTTTTTCAAAACATTGCTGAGTATATTAGGAAACTCCAACAAAAATTCTTCTTCCATTTTTTGTTCTGATTTCATTGATTTTAGTAAAACTTTTTCTTTTTTCTTTGTTCGGATTTTATTGATTTTAGTAAAACTTCACTACATTATGATGACAAATGCCTCTATTTAAAATTAGCAATTTGCATGTGCGTGTTTATTTATGTATGTATATATAAATTAATTTGTTAGGGCTTAAATTATTTTTGAATGTATGTGATAAAGTTTAGATCAAATATTGGAGATGATGGAAATAAGTTTGTTATTGATCATTGAGTAGATTATGTGGTTTGTGATAATTTGTTATGATATTGGTGAATCAACTTATAACGGGATTTTAATATAATATTCCTTAAAATTACAATTGTATATTAATTTTAACAATTATATTCATTAGAATTGTAAGTAAATTGTAATTAAATTTATATTAATTTTAGCAATTATAATTGCTATTTACCTATAAAAAATATAACGAGAGATTAATAAAAATAACATTAATTTAATTAATAAACAAAAAAATTTTGATTTAAAATATTTTTAAAAAAATCATAATCATATAATCAAATAAAATACTGCATGGCATGTTATGGACACGAGGGTCCATGAACTCCCTTACGACACTATCGAAGCAATAAGATATTGGAAGTCTAGGATCTGCAGCTAGCTGATTTGTCATTTGGCCTATTACATTGGTACAATGTTTTAAGGGGTTTTCATTCCATCTGGGGCGACCGATATTAGAGTAACTCATGTGCTTGTGGTTGTTGCCTTCAGTCCGTGGCTGTGCGATTGCTCTGATGTTCATCAGTTTCCCACCGTTCAAGGATTGCCCCCTATTTGTGGCTGGTTGATTTATCACATGACGTCCCTTATATCTTCTTTCTTTTTTTTTTTTTTTGGTCCTACGGATATTTGATCTAAATTTTGTTATGGGATTACTGTAAAAATTATAATATTTGGATGAAGACAGTTAGTGAAAACGCACAGTGACAATACAATTTTGAAAGTGTGAAATCAGTATGCGATTGTGTGCTAGAGATTAAACCTGCAACACCATTTCATAGTTTCAATTGAGTTAACCAACAAACGCAAAATGATTTCACGTTTTCAGCGCTGTGGATTATTCAAGAAACGTTACGTCATTTTATGTTTTTGGCTAAAAGAGAACCACCTCAAAATAATTTTGCGATTAAAGTAAACAAATTACCAAAAAAAAACACGAGATGAAACTGCGTTTTTTATGCCCAAGTCAAGAATTGCAAACTCATTTCGCAGTTTCTCCAAAACCAAACTTTGCAAACTTAAACACCAAACTAGCATCTACCATTGAAAGCTACCATCTGTCAAACTCTCAAGCTGTCATTTGCATCTACCATCCCCTCTCCATTATGTATTAAGGGAAGCATTTCCAAAAATTTTATACAACAAATTTTTTCTACTATTTTGGATCACTTATGGAGAAAGAGCACACAACAATTAAAATCCAAGGAAAATTAACTAAATAAAAAAAAATTGATAAGAGGACATGAATAAACATTGAAAATAAGCCTACCTGAGCAAATAGATCCTCTCGCCTCCATGGAACCAAATATTTCGATGGCCAAATATCCAGCATGTTTATTCCACCAGTCTTTGAATGTTGGCGTCTAACCATTCGTGTGACAGATGTTAGGTTAGGATGCACTAGAAACCTAACTGCCACCTCTATTGAGAATTCATAAGTACTAAAGATACGGTCAACTACATTCTTAAGTATTATTAACACTAAAGTTTTTTCTCTGGAAAGTTTGGACATCATGTTGTAATCATCATGAGTAATCATTAACTTGCAATTTGGTTTCCTGCACAAGTACAAAAATAAACCTATTATTAGACATGCAATACTTGTTATGCAAAATGAAGAATAAAACTCTGGTGAATTACTTATGTCAAGTTTTGTTTTTTTCATAATGTGTAGCACAACAATTGGCAACTTGTATACCATTAAAAGCAAAAATAAATACATTTTTCCCTTTTCTTTTTTTTTTATAAACAAAACAACTACACCTCCCAACATCTAGTGAAATTAAAATAGTTAGATTCATTTTTCTTGTATATAACTTTTTTTTTCTTCTTGTATATAACTTCCCTTTGAAAAATGAAAAACAAACAAAAAATTCATTTAGATAGTTATCTATTCACTTTCCTTTCTTGTGCCTTACCATGTAAAGAGGAGACAATGACCATCTTTGCACATATGCAAAAAAAATAAAATAAAATAAATAAGCTAGAATTTTGGGCCTATTTCGTAACTAGTGATGGAAAAATGACCCAAAAACCAATTTCCCTAACCACTTTTTAACCTTATTGGGGGCTAGTGGGGGTTGAAGTGGAATCAATTATAAAATAAGAAAGTGAACCCAATTTACAACAGGTAAGAGTTAAGAATAAAGTGCTCATACCTAGACCGTAAACTTGCCCCAGTAATTTATAAATAGTAGCATACTACTATATCACTTTAGGTTGTAATGGATATCCACATATTATATATATATAAACCATAAAGACTATGGTTTGTTGAACAACAAAAATCCATCAATCTCTCTGTCCAACCCCATCTCTCATTCTCCCCGTTCACGTTTTTTCTTTTTCTTATCAATGAATAGATCTCTTTACTTGTATGACTTAGATGTCTCGTATTTCTCGAAAAAGTGATTCGATTGATGGGATTTGGTATGATACTTATGAGATCAATTATATCGATGAGATTGATATTCAAATATTTCTTCTTAGAACGTATTGATTTGACCCCATAAGCGGGACCACCACCCAATAGCATGTTGCCGCCAGAAGCAGAACCCCATATTTCTTCAGTCGGCCTTTTTTTTGTTCCAACGAATCATAGATAAAACAATTTATCTGATTTGAAAAGAAAAATACTTGTTATTAACGCAACAAGAAAGTGTCATTTCTTATTATTCTTTCTTCCTTTTTATTTTCTTTTTTTTTTAATTTAACTACTTTTACTGGAAAACTGGAATAAAAACTGGAATAAAAAAAGAAACTATGGATTCTTACACAATGCATTTTTATGTTATGATTTCGGTGTTTTTATCAAGCCATATTTATAAAATTCCTCCAGTAAAAGAAAAGATAGAACTTCTTATTTAATTATTTAAATGAATCCTCTTTTTCTAATCTTATTAAACCCCACGAAAAAAGTTAACACTCTAAATTTCATGATTCTTTTATGATCCTATCTTGATTACGCTTCTTGTCTATGCCATCATTACAAAAACCATAATGAACCCCTATGCATACCTCCACCACGTGTTTATGAGGCTAACCAACCTCATAAACACAACTTAAAAGGAAGATGCATGACCAAGGCTATTAATGCCTTTAATTATCTAAGAGAGTGTTTGGCATCTCAAAAAAACTAAAAAAATTTCAAAAGTTTTCAAATCCCTCTAATTAAATTTTGTCACATATCATTTTTACATCACATCAACCCCAACTTTTGAGTTTTTTTGGGTCTCCAAACACCCTCTAAGTGTTTCAAAGAAGGGGTTGGACCCATGGTTGGTCACAAAATTTTTCTGCCAAGCACGCACGCTTAGGGGGTGGGGGAGGGGAAGAACAGCTCAATTTAGAATGCCATCAAAATGTCTAGCATACTAATAGAATGTCTAAAGAAAATATATATTAGTTCAGATCAAACCGTAATTTATCATAAGAGCGGAGACATTCCAAAGTCTTATAATACAAGCTTTTTGAGAAAATTGCAAGCATAAATCATCCAACACAACCAACAAAAGCTTCTAATCGTAAAAAACAACTACAGAGAAAAAAAAAATAACAAAAACAAAAAATTGTCTATTTGGGTGGATCAAAATTACCAAAAGAAATATAACCGCCCTCCTATTGTTGGGATGTGAAAAAAAATAGCAAATCCCGCAGTGCATGTTTTTCTTCTTTGACTTCTAACTTAAGGGAAGAAGTTGCTTATTTTTTTATAACACTTTCGCAATGATCATAATTATCTTTGCTATCTGAGACCCTTATTGTGGAAGAAGTTGGGAGAGTATAAAAAAAAAAAAGTAAAAAAACTATGAACCAAATAATCGCTCATAAAAACATGAACATACACACAAACCCACCATTACTAGGGCCATTGCCTATATCTACATTTTTTCACTTTAAATATCAATTACCAAGGCCATTGCTTATAAAAAACAGTAGCTAATAAAACAATAGCAACTACTGTAGCGTAATAAATAATATAATATTAATATTATAATCTACAATTTTATATTATAATTAGATTTAAAATTTTTGAATTATTTTTAATACATGACTTAATAAAGAATATAACATTAATATTATAATTTAATATTGTTTATTCTAATTAGATTAACAAACTTTCAATTATTTTTAATACATAATTTAATTATTAAATAACACAACGTTTACTTCTAATTTAATATTATATATTCTAATTAGATCCAAAATTTTCGAATCATTTTTTATACATAATGTAATAAAGAATATAATGTTAATATTATAATCTAAAATTATATATTCTAATTAGGTTCAAAATTTTTGAACTATTTATAATCGAAAATTTCTAACTCCACTTCGGTGACTCCTCTGTTGTTGCCAGCAATTAACAAGTTTAATTAAATCAAGAGCTGTGTAGCTAAAAGCAATAGAAAAATTTAGCAATGAAATTCAAATATTCCCGTTCTATTTATTTTCAATTTTCATTTTCATACTTAAAGTAAAAAAAGTTGCCTCATCTGAATAGGATAATCCCAACAATAGTACAATTGATAATAGACAGCAAATTTAGAGAAAAGGAAAGTTCACATAATCAAGGAGAGAAAGGTTTGGTTGGTGTTTACCTATGGCACGAAGGCAAGCAACAACGTTGATGAATATGTGAAAGTATTGTATCAGTAGTCGAGAGAGATACAAGGGGCTGGGAATAACAGTAGTAGCACCGTCAGTGATAGTCAAAGGAAGGCGCATAAGGAGCACGAGATCGTCTTCACAGTGGGCATAACAATGGAGGAGCAGACTAAGAGAGACAAAAGAAATGAAGGAAGAACGGACTAAGAAAGACGAAGGAAGGGGAGGGTTTTTTATTTAGGCGACTGGAACAACCATGAGATAGTATTGCGTTTACGAGCCCAGAAATTGCAAAATGAGTTTGCGGTTCTTAAGCATATTGAGAAGCTAGAAACACAAAATGACATTGCATGTCTTGAACTGAAAATGCGAAATGATTTTGCATTTCTTGGCCATGTCTTATCGAAATTACAGAATGGTATTACGGGTTTAGGCCTTATCAGACAATCACATACCAGTTTCGTGGTTTCAAAATCATAATGTCACTACGTATTTTTACTAACTATATTTCTTCAAATATTGCAATTTTGACAATAAGCCCACAACATTTGGATCAAAGATCCTTAGAACCAAAAAAAGAAATCTATCTTATTTATCTTCCACGTCATTAGTTGATTTATTTTTCGTAATTCGATTACAAAGCACGTGACCATGTTTCAGAAAAAGTAAATAGGTAACATCAATGTTTAAGCAAAATCAAAAGCAGATGATAATTTTAATAGTTCCCAATATATGACATAACTTGTATTAGTTATAATTTTTCTAAACTTAAATTCAATACAAGGAAAAAAAAAAGCTCTTGAAACTAAAAATCATGACCTCGTCCCTACTAATTGGGTTATAATTAGAGTGATTTATTTTTAAACAAAAGTTATTGAGATTTATAAAAAGTGGGTACATATTGATTATCTTATTTTAATGTCAAATATAATGATAATAATCAAATTGTATGATTCAATTATTAATTTTTTGATTTTTAAATATTTTTATCTCGTTAACAAAATTTGTTGAAGTTGATGTCAACCCTCGAGTATTTATTTATTAAATGAAAAAAAAAACTGGTAAGGATAATATGATAAATAAACAGGGTTGTAATAACAAATAAATTAATTGGCTTATTATTAGCCTACAACACTATCATGGCGTTCTAATTAATTTTTCTATTTTTTTTTCTTGTAGCATAATAATGCTACCATTAAGATGGACTCGTTGAACTATTGTTTTATTTATTTATCTTTTCTATTAAAAATAATTTAAAATATTGCTATAATACTTAAAAATAAAAATAATTAGGAAAAATTTTGACTTATTTCAGATAAGTTAATTTAAGTATATTTTAATGTATTTAAAATGGCTAGCATGATAGCCGTGCAAGATGTGGTTACTTCCTCCTCCCCCAAGGCCCCAACCTTCCCCCCAAATCTCAATTCTCACCCACTCTTTCCACTCCTTTTCATGTAAGACAATCATTCCATCAACGGTTGTCTATGACTAAAATCTATTAAAAAAATTAAATTTTAATAAGAAAACACATAAGACAAAAAATAAAAATTTTATTCAGAGTTAATGCCTAACAAATAGTAGAGCTGTTTATGATTCGATCTCAATAGGCGCCATATGTTGCTGGTTAGGCTTGAATTGGGCCTTAACACTTATGACTTCGAGCTCATATCTATATAACAAATCAGTTCATTTGGATGTGACGTTTATGTGCGTGTTGAGCGGGCATGCTGTCACGCTAGGCGTGACCGAGAATAGAGAGAGGGGATAGGGGAGAGAGGGGAGAGAGAGAGAGAAGGGCAGGGGGGAGTGTCAGGGGTGATTAAAAAGGGATAGAAGGGAGAAGGGAGAGAGAGGGGGGGAGTCAGGGGGCAGCAGCCGAGAGGGGAAAGAGATAGGAGATGAGAAGTGTTAGGGAGTTAAGTGTAAAGAGGTGTAGGGGTATGGTAAAAAAATTAAATTGAAAAGGGGAATAACACTTTTTAATTTTTTTTGTATTTTAAATGTGTTTTATTTTTTTGTATTTTTTATTATTTTTAAATATAATTTTAATACTTAAAAATAAATTTGAAAAAAACGAATTTTGACCAAATTTTTAAAAACTTTAACTTTTTTAGAGTTTAAAAAAAGCGAAAATTTCTAGATTTTTTAGAGTTTTTGAGTTTTTTTAAACTATAAACACCTCTTTACACACCAAGTTATACTTTTATGCCTTTTTAAAATTTAATACTTAAATTTTAAATACATACACTTTTACACTCATGGATTTATTGAAAATTTTAAATTTAAGATATTTTCAACATTTGAATTTGCTCAATAATCAGGATTATTTTTATTTTTCTTTTCACTTTAGTTGTGTTTTCTATTATTATCTTAGTATCTTTTAAATGCCAATTTTTTATTTTATTTTTCTTCTTTATAAATTTAAACTTAATTATTTACACATTAATTATATTTCTGTACATTTAAGCACAAGTAAAAGAATTGAAATTTGGCATTTTTAATCAATGATTTTATTTAATGGTTTGAATTATTTTTTTCTTTTTCTTCCCACTTTAATTGTCTTTTCGATCATTTTATATGAAAATTTTTTAAAATGTGATTGCAAAATTATTTTTATTTTTTTAATTTTGTATATTTTTTATTAATTTTTTAAAAATTTAAAATTTTTTTGAATGTAATTAATATACTTCAAAACTGCAGCATGCCCGCTCGACACGCACATAAACGTCACATTCAAATGTTCTTAAAATTTAAATTTTAAATACATACACTTTTATACTATGTGTCATTTATATAATAAAGAAGTTTAAAATTTTTTGTTATTAAATTTGTTAAATAGTCATAATTATTTTTCTTTTTCTCTCACTCTTTCCAAATTTTTTAATACTTTTTATATAAAAAATGTCATTTATATAATAAAAAAGTTTAAAATTTTGAATTTGAGGTATTTTTAATTATTGAATTTGTTAAATGGTTAGAATTATTTTTTTCTCTCCCTCTTTTCATATATTTTAAATATTTTTTATATAAAAGATTTTAAATTAATATTTAAAAAAATGTGATAATATTTATAATAAATAATAAAATTTTATATTTTAATTTATTTTAATTAATAATTTTTATTTTTATAAATTATTTTTATATATTTTTAATATAAATTTATAAAATTTATACGTCAAATTATATTTTTGTGCATCCAAACACGAAAATTGCTAAATTGCTAGGATTCTACATTTGAGCAAACACACCGGCAAACTCCGTGCCTCTCTGGCGCTCTAAATTCCCATTTCAAATAGCGTGGATTTGCAGAGGCGTGCTGTATATACATAGGTACATCTGTATATACATACACACTCAGATAGGTTAAGAGGGAGAGAGAGCTAGACGTGGAAGAGAGCGTTTCGGAGCTAGTGGAACCCTAATAGGTTTTTGCGAAAATGATTCTTAGAACACCACCGAAAAAGCGGAGGGCCGATTCCAGGCCGCCGCAAAGCCCTAACGCCGACAGGCAGCTGGTGATCTACGAGGACCCTCCGGCGCCGGAATCTTCTCACGGACATTCCGAGCAAATGCTTTGCACTTACCAGTGCCGTCAGATGGTACTTCTAATTGCCTTTTGATTTCTATTATCCATTTGATCATTACTAGATTGCGACCTTGAAATTGTTCGTAGTTATCGATTCTAGATATCCATTGCCAGTTCGTTGAACTGTTGAGAGGCAGTCGGATTAAAAGTCGCAAATGAAATTTTGGAAGGGAAAAAAGTACGATATTTTATAGAAATTTACTAGACCAAAGACATCATAGACAACTAATGCTCTAACATTGTCTCAGTAAATAGGAAAAGGGGTTGGGATGACTTGAACCAATGACTCTTTGGTCCTGCCGGGGCCTTTTAGTTTTCTTCTTCTTCTTCTTCTTCTTCTTCTTTTTATTTTTTTATTTTTTAGCATCAATCCTTTAATAAAAAAAAAAGGAAAATAGGGAAGCAATTTATTTATAATCATTGTCTATAATTTAATTTTGACATCCAATTGCACATTTGTAATTCTTTTTGATTTTGATATCCTGAACTTTATATTTGAAATTCTTGATAGGCAAGTAAAATTTCTAGTGTAAACCTTACTCTTATTTTCCAGATACTTCTTTGACCAAACCATTAATTATAGGGTTCATTACTTTGTCAATGTAGGTGAAATCAGAATTCTTTGATGCCTTAAGCAGTGCGGAGAAGCAAGCAACTGATTATCAATCTAAATTGGAGTCATTAAATGACGACTTCTGCAAATCAGGTAGGTTATCAATATTAGATGCAACATTCTGCTGTGATATCTTATAAAAAAATTGTTGAGATTACTTTAGTTCCAAACTTTCGCAATTCATTTAAAAGGTTTCATGTTTGTGAAGGTTAGCTATTGCAAACTTATTTAACTTCATTGTCATCCTTTACTAAAAATACAATTCAAGGCTTACTTTTGCAAATGGTACTTTGTTCAGTTACTTTATGCAACCGGTTTTAATGTGGGCTAAGTAGTATTTTATGACCTATTTATTTCTTTTAACTAAAAATTCATAAACATTGAACTCAGAAATGTATGAAGAGCCTTTCCAAATGAAGAAACAAAAGAAGAGGCTCAGGGTAAAGTCTTGAAAAAAAGAATTAAAGATGTCCTACAACTAGATATTGTAGGCCAGTGGTTTGAAGTCTGGATTAATTGTTGGGAAGCAACGATTAGGTTTGTGGAGGGAATAATCGTACGAATGCTTAAGGGTTGAATATGTTTTTGAGTTTTAAATTGGAAAAATCATGGTTCACCCAAACCCAGCTGGGAGTAATTATTGTCATGTAACCCCCATTATGTCACCAAAAGATCTATTTCTTGACCCCTCAATGGATGTGTCCATTGGACCATTTTTACTCCTTTTCCAAGTGTGCATTTTAAAGGTTAATCTCCACCACTTGTCCACAATGGCTATGCAGAAAATTAGTTAATGTTGTCCCTGCAGCCAGAAATTTCATTTTGTCTAAAACTTTTTAAATTGAAAGTTGATACATTTTCTGTGGTGTGCTTTCCGGTATTGTAAATGTATAGGTGGTAAGATCTTGTGGACATGATTTGTGAAGGAGTTGTAGGAGTTAATTTGTGTGTAATATTTGACTTTGCAAGTTCACCTTGTAATTTGTATTACATATTCTTCTGAGCTTTTTTATCTGAACATTTTGCCCCTCTATGTGAATTCATATTATCAATGGATTATTTTCTACTTTTTACAGAAACAGAGAGGAAGAAACTTAGAGATCAATTCTTCCGTGCAGAACAAGAACTTGCTGCTGCCAAAGGACGTGAACAGGCACTGCAAGAGCAGTTGCTGAAAGAGGTCAATGATTCTCGAGAACAGCTAAAGAAACAACTGCAATCATACAGTGAACTTGAGGTTCGGCCTTCTTGTGTTGCTTTTAACTATCTCTTGCGACCCTCGTGTAACATTGGAATTCGACCTAAAGTACAAGGTGACATTGGAATTTGACCTAATGTACAGGGTCAATTATTAGTTTCTAAATGGTGCAGGCCGAAGATATATGGACTTTTATGATGAACATTTCCATTTAGTTTTGATTCTTTGAGTACTCTTATTTGACGTGTATTTTCCATTTATTTTTTTATTATTTTCAGAATATTTCTTTTTAGTTATTATATAGTCTTTTGGGAACATTTGTTCTTCTTTTGGGTGCACTCTGTTTTGGCAAGTTTATTTTTCTTTGTTAGATTTCAGATTGACAATCTACATTTATCATTCAGTTAGTCTTGAATTCTACTGAAGAATGTGAATGGCATATGCACATTTGAAGTTATTAAGGACGACTCATGTCTAATTCGCATAGCACATCTCGATTTACCCAAAAAAAAAAAAAAAATTTACAAACAGGGGAAATTTAAATTTAACCAGAAGCACAGAGTGTTGATGGTTACAATTGAAAGATGAGGGATCAAAGTGGGATTTTGGTGAATGTGCAAGGGTTCAAAGTATAATTAACCCCAAAGTTATTATTATACTAATTTAAAACATTGACATTCTTTGGATATTTCATGAAAAGAAGCAACATTTTGTTCGTTAGGATGTGTATTATATGCATACATGTATACTTGTCTGGAAATATATGGTCGAACTGGTCATTGTCCTTCTCTTGCTTTTGATCTCATTCTATGCATTGGTGATGTGTGATTCACTCTCTGAGAAGTAAGAAGTTTCTGTGCCATATAGTCCTTGACCAAACCGAATGTATTCATTGATTCAAAAGAATTCTGTGGCTGTTTTATTTTATTTTGATAAGTAACTCACTGAATTTCTTTAAATTGGAAAATAGTTTTAGTACTGCAACATTTTTGTACTAAATTAGTTGTATTGAAAAGTTTCAGTTTACTATTTTTGTTTATTATGCTATATTTTGGTATTTTCATTCTATTTTTATTATGCTATATTTTGGTATTTTCATTACATTATATGTCTAGATTAGAGATTGGCTTTGTTAATAAACCATGTAGTTGGAGAGATATTTTCAGTGTTTAGTTCCTGTATCTGTGAAAAATTTGTTTATAATATTTTCTTTCCTTTTTGTTTTATCCCCCCACCCAAATTAGTCTTTTTCATCATTTCTCTCTTATAACTTTGACCATCTTGTTTTAGATAAAGCTTCAAACTGAGATGAATCTTCGCAAAAAGGCAGACTCTTCAGCAGCTTCAGCTGAAGAGAAGGCAAGCCTTTTAGAAGGAAAACTGAGTAATATTTCTGAAACTATAGAAAAGGAAAAGAAACAGCTTCAGAATGAGCTTCTACAGACGAAAAGAGAATCAAAATTTTCTGTTTCTAGAATAAACGCAGATGTAAGTTACAAATGTTGTAGTTCAATGAAAGATGTTGTGTTTGAATGTTTATGGTAATTTTTTGTGCTTCTTGTCTTAGCTTGAAAGGATGGAATGCAGAGCTCGTAATGCTGAAAAAGAATCAGCTCTTCTGAAAGAGCAGCTTGAAAAACTTAAGAAGCAGTTTGGTGAGGTAACAAGTTTTGTATTCTTCCATTTTTCTTCTTTTGTTCTGTACACATACATATTGTACCGCTGTTGAATATCTTATAGGATTTGATGTGAGTATGGTTTTTAAGCTATTTTAGTTTTCTTTTTTTCCTATATATATATATATATATATATTTGTATCTTCTAAATTTGAAAACTTGCTGTTGCTGTCTAATTTGTGGAGGTCGATTCACTGACTTTGTTCGCCTGTATAAAAAAACTCAACTTTGTCTGTAGTTGTTATGTCCACTTTACCTTTTGGACATATCTATCTGCTACATATAAATGTATAAAGCAAGGTCCTCTGCAACTTTAATTTGCCATGCATCACTTTCTTTTGTGTTGACTCTGTTTCGACCTTTTTTTTTTTAACCTCTCTTTTGTTTATAAGGTTCTAATGCCAATTAGCTCTGTGTTCTCTATTAATTGGGAATCCAAACATAATTTGTACATTTAGTCTCTCTGTCTCTGTCTCTCTCTTTCTCTGTGCCACTTGATATTATTCATTTGTTGCTATTATTTTGATCTTATAATGACCAAGTTAATTACTCCACAACTAATTTCATACTGTAATTAAATGGATTTGATTTAATTTTTTAATTTTTAAATAAATTGGAAGTGCACACATTAATTTTTATCTACGTTTCTAATAACATACCATTGGCATTTGTTAACTTACTGGCTGCTTGAGTAATATTACATATGGCTTTATAATTAGCTTGGGTGGATTATCTTGGTTTGGTTAAAAAAAAAAAAAGGGGAAATGGGTTTAGTGACCATCCCAACTTGGGTATCCCTACCATGCGGACCCTACCACACCAGGGCCGTGTGGATGGGGCACTTTCTCCATTAAATAGGTTTAGGTTAAAATAAATACTTTTAAGTTCAATTTTATGAGTAAAAATTGGATTATGGAATGTTTAGGCTGATCCCCAATAGATAGGAGTGAGTGATGCTTAAAATAATACTTAGTCTCCAACTTATTTATATGGAATGGTATAAGTAAAAATTCTTTAGTATGCTCTAGGTTAAATCTGTGATATTATTGTTCAAATATAAGTGATAAACTCTTCCCGTCTCTCTCTGTCTTTCACTCTCTCTCACTCTGTCTCTCTCTCACAAACATGCACACAACCTTTTATATCAGTTTTAGGATAAACTAAATATTTTGACATTCAATTTTATGAGTGAAAATTGGATTTTGGAACCATTAATCTGATCTCTAACAGATAGGGGTGAGTGATACTTAAAACAATACTTAGATAAAATACCATTCTTCAACTTATTTCTATGGAATTGTAACAAGTAAAAATTCTTTAGTATGCTCCAGGTTAAATCCATGTTCTTATTATTCAAATATATGTGGTAAATTTCTCTGTGTGTGTGTGTGTGTGTGTGTCTCTCTCTCTCTCTCTCTCAAACATTTACAAAAGTTCTTTTATAATGAATCTGCTTTCCCATGGGTTACCTGGTCTGGTGGCTAAGTTAGTATCACTACAAATATGTAGCGGTTGGTATATATTTTTCTCTGCATGTTTGACAACAACACAAATTAATTGTGGCACAATAACTTGATTTCAACTTTTGATTTGCTTCATCAGAACTTGCAGCAGAAGAGTGAACTGGAGAATAAATTGTTGAGTTTCACTTATCAAGAAGTTTCTTCAACTGATAATGACATTTTGTTGAAGCATTTGCAAGAAGAGCTGCGGCATTATGTAAGTTTTCCTTTTTTGTTTTGGGTGCCTGGTTCATTTATTCAAACTCAAGCCAACTCTCCAAAGCCATATCTGGGCTTTTTGAGTTGGAACACCTTACTTTGTGTCCTAGATGATACCTGTACTTGGTCGCATTTATGTTTGTGGCTCTTGGTTGACCTTTTCAATGCATTTCAATTTAAGTTGGCTCTCAATAGCCTTGTTCAAATTGTTGTGATTTGAGGCCCACTATGATCTTCTTAGAATCAAGTTGCATGATGTTTCTAGCAGTAAGAAAGAAGTGACCTCTCATTCTGCCCTGTGCATAACTTTGTAAATTGCGTTGTTGTTTTTATAGTGATTAGATCTATCTCCTTTTTGATCTTCTTATTTGTGGTGCCACTTAAACGTGTCAGAATTATTGCTGAATATAAAATAAAGTGGATGCTTTAATGTCATAAAGTTGATTTGATATGCTATGATAACGTGTAGTCTTTGTATTTATTACATCCTTTTGATCTGTTAACTGAAGCAGATGACAAACACCTTGTGGGCATTTTTATTTTTGGTTAAATTGTTTACACATGGAATATATATATATATATATATGTATTTACCTTTTGTTTTGTTTTTCAAAAACTATGAACACTTCATACGTAAAATGGAAACAATGCCAATTCTCTAGATGCCTCAATTTTTCTGCCATTGCATTGCAAAAAATAATTTTATTATTTAAATGGATTAATTGTGAAAGTTATCTTCGGTGAGCAGAAAACAGGAGATGGATAATGATTCCCCAATCATTCGACCAATTTCTAAAGATTAATTTGGCATCTTATTAGCTAGCCTTTTTCTTCTCAGTATGTTTTTTTATTTTTTTTCCCGGTCTGATATCAATTTTTTTTTTCACTGAAGTTTGGTTTTGTTTGGTAGCTTGTAGGCATGTTATCCATAAAAAAATTGCCCCCCAAAAAAATATTAAAAATAGACAAATTTACCTACAAGTTTTTGATAAGTGTGTGGGTTGTCCTATTTGGAAGCATTTTCTTTTGAAATTTTTTTTTTTGATGTGAATGACACCCCTAAAAGCAACTAAACAAAAAGGGAAAATTAAATTTTTTGTGGAAAAGATTCATGTAAGACAAATACAATCTGAAAAGAAAAATAATTGGCTAGTCGTATGCCAATCTAAGCCTAAAACTTTAATCATATTGCCCTCATTTTCATCCTATTCAAAGTCACCATCAAAAGAAGAAAAAAGAAAGAAAAAGGACAATTGGTGCTTTTGTTTGAGATGCATGGGGCTTTTGAGAAAAAAAGCCCATGAGAGAGTGATTCACTAAAACGAACTGTAGAAATGCATATTTATGGTTAGTCCCTAGGAATTGAATGGTATAACAATTCTCATTCCTTTGTTTGGTTTTTTTAATTAAATAATGCCAATTTAATGGTTAATTTGGTTTTAATTTTAATTTGGATTAAATTAAAATAAAATGTGAAAAAAAAAAAATTTCTAGAAGTGGTGGAGAGGAGGTGGGTGGTGGATGCTGGTTATTGGAGGGGTGGCAATGATTGGGGGACGAGGTGGTGGGGGGTTTGTGGTGATGAAGAAAATGGTAGCTGTGGTGGAGGGTGCTAGAGGTGACAAATGGTAATAGGGGTAGTAGAGGGCAATGGAAGTGGTGTAGTAGTGTTAGTGGACGTTGATGGGGTAGGGTAGAAAGTATGAGTAGATGTGTTTGGTGGTGATAGAAAGGAGTGGGGATAATGATGATGGCGTAGAGTGTGGTAATGGAAGGTGGCAATGGTGGTGGTAGAGTGGTGATAGTGACAGTGATGAATATGGTAGACAGTGGTAGTGGTGGAGAGTTGTGATCGTGATGGAGGTCGCAATAGTGGTGTTGGCGGGGTTGGCGGGGTGGGTAGTTGGGGTTGACAATGGTTGCCATTTGCATTTTGCATTTTCTTTTTCTTTATATTTTCTTTATACTTTAACGGGTCATTCGTTCATTTTGTTGGATAATACCATTCCATGTGAATGGACATCTCCATTTTCACTTAATTTAGGCACTCCTAAGAAGGCAATGGAATGGGACATATGGGAATAGGCATTCCATCCCATCCCCTTCCCTTGTACCAAATGCGACCTAATTTTTTTTTTTTTCAAGTGCACCATGTCTCATCCTCCACAATATACAAATGAAAGTTTTAACTCACATGATTATTTCAGGCGTCAAACTTCGTTGAGCAGAGACAGATGGCTTGCCATAATATAATTTGCATTATCCTAGTGGACCACCTATCTCCAAAGTCTATTCTTTCAAAATATATAAAGGAAATTCATAATTCGTATGATTTTTTTGTGAGTTGAGTAGTTTGAATTGAGATATACGACGATGTAGGATACAGACGTGGTAAGAGTTTGGGCATGGATACAACGATTTTGGAAAAATGAGGGTATGGACACGGGAGGGATGCAGGAAAAATAGAATGTAATTTTAATATCTTTTTATTGCTTATAAACATGAATATAATATTCACAAGAAAACTAATTCAATAATTCATTACATGATTGAACGTATACAACATAACAAACTATGAGATAGAAGATTCATGATTTGAAAGGTTTCACTTACGAAAATCTTGACTTATTTTAATCTTATATTTGAAGAAAAATTATAAATAATTGGATATGCTGTGCGTCATATTTGAAACTTATTTAGTTGGAGTATGTGTGTTGGATACGCGTTAGATATGGAACCCATTTTGAAGTGTTTGTGCTTCAGGGGTTGAGATATATGCGCTTCTATAATAAGTTTTGCGTTATCTGAGAATAATGTATAACTGATTGTTTTGTTTTACTATAGCACTTCTGCAACCATAATTCTCTGGTGTATCAACTGTATTTGATTCAGGAGTCTGAAGTGCGAGAAGCAAGGAAGTTAAAATGTTCACATGAAAATATTGAGTTACTGAAGGAGAAACTGCTGGAGGAGAAGTCCAGGAAGGAGAGGGCAGAATCAGAACTACATAAATTAGCAGATATACAGCTTAGCATGAAGAAGTTGGAGGATGAATTATCTGCTTGGAAGATGTTGGTCAATGACATTCCTGGTGTATCTAGTGCTGAGGATATACCTCTCAAGTTTTCAGCTTTACAGAAGTGTGTACCTTCTTTCAGCTATTCTCTTTCATCGTTACCGTCCCATTATTGTTGGCTTCGAGTTATAGAATTATATCTGAACAGACTGAACTTTTAAACTGATGTCACTTCTTGAATCTCTTATGTCTTTTGTGGCAGTTTTAAGCTCGTCATTGTTATAACTAATGGCTTTTGTTTTGGATTGATACCTCATCATCACCTTATTGATGCACGCTAAGATTTTCTGACAAAATATATAAAAAAACTAGGTTCTGATGGGTCAGATGTATCAGGTCTGTATTTAGAGGGATTCGTTGGTGACTACATGCCACTTCCATTGACATCTGTAGGATGATGGACACAGAATTCTCTGCTATGCTATTTCTTTTTACTTCTAGAGTTGTAATAAAAGCTCTTCTTTGTGTTCTTTCTTTGAATTGTGAAGATTGGTTCTCTTGAAGTGCTCTCATTCCAAACCTTGTAATTCCCTTATATGAGTTAATTAGCCAACAATTTAGTTTGTATTATAAAAAAAAAAAATTGGAAATGTAGTAGTCTTGGTTTGCACTTCAGATCATACCCGCCCATTTTAATAGCTTTTGTTATCTTCCAAGATTAAGCTTCCTTTTATGCAGGGAGGTGATTGAAAGCATAGGGAAAGTGGGTGAGGCTAATGCACGCTTGAAGCAGGTGGAGTTGGCTTTGGATGCTGCAGAACTTGCTAAAGAAAATGCTGAAGCTGAATCTGCTTTGGCCAAAGAGAGTGCAAATGCGTCAAAATCAGAGGTCAAGGTGTGTGAGTTGATGGTAAGTATTATACCTGCTCCTTATGAACTCTCTTATTCTATATTTTCTGGTGTGTGTAAGTTCCTCATGTCGTATGACATTTTTTTGTCTTCTCCTCCCTTGTGGGGGTTGTCTTTTAGAGAGTATTTGAGGGGACTTCATCGTGTACTTAACTGGTTCAAATTGCAAAAGTTATGAGGGTGCTGAACAAGGAAAAATAAAGTAATCATTCCCATATAGTTCTCTAGCCCTAGTCATATGAAAGTTAGTGAAATATAGTTTTATTTATTTATTTTTGTTGGGTGCAATTGAGCACAAGCCTTGCAAAATGGTTACATCAAGCTAGTAAGCTGAACCTAGATTTATGAATTTGTGTATTATAGGATATTTAAGTAAGAGTCAAATTTAATAATATTATTCTTACTGATTAAACCCTAGGAAGCATGGATGTAGATATGGTATGAGTATGTACAGGAGATACAGTAATTTAAAAAAACTGGGGACACAGTGGGATGTGGTAAAAAAATTATGAATTAATCATATACATATGAAACTGTGAATATAATATCCACAAGAATGTTAATTCAACATTGCAATTTATAACTCATATATGTTTTGACATACAAAAATTAACAAAAAATGTGGCATAAATTTTATAATTTTTGGACTTTCAGTGGCTTTCTCTCAAGCATGTCTTAAACATGTTTGAAGAAAAAATGTGATATGATAATTGGGTGCACCATGTGGCTTGCGTGCCAAGTGTTTTACTTGATGTGTTCCCGAAGAGTGTGCACTGGTCAGATACGGCACCCATTTTGAATGTTCATACGTTATGAATAAGACCTCTATAATAAAGAGAGTTAGCAGACTAAAACTGCACAAGTCAAAGGCTTTGGGCTTGCGTGGTGTGACCTAGTTTTCCATGCTAGAGGCTCCACAGCTGCAGGAACTTCTATATTTTTCCTCCTTTCTCGAAGATGCACTTTAAGATACTGACTGCATCAGAAGAAGTCTCAACAGAAAATGCTACCAATATGGTAGAAGATGCCTTGTGGCTGAAGAGAGATCCAGTCCATTGCTACATTAATACCAAAAGTTTTCCCATCTTTGGGCTTTGATTGAAGTTGAAATGGCAGAGGGCTTGAAGATTGTTTGAATGCTTATACTAGGGCCTTATTTTGAAATGGATGGCCTAAGCATGGAGCTCAGTGCTCTCCTCAATTTTCAAGGGAGAAGGATTAGAGGGTACCGAAGTGGGTGCAATTATTGCAACCAAAACTTGGATTGTTTGGTTTAGGTTGCTGCTTGACCTTTTGCAAGCTTCTTAGCTGTGATTTCCTGTATGAACATTTGAAGATTGCCATTTATGATAGTTTGTTTTGGTATATCTAATCTGTATTATGCAATGTTTGTTCCAGTTTTTTCGCCTGGTGCATAGATTATACAAATTCTTGTCTTTTTTGGATTTCTTTTCTTTTCAGAATTATGGAAACTAATCTGTTGAGCCTGGAATGGCTCATGTTGTATCTGCTCATGCATATTTAACATTTCTGGCTAGTTATTCATAGAGAATATATAGATGAGAACAGGCTTTTTTTCAGGGTAGGACTTGCATTTATTCCTCTTCCTTTGCCGTGTTCTCTTGCTTGTTGCTTTGAGATGCTAACTTGTTGGCTAGTCCAATTGTTAAGTTAATTTATTAATTTACGTTTCTATAATTCTCTTTTTGTTTGTCCTATTCCCCCTGAGAAAATTACCTCGAGCACTTATAAAAATTGGATTTTATTTATTTTTATTTCTTTTTGGCAGCTTTCTTCTGTTACTGAAGAAAGAGATCGATTAAAAAATCTAGTTGATGAACTGAAGAAGCATAAAAATGTTGAAGGAGGGGGTGATTTAGTGAATGGAACTCATTTTCAGGTTGTACAAATTCGATCTGTTTTACTTAGTTTTCTAGATTCTTTTTTCCTGATTATCTTTCTTTACTTGTCTTACAAGGACAGGAGCTTGAATCATGTCTTGCCAAAAAGGAATGCTGTATCAAGGAATTGGAAAATAAGTTTTGTGAACAGAAAGAAATCAATCGTCGTCAGCACAGTGAAATAAAGTTGCTTACTGAGAGGTTAAATAATGAAGCAAGAAGAATAAAATCATTGGAGAGGGAGGGTGATCGGCTTCGTTCCGAAATCTCTCTTTTGGAGTCCAAGGTTTGTTTACCAAATATAAATATACTTGCATGTACTGCTGGTTTTTCTTGTCTTTCTAACTCTTTACTTGTATAATTTATATTATTTATACTAACTATTTTAGCTTTATTAGGGATTCTATTTTTAATTTTTTTTTTCTTCTGAGCAATTTGGCAGAAGAAGCTTTTAGAAAATATTGACTGAACCATCTTATATCAGCCATAGCCTCTTCATTTTTTAAGAAAAATTTTAGGTGATTTTATTCTATTTTTATTTTTATTATTTTATTTTATTTTTTATTTTTTTTCCAGTTCCATTCTGTGGCTAAGGCATATTTGATCAGTCAGGCCAAAAATACGTGCAAGCCTCCCACTATGGCCCGCTATGCCAAAAGCAAGAGATACCCCTTCCCTCTCTTTCCTCTTTTCGTCCTCATGCCCCCTGTCTGCGATGCTCTATGATATTGTATATGTTTTGTTCTGGCACTTGCTGCCAGGAACATGTGCATGAGTGGTTGTTATTGTTATTATCATTGTGGTCGTAGTGCTTTCTTTTAGTTGAGAATGGTTGTGCTGGATAGTTGCAGCATGCCCAACATTTTCATCTAGTGGCAGGGTAGTGAAGCAGGAGACTCTCCCTAGGAAGGAAAAAAGGAGACTCTCTCTAGGAAGGGACAAAAAATTTGTCCAAGTCCCAAACCATTCATTGTTGGCTATATTGAGAACAGCTTTGCACAACAAAAGTCACACTGGAAGGCATTTTTCTTCTTATTCATTTTGCAGCTAGGTCATGGTGAATTTTCGTCTGCAAACACAAAAGTTCTGAGAATGGTGAACACCCTTGCTGTTGACAACGAGGCAAAACAAACAATAGAGGCTTTACAAAGTGAATTACAGAAGACGAAGGAGAAGTTACAAGCTGTTGAAGAATTAAAGAAACAATCAGGTATCAAGGTTGTACTTTAATACATTCTATATTGCCTTTCTTGTTTTTGGCCCTACTTATTGGCTGTTATCAGTGTTGTTCCTGGCAATTTATGAAGTGGAATGTGCAGTGGACAAGGGTAACTGTGGTTTTTATTCAAGGCAGAGCTAAGGGGGTCCAAAGCAGGCAATTGCCCCACCCCCACCCCCAAACTTTTGAAAAAATCCATTTTAATATTTTTTTGCTACCTTTCTATTTTAAAAATTGAAATTATTTTGGTAAGGAGCCCTCTCTAGACTTTTGAAAAAATCATTTTCTATTATAAAAATTTAAATTATATTGGTAAGTTGCTCCCTACTCTCCCTATTTTTTCTTGAAAAATTTTATTTATATTATTATGCCAATTAGATATTCATTGCCTATATAGAAATTGAAATTATTTTACTAAATGTAATTGTTATTATAGAAAATACATGTTATAGTTTAAATGTAAATTGCGATTCTAAGTATCTAGGTATTGAGTCATTTAAAATTCCATCTCACAAATTAGTATTCAGAACGAAATAGGGATGTAATTTAATCAAATATGGTAATGGATGGATTTTGACCTTCTTTCCATGAACTTGGGTGCACTGGCGGAATCACGCCATGGGGTATGCGGGCACCCGACCCCATTTGATTTTTTTTGTTCATTATATATAGTTATTTTTGTGTCTCCCTATATGATTTTGTTAACCCGCCCCTATATAGTTTTTCTAATCTGCCCCCATTGTCCACTTATAATTGTCATTTTTTTGGCGTGGTGTACATGTATATGGCCAATTCATTGCCAAAATTATCAATTTTGTCAAAATATTTTTTATTTTTTAAAATTATTCTCTTAAATTTTATTATATGACCATAATTATTCTTAATAATTTTATTATAAAAATATTCTCATTTTTTCTCAAGACAATGTATAATTTTCACTCCCGGTGATTAAGAAGGCTAATTCCGACCTGCTTAGGTGATGTGGGGCATGACAGATGTTATGTAACAAAATTGGAAACCCTAGGCCTTTTTAAAAAAAAAAAAAAAATTCACACCTCACTTAAAAGTGGATAGTTCTTATGCTATCAATCTACTGCATAAGGATTCTCTATTGTGGGGTCTAAGGAAGGGGGGGTTAAATGTAGGGAGCTTCCCATTGCAAGTAGAAAGACTGATTGTAGGATTTGAATCTTTGGCCCTCGGGCCGTAATGAAACAACCTTATTGTTGCTCTAAGGCCACCATTTTTTTTTTGTTTTAACAATTGAAAGATACATATAAATAGGGGTGAGCAAATGGTCCAAACTGAACTGAACCAAATTGATCAAATTATTTTTGGTTAATATTTCTATTAACCGGAACCCGAAATTTAGTTGTTTGGTTTGCCCTGTGTCAAACTTTTAATTTTGATCCAACCAAAAAAAAAAATAATAATAATAAATAACAAAATGCTTCGTCTAATAATGTTTCTGAGTAATGAGTGTACAATTTGAATAAGATAATTAATTGATCCAATAAAGTGTATACATACCTGCTTGGTGTTTTTAGGAAAAAAATTAGTGACAACTGGAATTCCATTAGTTACTGAGTTTGGTAGTGATTTCTTTGTAAGTTATTTCAATTTTCTAAATTTGTGTGTGTAATAGGACAACAAAAGATATATATTTTATAGATTATACTACCGGAATATATATACACACACAAAGGATATATTTTATATATAGATACACAGAACAAATAATCACCAAACTCTAATGTAAAAACAAATAATCACCAAAATAGAATACCTCAGCCCAAACTCGTAAGATTGATTGGTTAAGAGGATTGTTTAGCGTGAAGATACAATGCTAGCTCGTCGATGATGCATTGTTGTCATTATGTGACTTTGTCCATCAGACGTCGCTCTGACTCTCCAACTCCAATTCATCAAATTTAGTATTAGGAATTAGAGTTGGAATGGGGCTGAAATAAAGTTCGGTTGGTTTGGCCCAAAAAAATTGATTGACCGAACAAACCAAACTGAATTTTTGGAAGAAAGCAAACCAAACCGACTGAATAATCGAATAATTTTGATCGGAAATTTTTGGTTCAGTTTAGTTACTTCAGTTATAATTCGGGTTAGTCAGATGTGATGGTCGAGTTTAGCCTCACCACGTGGAAAACTGCTACACTCAATGTTGGGCAAGTCAAGATATGACAAAAATAAAGTTGACTCATGACATCATTAAATATAAAGCTACGCTGTTAAATTGAATCAAGCTTGATTTCACAAAGTCCGAAGTGCACTCCTTGTGAAACTTTTGGTTGCTTTTTTGTAGTGATCTTGCTTTGGGTCAAGAAAATATTAGTTCTAAACTTTATTCTTTGAAACCTTACCTGAGCTCATTGTTATGGGAGCTGTTTTTGAACTTCTCAACCAACCTGAACTGAGTTCGTTAGGCTATTTGTGCTCACTTAATGTTGTTTCAAGTCACAGGGTTTCTAATTGTAAGCTATAAATAAAATACGCTTAATCCAAACAACAAAAATTTATCTCATTTAATAATGTTCTTTGGTATTTGAATCATTACTAATCAGCTGAAATTTTCTTGAAAATCATTAAGCTATTTAAGCCTATTAGCTCTTATTTATTTATGTGCTTATTTATAAATTTTCGCTGGGCATATGTTTTGTACTCATAGGTTTGTCATGGATCTTGGTAGCTTCAACGCATGGTTGATATACATGTTGAGATGATTGAGTGGTAAGATAAGAAACACAAAGTTTAATCTGTGAATGCTTTTTTGAAAGGTTTCTAGTGTGTTTGGATATAAATCAAAGGAATTAATAAAGATGGTTTTAATGTGAAGAATGTTTGTAAATGACTGTCAACATCAAACAGTTTGGCAAAGTTTTTGTCACTTAAAATAAGTAAAGGTTTGGCCTAGTTGAAGGGATGCTCTGGCATTTAAGTGTCTAAATTGCTAGTTTGCTACCTTATTTATTTTTTTGATTTTATAGTTTGCTTTGTCTTCTAAGGTTTAAAAACTATTTCTGTCTTGCCTAACAATTGAACAATTAATGCAGTGGTTTTTTTTTTTCTTTTTCCCCTCTCTTATTTTGATTGGTTGTTCTGTTTAACAATCCAGGTGATGCTGGGAAACTTGTAGACTCCTATATCTCTGGAAAGATAGTTGAGTACAAGAGCCAAATTGCAACACTTGAAAAACGTGAGGAAAGGTAAGTGGTTGATTGAAACTTTGAGTGTGTTTTTGCTCTGTTTATAGCTGTAATCCAATTTGTCATAATTGAAGCTTCTGAAAGTACCCATGGAACAGATACAAGGCTGTTTTTGCAGACAGAATTTCCGTGTTCAGGAGGGCGTGTTGTGAACTTTTTGGTTATAAGGTGACCATGTCTACTTCATATTGGTTCTCCAATAACTCTGTCATACTTAGCAGTTAACCAAAATGATGCTCTAATTCTGAGTGCATGTACAGCCAAGGTGAATTAATATGATGCCTAGGAAACTAAAAGTGGAAATCGTGCGAGATTTTGTATTGGATTTCATGTTCTATAAATTTTGGAGACAAACCTTTCGATTAACCTGAAATTGTGTTTATGTAAAAAGAGGAAATGCTGACTAAACGTAGCCAAGATAAATTGGAAAGGGGAAACTGTACTGCAGTCGCATGCCCCTAATGGTTAGCTTATTTCTGTCAAAAGTACTGTAACAAGAATGATACTGGTAACTTCAATGTTTCTATCACCTCCCACTCAATGGTGGAGGGAGGGGAGCAATGGTCCTCTCTTAAGAGGCATAGATACAGGTAACAAATATGTCAGCATGGAAATTTTCAAAATACTAGGGTACAACATGGGAGATACATGACAGCAAATAAATATGTAACAATTTCTTCATTCTTATGTTACGATTACATTTTTATTTTATTATATAAAATTTTATATTTTATTATATAAAAATTCTTAGGAAAACATTTTGACATTCTATGTATTGGAAAAGAAGTTTAAACAAAAAGTTCTAATATTTCTTTTTGACCTTCGCAAATCTTACAATTGAAAAAGGAAATTAAGGAGGTATTAATAGTTATAGATCCACATTGCTTAGATTTCAATCATTGGCTCAAAATATTTTCTTCAAGCCTGTAGTGTGTTTGATGTTTCTTTAAGTAATGAGCATGTGCTTGTTTTGTGTTTGACATATATCAGCGTTCAATTCTTGACTCAACAAAGCCTTAGTTCCAAAGTAGTTGGGATCAGCATATATATCAGTGTTGAATATGGAGACAAAGCCTTCTTAGAAGTGTGTTTCTAGAGTTTCCACTAAGCTACAAAATCATACTGTTAGTTTTAATAATTTTTGCTCTTAGGCCCTTAAATTATGCGGTACCTTACGCCCCCAGAAAAAGTAAAATGAAGACTGCTGTCAGCCGCAGTGTATGACACCGAGTAATTATTTGATATTCCTGGAGCAACACTCCGAGTCTGTTGGAATCATGTCACAGAGTCACATTTCAGTGGGTCCAATGGAGCTGGAGCTTGTACTCCAGGAGCAAGATATAATTTTCCGTATGACACCAGTCCAAATTTGTCCCAAGTGTTTGATATGTGTCAATATCCGATAGGGACACAAAACCTTCTTAGAAGTGTCCGTGTTTATAAAGCTTCCACTAAGCTACAAACCGTACTGCTGATTTTAATAGTTCTTGCTCCTAGGCCCCTGAATAATACAGTATCCACTCCCCCCCCTCCTAACCAAACAAAAAAGGAAGTTCATTGAGGATAATATCAAAATTGTCCCAAGCTTTGCAAGTAGTAGAAAGTTCAGTCTTTTAGACTGGAATTGCACACTGGATTTTGGTTTTTGGAGGATGTGACAAAAAGAGGACATTTGAGGATACGCCATTTGAGGGTAGGGGTATGATATTACCGAGCCCATTGAAGATAATACCCATACCGTATTCCTGTTAGTGAAGGTTATTCAAGTCCTCACCCATATCTGTTGTTGGTGCCCCTGGAAATCATTATGCTTGTAGTTCATTCTTTTATGTAAATTTCTATAGGAAGGCCGATGAATCAAAATTTTTAATGCTCTACTGATGCAAGAGCCAGTATGTAGTTACTACAATATGGGCATCATCCTGAATAATTGTTTTGCTCTCTTTTATTCAGCAGTAAAAAAATCAGAATTTGATACCTTTTTTGTATGTCAACAATTTGTTTTTAACTTTGATACTGTTAGAAGACACCTGTCTGTTTTGTCAATTATTGTCAGTTCCTATTACTGAACTGGTCTAACCATTCTGTCTTTTAATATTCGAAAGATTGGGGGGCTTATTTTTTAAATGGCAAATGGGAAAGGATAGAAACCACATTTAGTTATGCCGTATGCAAAAGATCTTCATTCTTAAAGTTTATTTTTTAGAATAGGTCAGTTGACAAAATGTATCTATTGTCAAAAGTTTGCTTTTTGGAGATCTACTTTTTAAACGTAAATACTTCTGCAGATTGTAATGGATGATCACCAGCGTTCTGATGGAATTCCAGTTACACGTTTTACTCTCCAGTCTATCTATGCTCAAAGTGATGACGAAAAACTTGTATTTGAATATGAATCAGGGAATACAAACATTGTGGTAAGTGGGAATTGGATTGCAAATGTTCTTTTCTGGTGTGTTTGAATATCCTTTTTAAGTATTCATTTAATAGTGTTTTAGATGGTAGTTGATATTCGACTCTGATTTCATGGCATTTGTACGAAGAATAGTCCTTACAATGTGTACAATTATTTTTAGGATTTATTGATTATCTTCCTTTATTTATTTATTTTTTATAATATTTTACTTGGACTTGGGTATGAGTGTTGGACAACTTAACCCAAAAAAAAAAAAAAAGAAGAAGTGTTGGGCACGGGTACGTGTTTATAAGTCGGATCTATTAATTCTCTTATTCAACAATATGGTGACACAGAAAATTATTCATATATTTTAATTATATTAAAAGATAATATGATATTTACAAGGAATCACTGAAGTTTTTCATGTATGAAATATAAGTTACGTATAATTATGTTTTAAAATTGTATTGCTAAATGTGTTTGTATGGATATTCAATTACATATGGGAAGCATATATCAAGTGTCTTTACTCAAGCGTCAAGTATTTGATATTGGTATATCATATGTTTAGAAAAGCCATGTGACATAGTTTTGAATAAATTTTCAAACCTAAAGCTATTTCTATGCTAAACTAATTATCTTCTTTCATATAATAGGCTAATGATTACACCTCACAGCCTGAGATATCCCATCAGGTATGGAGCAAAATCTTCCTCTGCATTTTATTTTGAGGGTTTGTTTTTTGAACTGAAGGCCATTGGTTTTCTTCAGTCCTATATGAGCTAAAGTTTGTCATGTTGTTTTGAGTTCTTCACGTGGAAAATGCTAGTAGTGACCAAATCTATTGTGGTGTGAATATAAGCAAGATTTTGTCACAAGAGAGACTTATATAGGAATACTTTGGGGGCAGGTAGTTTAAACAGATGCAGTCAACATGTAAATGCATATGAAACTAACACTTCATTTTGGTTTTAAACAGTTTGCTTCCTTCTAGTTATAGGAGCCCTACAAAAAGGCAACAAATGAAAAATTGGAGGACATTGCTGGCGAAGATAAACTAACTCTCTCTCTCTCTCTCTCTCTCTTTAAATTGCTAGTAGACACCCCATCAGAATGTCAGTGTGGATACAATAAGAGGAAAATAGAGTAGGATGTGACCTCATTTACATGCAGACAAGTCCCTTGATTGCATAAATTGGCAGGAAATAGTGTTTATTGGCGAAGTATCTTGCAATTACTCATAGACAGTCTTTAGACATTGTTTTATATCCCATAATCTAATGGTCGAGTGCATCACGAAGGGCTTCAGTCGAATAGGGGAAATTGAATCATATTGTTTTGTTGAGATGAGCATATTTATTCATCTGCATCTGTGGAATTGTATGCTGTAATCCCTTCTGCATATCAGTTCAGTTCTCAACTCTCATGCATGCATAGTCGATTAGAACTGCTATTTCTCCTATTATTTTATGCACAACTTTTTTATTAATCTAAAAGCCATTTTGATCGATTCTTATGGCTGCACCCGTTTCCTTTTATCTTCCAAGTGCTCTTCACATGCATTTAAAGCCCAGAAAATAGGGCAAAATGTTGTGGTGGTTGTAACACCATTTTTGTTAAATATTGAAATTCTGCAATCTATACTCTCTTCATGATTTCCTTGCCATCAATAGTTCTGGTCCTTGGTATGGCTATTTGTTTATTTATGATCATCATAGGACTTGTCTCATGAGTAAGTCTTCTTTTGGTTTTCTTCCGGGAGTGTAGAAGAATATGTGGCATTATGGCTGATTTCTACGTTTTTAAACATTTTGTAGTCTGCATTGCTGTTCCTTAATTTTCTGCCATTGCATAATGCTGTTTCGTAAGAGTGTCAATTTTTTTATTGGGTTTTTGGGTTTTTTTTTTTCGGGGGGGTTGGGGGGTATCATTATCAACCGTCTGCTTCCTTTACTTGGTGGTCAATACAAGGTGGAAGTGGTAACAGCCTCAACGGCCTGCTATCAGCTTATCAATTGAAAGTTATCACCTTTTGAAGCCCTATTTTAGCAAACTTTAAAATTATTATTAATTTTTTTGTAATAAAACTTTAAAATTATTTTAAAATCATAAAAAAAATTTGGATTCCAGGTTTAGCATGTTTATGCTGAACACTGAAGAAGTTGAAACAATAAGATTAAAAAAAAAAAAAAAAACCATGGAAAACACCATGATTGAGAACCTCACTGGACATTTTTGGCCGATTTTACCAACTAATTAGATTTTTTTTTTTATTTAAACACCAGAGTCCACAAATCAACTCAAAAAAGTTGATCTGCAGACTAAGGCTTATATTCAATACACACACACATCCAACTCCCGATGTGGGAGCAAGCCCCCAAAGAGCCCATCGGACATCTCTTGGGCCAAGGCCCGGACTGAAGAGCAGTCCACGGGAGGTAGTGAGGCCCAACACTGGAAAGTATTGGTTTTCCTTTTTTTTTTTTTGATTTAAACACTAGAGTCCACAAACCAACTCAAAAAAGTTGGTCTGCAGACTAAGGCTTGTATTCAACACACACACACCTAACTCCCGATGTGGGAGCAACTAATTAGATGGCTGTCAAGAGTCTTAAAATACCAAATATAAGGAGGATTGATTACTGCAAAGTGGAGAATCTTATTAATCTAAAACGCATTCTGTTTTGATTGATAGTGAAAAAGAATCTCTCTTATCGTTGTGAAGCCTTAAAAATTTGAATTGCGATAATTGTTACTTCTACAATGCGGCTGGTACTCTTGCAGGTTGATATATTTATTCGGAAGTTGAATTCAATTCTGGCTTTTACTGCCAATTTGACCGTGGAGTCTTTCAACAAGCGAACTCTTTCTTGAGATGTAGAAACTTTGCCCTGGGTCCCAAAATTGAATTTGCAATCGGACGGCTTTAAATGTATATTTGTATCGTTGCTTTTTGTTTTTCTCAAGAGTGTGCATATGATGATGTAATTCTTAACAATAATAGTGGCGGCTATGTTCTGTTTTGAGTTTTGATGGACTGACTGACCTGCTAATTTTTGGAAGGGTTTGTTTAGATCTATCAATCGTATACATTCATCAGTTTCTTCTGGGGTCGGGAAGAAACTCGCAGCCGCTATCTATGGGTACGCATTGGGTGAAGCCCGCCTCGTGGTCTTAACCGGCAAAGAACCACGAGTAGGTAAACCAGCTTAGGCAAGTCCTGGCTGACTGGCTCAGCCGATAAGGCTGTTAGATGACCTTCCACAATTAGAGGAAGGACTGCCCACAAGAGGAGTCGAACCCGGGACCTATTGGTCTCAGGCCCTTCGGTCCGCCATCCGAATCAACTTGACTACCCCTTTTGGGGCTTCATCAATTTTTTATCCCGTGCTGATGTGGTTAAACTTATTCTTAAGAGGCGTTTATGTGATAACAATTAGCATATATATATATATATATATTTGATGTTGATGTACACGCGATGTGTGTAAATTTTTTTTTTTTAATATTTTGATAGATATATATTTTTTGATAATATATATATAAGGATAAATAGAAAATATAACTCAATTGTTTTTAAAATTTGAACATGAGAATTGAATTTTTAAATTTGAAATTTTTGAATTTAAAAAGATTGTAAAATAAATATTATATCTTTACTTTTTGAAATTAACAAATATATATGTATTTAGTTTTGGAGATATTTTTGTCAATTTAAAAATTAGAAGTTTCACTAAAATTATCGTTTCATACAAATAATAAATAGTATAAATAAAGTAAATTTAAGAATCACAATGTAGAGGTAGTGCTTATTTGAGAGTAATGGGCATTTTATTTTACAGTAGATTTAAGAAAAACAATGCACATGGGTAGGAGAGTGTTTGTCGGGAGGCTATCCCCTCGTCCAATGAGCTTGTTTAAAGTCTTATTAGGCGTACTACTTTTGTAGTGCCCCACCATGTAAATATTTAGTCAACTTTCTTGCTGATTATTGAAATAATAATGAAATTTCTAGTCAAATAATCATTCCTGTCAACCGTGCGGGAGGAAGTGTTGCCTTTATTCAATTGATTTTTCTTTCCACATCCAACATGTGTTTCAAGATTGTCCACAGTTCCCAAATCAAAAAAAAAAAAAAAAAAAAAAAAGATTGTCAACAGTTGCAAATTGTCAAAAGCTACCTGCAAAGTGTTGAATACACATGCATTGCATGTAGGAAAATTTAGATATGATGGAGCACGAAAGTTGAAGATGAATGCCAATAGAAGGTCAATGGATGCATACTGCGGCACGGCATCTGTTAAATAGACTAGCAAGTATTTTTAAAAATGCCTTCGTTAATGGGCCTTTTCGAGCCAGCAAAAACATCGAAAAATTATAATTTTGCACCAGAAAATGTCACTTGTTATTTTCTTGGCTAGTTGGATATTTGATAAAAATTTATAAAAGTCAGAGATAGTTAGAAAAAAAATTAATAAAAATTAGATAAAATTGATAAAAATTAAAAATATATTTGATGGATAAATTTAGAAAAAATTGATAAAAGTTAATTTTTTGTAGTTTTTTTGGTGGACCAAACTGTCTCTAAGTAAAGTACAAAATAGTTCGATATTTTTAAAAATCCATCTGGTATTGTACATCACCTTGTATTTTTGGCAACCCTTCTTATAAAATCTTGTAACAGAACTTACTAGTTTTATTTGTTCAATATCACGAGAGTAATTATTTAATACTTTTGGAGCAATGTTTTAGAATCTGTGTTAATGTATGCATATTTTAAATGTGTTTATGTAATAAAATTACAACGGAAAGCATGTAAAGAATTTGTTTTTCAACATTATTTATCCAGTTGATGGTTAAAATGATTTTCATCATTGCTGCATCTAAATATATGTATACATACATATTTTTTACTAGTAGATTTGGTCCCAATGACTCGACTTTTGTGAGCACTCTGTGGAACTCCTTTGTCCTGACATTAATTTCCATAAAAGTCAAATGCTCAGTGGCTTGTGAGAGCTTGCCCATATTATCCAAGTGAGTTTTTATTTTTTTAATTAATCCCTTAAAAGAACATGATTTTTTCGACATTGTACCTCACAAATTAATATATATATATATATTGGGTGTGTGTGTGTGTGTTTGTGTTGTTTTATTCATCTGGCTCAAGCCCTTCAGGGGAGTGTGTTGATGTGGGTATAATTTGACTAGATATACGAAATTAACAAGAAATGCTGCTATTAGAGAAAGGCTTGATGATCAAACCTAGGAATGCAATGTCAAAATACTCCTTGAAGGTCGCATGCAATTACAACCGTGCAAGAGTGTGACAGAGTTATGTATGAATTATGGCCGTCATAACTTATTTTCTTATCGTTCTAAAAGTTCATCTTTTTAAGTCCCTATTCATTATTTTCTTTTACTTTTCTATACTTGTGATTGCTTGATTAATTATTTTTGGATTGCTGGCATGTGATTTTTCATGCCTCTATCACCAAATTAACTTCAGGTATTACAAATTAACTAATTAATTTTTATTTATTTATTCATTTTTAAAATAGTTTCTTTGACGGGATTTGTTAAGTTAGGACAATTCTTTTAATTATGCAAATCTTCTTAAAATTAAAACTCGAGTACGACCCGTGTATTGTTATATAATTGTGTCTGATATGACTCTGTTATATATATATATATATATAAGGCTAATACAAACACGTTTTAAATGTATCATATTAGCTCAGCAGATTAACTGTATACTAATTTGATAGTCTTTGACAAAAATGTAGTGTGACAAGCCATTAATTATCCATCGAGAAAATATTTAGTATCATGGTGATGTCACAGTATCAGGATGACATGTCAATAAACGAAAACATTTGTATATATTAAAATTCTAATCATAAAATTCTGATAAAAAAATATTTATCTATACTTTTAGTACTTAAAGTACATATATGTCTAAAGTACATATATGTACATATACAAATAGTTATTGCATGAAATTCTACCCCAAGATAAGAATGTATTGACCTAAAAGAGCACGAGAATGTTGTAGCACATGAATATAATATATAGGCCCCGTTTAGAGTAAGAGAAAATAAGATAAATTGAGATAAAATGTGGTTTGAGGTTGATTTTGGTGTCTTTTTTTTAAAAGTACCAAATCGTGGGAACGGTTTTCCAAATCTATTCCCAAGGATTCAAAAAAAATTCACAAAAAATAGCGACAATAGTACTCGTTTGAAAACTTTCAGCACGAAGAACATGATTGTATAAAAAATTTACACATTCGGTTAACCTACTTCTAGATTTTTTATTTTTTTAGCGAAATATTTAAATTTTTTGAAATTCGTAATGACGAAAAAATTAGAGGTAGAAGGGTTGTTGGAGATTTATAGAGATTTATAGAGTTTATTTGTGATGCCAAACAGGGATATAACTGTATAAATTAGATATAAAAAAGGCCACATGCAGTAATATCGATCTCACCACTAATCTATGGATCGAGTCGGCAAACCAATAAAAGTGCACGAACTACATAGAGAAACAATTGGTGAAAATGCTAAAGCTTGAAGGCAAATTCAAATGGTCAACGTTTATATATATATATATATATATACACACACACATATAGCATTTGGCCTTGTGGAAATCATGATGATTTCACAAGTTAAAGTCCTAAAGCACCAAAAAGTTTTATTGGTGCAATATATATATATATATAGTGGGAAATTGCCGATCCTGAAATGTATGTTTTAAGGAAGAGGTCTATGTATGTGTAACAAAGATGATAAGTGGGTGGGAATGACCCTAAAAATGGGGAAAGCCATGGAATGTATTGGAGTGCTCAACCACCAACTTTGGGCCTTTTTGACATTAATTGTAACAAGCCCCAGCAGATCAAACATTAGAGATTGGGTGGAAAGGATTTGTGGGTTGAATCCAAATTCATTCTCAGCCAAGAGCTCTGACCTTTAAGATTGGTTATTGGATCAGATTGAACCATTGTTGACTTATATAGGCTATATATGGTGCAGAAGAAATCAAGGGAAAGTCTCGCTTTCAACAAGTCCCCAACTTTTGAGGAAATATTTAAGAATAATTGTTTTCTTATCCATTATACTTAAAAAAGTAAAAAATCAATTACGTCTCCTAAATTTTAAAAACCTATTTTTATATTCCTTACACTTTGAGATAAAGTAAAATTATAAACAGTGTTAAATTTTCAAGTGAAAAAATAAAACTGCTCACTAAAAATTAAATAGAATCAGAATGTATAAGTACAGGTAATATATATAGTACATGGAATATAAATGTAATTTTTAAACAAATTTAGAGTTAAGATAGTAATGTTTAATAGATTTTTTTTAACATTTTTACTTTAATTTAAAGTATGAGAAATGTAAAAATAAGTTTCTAAAATTGAAAGAGTGCAAGTAATTTTCACTAATTATTTGAATTGTAACAAACATAACCGTTTAAGTACTGAATAAATGTAATAGAATAATCATAACTACTAATTTGGTATCCTTTCAATCTTTATAAATAGTAAACGGATCACTATGGACTCGTTGTACTAGTTTAGCGAATTTCGAACCATAAAATTATCATTTTACTTTTTACCTGTTTTTTTTTGGTCTAAATTTATATTTTAAATTTTTATTTAAAGACATAAAAAATATTAATTAATATATTTCTTATCAATTAATAAAATCAAGGTCTGGTTCGAGTTCAGGCTAAAAAAATAATCATTTTACCTTGGGCGTAATTTCATTCCATATTTACATATTATGAGTTTCTAAAAAATTTAAAAAATATTACTTAACATTTTTTTTATCAGCCCCCAGAAATTTGGCCTAATTTGAACTCGGGCAAAAAAATAACTTTTTTAGCACTCTTAGTTATGTTTTCGGCCATTATTTATATTTTGGACTTTTCAAAATATTTCTTGTTATATTTTTTTATATTTTGTTATTATTAATATTCACAGTAATTTTCTTAAAAAAAAAAAAGTTAGAATTGATACATAAATATATAAAAATATCAAATATATTTTTTGTTTTTATTTTTATAAAAAATAAAAACTCAAAATACGTTCACCTAAAAAAGCTAAATACATCAAGCCGCCATTCGTTGTGGAGAGCATTATGAAGTCCCTAAACACGAAGTACACCTAATTAATAGTTTTCAGTAATTCAAGTTGTACTTATCAAGAACCATTTCGTTGTTTCCATTTTTTTTACATGTATCCACAGCTTGACCAGCTGATTGCATTTACTGAAAAAGAGAAAAGAGGGGAAAAAAGAAAAAAAAAAAAAAATTGCAGTGGTGCACAAAGATTGCTCCCTCAAACTTTAGATATGGCTCATGACAATGCCAATTGTCATCACACACTTGATTAAAACGTAGATTTGAATTTAATAAATAAATCATATAATTAATTAATGACACATATGAGTTTGTTTGGAGTAAGAAAAAGTGAGATAAATTATGATTTACGGAGAATTCGTAAGCGTGCAGTGAAAAAAAAAGTTGATGTAATATAAAATTAACAGAGATTTATAAAATTTTTTGAAGTTTTTCAGCAAATCAAGCGATCCCATTAGAACTCATTCTGTAAAAATCCAACACTCCATGTGTTAATTTAAGTTAATGATGATGGGAAATTGGGGAACCAAGCATTTTGATATGAAGATATAGAATAATTCCTCTCTTCTGGTGGGGAAACTCGTTTGTGGGAAGTGATTCATAGATTCGTGGGCGGATTTGCGATTTGAAGTTTACTTGAATTGAACATTTAAAGATAAAATGAGTTATATTACAAAAATTTAGGTTAAACATAGATTAAATATAAGGTTTAAAGGCAGAATAGATTAGGTTACAAAAATTTAAAATACACTAAGAGGTTGTTTGGCCACCAACCAAATATCAAAATCTATCAAAAGTTACAAAAAGTTTATACTTTCTTCCAATTAAATTTTATCACATATCACATTTATATCAAATTTTTGTATTTTTTCTGTACTTTTTTTGCTAACTTTTTTCTAACCAAACACCCCTAAATTTAAATTTTTTTTTGGTATTAAAATAAAAGAAATTTTTAGCAGCAACCCACTCGAGACAGCCCATACATGAGTCTGCCTTTGCATTGATTTACCATTAATATGGGTTTGACATTCGTCCTGGGAAAATTGGATGACAATTAGCACGTGACATTCGCTAATTGGGTTACTTTAAAATTATTATTATTATTATTATTATTATACCATTTAAAAAAAACCAACAATATATAGTTAATAAATAAAGCATATAATTAATTAATGACATATTACAGCACATTCCGTAAAAATCCAACACTACATGTGTTCATTTAAGTTAATGATGATGGGAAATTGGGTAACCAAGCATTTTGATCCGAAGATATAGAATAATTCCTCCCTTCTGGTGGGGATACTCATCGTGGGAAGTGATTCATAGATTCGCGAGCGGATTTACGATTAGAAGTTTACCTGAATTGAACAGAAGATTTAAAAATAAAATAAACTGTACTATAAAAATTCAAGTTGAATATAGATTGAATAGAAGGTTTAAAGATAATACAGACTAATTAAGTTACAAAAATTTAGAGCATACTAAATTTAAAAAAATATATTTTTTGAATTAAAAAAAAAAAAGTTTTTGGACCAACTCACCTCAGATAGTTCATACATGAGTCTGCCCCTACATAGATTTACAACTAATATGGGTTTGACAGTCGTCCTGGGAAGATTGGAAGACAATTAGTACGTGACATTCGCTAATTGGGTTACTTTAAAATTATTATTATACCATTAAAAAAAAAAAAACCAACAATGTATAGTTAAAAAGGTTAGAGTTAGTCCGAGAAATAATTCAACCCACGACTTTCTATATATCGAGGAAATGATTTCTGGTCCATTAGGTTAGCTTCAGGAATTAGTTAAAAATTACTTAATGCTCTCTTTGGATATTTAGAAATTTTCAAACCAATGAATTTGAAATTAATTATCTTAAAATATAAGTTAGATAGTTAATCTATATAATAATATGTTAAAGTGATATTTAGTTTATTTTTTTATTTTTTATTTTTTGTTTTGAGCTCATTTGTCATTTTATACCTTTGAAAATAAGGAAAACAGTTCAAAAACATTTTGTCACTTTTATTTTTAAAATTTATTTTAAAAAATAGAAAATAGGTTTACGCATAAAATACAAAATGACAAAAAATTGTTTTGAACGTTTTCAACCCGAAATAAGAGAAATCTCAAAATAAGAAAAATAGAACATTTTTGCTTCTTTGTTTTAGGATTTTTAGAACACAAAACACATAAAATTGAAAATAGAAAATATAAAACAGAAAAGTAAAACAAATGCCACCTAATTTTTTTAATAATTACTATAAAAAAAGATGGTAACATTATTTTTTAACATTGTAATATTATTGTTATGAATGATTTTAGATAATTATTTTTGTATCAATTTTAAATTCATCTTAACTAATTAACTACTTCAACCTACTCAAATCTATAAATAATTCTTAACTAAATTAATAAAATTATATTAAAGTAATTATTTCTATAAACGCAACTTAAACTTCTTTTTCTAATATGTGGGTGTGTGTGTGTGTATATATATACATATATGTTTGTATCTTTGTGTGCTCGTGTTGTGTTACTGCGCCTACTTGTTTGCTAATGGGATCCACTCCTAATTCAAAAGCCTTGTCTCCACCTTGTCTCCCACGATACTTTTGTTGTCCTCAAAACTCTTCTCCAATTAACATTGTACTTTTGAGAATCAAGCGAGCATTACAAAGATCATACATGGCATAGAGTGGCGTACACTAGAACATTACTCTTCCTCGCCGAGAAACCAATAGTTATTGCCACGTGTCGTGTAACATATGTAACCAGATTACTTTGGGGATTGGATTACCAGCTATTTAGTCTGAATTCTCTTCTTCCCATTACTATCTCTCTCTTTCTCTCTCTCTCTCCCCCCTCCCTCACTATATCTATATATATATATATATATATAATTGCTGACTTTACAACGCAAGAATCATAGTTAGACAGACATACACTAAAAAGGGTTGATGAAATTATAAATATGATCTTAATCAAAATAAATATGCCAAATGTGTATTTTATCGTTAATATATAACTGGCTCATCTCTTAAATATTCTTTGCATAGAGAGGCTAAATGTACTCAAATTTTTTATTTTCATACACCAAAAAATAATATTTATTATGAAAAAAATGAGGTGTGTAAAGTCAAAATAAAGTACATTTAATACTTTCCTATTGTGGATTATTAAATTATGGATTGGTTTGACTAATAAAAAACATTTTACTTTTTTGGTTGTAGCTTCTTTCGTCTTATGCGAAATTTTTTTATCAAAAATTAAATTTTGTAGAAGTTATAATTTTTAGGTACGCTAATTGTATTTATAAAAAAATAAAATAAAAAATTCACGTTTAGTTAGGTAAAAATAAAAAAAATAAAAAAATTAACTTTTTTGTCACTTTTACATAAATGAACAAAAATTTTTTATTTTTTTATAAATGCAATTAACACGTCTAAAAGTAACGATTTATAAAAAAAAAAATTAAACTTTTAGTGAAAAAATCATATAAAATGAAAAATGTTAAAAAAATTAAAAAAAAACTTTTTCATAACCAAACCTAAGGAAGTGTTGGAATGAAAACTACCTAACAAGTTCTCCAAAAAGTTAGGGGGCATCAATATTGTTTTTTTTTTTTTTTTTTTTTTTTTGGTAATTAGCATCAATATTGTTGAAACAGGATAAACTTTTTTTTTCTTTTTCTAAGAAAAAATATAATTTTTAGAGTAAAGAGATGAGAACAACAAAAATGACAAACATTGTTTTGCAACAGAAACGCTCTCTCTCTCTCTCTCTCTCTCTCTCTAGATCTCAACTTCCTCTCTCTCTCATTCTCTCTTTAAATCTCAACCACGTGTGATGCCACATTCCATTAATTTATAATTATTTTCTTTTGAAAAAATGTATATACATACATAGAGCACCACCAAGTTGAGTTGACATTCATCTTATTAGTATATATGGTGTTGTATATATATAAGCATCATCAAGTTTGCATGAAGGAGCTAGAGATGGATAAATTAACCACCAGCCAACAGCAACAATAGTAAATGGATTAAAACCAATCGAAACAGGAGCATTTGAACGCTACACTTGCTTCCTTTTTCGTATTTGTGTTCGGTTATCGACAACCTTTTTGACTTTGGTTTTCCTGTCCTAGTTTGGACCTGCATAGATTAAATTAAATTAACGCTCCTTAGCTAGCAATATATTGCATTATATATATATATATATACACACACACACACAATTAGTGCAATTAATTCAAAACTCATCATTCCCTTTTCACCAAAGTGCATTGCAAACCTCACCTCACTCTCTCTCAACCTATTGTCGGCAGATCCTCACTGAGAAGATCAATTATGAGACATGTCACATGCTTGATTTACTTAATTGGTCCAAATATGAGAAGAAGCAGAATGATCATGGGAGAAGTTGCAAATTTATTTCGTCAAACACATTTTTGTTCTATTAATTTGATAGTTCCTTTTTCGGAAAATGGTGTCTATTTGAAATTAAAGTGCGCATAAAAAGAAAAAGAAAAAGAAAATTACATTTTTTTGTACTTCTATTATAATTTCTTTTACTACAATTTCACTTGCCTGCGGATTAAAGATTTTACCCCAGTTAATAATCATATTTTTTTGAAACCCATAAAGAAATTTTATTAATAGAAGCATTAGTCAAGTGCAAAAGCTTTCCTTATAATAATATCTAATAGACCTTGAGGGAGGTTAAGAAGGAAGTTCGTGGGAGGAAGGGAGCCCTTTAAAGGAGACTTCTATGTATGCCTGTACATCATTAAGGATGGAAGAGGTTTCTCACTATTAATGACCACATAGGCACTTAATTGTGGCATTTATTAAATTGTTTTAATCTTAATTGATAACATTCAACTATGTAACAGTAAGATGATAATGACAAACGTCTCGCAGTGCACAAATTAAATTCTCAAGCGCACTTAATTATGATAATTAAAATATTAAGGATTTGGAGAAAAGCCTAACCTTTATAAAATATATTTTGCCCCATTTGATTTTAAAATTATCAACTGAGAATATCATGTCCTTGATTTTACTCTCCAGTGGTTTAGTTCGAGTTTTCTCAGAGTTACTGGGGAGTTTACTTGATTATTAACTTCAGGATTCCGATATTAATCGAGATACGTGCAAGTTGATCCGTACATCCTAAACAAAAAAAAAAAAAAAAAGTTATCACAATGATTAAGTGTAGTAGTATTTCTATCTTTTCTTGTATTCTACCCAAACACACAAAAAAAATATCATGAACTTTTTTAAGTGAGAGGCCGTGGCGGCGGGTTGCTGCGCTAGTTCTTCCGAAGGTTTGTAATTCAGTGGGTAAAACCGCTGAGTGATTTGACCCGTTACCAAAAAAAAAAACACACACACACACAAATAGTAATATCTCTACTCTTTCCTGCATTCAACTCAGATATTAGTCGAGTTGTGTGTAAACTGACATTAATACCTAAGTTAATATATATATATATATATAGTTATTAATATGATTAAGTACTGTAGTATCTCTACTCTTTCCCGCATTCTACCCAAGTACACAAAAACACATGCACATGCACAGTGAATAAGAGTCAAGCGCGCGCGCGCAGAGATATATTTTCCAACCGGTTTGATTGTGACTGAAAGCCGATAATAGAACATTGGCATGAACAGATGATGATAAAATACGGAGTCACCAACCTAGCTATGTATATCCAAAATTAGCTTTTGGTTTCCATAAATATTCCAGCCTCAATCAACCATATGTATCTTGCAGCCATCTAATAGTTACTCCTCTCTGAGTGGTGGATATATTGATTGCTGACATCTATATATGTGGTTTCATAATTGCCACCAATGGTGATTTTGCTGCATCCAGCACTAAAATAGTAAAAGACAAATACCAATGAAAAAAATGAAATATTTATATACTTTAACTTGAAGAAATTACAATAAAATTTATTTTTCAATAACAATTGTTTGAATAATTTTCCATGTACAGTAACTCCAAAAAGAAGCACACCTAAGAGAGCTCCATCGGTCTGTCCACTCTACTGGCCAAATGAATAATGTTCAAAATAAGACTTCTGAGCACAGTAAATCCACAACGTGCTGATGGCCCTTCTCTTTCAACGAACATCGGGAAAAAAGAAAACACTGTCTTTTGGATGATTTAATTGGTTACTTCTTTCTTTCTTTTCTTTTCTTTTTAAAAAAAACTGATTTTTAACCCAAAAAAATGACATATTAGTGTTACAATAAATTTAATACACCTAAAATTATTCCACATTATTCTGCTTACTTTTTTATGATTTAAGAAAAATGCTTTTCGACTTAAAAAAAGGAAATATTACCCAAAAGAAATTGACTTTTGATAAAATAATTTTATTTTCATAAAAATAATTTTTGAAACCCAAAAGAAGTGAACTTAAAAAAATTTAAACTCCAAATCCATGAACTTTATTTTTTCAACTTGGAAAAACTCCCAAAAAATTATTAAGTGTTAATGTTGTAATTACTCTTTTACCCTTTTCTCTTTTCACAAACCCTAAATTGAAGAAGGACAAAAAGAAGAAGAACAAGAAGAAGAAAATGAGAAGTCCATAGCTATTTCCCAACCATTGAATCTCTAGAGAAATATTACAAATAATTTATGATTTGATGAAACGAGTGAGAAATAAGTACGTAAATTTGTGAAAAGAAAAGACCGTAAAATAGAAATTACAAGAGTTAATGTATAAAGAAATTTTTTGTGTTTTTTTAAGTTAGAAAATTAAAATTCGTGGGTTATTCAAAATTTATTATTTTTGAGTTTCAAAAATTATGTTTATGAAAATGAAATTATTTGCCAAAATTTATTTTTTTAATCTATAATTTTCTGAAAAGAAGAAAATAATCATGACAATGATAGTGTTATAATTAAAATGTAGTTTTATGAACTTAGTAATTTAAAACAATAAATTCTCAAAAGTTCTACCTTATATTGTATCTCTTTCTAATTTATTATTTTAATTATATAAGATTACCCTAGATTTAAATTCTGTGCTGCATTATTATCTTTTCCTATTGCATTGCTACCAGTTATTGTGCAGAACAGGGGTTTAGAAAGTGCAGTCCACGTGTGCACGTGGTGAGAATTCGGAGACTCTTGACTCTGGCGTAGAGGGAGAGGGGTCAAATATAATAATATTCCTTCTTAGTTCACAAAAGCCAACAGGAAGGACCATGGTTTATAAATTTAGGACGGGCCTCTACCTGCTTCACTCATAATTCTTACAAAGTAATACAACTCCTGCTGCACCTCTGCAGCAATATATATATATATATATATTCACAGAGAGAGAAAGGGAGAGAGAGAGAGAGAGAGAGAGAGAAAGAGAGATGGATGTGGAGACTAGAGGGTATGATACTTACAGAGGAGGAGAGACTTTTTATGGAGAAGAGACCACTGTTGACTGGAGAGGCAGACCCTCCAGCCCCAAGAAACATGGGGGATTCAGAGCTGCTTCCTTTGTTCTTGGTCTGCTCTCTCTCTCTCTCTCTCACACACACACACACACACATGTTCCTGTGTTTTGTGGTTTGGATATCTACACGTCATGAGTTAGGAAGTTGAGGTCGAAAATGATAAGAGAGCATTTGGTTGGGTCATTTTGCTAATAAATACAAAAAAAGGGTCGTTTTGCCAACGTTGACACTTACTAGTAATTTATTCAAAGTATCAGCCTATCAGACCTCAGTTCCCTAATATTCTATATATATATATATATATATGCTTAATTTCTATTTTGGATATATTTTGGAACTTTCTTTGCAGCACATATTTGATAATAAATGGAAAGAAGTCGCATATTTCACTTCAAGTTTTGAGTAGTTGATCATACATATACATATATATGTATATATGTTGGTGGTGGTGGTGATTGTATGTGATATTTCATTAGGGCTTCAAGCATGTGAGATAACGGCAATAGCTGCTGTTGGGAACAACCTCATAACCTATGTGATAAATGAGATGCACTTCCCCTTGTCAAAGTCAGCCAACATAGTGACGAACTTCGTTGGGACTATCTTCATCCTTGCACTCCTTGGAGGCTACCTCTCTGATTCTTATCTTGGCTCCTTCTGGACCATCCTCATCTTTGGCTTTGTGGAACTTTCTGTAAGTCTCTCTCTCTCTCTCTGTATATATATATATATATATATACTCTTCTTTTCTTTTCACTTCTATGCACTTTTTGTCTGCTTCTGCCCTGCATGTATATATGTAGAGCTCTGTCTTCTATTAGGGATAATATTTTCCAAATAATAATGTTTATATATATATATATATATTATTAAAATCCTTCTTAGCGGAAGGGGATTAGATGTCAACCCCTACTTGTTTATTATTTTAAAAAAATAGTACAAGAAGGAATTTGAACCCAACTTCTAGTAAAAGTACAAAGGAAAAAAAAAAAAAAAATAGAAGGGCGGCGAGTTACCATAGTACAAAGTATCTACTAATATGGTTGTGTTGAATTTACAGGGTTTCATATTACTATCAGTCCAAGCCCATCTCCCCCAGTTAAAGCCACCCAAGTGCAACATGGTAACAAATGGAGAGCACTGTTTAGAAGCAAAAGGGATAGAAGCTTTAATCTTTTTTGTGGCACTTTATTTGGTGGCACTAGGGAGTGGGTGTGTGAAGCCCAACATGATCTCTCATGGTGCTGACCAATTCGACAAAGAAGATCCAAAGCAATCAAAGAAGCTGTCTACTTACTTCAATTCTGCCTACTTTGCCTTCTCTGTGGGTGAACTTATTGCCCTGACTGTTCTAGTGTGGGTCCAGACACATTCTGGGATGGACGTTGGTTTTGGAGTCTCAGCAGCTGTCATGGCTTTGGGATTGATTAGTGTGGTTTGCGGTACTCTTGTTTACAGGAATAAGCCTCCTCAAGGCAGCATCCTCACCCCTATTGCTCAGGTATAATAACTTTTTAGGATGGTATTTAATTTATTTTTTTTATTTTTGTTTTAGGTGTTAAAAATAGCACAACGAGAAAATAGGAAATATTTTATTTACTTTATTTTGAATTTTTTTATTTTTTTATTAAAAACTTTCAAAATGATTTTTTGTCATTTTTTATTTTATATGTAAACTCATTTTTTGTTTTCGAAAATAAATTTTAAAAACATTTTTGTTTCCAAAAATAAATTTTATAAACACAAAAAATCAAATGAGTTTTGAACTGTTTCTTTTATTTTCAAAATTATAAACTCAAAATAGAAAAAAAAAATAAAAATAAAAAATAAAAAATAGAAAAATAACCCGAATGACATCTAAGATTTCTTAAAACATTAATTTCTAAGCGTTGATTTGGTGCTTATTGCAACAACAACAATAACAACAGTAAAATATGACTTTGTATCTATAAACTTTTTATGTAACTTTTTATTAAAATTTATGAATAAAATGATGTAACAGTTGTATTTTTATAACAAAATAGTATATTAATGAGTTGCTATTTTCGAAGTAATGGCTAGTATGCCACTATTTTCTTTCTCCTCCGCCTTTTTTTTAAGGGCCGTTTGGCTCATTAGAAAAAATTTAAAAAAAAAACACTAACTTTCTCCATCAAATACAAAATCAATTTTTATCAGATTTCTTTAATTTTTACCAATTTTTTAATTTTTTTTAATTTTCTCTAACTTTTATAAATTTTTAATAAACACCCAATTAACTATGAAAGTGTGATGTGTCATACAAAATTGCATTTTTTTAATTTTTTTTTTCAATGGTCCCAAATGGCCCTAAGTGTTTGTGTTTGCGCTAATCTGGAATCTTATGAACCTTTTTCTATTGTATTGAACTAATTGACTGTATTTTTGTAAAAATAAAAGTGCATCTATCTGGATATTAAGTGCAGCCCTCATGATTCATAGCCCTTAGAAGAAGCATATATTATTGTTTATCAAGGCGTGGCATTGCAAGGGAACATTTAATATGATGGCTCATTGACTTCATTAATATGAAGCTCTCTTGTTATGCCAAGAGGAAAAATAAATAAATAAAAAAATAAAATAAGTCAACGGGTTCTTATTTATTTATTTATTTTTCTCTTGAAGGTTTTTGTAGCTGCAATATTAAAGAGAAAGCAAGTATGTCCATCTAATCCACATATGCTGCATGGAAGCCAAAGCAAGGTCCCCAATATCCACGTGGCTGTCCCTTCCAATCCAGCTGGAAGTCTTCTTCATACTGAAAGGTTCAGGTAATTTTGAAATTAACTGCATATATATTTCTGCTTCTGCAATATGTATGTATTTTTCTTCATTTCCCCACTGAACCCAAATAAACATGCATCAAAGCATAATGTCAAGATATTGAAAATGAGACCTTTGCACACATAGTTCAACCTGACAGACCTTTACTCTTTCTTTTACTTGTTCTCAAGGAATTGAAGGAAATATTGACATAATTTCCATAATTTGAGTCTTTCAAAGAGTTTGACAAAGCTGATCAAACATATCAAGCAAGCCTTCATGTTTATCAATACGGGCTGCTTTTAGTTTGGTAAAAAACTAAAAAAAATCTCTCAAAATTTTTAGAATTTATTCACTTTTTATTTCACTGCACGAATTACAAATCGACAATTTACTTCACTTTATCTCATTTTTTGCCACTTTAAACGTTCCTATATGGTTCTGGTGGGAGTTCTTGTTATTACTTCAACTAGAAAATATATACTTTCCTACAAAATTTTTTTTGTCCAATAGAGTGTCAAATTTGACAAAAAATCTCTATTTTCTTTAAAATTTTCTAACCTTTTCCAACTTCCTCCAAAACAAAAATTTTTAAATTTTTCTAACTTTTTCTAATTTTATCAACTTTTCACACCATTCGAGAAACACACAAATATTTAACAATCCAAAATTCAACTACTTTTTATTTTATTTTTTTTTTCCAAAAGTTGATACTCGAAACAGATATTTAGTTGGTCCCCTAGTTTGCTGCATGCAAACTAATAGTACTAATAGAATGATGATTTAATAATTTCATTTCATTATCTTATTTAGTATATTTGTTTGCAATATTACTTTAATTATTTGAGGGAATAGAATTAAATGATATCTATGATTACATTCTTTTATATCAAACTAGCGGTTTGAGTGATTTTATACCAAACTAAGCCGTTAAGATTGACTGCTAATTCACTCTTCCTGTCATTTCTTCACAAGTATCCTAACACAACAAAAAATAAAATAAAATTTCAGGTTCTTGGACAAGGCCTGCATCAAACTCCACGACGATCAGCCAAACACAAAAGGAGAGAGCCCATGGAGGCTCTGCACCGTGGCACAAGTCGAGCAAGTGAAGACGCTAATCTCAGTCACCCCAATCTTCGCTTGCACAATCGTCTTCAACACCATCTTAGCACAGCTCCAAACATTCTCAGTCCAACAAGGAAGCTCCATGAACACCCAACTCATCACCAAGAGCACCTTCCACATCCCCCCCGCCTCCCTCCAATCCATCCCTTACATCACCCTCATCTTCGTCGTCCCTCTCTACGACGCTCTCTTCGTCCCCTTCGCCAGAAAAATCACCGGCCACCCCTCCGGAATCAGCCCTCTCCAAAGAATAGGGTTCGGCCTATTCCTATCAACCTTTTCAATGGTTTCGGCCGCTCTAGTAGAGAACAAGAGGAGGCATTCGGCTGTGAATGAGATGAAAATATTGTCCATTTTCTGGATCACGCCCCAGTTTTTGATCTTTGGGTTGTCTGAAATGTTCACTGCAGTTGGTCTCATTGAGTTCTTTTACAAGCAGTCCTTAAAGGGGATGCAATCTTTTTTGACTGCCTTGACTTACTGCTCTTACTCATTTGGGTTCTACTTGAGCTCTCTGCTGGTTTCTTTGGTGAATAAGGTTACCTCTTCTTCATCTAATGGGGGTGGTGGTTGGTTGAGTGAGAATGATCTCAACAAGGATAGGCTAGACCTCTTCTATTGGTTGCTGGCTGCTCTGAGCATCCTTAACTTCCTCAACTACTTGTTTTGGGCAAGATGGTATTCTCCTAATAATCTGTCTGCAGTCTCTGTCTCATCCACACCACAGCCTGGTTTTAGCTCTTCCAAACACATTAATGTAGATGATAATAATGTTCCTTGAGGGGTGGCCATTATTTGTATCACTTCTTTTTAAGTGAGTTTATTTTCTCTCTTTCCTTTTTCTTTTGGTAGCCTCTTAATCAAGTATTGTATTGAATATATATATATATAGGTATGCATAAGGGCTCCTTCTAATGTAATTACTAATTAATACCTGTAGAAGGAGAGTGGTATTATGCCAAATAGGCACCTAAGTTGGAAATCCTATGTATTTTTCTATTTCCTTTTCTCATGAAGGCGCAAATGTCTTTGATATGCATGGTTGGTTTGGACAAATTTTACTCTTTTAAGATGAGCAAGTAGTGTACATATAACTAAAATTTATTTTATCAGAATGATGCATTAAAATAACATGGATCCTCCTCATTACTTCAAATGAAAAAACACGTTAAAATAAGTTTTTATTACAAAAGTAAACGTTCTCCTATTTTTTAAGTATTTTGGCACAATTTATTTAAAAATAAATAAATCAAATTGGTAAAAAAATATTTTCTGTTGTTTATAATAGAAGTGATATTATTGAGATCATGTACTCGAATTAATTAATTTTGTCAAATACTCAATAGTAATACAACCCATTTATTATAAATATGTGCAATTGAACCGATCAAACTATTAAACCGAATAAAATTAGTATTTTTTATTCGGTTTAGTTTAGCTTTTCAAATCAATAGCTCGGTTGCGGTTTGAGAATTTGAAAAATTGAACAATTTGATTCAACTTGTGACTTAAGAATTTGGTTAATTGGATTCGAATCAACTTATTATAATTTTATTCAAAAATTAAGTTGTTTTAATTCCAAACTCTATATTCAAAAGGTCTTTTCTTTTCTTATTTTTTTTCTTTCTTTCTTTTGTTATTTTCTTTTCATCTTTTTTTTTTTTTTGTTGAAGGACAAGTAAGAACATTTGTATGCTTGTGTGTATATATTATTGGGAACTATTACCATAAATCAAACTAAACTTAGTCATGAGACATATTTAAATGGTTCAATTTAGTTTGATTTTTTTAATTGAACAATTTAATTAAAGTTTCAAAATCTTCCAACCGATGCATAACTAACTAAAAAATATATATATATACGAATCTAAGAAATTATACGTGTTTAATGATATTAAATAAATTAATTTTTGTAACACGTACCAAATTTATTTATAATCGTATTTATTTATGCTTAATTCTCACTCGCTAATCATGCATTTGAGTTTAAATTGTGGCCTAGTGTACATCAAAGAATAGTCTTTTCAGGTCACCCAATGACTTTTTGAATATATATATATATATATATAGTTGGTCCCAATGGTGTTCGGGAAATTAGGAATAATCCCATTTACAAGAGATTCAATGCATTCTCCTCATATTCCTCCCGTGCTACACATCAGCGTCATTCCTTGAATGTAGGGAGGAGGAACCTTATCAAGTTCCTTTGAATGACAAAAAGGGAATATGGGCAAGTAGGTGCCTTTGCTTTCTAGTTACGTGAATGAAAGAGAGAGGGGGGGGGGTCTCTTACCTCCAAGAGAAAATCTCAGTTCCTTGGACATAATGAACAAGGCCCCTTTTACCAATCAAAAGTCAAAAAGGAAACAAAAGTGACCCCTAGAAAGAAAGCTAAACAGCTACTAGGAAGAGATGTCCTATTGTTGATCTTTCTCATCAAAGTCACTTTGACCTTTTCACAAGGGGAGACATGTCCCAAACATGTTGTGATGTTGGAAAGAGGCCCTGCCCTGCATGACCTTGAAACCCAATCCTCTGATCTTCCTACTACTAGTACTAGTAGCTGGTTCAATTTTTGCATCAAAATGTTGTCAAAAGGACTGGCTAGCATGGCCCCTCATGTCCTTGGAATTGAGCTCTCTCTCGTTTCTGGTCATGGGTTTAATTATAGCTTACAGCACTATAGTGAGTCATGCACCAGGATGGTAACACCGTGAGAGAGAGAAGAGGGGGGGGGGGGATGAACCCGGACAAATTTCACGGCTTTTTTTTTTGGTTTTAAGCCAGTAAACTCAATTGCGATGTTATCTAGGGGCGCACACACGAAAAGATGGCTCAAGTATGAAATTATTGAAAGAAAATACAAATTTGACTTAAAGGAACATGTTTTAATTCAAAATTAATATAATTTAATCTGATTTTGAAATAAATTAATCATTTAATATATTTATTAAATTTTAAGATATTTGAATACAACAACATTTTCATACTGGCTATGAACCTAACTAGTAACTACGATACAATGTTACTCTCAGCAACAATAGATAATATACATTTTAGGTGTAATTTTTTTTCCCCAACACTCAAAGCATTTTTAAAACAAAATTTAAGAAAAAAAATTGATTTTGAGCTTAATTTTCAAATCCAGTGTCAAAAGAATGCGAATTGGAAAAAGAAGAACAACAATGAAGAACAACAATGATACGCATTTGAAGAGTGTCCCGCCCTTTTTTTTTTTTTCAGGGACTCAATGCTTCTTTTTTTATTTTTTTAGGGAACAATTTTTTTAAATGATTTTGAACTGAATTTACAAATCCAAGTGTGCGAAAAAAAAAATAAAAAACACTACACAATTAAAAGACGGATTTAGAAAACATATTCTCAAATACAAATTAAATTTGGGTGCGTTTGGAGTGACAATAAGTGAGATAAAATAAAATAAAGTGAGATAAATTATAAATTTGTAATTCGTACAGTGAGATAAAAAGTGAGTAAATTTTAGAGTTTTTAAAATTTTTTTGTCACCCAAAATGTAGCCGTGGTTATTTCAAAACCAATTTAACTTGTTTTCGGTAAATCAATGTTCAAAATTATTATTATTAACCAGTTGGGTAGAACGAGACATGTTAATTGACCAATCTCAGGCTACCGAGTCGTAGCAACTTCTTGAGCGTGATTTTAAGCCAATCGCTATATAAATCCGCAACTCTACCACAGATTCTGAGCGGTTAGCGTGTGTTAATAATTATTCATATTAACATGCCCTCGTACGTAGCATGACTTGAGGAGGATGGACGAGCAAGCAAACATGTTTGTTCGAGGATTATATAAATCCACAGATGGACAAGAATTTCCAAACAATGAAAGCTTTTTGCCCGCTTAAATCATGCCTTGACTAACTAAAAATTTAAGCTATAAAAAGCCATGTGAGAGAAAAGTCCCCCATAACCATAAGAGTAGAGGTATATATATATATATATATAGAAAGAGAGAGAGAGAGAGAGAGAGAGAGGGGGGAGGGAGAGAGGGAGAGAAGGGCCCAGGAAGATAGGAGGCCGCTAGAATAGACCTTACTAGAGTTTTGGAGAAGGAACTTCTCCCATTCTCCGTTTCCATTCGCATGGTGTACCTTACCCTAGCTAGCAAGATCCTTACATGAGCAGTCCAATCCACTATCAAGTTCCAAGTGTGATCCAACTACTCTATGTGGGATCCTTATCCTATTTCAAAAAACACACACAGACCTGGTTATTGCACATATTATATATCACACCAACCTGTTACTTAAACAAAATGCGTATGCAATCTCCCATTCTAAGCTTCTCTTTAGAAACACCTTATCTTCTACATCTCATCTTTTATTTTTACAATTTTTTTTTTCCCTTGGAGCACCCACATTGTACAACTACCCAAAATTGTGGTCAGGCTCTTCCAAAGGGGAAAGTTTTAAGATCAAAAAGGAAAACCAGAAATGAAGACACAAACCAAGAATGAATAGGAGCAAAACCAAGAACTTGTAATTAGAAATCCACTTCCAAAGTCTAGTAATCCCTGCATGCCATACACCATGCACTTTTCTGTAAATGCTATTCCCTGCTAAAGTGCTGGGCCACTAACACTAAAGAAACAGACTCACCAACATACAGAAAACACAGGGCAACTGAATTATCTAATCTTCAGCAGCCTCGGAATTTACTCCCTTGAGATGCAAGTGCTTTTCCCTCCTCTGAAACTCTGTCAGCCCTTTCCCGCTTCCAGTCACACCAACCTTCCCATTTGGATCATCAGGGGACTTAAATATGCTCTCTCGCTTGCGTCCCGTGAAGAAACCAGTCTAGGAATGTCAAAAAGCAAATTAGAATAAAGAGCTTAGTTGCAAGTTAACCCGAAAGATAGGAAATAAAAGAACTGCATCTTCTGAAAATACAGAATTTTAAGTGAAATGTGAAACATCTACTACCCATATCAATTGGCATAAATTTGGTTGCATTTTCCTAAGACAGTAAGAGGGGTTTTGCTTTACAAGTTTACATTGAGAAAGCTCATAGAATATGCAATTTTTCCTCGTACATATCACGGAAAAGTGCATCAATTTTTAGATCCTAGGGCATCAAGATACCAACCTTTACCTTCGTGATGGCAAATTATAGGTTACAGTGTACGTCAATATTTAGATGAATTCCATGTCATGTTAGCCTCTCTATCTAGTTTTGTTATTTTATGTTCAAATAATAATATACACCTGGAAAATCATCTAGCACTAGCATGAAGTTTCTAAAAAAGTTGTCACAGTACAAGCAAATCAACTTATACAAAAAATACGATTCGGAGTATAGATTAATCTATATGCCAAAATTAAAATGTGAGGGATACAAGGGAGGTTGACAATTGTCTTTTTGTTTTTTGTTTTGTTTTGTTTTTTATTTTTATTTTTTGGGGTGGGGGGGGGTGGGGGCAAGTTTATGGTGGATCATTTTGTTGTTGGTATGGGTATTTGATTTTTTTTTTTTTTTTATAGAGTTTGAACATTAAATTTTATTTTTATACTAAAAATCTCAAGGATTGTTGGCGGTCCAGCAAATGTCCCACTATTTTGTTTTTTGTTTGGAAGATCAACACTTATTTTTTAAAATTTTTTTATAAGTCTATAATGAATTATTTTACTGCTGTTGAGGGTATTTGAACAGCTAATTTAATGTTTGAAAACATCATTTTTACATAAAAAAATCTGGAGAATCATTGGCGATATAACACGTCCCACTTTTTTGCGTTTTATTTTTTATTTGGAGGATTGACACGTGTCACACTTTTTTTCTTTTTTAAATCTATAATAAATCATTTTGCTGTTGGTTGGGTATTTGAATTGTTTTTATTTTATTTTTTTATTGTTTAAACATTGCATGTTTTTGTATTAAATTTGATATTACATTTAGCATACCCCAATTTTTCCATCTATCATAAACTTAAATATATTACAAAACGCACAACAAAGTGCAGACATTCTGCTAGTTGATCATAAAAACACAATGATAGCTCATATGATATTCTATTTTCTGATAGTGTGCTACTCATCAACAAATTGATAAGGCTCGCATAAGCTAGCTAAATCACACAGTTGATACAAAATGTAATATGGGTTTCAAAAATTAATACCATTCTTTCCCTTCATTTTAAAAGCCAGCCTATTAAATGGTGTTTGCTAATGGACAAGTAATTATATGTCCTACAAAACAACATGAACTTTCGCCCGGGGGGGGGGGGGGAATTAAATAATGTTTTCAATTTCAAAAAGGTCAAGAACGATACCTTCTTTGTGCGACCTTTTGTCGTCTGGAATTGCTGCCAAGCATTTTGTCTTTTATTCTGTGTGACTTCAAGTTGCTCCAGTCGAACCTTTGACTTAAAAGAATGTATCTTCTTACGTTTGGCAGCTTTCTGTAAATAACACGGGGTTAGCAAATGTAAAACAAGCATTAAAAAACCATTGAAAAAAAAAATATGAAATTAAAATGGAATCTCAACCAAGTTAGAAGGCTGGTCAACCGAGAAAATAAGTAAAAAGAAAACAAAAATGGAGTGGCTTGGGATAATAGATGGTATAAATGGAAAACCACACGACGACCTTTATGCCTCTGACCAGATATTGGGTAATACTGTGGAAAGTGAAAAACCACATAGTTTTATATAATCAACTTACCACATCTTCAGGGTCATCAGGATTTATACGAAGCTTTGCTGGTAAGCTTCGTGACTGGAAGTCTGCAACAGCAGCTTGTGCAATCTTCCGCTTGATAGCTTGTCTGGTAGCTTCAGCTTCCTTCTCAGCTTCCAGCAAAGCATTTACAGCCCCTTCTTGAATTGGCCTCACATTAGCAGGATCCACCTGTAATTAGCAGCTGTCAGAGGCATATTATACTCTTGATGATTAGTATAGAATATAAATGTATGTGTCCTATGCATGTGAAGAACCAATAATGAGGGGGAAAAAAAGGTAGATAAATATAGTTTTAGCAAAATGACAATATATATATTTATTAGTAGTCTATAATTTCATGCATTAAGGGGTAAAGGCCAAATGGAAATAAAATTTAGTTTTATACTTTTTTTATATTGTGAGATATAACACATTGTATTGGGTTGGACTGAAATCCCAGATGAGGTTGGTATCTTATTGGTTGTGGTGGTTGGTTGTGCTTTTAGAATGCAAGTCTAAAGGATGCTCGGTGGAATGTAAAACAAAGGAGTCTTTGCTCAACAAACCAAAAATATTTTTCTGCTGGAGTGAAAGCATGTCATAGGTAGCAGCAACAGTGGCAGTGTTAACGTTACAGAGGATTTGTGATGAAAATATGGGCCACTGGCCATATGGGTGAGCAACTAGGTAGTGGCAACTGCAAGTAATAGGTCAAAGTGGGGATAGTCAAGATGACAACAGGCAAATAGATGGTGAAGATAAAGTGGAAGACGAAGGGCTCAACGTGGCAAAAATGGCAAGGGTGGCTAACTGCACAGTGCTTAAAAGTTGGACTGATTGCCGATGGCCTTGGCAGTAATGTCATTTCCAGAGTCAGTTTTGTCATAAAATACTTTTTTGCATTTAATTTCATGTTTTAACACGGTAATTTGATTTGATGAGTTTAAATCACTTGAATGAATTTTGGTTGTTTCACATTAACTAAATTCAAATCAAGAGCTGTGTTGCAGTTATGATGCAATTCTAACCCCAAATGTGGTTTCCATGGTAACCCTGATCCAGGCACACTGCCAAATGCTCTGTTTTTTCCTTGTTATTCTCTTAATTATCTATGATTTTAAGCCTTCCAAAGCCCTCAACCAAATCTACTAAAAGTTTCTTTAACCCTTATATTCCTAAGAAGGCATAATTGCATCCTCATTCAATTATTTAGGGTTCCAAATCCAAAATCAGCAATTATATTATTCTGAGTTAGGACTTGAGTCATCACAGCCCTAAAACCATAGTCTTTTGTTACCCCAGACAAAATCTTTCATGCTATATATTTACTAACAATGGTCACAAAAACTAGATAATAATCAGACTTATCAAAAACCCTTCCACTGATGCCCTTCATCAATTCTGGTGGTGTAGCTTGTAGACTGTGTTCCTGCCCTCATCTTACAACTACACAACACCATCAGCAGACAGCTAAAATGAATCTAAAATATAAGTTAACTAAAAAACGTTGCAAGTGATCCCAACTTGAAACAAACCAATTTTGAAATTTTACCATTTATTTAAATTTAATTGTAACTTTTTATTGCATAAATCAAAGTGATATAATGAAAGATGGTAAGAATGGCAATTGAAAGAGAAAGGGGTTAACTGTGGAGTATGAAGAACCAACACAGGAAAAGGGGGAAGAGGATGATTGCACTCATATAGAAAAAGTGATTCATTAGGAGAATGTGGTCTAAACCACCAAGGATGTCCACCGGCAGAGTTCTAATCACTAGTTAATGGTTATTTTTGAAATTTTTGTTAATTATGATCCAATCAGTTTGTTATGTATAAAAGTAAATGTTAATTAAAGGGTTTTTACTTTCTTATATTTCCTCTTATTATTTATTACTTATTTATTTATTTATTATTATTTTTTTTTTTTTGGGGGGGGGGGGTGGTCTGAGATTAAATCAACATTAACTTCTAGGCCTTATTTATAAATATACCTGTACATAACTTTGTTAAACATATCACGGCTAAGATTTTTGCAAGATACTATTTTCCCTAACCTGATCCCATACTAACAACGTAGAGGAAAAGCAAAAGTTATAGGTAAGATGTAATACAATTACCACGTCACAAAATACATTAACAAAAATCATACCTCTTCTTTATTACCCCACTCATCATAGCAAACAACATATCCATTTGGAGTAAGTGCCTCAATTGTTGCATCATACCTAAAGATTCAACTAATCAAACACAGAAAAAGAAAAAGAAAAGGTAAAGCATATGAAAATAAGATAAAATAAAACAAACAGAACTCATTTAGATATAAATCTCCCTATTAATTCTTTTTATTTAGTATCTTATCTATAGTAACTTACCACTCCCCATCGTCACTCCAAACAGCTTGAACTTTGGTGCCAACAGGAAACATGTCAGAACGGTCAGCCATGCTTCTTGAATCCTGATAGGTAAAGGTGAGGGAAAAAGTAACATAATATGAGCTCCAATATCCTTGTGTCCAAGCAAGAAGAGGGGGAACAAGCCAGGCAGAGGGGGAATGACATCAAGTACACCAGGCTTCAAAAAAACAATATCACACATTGGGCAAACAGCTTCAAATGTAGATGAGGATAAATGGATATCATGTGATGAGATGCACAAGTGAGCAGACGAAAACTGAAGGCAGTGCATCCTATGAAGCATGGATACTTCAAATTAGGCGCTGCACTCGTATAGGATACTTCGGAAATACAGATACGGCTAGGATACGGCCGGATACGTATCAGATACGCCATGTGGCGTATCCTAATTTTTTATTTTAAATTTTGCATAGGATACGGCTAAGATACGGCTGGGACACGGCCAAGATACGGGAAGGATACTTCCAGAATACGGCGGAGGTCCAAATGTAATATTTTAAACCTTTTTGGGAGTACAATTGATATGATAAAATTTTAGTAAGGGCCAAACTATAATTAACTAAAATAGATTGATATGATTGAAGTTTGATCTAACTAAAATTTAGGAAATGAAAAAACTATTTTTATTTTGGGATGTATGAAATTGTATTTGATACTTTTTGTTATATTTGTGTTTTGTGTATGAATAATGTTAATTTATGGATTGAATAGTATTTTTCAAGCTATATAATTGTTATTTATAAAATGTTTAGTAGTATATACATGCTATCTTCAAAATTATTTTAAATAAAATATATATTTTATTTTATTTTTTTGCCGTATCTTTGCTGTACCCATATCCTCATTTTTTTAAACTTACCATATCTCGTATCCGTACCCGCATCCGCTCCCGTATCCGTATCCATATCCGTATCCGTGCTTCATAGAGTGCATCAGTGCAGCCCAGTGGTGGATACAGGTTGGCAGGCTAAGGGCACAAACCCCTCTAAAATTTTCAAATTCCTATTTAGACTTATAACTATAGGATATTTATGATTTAAAAAAAAAGTGTATTAGTCCCTCACAATTCAATAAATTTTACCTTGGCCCCTTTAAAATCCAAATTTTTTACCTTAGGACCCCCCTCAAAAATATATATATATATATATATATATATTGAAAGAAAGAAAGAAAAAAATAAAGGATGCTACCTGCAAGGTAAGATACAATCAGTAAATGACAAAGCTTGCAGTTTCTTCTAGACATACCATTCAAGCTACCACATTATATTAAATACAATCGAATATCATGTGAAACAAAGTTAGTTTTCCCCAAAAGGAGACTTGCTTCATACAACAGTTACGGCATTTGAGGCTGTCTTCAAAGATTTTCCAACTGCCTTTTTGGGCTTGAAGCTGATTTATTTTGTTTAGAAAAGATTCCTCATCACTCATTTAGAAATTTTTTCTCATCGTCATCCAATTCGAGTAAAATTGGCGTTAAGTAAAATGTTGTCCTTAGGCCTGCCAAAATTCCAGCATGTGTATAGATGACCTTATAAAGAGCTGTTTTCCCTAATTAAGGCTGCCAACCCTCTGTCTAATAAATTTATTATTTCCATCAAATGACTTGAAAACTCTTCCCATATGAAGTTATTGATGAAACTGAAGTAATAATATCCAATTACTTCAAAATATTTACTTCATCATCTTGAGAGGTACCCCTTGCACGGTGCAGACTAGCAGATGCATCAACAGTTGTCCCCATAGGCAATCCTGAATTCGCACTTTGCCTTGCCGTTGCCAAGAGTTCTTCTGTCAAAGCAATCACCTGCATGCCCAAGAAGTTAGGCAAGCCCATACAAATAATAACTATTTTACATAAAGATCAAATTATAATTAAATCTCCAACTCAGAGTCTCATTGTGAACATCTGAAATCAGGACAGAAGAGGCAGGCTGCCCATCACGACACATAGCACACCTGCACAGGAATGAAGACAGAAGTGATGGACATCTTGAAAATTATCCAGCTTGAATAATTTTCTAAATTCTCCACAAAGCTACCAATTCCTGGTCTATGGATTTCATTTTAACAAAAAATAGCTTCTCACCTCTTGAACTCAAGAATTAAGCAATTTTCTCCAGTCATGGGCACTTGTTTGGACAAAAAGATAATTATTTGTGAGAAATAAAAACACACGAAAGGAGGAGGAAAAAAAATGCACTGAAAAGTTAGACAACTAATTGATCACCTATAGTCAAATCTGAGAGCCCTTTATGCCTGAAGGAAGTGAAATCTGTTTCCCCAAAACAGATATTCAGATACTAACTCCACACGACAAACTCTAGAAGCTCAATCCTATATATTTCACGTGATAAGAACTAAATGAAATACCCAACGAAGACATGCCTTTAAGAGGACTTAAGTGAAGAAGGGAGGGAAAGAAAAGTGCTGCGGGAAGGGGTGTGGTTGAAATGAGGATATATTAAACAAGGATCACCTCTACAAGCTCCTTTTCCATGTCAGCATATTCAGAGTTTCCAGGGTCATCGTCCAAAAGATTTCTGACCTGATTCAATAGGCAGGTAAGAAATCATTACTTGCATAGATAACAATATTTTAAGAAGAGCATGTGTCATCCAATCCATAATTACAAAATAGGTCAAAATGTTTGGAGTACATGCACTAGCAGCCACAAACATGTTTACAGTTACAACACACCTAGTTCACCATAAACACACAACCTAAAAAGGAATGGAAGAAAAACAAATGCATCTTGTTCAATTAAAATATGGCAAATAAATAATATGCGGTTAGGCCCATGACTACAACTCCAGTATATTGTGCAAAAATATTTGCACTGGATGCCACAAACATGTGTGCCGTTAACTTGAACATAAACCCACAAACATGACCACAAGTATATAGTGCATAGAGACTTCAATCTAGTGCAACATAGGAATTATGAAATTTTATAAAAATTGGACAATTCCAACATGTCACTATGTTCTGGAAATTTAGACAACATAATTGGCATCTCCTACACTCAAGATGTGTGCCAAAGTCAACGACCAAGCTTAGAACTTACTAACAGATTCATGTCAGGCTTCTTTAAAGTGGTAGTTTGTAGAAACAAGAAAGACATTTGTCAGTCCAAAGAAAAAATATTGCTTCACTCTTTATGAGCAATATTTTTTCAAACGAACAAAATTTCCATTTCCTGACAGACTTAAAACAACTTAAGAGAAATAATAATTCAAATATTTCTATCTAAACAAAGTAAACTGCACGAAAAAGCAACATAATATCCCAAAACAATTAGTTTTCTTTATTTAACTTATTATTAGTTTTCCTTCCATTTCTTCTCAAATCACAAACAAAGGAAAAAAAAAAGTTATTCTCCTTTCTTTCTTGAACTTACAACAAATAGAAACAAAATATTACAATTTCTCGTCTTATCTTGTCTCCTCTCCTAACTAATGTTTTCTTTTCTTTTCTTTTCTCCCCTAAAGTCACAAACGGAAAAGTGAGAAAACAAGTACCAAAATTTATCTATAGCTCGGTTGAAACAAGAACGGCATTATGTGTGCCCTAATTACACGAAACATCATAAAAACTCAAGAATTGCATCAACAACAGAATAAAACCCAAGAGAGCACAACTTAGTTAATTGAAGAACAGTTTTAACAAGCTCTTATTGTAATCAACAACGAATTCAAACAACGCAAACCCCCAAACTTCCACATCATAAAAACTCGAAAAGGGTGTTGAAGAACTAAACAAACAGCACATAAGATTGAAATTTCGGAAAAGGGTGTTGAAGAAACACGATGAATCGCCTTAATACTGAAGAGGAATAGCGAAGCTCACTAGAAGGCGTGCGTAAATAATAATACCTGTTGAAGCTGTTCTTTGTAAGTAGAGAGATTTGAAGCGAGCTCTTCTACGCTGAGCTCTTCGCCGCCTCCTTGCATGTTTGTTTGTTGTTGAATTTGGATGGATCAATCAGTCAGATATTATTGTTCAAAGAAACCCAACGAAGTTATCTGCCCTTACGGAGATGCAGAGCGCAAAAACGAACCGCCTAAGCCCTTGTCAAAAACTTATATCAATCTATCAGAACAGGGATGGGTTCGGAGTCCGACCCGTTATCAAAAAAAAAAAAAAACACTTTTCCCGGGTGGGGTTGAAATTGAACCGATTTGGATCCGGCACAATGATGGGTTGGGGTCCTTGGGTCAGGTTAAACTAACCAAATATTTGGAGCTGGATTTAAAAGTTCATTTGAGATCTTACGAAATTAAGTTGAATTTAAATAAAAATCATTCCCCTTTTAAGTTCGGGTCAATAAATAAATTAATATAAAATAATTAATCCATTCAAATTTGACTTAATTTAAACTCGTTTGAGACTGATATAAATAATTAACTAATCTTAAACATGTATTTAAATTTCATAAAATTTTCAAATTAAATTTAAACAGTGTATTACATAACTCAATTCTTAAATTTATCTAACTTATAACATAATTGTATCATGAATTAAGATGAAACTCATTACAATAATCTGAACAGAGAAATTAAAAGTGAATTTGATTTTTACAATCTTTCAAGTAAATATAATTTTATGCCGTTGAAAATAAAATTATAATAGTAAATTTAATTAAAAATTAAGAAAAATAGAATAAAAATAATATATTTTGAGTATTATTATATTATAGTAATAAATATATAGAATATCTGATTGCATTATAAGAAGAATATCTAAACTGTAATTTACTTTAATTGGTGGTTTACAAAAAAATTTGTATGGAAATCCACAAAGAAATTATCCAACTAATCGAAATAAATACAAAAGTTTGGTATAGAAATTAACAAATAAACTATCCAATTAATCAAAATATACAATTAAAATTGCAGCTTTAGGATTTTATGCTCCTTTTTTTTGACAGGTGGGATTTCTTGTTCTTGGTTAAGTGATAGTTAATCCGTATGATTAATTGAGAAAAAAAAAATCAGGACAATGTAACTGAAATTTAATTTGCAAAATCAAGACAAAGTTCAGAGCAAATCAAGATTAAAATTCTAATGGAGTATTCAAAACTAGCAACACACATAACAATACATGAAATTAAGTTGGTCAACGATGCGGAATTTAATGTTGAGACCAGCTTTTTCAAGAATGGAATTAGGGAGAAATAGCGAGAGATCATCCTCCCATCTCAATTGCTGTAAATAACTTATATTTTATAATTAGAAAAACTTTAAATATGATTATTTGACCCTCTTTTAAAATATTCACAGCACTATTTGTCTTTTTTTTTTTTAAATATATATGTAATTATTGTTAATCTCGTGAATGTTTTAGGGCCAATCTTTCGGACCCCATTCGACATTTCTGATTCAGTCCCCAGGACTTAAACCAGAAGTGATCAAGAGGAATTACTTTGCCAAACAATGACAAACTTGCAAAATCATCAGAAGAGCAAACGTCAGAATGTCACAGCACAATATCTGATTTGAAGAGCATTGCAATTACTTCTGTTAAATCAATAGTACATACTCAAAAATGATAATCACTATGGCGCATCCAAACCCAAATATCAGACCAGACACTCAGAAGAATGCAGGAAGCCAAAACACCAATGCAGATGGACAACACCATGCAGCTTACAAAACTAACGTTTTAAAGAGGGTATAGTGAGAGAGAAAAAAGCTCCCGAATGTAGTGTTCAGTTACACATTGAACTATTTAGCAACACCTCCAAACGGATGGTTTAGCAGTTGAAAGAAGAGACTCTAGCAAAGCATCAAAACTTGCGTTTTCTGAACAACCCAGGGCAGCAAAAATACTTTGTGAAGCCTGCAGTATAAAAAAGAGGAGTTTACACATAAAAGAACATCCCTGACCCATATTCAGGCTCCAACATAAAGCCAAAATAGTACCAAAAGGGCTTACCCCTGAAGCAACAAGCTTCTCACTAACAATAGTGCCAGCTATGTGTCAGTCCAAAGCACTGATGTGCATAAAAAATATCAGAATAGAGTTAGTATTTAGAACATAGTTTAGACAGCAGAAGTAAACCATAACTGTTGAAAACTTGAGAAGATGCAAAAATAAATAAATAAAGAAATAAGATACTAAGATAATGACTAAATAAGGAAATTAAAGACAACAATGCAAGGAAATACCTTATCAGAGTTGAAAGTTCCACAGTAATAACTTCAAAAGAAGCTAAACCAACTTTGTCACCATAAGTAACAATTAGCGAATTCAATGTCCTTAGTGTAGCCTAACCAGAGTGTTGAACATTGCACTGAGCACTAAACTTGCATGCATGGTAGGATTTTTAGGGTGATTAGGCTATATTGACAGGTCTGTTAAGTTGATTGAAGAATCTTGTTATCTAAGCCAAAAAGTAACGAAGAGTTTAAGCATTTTTAAACTTTCATTCCGAAAAGAGTTAATCTCAGTGGAAGATTACCATGAACAAGCAGCATTGAAAAGGTATGGTACCTTTCTGAAATTGAAAAGGCTCCGCCACATATAAAAAATATGTCCTTGGTATCCATTTATCAATCACAATTAAAATAAGGAGTAAGAAATGAAACGTCCAGTAACAAAAAAGTAGTAACCTTAACAATAAATAAGATACATTTCTCACATTTCCTTTTCCCAAGAAGAATAAATCCATTATGCTCACTTTAATTTTAGCTTTCCTTTTCCTTTTAATATAATTTATATTCTATGAAATCAACCACTACCGTGTTTCCAATTTATTATCCAACTTCTATATTGCTATTCAGCAGAATAGCAAAAAGGCATATTCATCCATTTCACATTTGTTTCCCGAGGTACAGTGGCCTCCTGCATGAGAGTTCTTCCTATGTAGAAAGCACAAACGCAGTTATTAACAATTGCCAAAAATCTTAATTATTAAAATGGAGTAAACTAAAAAGAAATTAAAACTTTCATCATTCCCACTTCTTTTCAGAATGCTAATGGAAACTGGACTCCTTGTTTCTCAACAACTCATTTCATGAAGTGTTAGAAATTAAGTCACCAACACAAGGTATAGACTCCCCACCCCCACCCTCCCCAAATCATTCAAAAAGCATTTATATTCACACAGGAACCGAACTTCTGCATAAGGGCACCGCACTGCTTAATTGTAGATGGTTTTGGTTTTTTCCCTCAAAGAAAGTATGTTCCACACTAGCCTGAAAAAAAAGACCAGTCAACCCTCAGACATGCTCGAAGTTGGAACCATTAGGGCATATCACCAGAAATCACCACATGAGCAAATTCCATCTTGGAAGTGATGAAATCGATTAATATCTCTGATAATGATCTCTCGCTGCACAACCTTTGATATACACCTGATTGCAGCATGGCAATCCACACATATTCGGAGATTTTTCATGATACGAATAGGGCTTCCAAACGGTGTTCTAACAAGTCCAAAAGCTAGGGCTAACCTCTCACTATGCACCCACAGCAATCGTTCCTTTTCATCATCCTCCACATCAAGTAATATAATGTTACAATTAGGAACATAACCTGTCTTCTTGGTTTTCCTGTTCAACCACTCCAACATTCCATAAATTAATCTAATGTCGGGGTGTGAAGCATCCCCTACGGTGAAGTAATGAACTGTTCCTTGGTTCTCAATCCAACTCAGACCTGGTTCTTTCTTTACTCTTTTTCTCTTCATGCTTTTCCTCACAGAAGCTACATTATCCCATTTTCTTGCAGTGGCATACATGTTTGAGAGTAACACATAGGTTGCCACATCCTGGGGTTCCATCTCAAGCACACGTAAGGCAGACATTCTTCCAAGTTCAACATCATTGTGAATAACACAAGCCCCAAGCAAAGCACGCCAAACCATAACACTAGGCTCAAACGGCATTTCCTCAATCAGCTTAACAGCCCTGTCAAGATGGCCTAAACGTCCTAAAAGCCCTACCATGCAAGTATAGTGCTCAATGCAAGGTTCAACACTGTGATCGTGTAGCATGGAGGTGAAATAAGCTTGACCTTTATCTAACAATCCTGTGTTGCTACATGCCGAAAGAACACCAACAAACGTCAACTCATTGGGTTTAACATCTGTTTTCTGCATCTTCTCAAACATCCTAAGAGCCTCACCACCCAAACCATGCATGGAATACCCTGAGATGATAGCATTCCATGATACTATGTCCCACTTGCTCATCATGTCAAAAACTGAACGAGCATCCTTAATGCTCCCACACTTGGCATACATGTCTATTAAAGCATTGCCAACTGCTATATGTTTGTCATAGATAGTTTTAATAGTCAATGAATGAATTTGAGTACCGGACTCCAAGGCAGCTAAGCCAGCACAAGCACAGAGGACACTGGAGTATGTCACCTCAGTTGCTTGCACTTGGTCTTTAAGCATATGCAGAAACAGATCTAATGCTTTCTCCCCCTCCCCTAATTGCACATGGCCAACAATTATTGTGTTCCAAGTTACAACATTGACATTTGTTGACTCCACAAATAGTTCCATTGAGTTCTCCATCTTTCCACATTTAGCATAGACATCAATAAGTGCATTTGAGACAAATATGTTTGCGTCAAGACCAAATTTCAGTACATGGCAGTGGATTTGTTTCCCCAAGTCTAATGCTGCCATGGTTGCACATGCTTGCAGCACACTCGCAAAAGTAAATTGATTAGGAGTAACTAAAGTTTGTCTCATTTGACAGAACAGTTCAACAGCCTCTTTGCTCCAGTCACTCTGAGAGTACCGTGCAATCATAAAACTCCAAGGGACCACATCATTTTTAGGAATCTCTTCAAATACTTTCTGAGCCATCTCAATATCCCCAGATTGAGTGTACAGGTCAAGGATAGCAGCTCCAACATAAGGATCCATCTCATAATGCATTTTTAAAGCACATGCATGAACGCTCCTGCCTACATGCATAGCCTCTAGTCCAACACAGGCCTTAAACACACTCACGAGTGTAAAATTGTTTGGCTTTAATCCAACCATCCTCATTTCAGAAAAAAGCCCTAATGCCTCTTCAAAAAAATCATTTCCTGCATAGCATGTCACCATCCCAGTCCATGAAACCATGTCCTTGCAAATAATTGCATCGAATACTTCTCTAGCAGTCTCAACTAACCCACAAACAGAATAAGCATCAATAAGAGCAGTGCCCACAAACTCATTGGAACTGTGACCAAGCTTATATATGCATGCATGCACACTCCAACCTAACTCGGACCATTCCATTTCCACCAACAACTTCAGAATGGTAGTGAAAACAAATGGGTTAAGCTCGTGGCCTTCTCTATGCAATCTAACAAATAATCCAATAGCCTCCACAAAATGCGAAGATTGTGTACATCCCCGAATCAATGTAACATATGAAATGGTATTTCTTTCAACCATTTCATCGAACAATTTACATGCATCTGACAAAAGATCAGATTTGACATACATGTTGAGGAGTACATTCCATGCAAATAAATCCAGAAACCCACCTCCCTTTAAAATATCACAATGGAGGCTCTTCCCTATGTTAGGTTCGCCATTTAGGATACAATTCTGGAGCATACTGGCATATGCATGAGACTGGGTTGGTGGCCATGTGTAATTCATGCATTCTTCGGTCATCAGACCAACCTGGGTTGAGAACCCACACTGCAGAAAACTAATCCAATTGTAGTTTTTGCATTGACTTGAAAACGTTCTACAACAAAAAGGTCTAATCATGCGCTCCTTTAAATCGATTCACTTACTGAGGCAAGGCTACAACTGCATATAAATAAAATAAAAGAAGTTGTGAGAAAATAATGTCACAGCCAAACTAGTAAGCCGAAAAAATCATTTAGACAACTTGCAAATGAAGGCAAAGCTGTTCTACGTGCTAGCCAAGAATGACCACGTACAATTAATAAACAATCGAAAGATCACACTTATCAAAGACCACAATAACCATAGACACAAAACTAATAAAAAATTTGCAGCATTGTTTCAAGGCAGTGAACATCCTCTGTGATTCCTTGTATCATCTCAATGTATTTTTTATCCCATTGAATACAGAAGTTTAAAAAGTGCTAATTGAATGTTGTTCAGTGATGGCTGTGTTGGATCCCATCAATGTTCCGTTCACCAAAATCTTAGATAGTGGTTATTACAAAATTTGGAGATTACAGAAAGGACATACAAAGTTACAAACGAAAAATACAATCTTTCACCACTAACTGACAATCAACCTCGTGTACAGGCAAGATATAAGTTTGAAGATTTCTGACCATAAACACAGACATGTAAATAGACACATATAGATCAGCGTCCAGAGTAGAACCCTAACAAATGACCACTTTATGCAGAAATAAGTTTTACCATTTCGCTCATTCGGAAAATTAGGGTTTTTAGAGAGAGAAAGAAAGCTCGAGATAAAAGCTTACCAGAGAGCACAACCAAACTCGGCGACTGTGAGAGCAAAACTGTTTTTGAGCTATCGACTGAGTGTCGCGGTCCGGTCAGGCAGTTTGAGCTTGTCACATAACCAGTCAATGTACTGCCATTAAATTTTCTATCTCTTCAATTTCTTTTTCTATCTCCACAACTTTTTTCAGACGTGGTCCTCGCCGCTGCCAACTCGTGATCCTCACCGCCGCCGCGCCTGGCTTCGCCTCCGCTATGTTGCCGTATCTGTGATTCACGAGTCACGACCCTCCGATTCTCTCTCTCTCTCGCCAATTTTCTCAGACCTACTTGCTGGATTCTCAGCCGTCCGACCACCGGTACAGTGGGGATGAAGATTAGGTGGCTGGAAGATTGTTGAGTTGGGAAAAAATTTTCGAATTTCAGTACTTTTCTTTTGGATTGCTTTGAATTTCAGGTGGATAGTGAGATTATTGAGCAGTGTTTTATAATATTAAGAGTATAGATCATAAGCCCCTTAGGGGGTGGTCGAGCGGAGGTTCGAGAGCGCCCGAGGGTTTGGACCCGTGAGGTTCTGATAGAGATGGGCATCTCGACCGACTCGTTTGAATCCGATCTGTTATTCAGAATGGATGTGAAATTTAAATTTTTTTTTGGAGATTGGATCGGATTTGGATTTAGTTTTTTAAAAAAATTTAGATATTAGATCGGATATGGGGATGACATTGCCTCCGCCCCAATCTGCCCCGAATCCGATATCTAATCCGAATCTGCCCCGATTTATTCCTATCTGTCCTAAAAAATATTTGAATAACTCCAAATTATTTGAAATCATGATGATAATATCGTCACTATACAATGGCAAATAATATTTACATTCATAATACTTTAAACTTATTGAACTTCACTATTATTATCATTAAAATGAATATTGATAAATAAATTTAAAACAAAAATTGTCATCATTCTGTATTAATTATGGTGTGTTTGGAAAAAAAATTGTAAATTTAATTTTTTTCATACTTTTGTGCAAATTGAAGTTTTAAAAGTTCAATTTATTTTTTCCATATGCAAAAATCAAGAAAACGTAAAGAAGTAAATTTAAAATTTTATAATATATATCATTTGGAACTCTACAAAATTATATAAATCCCTTTAAATTTTAAATTTTTATTTACTGCACGAATTATGAAACTATAATTTTTATAAATTTATATTAATTTATACAATTTCAAACCCGATATAACTTGTAAACTCAATTGTTTTCAAAAAAACTATCTAGATACAAATATGTTATTCTAAAAAATTATTTGTTATTATAAGAAAAATAAAAATTTTTTGTAGTTTTATTTTTTTCTATATGTGAATGGTGAGAAAAAAAATTAGTTATTCTATTTTGAAATTAGGTTGATGTAAATAGTTAATAGGGACAAAAAAGAATTAGAAATTTAAATTCACAACTTTATTTTTATGTTTGTAGGTTTTATATAAGAAAAAAAAATTTAAAAAGCTAAAATAAATTTTATTTTTATTTATATTTTTAGCAATCATAAAAAAATAAATTTAAATTTATTTGATTAAGATATAAAATAAATTAAAATTTATTTACAAACTTTTGTCATGTTTTTTAACATTTTGATATTTATTTATTGTTTACAATTCTTTTAAAATTTATTTATTTTAAAATTTACCAACTCATGTTTTTTTTTATATTTTAATCATTACAGTATTTTTAAATATATTACTAGATTTTTGAAATGTATTATATTATTTACAAAATATGTTATTTTGTATTATTTTAATTTTGAAGATGATTTATTTTGTAGTAATAGGTTACATATAACTTAAGGGCAGATTTGGAGGTGAACAAATGGTTTGGAGTTTTGGATATCAGTAAATATATCCGTTCTCCGTTTGGAGCAAGGACGGAGGTCCAAAAAATATCTGTTTGGAGTTTGGGGCAAATTTGGAGGCAGGCAGAAGATTTGGACTTTAGATTTGGATAATGCCATATCCGCCTCCGATCTGTCCCGTTCCCATCCCTAGGTTCTGAGTTCAACTCTCCTTTGGGAGGGCAAGTCACTGTTTCGTGCGAGCTTCTAATAACTCCTCTCGATCGAACTGGTCAGTCAGGGTTTAGCTAGACTGATTTACTCTTTGGGACTTTTTGCCGGCTAGGGTCTCGAAGCGTGCTTCACCTTGTGCGCACTCCAGTACGAGATAGCGGCTGCAGATTTCTACGTACCTGAAGAGTATAGATCATAATGTACCTTTGGGGGTAGTGGGGTTGGTTTGGTCAGCTGCCGTAAAAACCTAGGCCTGGTAAGAGGTTTTGGGTTCGACTCTCCCTTCAGAGGGAAGCGGTAATCCTCTATTGTTGAGGGTTGTCTAATAGTCTTCCTGGCTGAGCCGGTTAGCCGGGCCTTGTCTAGACTAGTTTACCTCGTCGTGAGCCTTTGTCGGCTAGATTCACGGGGCAGACTTCACCCAGAGCGCACCCACAGATAATGACTGTGGGTTTCTCCCTAACCCCAGAAAAATATAGGTCATAACAGTTAGTTTTTGAAGTTGTTGGGATAGAAAATTTTGAGTAGTGTTTTGTAATTCTATTAAGTATTTTGCCATTTGTTAGAGGAATAAGGTTGAATTGCATGAATTTTTAAAATTCATGAGTTTTATTTTCGGATTTTTATGTTAGATGATAAATTTTGATTAAGTTATGGTTAATTATGTGCTCACTGAAATTAAACAGTTGGCAAAAGTTAATTTTAGTGTTTGTTTGATTAAAAAAACTAGTACTTTTTTGATAATTTTTTTTGTTTTTATAAATTTTTCACTAAAATTTAATTTTCTTTTTATAAATTATAATTTTTAGATGTATTAATTATTAATTTTTCAAAAATAATAATTATTTTTAATAAAATGTACTAATAAATAGCATAATTTAATAATAAATTATTATTAGATTTGATAAAATTAATGTAATTTAATAAATATTTTAAAAATAAATCTTTTTAATAATAATTATTATTATATTAATAGTAGTTTTAATTTTTATAAAATAAATATTTTAATCTAACAATTTTTATTTTCATTTTTAAAAACATTAAATATTCTAATATGTAATTATTGCTAATTTTAAATTTACTAAAATAAATTATTCTAATAAATAATAATTATTTATTAATAAATAATTTTAATTTAATAACATAAATTATTTTAATTATAAATTATTATTCCAACTTTAATAAAATAAATTTTTATAACTTTAATAAAATAAACACAGGGGGGAGAGAGGGAGAAATTTGTTTAAAACTAATGAGGAGGCATTTTGATCTTTTTTACGGTGACATCTTAATAGCGTTATAGACAAAATTAACAGAAAATGATAAGTGTGACAAATATTTAGGTTTAAGGAGATAAGTGTCAAGTCCAAAAGGTTTGAAAAGATCCTTAATATTTAGAAGAGATAAGTGTAATTTACTATTCTCCTTTTTATTTACTTAAAAAGTCAGTTGAAATTAAGAAAAGTCGAAATATATTTGTGAAATTTAATTTTATGAAAATAGTTTTGCAAAACAAGTGAAAGGTCACTCTTTTTGCGTATTAAAATAACTAATATAAAAAAAAAATCAAATTTGAAAAAAGTCACGACGAAGAAATAAAAAAAAAAAAACGCCTAACTATGGCAGTAGCATTAAGGAGCCGCTTGAAAGCCTAATTTTTATTAATTTTTCTCTATTTAAATTTAAATTTATTTTTTTTTCTAACTTTCTGATAATTTCTCTTTACCAAAACCATTCAAGTAAACAAAATAATAACTTTTAAGTTACACCGGTCAAGCACCAAAAAAAAAAAAAAAAAAAAAAAAAAAAAAAAAAAATTAACAACCCCACTATTCTTTTTTTTGAGCTGCCAAACACGCTCAGTGTTATTCTTCCCCGAGTGATGCAACTGAGTATCACGAAATATATATGTTAATCTCTTCGCGGGACCGAAATAAATTAGAACAAAATTTTAAACACGATTTCAATGAAAATTTATATTATTTTAAACAACACGCACTCCTAAATAAAATTTTTATTAAATCATTTTCTTTTAAAATCGTGTTTGGAAACAGCACTTTCGTTCACATCGAATTCGAAAATTTTGCATTCATTAAAGATGGACTTTCACTCACAAATTATGAAATTATTTTTTGGGTGCTCGTTCTATTTAACGAAAGTGCTTCCAAATAATACACCACGTTTTTTTTTTTTAATTTTTTCAATTGGCATCTTCTTCATTAAAGAAAGAAGTAAACCAATGTAATTGAATTTATTAGTAGGAGAGCGCAGAACCAGTGAAGTGACAAGAAGCAAAAGAGACGAAAAAGAATTTACGTTGTAAGAACAATGACAAAACTAAAAGATCATCTCAGAAGAGCAAATGCAAAATGTCACGGCACAACACTATCTGAATATCATTGCAATTACGCCTGTGAAATCAATAGTGCACACTCAAAAATCAATTTGCTGCATCCATATTCGAAAGATCAGAGACCAGACAGGCAGAAAAATATAGGAAAGCCGAAACCCCGCTGTAAGGATGGGACAATGACATGGGAAGTTACAAAACTACATTTTAAAGGGTAAAGTGAGAGTGAAAAATCTCCAGGATGTAATCCTGTACAAGGAAGGATAAGTCTCGACAAGAATACATAGACATTCCCATTTCAACCTTCATTTCAATTTTCTTCCCGTTTTGGGAGCCTATAAACTTTTCTTTACTATATAACCTTTTTTTTTTTTTCATGGTTTCATCTGATATTTGCTCGTCCTTCCTGCGGATGTGAAGAAAAGGCCCCCGTTTCTCTCTCCCCATGAGGATATTGACTCTTGCCAGAATTCAACAGCATACTCATCACTCGTTTCGGATAGAGCAATACTTCTCCCAGAGAGTTTGAGATTTTTGTATTTCACTCATAAGGTTCTTGAACTTATGACTGCAATCACCTCCACTGCAAAATGGAAATAAAATGATGAGAGAAGAGAATAACAAGTTTTAGAGCCTGTGATTTTACTTTTATCTTAATTTAAGTGCACAGTTTTATTGAATATTTCAGACGTCATCCAGTCAAAATGAAGTTTCAATCAAAGTAAATTATAGTGGGCATTCACTTTCAGCAAAGCATATTGCTAACAACTTGCAGCCACAAAAGCAAGCACCCCAAAATCTTTCTGAATTGGGAGGAGAAAGCAGCACCAATATTTTCACGAAGCTACAAAGAAGACAAGGGCATAAAACCAATTGCTCCTTACAAGTTTTAACCCTATCACAACTACATTAAAAATGAAGGAAGCATGAGACCTCTCAGAAGGGAAGTCTATTCCTAGATAGATCAAGGGCCCTTAAATTTCTAGAAGTGTACATCATTAAACATACTCAAGACAATATCCCTTGGTGTATGTGATCAGTAGATCATAATGTATTGATAGATTAAACTCGCTCCGAGATTAATCATAAATTACAACTTTTTTTTTTTTGGTAATTATAAATTACAACTTTGGAGGCCCATTTTAGAGTCTAGAGCAAGTTCGACTAAAATAAAGTATATGAATTATAAATTCAATAAATTTAAAACTATAAATGAGGGCATAGTGAAAATTGAGGATCAATGAGTGCCAAAACTGGTCTTTCTGACATTTTGATTAGTTATTCATGCAAATAGAGGGATTGAATAGGATGCTATCCATAAAATTTGAGTTGGGTGAATAAAATAAATAAGCATCATGGGTGTTTTATACGTTGAAAGAATACCAAATAAGTTGAAAGGAAAATTTTATAGAACAGTTATATAAAATCAATTATGTGTATAATACAACACAAACAAGTAACATTCTCATAAGCAGAGTGAAACGAAAATGAGAATGCTAAGATAGACGCATGGTAATACAAAAAATAATAGAATAAGAAATCAATATCTATCTGAATGAAAATAGCGGCGGCAAAAAAAGAAGAGAAGTTGAGAGAAGGTCATTTAAGATAGTCTAGTCATTTCTAACATAGACTTGGAGATATATGAGTAAGGTAGAGTGAGTCAATTCAAGTAGAAAGAGCATAGAGAACAAAAGAAATATAAGAAGAGTGAGTCAATTCAGATAGAAAGGGCATAGAGGACAAAAGATATATCTAAGATTACAAGAACTAAAATTGTGCGAAAGACATAATTTCATATAACCTCACGGAAAACATAACCAATTACAAAAAAAGTATGGAGGAAAATGATTCATGTAGCCAACCCATCTAGGTTGGATATAAAGTTTTGTTAAGTTGAGTTGAGACATTATGAGAATTGCAAAGAGAGTTTCCCATTGGAGATTGCAAGATAAGGAAGAAGAGTAAGCAAGATTTTATACCCCAGTGGACTAGTGTTATATGTGAATTGGGTTGCATGCAAGCTTTTATACACTACTCAAGGATGTCAGCTTCTAAGAATGCAGGATGAGAGCAACTACCAATTTAAGGAGCAAAATTTACGTAAATAGTTTAAAAGCCTAACCTTATGCGATTCAGCGAGGCAATGGCTCGGAGAGCACTCCGGATCATGTCTTCATTACGATCCACCTCTTGCTTGACAGCATCTTGCTTTGGCCTAAAATTTATTGTTTTCTGGAGAGGATCCACCAACGAGTCTAATACTGAAAATTAAAATAACTTGGAATAAGAGACAAACATTTGTTGCACATTTGGACAACAAAAAAGTAAAAGCAAATGAGAAACTAACCTGCTAAAACAGCAGAGGGGCACTTATCTGCTAGTTTTGAAAGGATTAAATGGCAAGGCATTTTAACATCATAATGATCTGGGAAAAATCATATCCGAATTAGTTCTGAAATGTTATTGAACTCATATCACCCAAATCAAGTATCCCATCTATGGTAAATTAACCATCACAAACAACACATTCCATCTGAAAGTTTTGAAAGCAAACTGCCTTATCTAACAGTAAAGTAACTTAGCATATTCCATCTGAGAAGTTGCAGAGACTAAGAAACCAAAAAGGAAAGATAGAATTAAAAAAAAAAAAAAAAGAGGAAAGCTACCCTGAGGAGGAAAAATATGACCATGTAAAGCCTTTCGGTGAGTCAAGTTATGAAGGATAAAGGATGATTGTTATTAAACAGATATTAGAAGAAAGGACAAGAACACATCTAGTCCATTGCTCCTTGTAGGAAAAGTAGTATATTTCAAACATTATTCACAAATAGAATATGAGAATAATGTTAGAGCTAGCAGCTCACCATCAAGACCGGATTTAAGATAGGGAACAATGAAAGATGAAGGATTCACTTGATCAAGGCAACTGTCCAACAATGTGTCGACGCATTCAAAAGCTGCTTTTCTCAACTCCAACCCATCATCCACTATGTGCTTGAAGGGACCAAGATCAACTGTTCTTATCAATTCTTGCTGCAATAAGAATGCATATAGGAATATGTGAAAGGCAAAACCAAAAAGAATGATAAAAAAAGAAGATTAAGACAGTTATAAGTTAATAACTAAGATAAGCATTTAGAAGAGATACATCTAGGTAGAGGTTCCACATTAGCATTTCATGTGAAAATAACTACAAAGTATCAATCTTTTACCAGGAAACATTTGAAGGAAAACTCAGAAATATTTTACAAGTATCAAATTTTTTGGTCTTTTATGTGTGTGTATATATATGTAAATATATTTTTCCAAGGGGAACAGGATGGTCTAGCATGAATAAATTGAATGTAGCCTTTATTAATACTTGTTTTATTTTTTTCCCCCCATCCATCATTTAATAAATTAGAAGTGAAAACTAAATATAGCTTAAGAATATCAAGGTGATTTTTAGTTTGACAAGTACATGAGATTGGCTACTTGGCTGCATGGTAGTTTGACTTTTAAAACAGGACAGTAGAGCAATTTATATTGCCAGCTCAATAACTAAATTAAAATTGTATCTTTTATCTTTATGGCTCCCAAAAAGAAAGACCCATGTCATCTCACTTTTCTTCTTTCCAGCATCAGTCCCTCAATTGAGGTTAATTGCAAAGATTGTGTTATTTGGGAAGGCACATGACGAATTTATACAAATAGTCTTTCCATACTGTACAAATTTTAGGAAACAAAGATAGAGATAAAAATTCACGTATTATTCTTTCAATATTGTACAAACTTTAGATAAAGCAGGCATTGCATGTCCATGTCGCAGGCATAGAGCAAGGTAGGATTTTATTTCGAGATAACATGATGAAACTTATTCTTTAATAGAAGATAAGAGAGTAGGTTTTCTTCTCTCTCTCTCTCTCTCTCTTAATAAGTGTAACTTATATTCAAAAATTTCCAGAAGGAACATCCTGTAATCTTGGGAGCATAAAGTCTAGTGCTCACTGCTCTGACTATTACTAATTTATGTCTTATAGTCCATTTGGCATCCTATATTAGCCAGCTCGGCTTTTTTTTCGTCTTATATGACTTTTTTTTGCCAAATTTGATTTATTTATTTATTTTTGGTGTTTGGTAGCATTAAGGAAGTTGTTCACATTCATCAAAAAGAAAATTGTAAAATAAATTATTATATATAGAAAATTTTCACCATCTTTTTTCATACATGGACGGATTTTCCTATTTGAAAGCATTTTTTATAGATACAAATAACAAGCCTAAAAGCTGGTAAACAAAAAAAGAAAATGAAAATTTGGCCCCAAAAAAAAAATATCATATAAGCCCCCACCCCCCCCCCCCCAAAAAAAAAAAAAAAACCAAGATGGTTAATGGGATGCCAAACTGTCAACCTACTCTAGGCTTTGCTTTTAAGGGAAAGGTGTTGGCATTGCCAACTTATCACTGAGCGGGTGGCTACACTTATGCTACTTTGTTCTTCACTTGTAGCATTCTTTAATTTTAGGAAAATCATTTTAGGATATTAACCATTGAGCAACTACCTAGTCTACCCCCTCCAGCAAGAGGTTTTTGTATAACAAAACCCCAAATTGGAACTTTCATGCGCTCTTATTTCTCACTTTTGTAGGGCTTGGTTTTGATCCCTTGCTCAAATTCACACAAAGCTGTCCTGAAAAACCTGGTTTTTCATAATTTTGGCCTTGATGCATGTTTCACTGGGGTCGGCCATTGATTGTAGCCATTGGAACCTGCATCTGACTACATCACCTCTATATTGACAGAGAGAGAGATGGGTATCTGGGGCTCACACAGGGAAAGTGACAGAATTCATTTAACATGCCAAGTGATTGGTTGCAGGACTTCCCAAAACTAATTACTGAAAAAATATATAGATAGAAACTAATTTAGACTAGTTCAAGTGTTAAAAATAGGAGGCCAAGATATAGAGGAAAGAGATAAAAACCTGAATTAGACTTGATTGTCTAATATTCTGAGACTAAAATAAGATTTGGACCAGGTAAGGTATCACAGGAAAGGTAACTTAGATGATCCATGAAGAATAGAAAAAGAGAACAGGGGCTTCACTCACAAAGGTTGGCCAGAATTGTGCAAACACAATCTCTGTCTCTCACAAGTTCAACTACATTAAATAAGAAGATTATTATATTTACACACTGTTACATATCCATCAATTCTAATATATAATTTACATCCAAAAAAAAAAAAAATATCAAACAACTTTAGACTAGTTCAGATATTCTAATTTGACCAAATATCAGACAAAAACATCATTTGGCACATGTACCAATACTGTACAAACCATGTCCAACAAATTTCAAACCACCAAAATAACACCAACTCATAAAGCTAGGGAAAATATTAATGAAACTGAACTAGCAGCACATGAGAAAGAATTTTGATTCACAGAAAATACCATAGATATCCATCAAAGTGAGGTCACCTGCTTGGGAAACATGGCTCTTAACAGCAAAGTTACATTACCTTTACAATAGTCTGATCATAAAGAAGTGGCAATAATTCGGGAAGAAGACCCTTAATGAGGTTTGGCTTGTTATGAGCTGCTGTGCTCAGAGCCAAGACGGCTGCACGCCTAACATGCTGCAAAATCATCACAAAAATAAAAAAGGTGAAACAAAACAACATAATAATCAATAATAATTAAATAATCCAAGCTAATTTTACAAGCATTAAAATCACCACAAAGGTACCCGCATTACCACCACATATATTGCCATGTTTAAAAAAAAAAAAAAAAAAAGAGAGAGAGATTAAACAAAGCTAAGTCTCAATTTGGTGAAAAAAAAATTATTTGTTAGAATTTCAAAAATACCCGGTCATGATCCTTAATGAGCATCAGAAATGATGAGATCTCGGGGTATATAATCTCATCTAACTTCTCTGGCCGCTCAACAAGTGAATACTTTATGGCAATAACAACTGTTGCTCTAGTGAATGCAGCCTGGCTAGTTGTACGCTCCTGCAAAAATATAACAGAAACAAACATTATCCTAAAATAACATTAAATTAAATATCAAAGTAAATGTGCACAAAGCCCTATCGCCTTTCCACACTATACCTTTAATGCAGGAATAAGTTTTGCAGGTTCAATAAGGGCAATTTTACCCAGACACTCAGCTACCACATTGCGGACACCCTCTTCCTCGCTTTCACAGTGATTGAAAAGCAAATTAAGTATCTTCTCAACACTTGAAGCCTGAAACTCTGCATTATCCACAGATTGCCTCACTATAACCTGCAACAATGCGCACAAGTGCCATGGAGAGAGAATAATGAACCTAATATTGATTCAGAAAATAAAATTAAAAAAAAAAGGACTCTAAGAGGATCATAATGTTGAACGAACGAACAAACCTCCTTCAAAGAATGTAGTAGTAGGTACTGCTTCTTTTGCTGGTTATCAATTTGGTCCAAAATAAATGGTAAATACTTGGACAGATTACCAACAGCAATATTTCCAAGAGCATAGGATGCAGCAGATTTGATCTCTTCAAAAGGAGATTGAAAAGACTCAATAACAATATTTTCTATGTGTGCATGCAAGCTTAGGTCCTTTCTTCTCCCTATCTCTCCCAAACATAACAACGCAAGGTGTTGCTTAGCCTAAAAAATGAATTAAAAAAAAAAAAAAAAGTTACAAGAAGCTCAATTATGAAAGCAAATAGCTAAAATGACATTAGAAGTATAAGAATGGGAAGCCAAATTTAGGAATAAAAACTTATTTTAACTTTACCTCTTTGCTAAACTAAGAAGTGGATCATATATAATACAATAAAAATTCTGAAAAGAAGGAAGTTGTCAAATAAATCATGATAGTTGACAAATAACTAGTACCACAGTTCTTGGCACATCACACAAAATAGTTGGCATTATAGACTGCGTTTGGAATTAAACATGCAGATACTAGAGCAAGATTTGGCACACATAAATGTCACCGCAAGCAAGCTACAAACATACCTTGTCAACCACAAGAAGTGCAGAGCAAGCCCATTAAAAACTCATACAGCTATGGTACAAGAGACGGTCTAGCAAAAGAAATTTATGGATCAATTTTGACTTGGAATTACGGACCAACCCACTTGGGAGAATTAATTGACCAGATAAATTTGCATATCGAATTTTCAAGACTAACAGATGCACTTCTAAATTCTTGCTTGAAGCTGAATTGCCATTGTGAAATAAATTGGTATGACTGAAACCTTATCCTCTTCAAACAATAGATTGAGACTTGATTCACTGTAAATAGAAATTTTATACGTCCCAACTTTATCGTTTAAAAAGTGTTCTCCCTTTCCTACCGTAAGTTCCTTCTAGAAACTATAGAACACATAAGCTATCAATGCTTCTCTTTAATTTTCAAATATAACCACTGATGAGATTTGTTCTAAATCCTTGACGGAAACAGCACATGCATGCATGACATCAAGAACATCAGAAACAGTACTTACAGGGAATAAAAGGATTAGTCAGTAACTAACAATGCGCTAAAATAAGTTTATATATAATCATATATATATATATATTAGTATATTAGCAGATATACACACTATAACCACGTGATGAAGTCAAATCATAGTCTTATGGAAATCTTATGTACACACTAAAAATATTAAAACTGGCTGATGAAGTGAGAAAAGTAACTGAAGATGAAAACCCTACCGAATTGGTGCTACTATCATCCTTTAGGATGTCTGTAAGCATTTTCACCGTAGATGAGCATTTCTGATCACCTGCAGCAAGGCAAAGAACAGCCACACATTGAGCTATGGAAAACAAGGCCTGTTTTGCAACACCTCCAGACTGAGGGGATGGTTTAGCAGTTGAAAGAAGAGACTCCAGCAAAGCATCAAAGCTTGTGTTTGCCGAATAAACCAGGGCAGCAAAAAAACTTTGTAGAGCCTGCAATATCCAAAAGAAGAGGTTACATATCGAAAATGTCGCTGATCCACCATCAGGCTCCAAACCAAGGCCAAAATAGTACCAAAAGGGCTTGCCCCTGAAGCAACGAGCTTCGCACTAATGTTAGTGCTTGAGGAAGAACTTTATCTCTAACAGTCAAACCGACATTTGGGATCGACCTCTTGTCAGCCATCAAGGTACAGCAGAGCTCCAGGGCTAGTGCTGTCATGTGTAAATCCGAATCACTGATGTGCATAAAAAAATATTAGAATAGAGTTAGTGTTGAGAAAATATTTTAGAGAACATAAGTAAATCATAACCCTAGCAAACTATAAGAAGATGCAAAATTAAAGAAATAAGCTAGTGAAAAAATGACTAAATACGGAAATTAAATTGATAAGTGCAAGGAAACACCTAATCAGAGTTGAAAGTTCTGCAATAATGACTTCGTAAGCAGCCGAACCAATTTTATCACCATAAGCAACAATTAGGGAATTCAGTGTTCCCAGTGTTGCCTGTCTCAATGCCCGATTAGCCTGTTGTAGAAGAAGCAAGCTAATTCAGTAACTTAATCCACTAATAACAAAGAAAAATTCTTAATGAACAATGTTAGAACCAAAATAGTCGCTCATGCCTTCCGTAAGAATGCAGTTAACTCCGCAATAACATGCTCTAGCACACAAGAGAGGTCTATCCGCAGTGGAGAAGCAGCAATAACAGCAAAGGCCTGGAAGAAAAATATCTCAATTTAGCATTCTTGCACCGACATTACATAATAATATCAAACACTCAAGATAACATTCATTTTCTTACCAATGCACACTCAAGATAACATTCATTTTCTTACCAATGCAAGGAAAAATTCATGCATGTGCATAAAAAAAAGTGCAGGAGAAACTTCAATTTACAGGAAGGCATATATCTACATTGTTACCTTATGATAAATTAATAACCAAAATGGAAATTGGACATGCCAAAATCTGTTTACTTCACCAGCTTAAGAGCACGATTACATACCCCGAAGAAAAAAAAAAAAAAAAAAAGACTTAAGAGTAGGAAGAGCGTGGAGGAGATTTTGTCCTTTTTTCCTCTAAAGGTTGATGGAGAAGATATAGCTTAAGGACGGGCCAAAACCTGTTTACTTCACCAACTTAAGAGTAGGATTACATACCCCCCCCCCCCAAAAAAAAAAAGGACAAAGAGTAGGAATGGGGTGGAAGAGATTTTGTCCTTTTTTTTTTCTAAAGGTTGATAGAGGAGATATAACTCACTTCTAGGAAAATCATCCGTGTTCGATTAAACGTCTATGTAAATAGGCTTCGCATTTTTCAAAAGAAAGGTATAGCTATTATCAATCACAATATTGTCGAACCAAGGTCAACTACCACCCATTGACAAGGCAATCAAAAATCAGAAAGTAATAAAGGATAGCCTTGACCTATGAGTAGGTCTGTTGCAAATACAGCTACCGAGTTTGAGTCGATAGTGTGACTCGGCTAGAGCTTGATTCGCAAGTAATTCAAGCCAAATTCAAGCCCTAACTAGCTCGAAGTCTCGCTAGCCGGCTCAAAAAATAGGTGTATACGTATATATTTTACATCATTTTGTACTGAAATGATGTCCTTTTGCCTCTCTCTCTCTCTCTCTCTCTCTCTCTCTCTATCTCTCTGAGAAAATGCAATCCGCTGTTTCTCTTCCACCGTCTTCTTCCACTGCCGCCAGATCTGACCACTGGGCAAGATGTGCTGAAGTTGCACTCTCGCTGGTTTCATCAACTGGTCTGGATTAACACAGACCAGTTCTAGTTTTTGATGGAGAACTCAAGTTCAAGTACAAAGTACGGAAAAAGTCCCTTTCTTGAGGATGAGCTCAACCGAGACACACGATCACAATCACAAGAACAGCTCAATCACACGAACCATTAGAGAGGACAATCAAAGTAACAATGGTAAATTAAGGGTAGGTCTGGCTGCAAAAACGATGCAAACCACTATCAATATAAGATGAAGGCTATGATGCTGACCACACTTTGCCTCTCACATATATAGTCAGTTGCAAACCAGAAGATCTACAGGGGTTGCAACTAGGTAACCAAGAGGATTGGTGTTCTAATTCTTTTTTCTTCTTTATAAATAATCAATTTCGATTTTTTGTTGCATGATACCTTTTGTTTGAATCGGGAAATCGAAAAATCCCATAACCTCTGTGAGAGCGTAAAACAGAGATATGTAAGCTCGCCTTGCAAATAAACTCCGAGAGTCTATAAAAGATCTCTATTTTTGGTACAACTTGAGGTTTTTTTTTGGTTCAGGATTTAAGCGGTGTTTGAGTTGGACTAATCGGTGTCAAGTCAATAAAACCGGTGCTAAGCTATTCGCAAGCCGAACTCAAGTATAGCATGTGTTTGTCAAGCAGAGCTTGAGCCCACAAATTATGCTCAAACTCAAGCTCAAGCCAGATGGTTTCTGGGCAAGCCAAGCTTGAGCAAGCTAAAGCTCAGCTCAGCCTTGTTCAAGTACACCAGAGAGAGACACATAAGGTTTAACACCAGAGCACCACAAAGAACTTGTAACTTTAGTAAGCTGCTCATCACGGCACTAAATTAATTAGCAAATCAAATCTAAATTATGTTTCAGAGCATCTGTGATACCTTTCCACATGCATAACAGAAAATCAACTTCTAGCAGCGAGGCGTATAAATTGTACTATTTGGTCACATAAAATACTTTTAAGGCAGAAAATGCAATATTTGAGGTTTCATCCTTGACATGAACAACACATGAAGGAGAAGAACATAGTTCACTGATTAAAGTGAATCAAATGCCATGCCTTCAGAGCAATCTATGATCAATAAATTAAGAACAGTTAAATCCAGGTGTGACTCAGAAACCATGGCAACAAAGTATACATAGACCAAGATATATAAACATCAGAAAATGACACACGTGTATAACCATGTCAGACAGTACTAGTGCACCTGTAAATAATAACCATATAACTATCAAAATTAAGTAGAAAAATGTATTCACAAAATACAGACAGCTAACTGCAAGAGCTTTGAGACCAACCTTCACAGCAGTAAGTCGGGTAATTTCATTACCCATCCGATCAACAAGAACAGGAAGGCATGCTGGTAATTCTGCTTTCAGATTATCACCAAATGTTGAAACGACAAGTCCCATGCAGGAAATTGCACACTCCTTAACCTCCTGTAGAAGAAGTATTATAAGACAGTACAAATGGATACAATAATCACTTTGCAAGGAACTCCACTAACCTGATCTTGATCTTGATTCGTCAAGCGTGACATGATGGCATTATATATGGGGTGAACATAGAGCTTGAAATCAAAACCATAACCCTGAGCAACAAAGCCATTAGTGCCTCAAAAATGGTTTGGTAATATCTGAAAGAAGAAATCAAAAGCAATCTCACCTCAATATTTGGCCGTAAAACACGAACAAGTTCCCCACAAACTCTTAATGCCTCGGCTGTAACTTTGTAATAGCGCTCACCAACAGCAGACAAGACAGGAGATAAAAGGGCCTGGAGAAACAACAGTAACAGGCAACCAGTAAAGAAACAAGCCAGATGTGGGCAAGTTCTAGAAGATTGTTCAAATAAATCAATGAAACTAAAGAAGATGAAGGCTAATGCAAAGCATGCTAAGATGAAAGAGATAAGTTGGGCTTAGTATGGATGCTTATCACAATTTAACGATCTAGGGATGTTCATCATAATTGTAGGATAAAACGACCCCCCACGCCCTTGGGGCTTCAATATGACAGATACACAGTTACAGAATTTGTAATTTAGATTTAGAAAACCTATTCGTGGAAAATGTCTTTATTTTCAAGAATTTTGTCGTTCTTTTAGACATTGCCATAAAAAATTTCTTTTTTATGATTTCAGATTTGAATCTCGAATCCATCCAAGGGTCTGTTCGTATTTATTGATTTAAAATCAAGGATTTGGTGCTATTTATTCACATAAATTTGGTCAGCTTCCTATCATCAACATCAATAAAGGCCATCAACCATTGCCAATGCTACCAGTGTGGGTAGCTGATTTTTGGACTAGGAAAGCATTGTGGCTCCTTGGCCCAATTTGCAAGAAGTGGCTGTCCTCATACTCAAACCAATATTTCACACTCAACAGCCTCGACTTACCAAAAAATACTCCCCAGTCACCATTTTACTATTCTATTAACTTCCATTCAGGCAGAGGAAACCACATTTAATTGTGACAATCAAAATTTTAATGAGACTTGATATGCAGACCACTTCCATACATGTATTTATTCCTCCTTAAAAAAGTACCAATCAACTAAAGACAGGATTGATGCATTACCTTAATATAAGGGTGGAAAACAGAAGGTGAATGTGAAGCTAACACTAGTCTTGTAAACACAAGAGCCTCGATCTTCAAATTTGAGGTAGCCGATTTGTCCTGGCAAAGGTAGCATGAAAAAAAGAAAGGGGCAACGCATGACATTAGTATATACATAAATGAAAACGCACATAATGAGCACAAAAGATTACTTGTAAGCTTTATAAGGACAAAAATATTGTTTTCTTTTCTCACGAAACTGTCAAAAAGATTCCATCTCCAAAAAGACTGAAACAAAACACTCGTGGAATAAAAATTACAATATTTCCATCAAATTAGAGTTAAATGCACCAAAAATACAGCACAATATTCAAAAAATAAAATGTTGCTTAATTATATTGCTATTATGTTTTTACATATTTAGGAAGATTTCAATAAATACTTCCAAACATTTCTCGAAATTTTAATATTTTTGTGCTGCTCTCTAAATGTTTCCATTTCCTTGCTAACCGAAACAAAATTTTAATCCTTGCTCATAAGACAAGAAGGAAAACTACTCACCAATAATGCTTTTTCAATTCCAGGGATGAGGGATCCAATATGATCTGCAAGGCAATCAGGCAAGACAACAACAAGTTCTTTCAGAACAGAAAATGCACCAACCTGCAGACAGAGAAGTCATCATAACTTGTACAAAGATCAAAATTGAATATCAGAATTACCACAATTGAAGCATATTCCTACCTTTGTCTTAATAGATTTCTCTCGTAACTGCCTGGTGATGGATCTAACAATCTTGGGAACTTCCTGTTTTAATAACCATCTTGGGCTGCAGACAATGCCAAGAAGGGTTACTTCCTAGCTCCTACTATCATTACGGATGAAACTACTATCAGAAAACATTTTCCCCAAACAATAAACAAGCAAGTGCAGCCTGATAATTGGTTAACAAAAAATTAAAAAACAAATAAAACAAAAAAATCATGTATCAATGTAGTGCAACACAATCTATTCAACATTTCTGAACTCGCCAACAGATTTTCCATACATGCAAGCACATAAGCACTAATTTTTGTGAAACTAACTCATGAACAAGAAACAAATTGCAGATCTTTCCATCCTACATATGAACTTTTCAATACAATTGTACAAGGTAGTCCACTGACCACTGTAACGAATATGAGCAAAAAAGAAGTCCATCATCAATGCCCTCACCCAACCACCACAGCAAACACAACAGACATCAGGTGTCTATCAATTCCATTTTAAAACTAACAGGAAACTAGAGTGGATAATATTTTTGGTTTCAATCATGGTAAAGTAACAGTGATCATGAGTTTACGACAATTGTACCAACGAACACTAGGCAAAAGTGGGATGTGCATGAGGGACAATGTACATCTCCCTAGTTTACCCACTCCATAAACCCAACCGGCTACACGTGATGGTTCTGGGTTACCCAAAAAAAAAAAAAAATTACATCAACCTTTTTAAGAAGCAGACACACCTAAACACATTGCATAGACACCTAAACTTGGTTTAGTACCTTCATTGATCAATCAAAAATAAACTTCACCATTTTAGAAAAATGAAAATTGACTTTAAAAAAAAAAAAAAAAAGAAAAATGAAAATTGAAATAGATTTCACTTTGTTCAGAATTCGCCTAACATGTTTTAGATACTTCTAAAAATACAAGTCACGTGGCACAAACAGACAAACACATAATGAGCCACATCAAAGCTCCTTGGAAACAATATCTCCACATGACGAAGTGCTCAGCCTTTCTTCTCTTTTTCCTTTTAAAGACTACAGTGCTCCATATATGCACAACCTACTAGTCCAGCATCCAATCGATACTTCATAAGGTAAGAACATAATTGTAAAGAAAAGAATATAGTAACATAGTAGTAGTTGTATAAAAATACAATAGTTATAGAAATTTATAGAGCTTTAGCTTCCACGTTATACACTTCTTTGCATAGGAAGCTAGTACATTAACCAAAAGTTATTTGAACTATTTTTTTATGAATAAATAAATTAATTTGGTAAAGAAAAAGCATTAACGCAATGCCATAAAGCCAGAGAAACCTCATCTCCCTAACCTATACCATCATACCCTCAGCAAAAGACAAAAAAGATCCCAAATCTGGATCAAGCCCAGCTACCCTCCAACCAAGGTTTTAAAAAGCGGCAAAATGCCCGTTACATAACGGAATCGACACCTCCCGAGACCATTATGGCCACATTATAGGTAGTGAACCGGCACCCACGCATTAATGTGTAACAATCATAACATTAACAGTAACGGCCCTGTAATAGCATTACACAGGCGTTGCAGTTTAGTGTTTCTCATATCCTTCACATAGAAATCAACATAAACAGAATGGGAAACCATAGCCCTTCTGAAAAAAAGTTTGATTTGAAGGTTTCAACTCTTAACAGTGATTCCACAGAAAGCCCTAATTTTTCAACATAAACATAAAAAATGAGAAGGAAAAGTGACTCTCTGAAAAAAAAAAAAAAAAAGAAAAAAAAAAAACACTTAATTAAGGATTGTGAGGAATCAGAAATTAGCCAAGAGAGGATTGAAGAGGCCCTTCCAGGTCAAGATTGCAAGAATCAAAGGAAAGCAGCAGCTTCATCTTCTGGCTTCATGTATGGCGGTGGTTTTCAATCTTTTTTGAACCGTAGCGGAGAAGAAACGAAAGAAGCACTTGTTGTTGCACTTCATTTTTGGCACCCAGTCAATTTAGCTTGGGCAACAGACAACTCAATTTAGGTAAAGTAAATCAATTTGGCTTGTTGGTGGACAACTCAAGTTAGATAAATAGGTATACATTATAACCCTAATATATAACTCTAATATATTATATTTGGGTACAAGTACAATAAATTATACCTTGTTCACCTTTCTCACTAAATATTGTATCCTTCCCCAAAAATATATACGCATAATATTATAATGCAATTATTGTATTAGTAGATTGAAAAGAAAGGAGTGTGTGTCGCATATATTGAGGCTATAAAGGACATGTATGATAGAGCCACGACATCTATACGGACGATTGGTGGAGAGACTAAAGAGTTTCCTATCACGATTGGTCTACACCAAGGCTAAGCGTTAAGCCCGTACTTGTTTGCTCTAGTTATGGATGAGATTACAAGACATATTCAGGATGAGGTGCCGTGGTGTATGCTATTTGCAGATGATATTATTTTAGTAGAAGAGACGAGAGAAGGAGTGAATGCTAAGCTAGAATTGTGGCGGGAAACGTTAGAGACAAAAGGGTTTAGGCTAAGTCGATACAAAACGGAATATATGGAATGCAAGTTTAGTCAAAATAGAGTAACTGGTTGAGTAGAAATAAGATTAGACACACAAAAGATTGTAGAGAAAGAAAACTTTAGGTACCTTGAATCTATAGTACAACAAGATGGAGGGAATGATACTGATGTAAGTCACAGGATTCAGGCCGAGTGGACTAAATGTAGGAGTGCTTCGGGGGTCTTGTGCGATCGAAAAGTCCCCCTCAAGGTGAAAGAAAAATATTATAAGGTGGCAGTAAGACTAGCGTCGCTATATGGATCAGAGTGTTGAGCAGTAAAACATAATTATGTTCAGAAGATGACAGTTGCGAAGATGAGAATGCTAAGATGGATGTGCGGGATTACAATGAGAGATAGGATTAGAAACGAGGAGATTAGGGACAAAGTAGGAATATCACCGATTGAAGATAAAATGAGAGAAAATTGATTAAGATGGTTCGGCTATGTTAGAAGGCGTCCAACGGAAGTACCTGTTAGAAAGTGTGAAAGTATGAAGATTGCTAGGAGTAGGAGAGGAAAAGGAAGACCCAAGAGATGTTGGAAAGAAACTATTAAACACGACCTTGCCTACTTGAATTTAACGGAGGACATGGGCCTAAACAGATTTGATTGGCGTCCTCAAATCCATATAGCCGACCCCACCCAGTGGGAAAAGGCTTAGTTTGGTTTTGTTTATTGTATTAGTAGATTATATAATTTAGAGCAGTTATAAAAAATTATTAATTAAGTTATACTACAACATATTAATGATTATTAGATATATTAAATATTATTTATACGTACACACAACATTATTAATTGATTAAAAATCATTAAACATCACTAATAATACATATTTATATATATTAATTGTTAAAACGTCAAAAACTATCCATTTTAAGTGAATTGTGAATTCAAAAAAAAATCAACAAATTCACGCCTGCAGTTTCTGCTTGCACTACTAAATGCCCGTTACACCCCACTGCCATGTCACTGCATGCGTTACTATTATGTAGATCATTATGGTTATTTAAAACCATGCCTTCAACTATACATGCAGGACAAAAAAAAGACTCTTGAACTCACATATCGACGACGCAATCCCTTCAAAAATTCTTCTATTTCTCTCTTTCCAAATCAACCAAAAAAGTCATAAAAGAGTCACATCCAAGTTATCATCTTCGGATGTCTTTTAACCCCACCAAGAACTCAAAAAGTTCTATAAATCTTCAAGAAACACCCACTGAAGCTATTTCAGGAAATCAACAATTCCAAGGACAGCCAATCGATGCTAGACCATCGTTTGAATAGCTTCCAATGTGGAAGTACTTTAAAATTTACCACAATGTATCTACGTCACTTTGCAATTTGAATCCTCAGACATTATTTTTAACAATATAGCAAACAGCCTGATGTGATAACAAGGAAAAAAGAAGACAGAAGAAGATTAAGATGATCCTGAAAGGAGAATAAGGAACGTAAGAATTTAACAAGATCTGGTACTTTTAAGCAACAAAAACCAACAAAATCATGCCTGGTTTCATCTATATCAATCTGCCCTTTTGTAACATTTCCTGTCTGACGAAGCAACTCAATGAATGTATTGAAAACATCCATCTGCAGCCGCAAAAATAGAAGTGTTAATATGATGAACATGCCACAACTTCCCCAACCCCCCCCCCCCAAAAAAAAAGAAAAAATAGAAATAATAGCAATAAAGAAAGAAAGAGTAATTTAACAGACAAAAAGGTAACGATGAAAGCATTTAAGATTGTGATCATAAAACAATCATTTTAGCCTTACCTTAACATTTTCTTCCCTTTCTTTAAACCTATCTATCAACTTTGGACAGGCCTGAAAAATTACACATTTTGAGCAATGAAAACCATATTTCTAATGGCATTTAGTTATTTACATGCATGCAAGAACGTGAAAAGATCAATTGAAACAAATATCTCTCTCCAATAAAAAATTCAAAATCACACTTCTTGTTAGAGATAGAAATAAAAGAACTTGCATTCCACATTTCTCCTTATTTGGGACCCTATTTACCTCTTTAAGCTTCTATTGAATCACAAAATAGGTTTAATCATGCTCCAGATAATTCAAATTGAAGCACGGCATATTTTGGTGATATCAATGAACTCAAGACTAATACTGTATAAAATACCAAAATAGCAAGCAACAAGAGCAAAAAATTAAAATCAGAGGCCACCAAGAATATATACCTCCTCATAAAGCTTTGAAAGAATCTCAGGACGGGAAACAATCAACGCAGCTAAACATTTAGCAGAAGCTCTTCTAACTTTCCAGCTGATATCCTCATCATCTGTATATTCATTTGCACTCTCACTACAAAGTCATCAAAAATTTAGTTCAGTAAGAATTATATCAAACACAAACAATTCATCTTCAGTATGCAACAACTAATAAAGTAACAACGCCATACTCATCTTCCTCCTCCTCATGACTGTCATCATCGGCATCTTCCTCCATGTTATCAGTGAAATTAGGGTCATAACTAAGATATTCTAAGGTGAGATGAAGAATTTTGTCACAGTAGGAAGATATATCCCTGGGGCACCTAAGTAAAAAGCTCTCCAGTGCCTGCAACTCATATTAATACACACTAGTTGGAAATTGAAAACACGGAATATAACATGATGAGTCAATAGAAAAAATTCACTCAGTACCTGAAAACTATACTCACGAAGCTCCTCATCATTCTCTGATGCACTTGTGCAATAATTGATCAGTACTGGAACAGTATCTCCAAGATGGGGACCAAAACGATATCCAACAGCACGGCTAAGACACAACAGTCCCATGGCTTGTTAATATGATAATTTATCATTGAAGGACAAATAAATAAATAGGAAGGAAGAAAAGGAGGGAGGCCGTAGAGGGGCTCAATGTGAGATAAAATGCGATGTGTCGAACTATTCTGTTCTTATGTTGATTTTCAAATTTTTAGTTATTAATTTATTATTTTTTTCTTTTTTTTTTGGGGGGGGGGGGAAGGTGGGAGGTTGGCATGGAACATGTACAGTAGAGAAGGTAGTCATTAAGAAATGTTTATTATCAATTTGGAAGGCTATTAGAACTTATCTCTCTTTTACCAAACTAATTCAACATTCTAATTTTGGCAAATATCATACACAAAGGCTCCAATATACTGCTTCAGATGGGCTTTACTTTTTTGGATGGAATGGTCCATGCTAATAGATTTAAAGCTACATTTGATTGGGGGATAGGATGACAAGAAGTAATACCATAAAATAATATATGAGATTGGTTATAACATGGCATTAATTTTTAAATATGATTATTATTTTTAGTATTTGGTTGGTGGGATATGAAATGGGGTAAGAGGTGATTTGACGACAGATAAGTTTGGACATTTGGATCTCGGCAAATTGAGAGAAATGCAATATACAGTACCATATCCAATGCCAGAAAAAAAAAAAAAAAAAAAAAAAAAACACACACACACACAGAGTTGTGGGGGCCACATGATTAAAAATTCAATGCCACCCCAACATCCCATAATCAAACACAGCCTAGGTGGCTTTCATGTTTCTTGATTAACAATCCTAATGTGTTGAATCAGTTCTTTTAGATAGTGGTAAGAACATAAGTCTATGAGTTATCGTTAAATAGGAAGGGTAAAGAAGACTCAAATCCCAAAAGGAGCCATAAGATTGATGGTAACATAGGAATTACATTTTTACTATCCTAGGCTAACATAGGAGTAACTCCCTAGAACTCCTGACACACCCCCACAAAGACTGGAGCCAGATAATGTCAAGGGGTTTGAACTCGTGACCATTTCAATTGGTAAAGATTGTACCATTGTACTACACCCATGCGGCCAAGATATTGCATTACTTTAACACCAAAAATAAATATATAAATAACTATGAGAAAATTAATAATCCATTGTAAAGAAACAACTCAAAGCAACAGCCTCTTCAAGTCTTGCCACTCACCTCTAGAACAAAGACTTTCTTGGGGGCCTACGACACACAATTAAGTGCTGATTAGCAAAACGATCAATAACTTTCTCAGCAATTGTCCTATATGTGTGATAACCAGTAACTAAAATTTGGTTACTATATAAACTAAACAGTAAATGGGAATCCTTGTGACTTAAATTTAAATACCGGGTATTTATTTGAATTGTTTCCAAGGATTTGGGGTTCAAAGGCAATTTTTATAAACCATGTCCAAGTGTTCACCGCCCCACCTCACCCCTTTTTATGCCTCTTATTTCAGGAGTAATAGCCTGAGCATGCATGTGTGCTTGTCTGGTGCACCCTCGGTCGCTATTGGGGTGTGGTGGACCCTCGGTCAAGCCCATAAAAGCACTAGTTTCCAAGGTTAAAAGTTGTGTGGAGACTTGTAGGATGTATCCTGAGTACAACAAATTTCTTTATGTTGATCACAAGACCTTATATTCTTAGATGAACATGTTTAGCCAAAGGTCCCATTTTCTATAATAATACTATAAAACTTATCAGTTGACTATGATATTCTCATAGGGTTATAGTTCACTTGAGTTTTTTTTATCCCAATGCTCTGCTCTTAGTTTGTAGATCGCTTTTTTTTTTTAATTTGATTGACAGCTCAAATTCTGACTATCAGTGTTGTGTTTTATTTGAACCAAAGTTTATATTATTATGAGATAAACATGGCAATAATATGAGATATACACGGCCCTATTAGATGTTGTAGTACAAGTTATTGCATAATACCATACACAGGAATGACTTAGTACTGGACCTAGGAGTAGTGCATTATGACTTGACCTTGATCATGCTGGCTATTTATCAATCATTTGTTATGCCCCTTAACCCATACTGTTCACTCCTAGCGTTCATTATCAATGCTTCAAGAAGGTAGTTCTATTATTATCTCAAAACATATGGTGAAGTAACCATACAAGTTCAACATAAAAAGTATGCTCAAAGACAAATTAAACTCTATTTTTGGCAGATAGTAGATTCATATTTTGGAAGAATATTGTTTCGGTAGGCAGAACCACAAGGAACTCATCTGCATGTTTAACCATTCCGTGAGACCAGGTTCAAAAAGAAATTATTAAAAATACCTTAATGCCCCAATCATTTGAATGTTTGTACGAGTCAATTCAGGTTTTGTTCTCTTATTCTTCAAAAGCTGAACAACTTCAACTGTTGCCTTTGCCAACAAATCATCCGACAAGCTAGATGCCAGAGATGCTGAAAGGGGAAGAAAAGCATTAATAAATTACAGTTTGCACAAATGTCCTAGGGAATGAAACGAGGAACTATTTACCCCCGTCTTAAAACAATGCGTGCCCCTCCCCAAACTTCCATCTCTTCAAACAAATAACAACATTTAACATGTTTAATTCCAATTGAACTCCATATCTTTAGCCTTACCAATACATGAAACAGTCTTCTTTCTGACACTGGCTTGGTTGGAACTCAATTGGGGCAATAATGCACTTAATATCAGCTCATGGTCTGATGCCATCAGATTCCCATATTTATGAAGAATATCACATAAAATATCAAGGGATTCACACTTTATTTCTGCACTTCCCTAATAAAACAAAAGCCATAAACAAAAATTAGCAGAAATCCTAGAGGACACAATCATCAACCTGAAAGGAAAATAAACAAATAAATATTCACGGATGGTAGCACTACAAGCTTAACAAGGGATGTTGCTCTTTCAATATGAAACCCCCAGGAAATCATTTGCCAGAACATAGGTTAGTAGAACACCTAGAATCTGTAAGAACAGTAAATCAAACAACCCAACGTACAAACCCTAAATAATAACACACGAAGTGGGTCATGGGACCCCTGAACAAAAACCTTATCTAGTGCAAAATGTAAATTTACACAAACAGTCTATAAGATTGGGTAAGGAGCTTCTAACAGAAAAATCCCCTATTCCAATCCACATACAGGACCCAATGTAAAGCAAAAGATATCATATTTTTTGGCTTCAATACGTGACAAAATGAAATGAATTATTTATTTGGCATTATCCAATTCCTTTAAATTGCTCACTCCTCTTTTCCAAACAAAATGGATTAAAGGATGTTTCCAGGCGTTTCACTATGATTAAATTCAAATTTATTAGTTTATGCTTTATCATACACATCTATCTGGACTACAGTTCCATAAACATCTACCAAAAAAATCAATACAATAAAATGAAATCAATACAATAAAATAACTGCAAGTGTTTCGATGTGCCAGAAAAATTTTCTGAAGTGTAACCATGAGCTAATTCTAGCCTGTTTTCTACAGCATTTCCACCATTTAACTTATCCCCACAGCGACACTCTGAGATAGAGATAAACAAAAGCATGACTAATTAGTGCGTTATAATTCCATAATCATTTCCTGAGCACAAACCCGGCTTCATCTTATTCTCGGGTGGAAGAACGTTGGGTGCAATGACCCCTTTTTTGGATCGGTTTGTTTACGGAGAAAATGCCCATTTCCTACTTCTGCATTGTATATCCAAGAAGGCATGCCATGATTTGAAGTTTCGAATAATTAAAGTTAAAATCTAAGAAAGCAGCTGATTAACTAATTCATACACAATATTTTTCTTTAACAGAAGATATGTTTCCTCCCAGAGTTTTTAAGTCACCATATAAATTAGCCCCACTTCTAGACTATAGTCGTCATGAATATCAATTTATTTAAAATCTAAAACTCACCTACTATCTAAACAGAGTAAAGTTAAGACCTCATTTGACAAAACTTTTTCAATTTTCAGTTTTCTTTTTTCATTTTTTTGAAAATTGAACACGAATGAGAACTATTTTCAAAATTTTTAAAAACTATGGAAACATTAAAAAAAAGTTATTTCTCAAGTTTTCATTTTCCTCCACCACCACAGGTCACAACCACTACCCGCCACTGGTCGACCACTATCTTCACATTTGGCCGCCATACACCGTCGGCCACCGCCAACTGCCGACACTACCTCCAACCACTACCAGCCAGTCGCCACCCACCTATAACCACCGTTGATCACCACACACCTCTGGCCACCACTAGCTGCCACTAGCCTCCAGCCACCGCCGGTCACCACCACCACTGCCCACCCTTTTAACACCATAACTACCAACCAACAACTATTGTTACCAAATGTATTTTCAAGTTTTTTTATTTTTTTTACTATGAAAAGAAAACTAAAATTCAGAAACTCAACACAAAAGTGGGCAGCTTTGTCAAATAGGCCCTAAGCATACTGCAACCCCAATTCAAAATATTTTTGAATTACACCATGCTTTCCTGTGAATTAGCATTAAGACATGGTTTTAAGAACTCACCGAGCCAGTAATTCCTTTGATGAGCTGTGGGGAGATCGACGTAAGAACAGATTGTGCAACAGAAGAGCTAGGGACTTCAGAAATAATTGTCTTCAAAGCGATGCTAGCTATGTCGCGATGTTGGTCTTTACCATTAAGTAATTTATCACAAAGCTTATTAGTCATCTCCACAACTTGTTGCTCACGGACTTTCTTCACCAATGGAGCAAGACTGAAATGTCACGATAGCACAAACAATTACAATTCAAAAAAAAAAAAAAAATCATGGGCAAAATCAAGTTATTGCGATGCAGGATCAATCATACAAAAGCAAATATATCAAGTAAGGGAAGAAATTAAGCATGGGCAAAATCAAGTTACGTTGCTTATTTATGTACCACAAATCAGAATATAAAATAAAGCACAGTTGCCTACATGTTTATACAGTTATCCAGTGAAATTCCAATTAAATATGTAATGTAACAAATATTACAAAGTGGACCTCAAAAGAACTGTTTCAAAATTAATACTGCATAATATTAGGAAATTTTGAAGGACCACGTATAATAGAAGCACAAGCATGTTTGCCTACGAAGACCAAATTAGCAAACTTAATTGCTACATTATGGAGAAAATGAAAAGAACAGATGAAAGAGATCTTAACATATTTGCCCCCAACAAACCAGGTTTGAACAACTTCCGGCTATAACTTAAGTAGCAGGAAATTATGGGCAATTAGATGGCCGCTTCTTTGCATCAGTGGAGAATGGAAAAAAAAAAAAGGAGTATTCACTGGCAACAGTAATGTCTGGAGAAGTGCCAATTGAAAGAGTCTGTCCAAAACAAACATGCACAGGTCACACCAGCAGACAAAATAAACAAATGTATACGCCAAAATTAAGATTGATAGTCATGCTTTATTTTGTCAAGAAACAAATTTATGTTTACTATTTAAAAATATTAATAACTGCAAAAAGCAACAAAGCATGCATGTTTTTATGTGTATCATAAGGAGACAAGTCCTTCTAAGGTTTGGTCAACCAAAAACATATAGTTAACGGTTGTCTATCAAAACCTGCCTAGACACAATTTTTTTTTGGTAAAGAATACAGACAGTGGGTCTCTCTGTGTGTGTGCACGTGTACATGGCTCCATTTGTGAGATATGACTTTTTGCTTAAAGGGAAAAGGTCAATTTTTCTTTTTCGTATTAGATGGATTTTTTTCACCAAAATTTGATTTTATTTTCTTGTTTGGTAGATTTAATTTGTCCTTTTTATCCCATTAGCGGATTTTCCCATTTTTAAGTTTCTTTTTATTTTTAAATTTAAAAAAAATACGAATGACTTGTCTAAAAGAAACCAACTAGAAAATTAAATTGTTGTGAAAAAGTCATATAAAACGAAAAAAAATAACCCAAAATAAGACAATTATTTTGGGTTGGCAAACCAAGCTTGTATGCATAGGGTGTAGGAGGAGGAGGAGGAGGAGGAGTTACAAACAAGAATACCATACCCAAGACAAAAGTAGGAGAATTGCCAGTCCAAAAAGAAAGGGAGACAGATAAGGAAAAGGACCAAACCATTTAACAGCTAATCCAGATACATCACCAGCTGCATCATCCAGCTGCTGCAGGACAATATTTGACAACTTCATCTCAAGATCAGTATCAAGTTTAATCCCTCTTTATTTAACTCGCTTAACAAATCAGAAGTTGCCATATATCTGTAATCCTTATCCTTGCCAGTCATCTGGACAATAAAATTGCACTTAAGTCATTCTACAAGAGCAAGCACCTTTTCCATTGACCATCAGAAAAAACATAAAAACCAAATTAAAAGGTTTTCTTGTGTGTCAGAAAATGAAAGAGGTTTGATTTTACATGTATTGTCATGAAAACAAAAGTCAAATGATATCATACCTTTTCCAATATAGCCGTTATAGTTAAATTCGCCATCTTATGGAATGTGTTGTTTCCACAGAATTCAAAAGATGCAAATGCTGTACCGAATTAATGCCTGGGCAAGAAAAAAAGATCATAACAGAAAATCAGTAATTAAAAAGGAAAATATGTAGAATTTTAGTCAACAAACAATGTGATACCTAATGTAAAAAGAATATATATATTAAAAAAAATAAAAAAAATTACAAACATGGAAATTAATTAGGCTTCAGTAGACAACACTACAAAGGCACAATGGTCAAATATAGATAGAAAAATATAAAAATGTACTAGAAGTAGGGCCAACACGAAGTCTACAGCAAATAAAGTTTTCAGTATGACTGTTAAAAGGTTTGAAACGTAGTAATAGAAGGCACATTTCTAAGACACAGAGTAATTCACCACCAGTACCAAATGTAGACTGTTTCGTATAACTGATTTTGAAATTCTGATTCACATATTTAACCCTTTGTACACTCAAGAGAAGTTGGTTTATCAATTAATTTTGTTGTTTACAAATTAAAAAAAAAAAAAAATTTGTTTGATTGGCCATACATTAGGAAATGTGACAACCAACGGGGTCCACGAAATGCTGATATTGCCTTTAGATACCATTATATAACGTAAACACTAGGGATAATAGGTGAAGCTTTATATTTAATGAAACTCAACATTTAGCAAGGCCTTCTATTTAATTCCATTAATAATCCCTAAGCAACCACAATTACTCACAACTTGAAGAAATATGCATGTAATTTTTTAAGAACTATCATTTACTGAAGTAATTTTATGTTTTAATTTTTGCAACCCTTTAACACTTTTACCTAACATTAGACAAGTTGTATAACACATCTTGCATGCACCTTTACCAGGTAAACAATATAGATGTTGATAAGAAATTGTTGTAAAATAGTTATGTATATTTACAGTGCCAAGTGTATACGTTAGACATGACATTGAGGATGCAGGCATGATGCATGCAAAACCCATCCATGATGTTCACAACCCAGAAGGATAAGTTACTATTAAGTAAAAAGTTCCTGAAAGACTTTGGACGACCCTTGAAATAGTGGCAGATGAGGAATACTAAAATAGCACGGGTTAATTAAAAAGAGTTCAGCAAATTCCACCTATCAAACAAAAAAGCTCACGGAACCTCAAGCACCATGAAATATGCCTAGTGTTTCCTATTATAATGCCATATGTATACATGCGCCTAAATTGGGACAATTGAGTAAAATTGTGTATATATGTATATGCTTTAGTTAGAACAGCTGGGTAAAATTGCCATTCATCCTTTAATAGACAGTTTAAGCCAAGATTGTGTTAAGCTGTATTTAACCGTCAAATTAGACAGAGGTGGTGGGAAAAAAACAGGTAACCCTATAATTATTTTTGTAATAAAATTTGGAGAATTAATGAAATAATATCTCAACAATCTCAACCGTCGTTTACGTGGACCAAACACAATATTCAGATCTCAATTCGACAGACCACGTAACAGTTTCCGTTAGAAATGGGTATAACCAAAAAAGAAATGCATCTGGGGGCATGAAATACAGACACTAAACATAAATCCGCACAATAATAAACTTCAAGAATCATCTTCCCACTTTCAATCAAAAATTCACCAGAAATAAGTAAAAACAAAAAAAAAAAAAAAACCAGAAAAATAGAATATTAAAAATGTAATGTACATTCCTCAACAGCCAATAATAGCCAATGACGACCATCGAAACGGCAAGTAATAAACCCTAGACAGTGTGTTCCGTGCACGATGTCAAGTAGACTACATCACATCACCGTTCGATGTAATATAATAGAACAAATCCTAGCCGATGCGAATGAAACTACAGAGAAATAAAGCAAGAGAGCATCTGACAGTGTAATCGAACAAATTACATTAAAAATACCCCAAAAAAATGAAAAAATCGAAAAGAGAGAGAAGAGAAGCTTACTCTGTCGAAATTGCAGTAGAGACACACACACACACTCTCTCTCTCTCTCTACATGAAGATATATGAGACTTGTGTTGCTTTTAACTGTGCTTAAACTTTATAACAATCGGTAGACGAGAGCCCCGAGTGTTCTTGTTCTAGTAATGCAATCGGCAAAAGCATAGTAGTTACGGTGACGAGCGTGGAGGGGTGATCACGGGCCGGGCCTGGCCGGGCCGGGCTGGGCCCAGATTTTGAACTCTAAACCGTGAAAAAAAAATTTTCTACTTTTCTTGAATCATTTTTTTATTTTTATTTTGTATCGAATCATTATCTATTTAAAAAAAATATTTTTACTTTATTTTTAAAAAATCATTATCTATTTACTTGAGTTATTTTTTTAACTCATTAAATTGAATAGTGAGTTCATTTCACATTCGCTTGAATCCATTAAATTATATTTTTTTGATAAAAATATTTTTAAAAATTATTAAATTAAATAATTTAGCACTAAAATAAATATTTTAAAAAATATACAAATAAAATATATAAGTTCATAAAATATTAAAAATATGTGCTTTTAATTATTTCAGAATAGACTAAGGCCAATTTTTTCAATTTATAGCCTAGCCAGTTTTTAAAAATTTTTCTAAACTTGAAAAAATTAGGTAAATCAAACTTAAAATTTTGAACTGCTAAGTTTGTTCGAGAATTATCTTCGATGCCTAAACAAACGTGAAATACCTCATTTATTTATTTTTTTGCTTGAACTATTTGTCGAGCTCAAATTCCTCCAAGTCCTACCTTGCCCTTATCCATATTATGTAGACGATATTATATAGTCTAATTGAAAATATATATTTTACCAAGAAATTTTATGAAAAAAACTATATTAGAATGATATGATAATATAATAGATGCGTAACTTAGTTGTGTCCTGATAATATAATAAAATTTTTCAACTAAATTTTGATACTTAGTTTTTTTAACAAAAGTTGGTAGATAAAAGTTTTAATATATTTGGTAAAACAAATAAAATTTTTTATTAACGTTTTGTAATTTTTTGCGATAAAAATTTTGATAATTTTTGAATTAAGTTCAAATAAAATAATCATCATACCCCTCTGCAACTCAGCAAAAATTGGCGTGTTGGCAACCCAATATCGACAATTTTTAGTATTTTACCACACACCTAAAACAGCAAAAGTCTCTCTTTTTCCTTTTTTTACTCCCTCCCCCCCCCCCCAAACGGGCCCTCAGTTTAATTTTTTTTTTCGCCACCACTGAAACAAATGAAATTTTCTGATCAGTGTAATATATCATTGAACACTGAAAATTACAATTATATACAAAGGTAAATTCCCCCAACCGGCAAACTTACAACGAAGATGGGTAACGGTCATGCTAATACAGTAAATATAAATGGGGGTTATACAAGACAAAGATATTAAATTCATAAGCACATGATTCTTGAAGAAACCTCTAATTCTCCCTCCACCGCTGGTTCAGCTTCATCCCCCCTCCTTTCCTGGAAAGAGGTCAAGCCAATTATGTTACTCAAAAGTATGAAACAATGAATGCCATCAGATAATTTAAATGCGTACGGGTAAAACTTCACAAAAGAAACTGAAATCATTTCCAATCAACATTTCCTTTGTTTATATTTAAACAAATAGGGCTGCAAACAATAAATAAATATAAATTTATAGAGAGGAATTCCGAACCTTAACAAACAAGCTTAAACACAAGATTTCAAACCCGATACAGGGCTTGGCCTGAGCTCGAATTTACTAAAAAACCTTAACAGACAAGATTGAACATCCCAATACTCGGTTCGGCTCGACTCGTTTGCATCACTATCCAAAACACCATGACATGCCATTGATGTAGAAAAAGGAATCCTGGCAACGGTCAGGAGAAATGAATTCAACATTTCTTTTTATTTCAGATAGCGATGCAAACTTTCAAGTAAACATATTTGATTTCTACACATTTGATTGAGAGGCATGATTCAAAAATATCATTCTGATTCAGTCAAGGTGTAGCAACTGGGGGAGAAGAGGAAAAATATCATTCTGATTCAGTCAGGTATGGATTGCGAGTCCCACCATAAGAGGAAATAGGAATAAGTAAACACACCATGGGACCTGTTGATTTTGTTTGATGAAGAGATGACTTGAATGCACCATCTCTGCGGAGAATTTTGGCTCCGCATCCTGGAGTATCTACTGAACCTACAGCCTCTTCATCAACCACAACTGCATCAATACTGTCATTTCCTGACTTAGCATCTGGGATCTGCACATAAAGGTCAAACAAATTCCCTCATCGGTGACTGATATGTCTTCACAAAACAGATCTGTATGAGCTCAAAAGTTAGGTTGGCAACAGCTGTGAATATCCACAAGCAAAGTATTAATAAATCAATAATGACAAGGTTCAGCTTCTGCTAATCATCGAAGAGACAGATTATCACTGTTCATAGCTTGCCCATGAATGATGAAACTGTGGAAGTGAAGAGGGATCATCATTGCACCAGACACAAAAGGTCAAAATAGTGAGGTTAGACTCAAAAAACAGGGTTCAAGCTCCTTTGAAGCAAACTGGATTGCCACCAACATCCTTACCAGAAAACTAGCTAGTATTTTTAAATATATGGGACGCGGGTAGATCAATTGTTTTGCTTTTTTAAGCAAAATAGTGATAGCCCATCAATATTAATGCAGTTTCAACGTAATTAGCAAAATCAACGTAATTGCAATGACAGCTCAAGAGCTGAACCTGGAATAACAGGGCAACTTCACAAGCATTCCTATCAAAAGGACACAAGTCAATTATTCAACCTATAAGATACCTCAAACATGGCTTCTGTAAGAATATTTTCCAATATGGCCCTCAAGCCGCGGGCACCTGTGTTCTTTGCTATTGCTTTCTTTGCAATCAATCCAAGTGCATTCTCTGTGAAATGTAAATTGACCTACAACATTCAGCAGCAAACCAAAAGGGAAGTTTCAACATATGCAATGAATGCTGGATCAAAATGGAGAAAAGAGGACTATATTCCTGGTTGAACGCCAAGGACAAAAGCTTACATTGTTCATGCTGAACATTTTCTTGTACTGTTTCCCAAGAGCATTTTGGGCTCCATGAGGACCTGTGTAAATGATAACACAAACTTTGTCAACTCTTCTGTGATTGCATGACAAGAAATGTCACTAATTCTACAAACTTCTCTTTCCCAATTATAAGTTGTGATACCAGTTGTCAAGTGTCCATAAGCAATGCAGGACAACCTCTTCAATACATCACTGAGCACATATGCTGAATCCCCACAAAAAGACCAACACAACAAGCAAAAAGAATGAAATGGAAAACAATAAATACCTGAACAAGTTGGTCTTCATTTAGAGCAGATAAACTCACTAAAATAGGAAAGCGGCCAACAAATTCAGGTATCAGGCCATATGCAACAAGATCACCACTTTCCACCTGGAAACAAGGACAATGCTAATTCTCAAAGGAATTTCATTTAAAAATTTATACATTATGGAAATTGAGTTAAACAGAAATAATACAGAATATAAGGTTGAGAAATAAAACAAATGCAACATTGTAAGTCAAAAAATTATCAGGTGTTTTAGTTCTTACTGATTCTAATAACGATGATGTCACTACAGCGTTAGTTAGCCCACCAAGTCTCATATTTGCGCGAACTGGTGCACCAAAACCAATGGAAGAGTCTCGTCGTCTAGGCCAAAAAGTTATGAAGAGTTTAAGCATTTTAGTTATGAAGAGTTTAAGCATTTTGAAACTTTCATTCCAACAAGAGTTGATCTCAGGGAACATGCAGTACCGATAAAAGGTATGGTACCTTTCTGAAATAGTCTTTTCCAAATCAACAAAGGCTCCACCACATATAAAAAGTATATCCTTGGTATCTATCTGCAATCACTATTAAAATAAGGAGTAAGAAACAAAACATCTGGTTTTTAAAAAAAAAGAAAAAAGTATTAACCTTAGCAATAAATAAGATATGGTTCTAGCTTTTGCTTTCCCCAAGAAGAATAAATCTTTTATGCTGACTTTTCTAATTCTAGCATCCTTTTTCTTTGTTTTTTTTTTCTTTTCTTTTATTTTATTTTTAGTATAATTTATGTTGTTCTTGAAATCAAAGGCTACTTCATTTCCAGTTTGCTATGCAAAATCTATATTATTCAGTAGTACTGCAAAAAGGCATATTCACCCATCTCACATTTCATTCCCAAGGCACAGTGGCCTCTTGCATTTGAAGAGTGCTACCTATGTTAAAACTTAAGAGCACAAACACACTTACTGACAGATGCCAGAAATCATAATTATTAAAATGGAGTAAACTAGAAAGAATTTAAAAACTTCCATAGTTTCTAATCTATTTCAGAATACTAATCGGAACGGAAATTCTTGTTGGAAGGAAACTCCAAACCAACCCCCAGCACCCCCCCCCCCCAAAAAAAAAAACTCAATAAGCAGTTATCATAACATGTATTTTGATGTTGATTCGTAAATAATTTTTTGAGCTTTTAGTTGTGTATTCCTTTCCCATTTATTTTAGTGCCAAGAAAATCTGAAATATGTTTCACTTGACACCATCTCAATGCGCACTTAACCATAAAATTTGAGTTAAAAGAAATCTAACACTTTTTAATTTTTTCCACTTTGTAGAAAAGAATAAATTTCATAGCTAAAAAGGTTCCTCGAATTAAAAGAAAGGGGGGAAATGTTAAACGAAGGGGAGGAAATGTTAAAAGGTTCTGCGTACCTGAATACTATCACCACGAGGATGTCTTCGAGCTCGGTTATCAGGAACATTCACAATCTGATTAGGAAGAACATTTACTCTAAAATAACTAACAGGCCTAAAAACTTCATTAGAATATGACAAGACAAATCCACAGTAAAGTACTCACTGTTCCTTCCAGCATTTTCAGTAATGCCTGTTGAACGCCTTCCCCAGATACATCTCTGCCTATGTTTAGGCTCCCAGCCTAAAATTTTGAATGAACATCGTATTAAATTGGCTGTAGATATATTTTAGCACAATTCATAAACTGAAATAGTTGCAGGACCTTCTTAGTTATCTTATCAACTTCATCAATGTACACAATCCCTTGCTGAGCTGCTTCCACGTTGAATTCAGCAACCTAAAGGACAATGAGAAGAGTTGAATTATATTTTACATACATTGAGTGCAAACACAAAGCTGTGGCACAAGGCTCTAAATGATAAAATTATATCTTCCAACAAGTGAACAAATAAATGCACGTAACGGATAAAGGTTTGACAATCAAAATTTCAGGTAATTTTAGTTGAAAGAGAAGCATATCATAATTATGCACAAAAACTAAGCCATGAATGTCACTCGAATGAGTTTATATCAATAAATTATTTCCAATAAGGCTGAGTTAGCAATCAAGTTCTAGATGACTATATAAGAAAGGCACACCACCCATACCATAGGTTATGGGTTCAAGTCATCTCAAACCCCTTGTAAAAATCTTTACTAATTTACTTATCAATATATATATATATTGAAATCAGTTAAGAATCAAAAGTGACTGTGTGAGTTGGTACCAAATGTTTATATGTCAAGAATATTGATTTGCACATTTTTTTAGTACAATAAACAAAGAAAGGGAAACAAAATTATAAACTCCCATTTACAATGGTATTCTGTAAACCAACTTATTAATATACAGACAAACAGTTTTCAAAAAAACAATGAAGGGTTAGAATAACAGGGGATATATATTAAAGAAAAAAAATGCAGACGATGAGCTAAGGGAACACAAAATCTCAACCCACCCTCAGAAGCAACAAATCAGAGTTGACTTGTGAAAGTTATTCCCCCAACCCCTCTCTCTCTCTCTCTCTCTCTCTCTCTCTCTCTCTCTCTGTCTCTCTCTGAGAGTAAACTGAGAAGTGACAGTTTGCTGCATATTGGGAAACAAAGACAAAAAAGCATCCCTAAAACAAGTCTGCATGTTTGTAATTTAGCGGAGCTCTGCCCGCCACAAACAAAAATATTTCATCCAAAACACAACTTTGATTACTGGTAAAGTCTACATATATGTAACTCGATGGTGCTAACTATGATTCCGTGGAGCTCTGCACCATAAACAAAAATAGTACATTAAAAAGATAAATTCGATTCCCTGGTGATCACTTTAAGTTAATTGCACACAGAGGATGATGAAAAACATTGCGAAAGTGTAAAGAAGTAAATAGAAAAATTGTATCTTCTTAACTTATCGAAATAGGTCACTCCATTCTCATTCACGTTTATTTCAAGAAGACGAAAGCACCTACTAAGCAAAACTAGTCAGCAAATCTTACGCAAGGAAATGCGGATGACGGTACCAAGATGAGTGTTCTAATTGTTTGGGAATAACACTGGTCATTGTCTAGCAAACTAATCTAAAACAAACGGGCTGAGAACTAGGGCAACCTAGAGCAAGAAAAATAGAGAGCAATGGAGCAATGCATTGGCAATGGAGAAGCGTTCCAATGGACAAGAGGTTGAAGAAGTGGGGTTCTCATGGGTGGCGGGTTAGGGCAAGGAGGCTGGGCCCCATGCACTTAAGACAATGGTCCTGAGGCAGGCAGCCAACTCTACATGCCATGATCTAGTTGCTGACAAGTGGACACTCTGCGAAGTAGTGACAGCATTCTAGCATGGTTGATTGGTATGAGGATCGTGTTCCTACTTGTACAGGTGGTCACATTCTGACTAAATCTTTTCAGGTAATGCCTCTCTCGATAGGTTGATCAAGATCCCCTAGCTCTAGTCAATAAGTCGATGGTCACAATGATCCCATGTCTTTTATGACTATAGGGCCCTTCAGTGTGAATAACACCCAACTAAGGGGCCCTTGGGTTTTGCTTCTAACTCATGGGTTGGAAATACTTCCCTTTTTCAATAAGTGTTGGATCAAAGGATGCGCATGTGAGAGATACCAGGATGGGCTTGGAATGCCCTAAGAGAGTCTGTGATGCCCCCAACAGGAGAGACATGGGTGTGGAGGAGGGAAATTAATTAGCCGCGACAGTGGGGGCGGGCCCCCGAATGCCCTAAACCAGAACTCCACATAAGTATACCCTATGAGGAGGGAGAAACAAGGAAGACTTAGAGTTCAACCATGACGAGAGGATTCTCAATGCCTCCGTGGGAGTAGGGCTAACGTGGCATCTGATCATCTACAAGAAACTTTTCAACTCATAATTCTTATTGCCCCAAAATTCTAGCATTTTGTTTTTACAAAATATAAATCCATCAAACAATTATTTAGCACATAAATAGCCTTTAATATCTCCAACTGTTTAGGAGGTAGGAGTTGCAAATAATTATGACAACCAACAAAATACAACTTTAATTTGATTATCATTGTACATGTCTTAAGAACTAGCATATACTCCTCATACTAAGTATAGAATCTCTTTAATCTCTTCACCTAAAATGGGCAACCTTGTAAAATCAAGAATTTTATTCAAAGGATCATATCATTATTTTCTCCCCTCTCAAGGGATAAATTAACTTTAATAATCTATCATACTTCCCTCACACTAATCTCCATGGAAGGAAGAATGTTTTCACTATTCTTTTCACCTCTGAAAGTGTGTTTCTCCCCCCTTTAGTACCACATAAAATATGATCTTTGTTTAATAACTTAAGTTAGGTACACGAAATTTTTATGATCATGATGAATGTATTACTTCGTACATTACTTTAAGGAGCCCTGGGTACATAAGGAGAGGTGAGATAACCATTGTATTTGCGTTAAATTATGGTGCTCAACTACGTTCAAATTGCAACTTTATACCAATGCCAGTATAGAGTTGACAAGACTTTGCCTTTCTATGTCTTTTAGTACAATTTTCTTCTAAAATTACTATTCTAAGAACCTAAACAATTCTGGCACTACAAAAAAGCAATGATTTCCATCACTCTCCCCAAAGAAAACGTAAATCTCATTCATGTGAAATATTCAGGGAACCAGCTCTAGTGAGAAATAAAGTTCAAATGGTTTCAAGTTTCTGAAGATTTAAGAACATATAAGTTTATCAATGGGCATACAAATACCAGATATATAAAAATAAATGACCGTACCACAAGTAGTTTGTACAATATTGATTCTACATCTTCACCGACATAACCTGCCTGGAGAAACAAAGAAAGTTAACAGCATCAGTGCCATGCAAGCAAGCAATGAAAGAATCATACCATGGAAGAGCAGTATTTAAGTTTGACCAAATTTTCTTATCATCCAAATTCCAACTCCATATCGTTGCACATCATAAACTAGGATTGCAAATTTGTTTGCAAAAGTATCAGGCCTTTCAAGTTTGGGTTGGCAGAACTAGGAATCATCTAAAACTTGTAGGCTCAACAACTTGATCAATGTAGTGTTATGAAAGATTGAGAATATTTTGGGCATATTCACATGCCAATACAAGTGCTTAACATTTCCATTTGTCTAAAAGTTTAGCTGAACCTCCTCATTAGCAATTGAATTCCCTGTCAACAGTATCACAGATTATAGATTCTTTGAAAGTGTTCAATTTTGTAAGTTTACAAGGTTTAGCATTGCGGGAAAAGAGTTTGGTGTGTGGATTAGAATCACCTCCCCTTCCCTCTCCCAAAAATGTTTTGATGGCCTTCCTCTTGCACACTCCCAATTAGTGATAGAAAAATAATAATAATAACAAAAACGAAAAATAAAATATTTAGCACAACTATAGCTTCTGAAAAACTCAGCTCCTTCGTCCACAAATCCAATTGAGCATCAACTAGCTCAGACTCAACCAGTATTTGTACGCCCGTCGATGAACTTACATTTACCCCTATAAAGTCAGCACAAAAGATAAACATCTAAAGATAGATGTATTTGTCTGTTAAATATTAAAATACTTCTCTTTGGGAAAATGAAATATGAAGATACAGTCAATTGTATCCTGAACAATGGTCTTTTTTTTAATTTTTTTTTTTTCTTTCTAGTAAGTTAAAACAAACAATGCCAATTTAAAAAAAAAAAAAAACACTATTTCAAACCTGCCTGCGTTAACGTTGTCGCATCTGCAATGACAAAAGGCACATTCACAACACGGGCTAATGTTTTTGCAAGTAATGTCTTCCCTGTCCTCATAGTCCAGGTTAAACTAAATGAGTGAAACTGATTTCGTTATAGGAAAACCTGGGTCTCACCATAATGTAATGACTATTTTGAAAATAGAATATTATTTCTCAAATGACAATACAGTTATAAATCAAAATATGAATAATCATACCTGAGCCAGTCGGACCCATCAGTAACACATTGCTCTTATCTAGTTCAACATGATCACTATCATCGTTTTCAACTTCACCCCTATCTGATGCTACATCTGACCTGGCAATAAAATAACAATTAATCACTTGCAAATGCCATGATACTGAGAGGGAATAACAGTGAACTCTACTAGTATGAAAATACAAAAAACAAAACAAAACAAAACAAAAAAAGAAACAAATTTTCAGGAGCACACTTGTAAAAGTACTCTTTCCTTTATATATGTGTGTGTGTGCATATCAGACATAGGATTACCTGTAGTTGAGAGACAGTTATCAGATGGACAACATGGACTTACTAATGATATTGTCATTTATTCAATCCTAAGGCACCTTTAAGATAATAGTTATAGTTACTTCTAACTCCAAAGTAACCGTAAAACAATATAATTTACTGATTCCCAGAGCAAAAGGGTTTATACTTGATTCTCCCCAAGTGTCTCATGAAGATTTGAAGCACATCCTCCATATGAATTGTTTTCCATGTAAAAAGGTCCTTTCATGGATTTCTAATTATGCTCCGCACAAACAAGTAATCCAATTTTAATTCAATGAAAATGTCTAGAACTCACTCTTTGCACAAAGAAGCATGGTATATCCTTTTGTAGTGATTGTAGACTGCCACAGCAAGCACCTGTCAGATGAAGAAAATCCCTTCAATTGCAAGACCACATACCTCGATAACCATTCAAAAGTAATGTACTTTGCATCATCCCACTTGAGAACTCCCCAAATTTCATTTACAAGTACTATTTCCTATGCAGTTCCATATCAATTTAAAATGTCATTAGAAGACTGCAAATTGAAGAATCAAAGTCATACAATGTAAGAGGCGAATCATTCATAAGTCCCTTCTCATAACTCCTAAGCCCTAACATTTGCAACTGGAAAAACAATGTCAGATAGTAATCATTTAAGTTTATCGGACCTTTTTAGCTCTTTCTTGACCAATAACAAACTCGTCAAGCTGCCTACATATCAATTTCGGTGTTGGCAAATCCTTACCCAAGTTTGCTCCACCCCACCCATTCCCCTCCCCGGAACACCCACCTCCACCGTTTGAACCACTAACCCCCTGTTTTACCTCAACCGTCCGCCCCACCGGCGTTTGCACCTCAACCCCATTCGCACTCCCCGGTGCAGTCCCCCTGTTCTCTGCCCCATCTCCGCCGTAAGACCTCAACTTCTCCCAAATTCTAGCCCCTACCCTCCCATTTCCATCATCATCCTTCGCAACACCCCCCTCCGCTTCCCTCCCCTTAACCCTCCCAATCTCAATGAAACTTCCCTGCAAAGGAACCAACTTGAACGGCCTGAAGTAGAAGGCGGTCCTGCAGTGGGGGCAGAGGTTGAGCGCTTGGTACACGCCGGTCTCGCCGCCAGTGATGGACAGCGGGCGGGTGGAGAATAGGACGGTCATGAGCTTGGAACACCGGGGGCAGTTGACCTCGGCGCGGATTTGGTCGAAGTCGTCGGAGCTTCCGTCCCATTTGTGACGCTCCTGAAACCCTAACCCTAGAGGCGGTTGACGGTGGCGATGCAAGGCGGTGGGTGAGTGAGCAAGTGGCGGCTTGAGCGAGGAGTGGTAGTGAGACGATGAGGATGGCGAGAGAGACAGAGAGGAAATTCTAGCCGTTATGTGCCTTAGCTTCGTTCTCCATCGAAATACTGCAGACATTATTCTCTCCTTTCTTCCTACAATTTCAGACCATCGTTCGTATAAATTGAGCGTTCCCGTTTATCCTGCGCGCGAGGGTTTGTGAGGGCTTGCGAGAAGTACATTTTTGATAGTATTTTATTCAAATGATGCTTGATTTAGTGGCACCGTCCCGTCCGTTGACTAAAATTATTTATAAATTTTTTATTAAAAATTATTAATTGAAAATTTTTATGGGTTTATTAAAATATTAATAATTTTAAGTAATTTTTCATTATTCAATAAAAATATTAGTAATTTTTGTCAAATGTATGCTTAGAGTGTTAAATTTAATTAAAATTTTTTTAATTATTTTTAATTTTTTAATAAAAATCTTTAATTTTTACCAATTTTTTACTTTTCTTCAATTTTTTAAAAAATATATTAAATATTTAACAATTCAAAATTTTTTATTCTATATTTTTTTTTACTAAATTTGACACTTTAAATAGGCTCTAATTTTGTGTAAAATGTTTTATTATTTGGTAAAATGTAAAAATTTTTTCGTTATCTGGCTACTAAAATTTTAATTTGTTTTAAATTTTTTTTCCAATTCGTCTTGCATACTTATACTTCATTATTATTAATTTTTTTTTTAATTCTTATACTTCATTATTTAAAAAAATCTAAAATATTAAAAGTTAATTTTCATCAACTTAGACAAAACCAAAAAAATTTGAGTTACCGAGAGCTCTGGATTCCTACACGAGACTTAACTTTAGGCGCCATTTTGAATGTTCAATTTCTAATCAATTTTTACTATTTTTTTTTAACTTAATAGATAAAACAAAAACTTTTAAGTGATATTTGATTTGTTTTTCTATTTTTTATTTTTATTTTATGTGTTAAAAATTTTAAAATAAAGAAACAAAAAATGATCTATTTTTTTATTTTAGAATTTTCTTTATTTTAAATTAAAAATGCATAAAAATGCTCAAAATAACTTTTTATCATTTTTTATTTTATGTGTAAACTTTTTTTTTATTTTTTAAAATAAATTTTAAAAACACAAGCGATCCAATTTTAAAAACACAAGTGACTAAATACGTTTTAAACTATTTTTCATATTTTCAAAAGTGTAAAATAAAAAATAACCAAAAACAAAAAATTAAAAATAAAAACAAAAAATAAAAAAACAAATCGAATAATACCTTTGTGTGCTTAGTAAAATAAATAAAAATTTTATAATTTTTAACAATTTTTAAGTATTTGATAAAACAAATAAAATTTTTAATAACTTTTGAAAACATTTGGTAGAATAAATAAAAATTTTAATAACTATCAACAATTTTTCTTATGTGTTTGATAAAAGTTTTAATAACTTTTAATTTGAATTAAAGTGAAATGACCACTATACTTTTTATTAAATCAAGCAAAAAGTAATGCGTTAACAACCTACAACATAAGATTATTATTAACAACTTTTAATATTTTACCAAACATATAAAACACCAAATGTTAAGTGTTTTTTTTTTTTAATTTTTTTGGCTCCTCCATCGTCACCGCTTGTCTGACAAAGTAATATTTTCAACTTCAGTAATAAATGTGTACATCCTCCGTTATATTCACCGTGCTCACAGTATGATACCATGCGTTACAAGTCAGCATACATTTTAAATATTTTACACAACCGATACTTGTTCTACTTATTTTGTAACATATATATTATGCTTTTCGCTCTAAACCCACTCTCTGCAAACCGAAACCGAATCGTTCTCTCTTTCTCAATAATTATAATTCCCTTATTCAAAAAGTTGATCATATCAAGAGTGCCAGCCCCTATAAGCCAACGGTACAAAAAGTATTAAAAAAGTAAGACTTTCTGGGTTTTTAGAATGACATCTCTATATGCCTTGAAAAACTCTCTTGGTCCTTTCCTTCCAAATCAACCAATAAACACAAAAAGGAGACACTTGCCAAGACTTTTTCTTGCCCGGGCTTGCAAACAAAGCGGCCAGTACCTGATGAGAACATTTTAAAAATGAAATGAGTCGAAAATGATTAAATAGTTCTCCAACTACCAGCCTGCGAAGTACTTGATATTGATGAAAAGCAAAAAGAAAATACTCCAAAAACCACCAAGCAGAAAAAATCATGCAAGAACAACTACAATAGATAAACAAGCATACCTCACTTTCTATGATTCCGTCAACTACGACAAGGAGCTGCCCGTGGCCAAAAAAATAAATATGTAAAATTCCCCATATTTCCAATCATAGTAGGCATACAAGACCATCCATAATTTCTCCAAGAGGAGCATGCCACCAAAACAATCCAGATGATGGGCATTTTCATAATGAAATATGGGCGACATTCCAAATCATACTTATATGTCATACTCATATAAATTGATATCTATGTATGTCTATCCCATAATCACTCATTTCATTCCTCCACAGTAATCAAAATTTATCTATCCCTGATCACTCTAGTGAAAGCAATTTACTCCCTCCCATCCCTAGAACTGCTGGGGTTCATTACCCCTCCCTTGCCAACATAAATCTTGACTTTTGCCACCAATGTATCTAAATCCAACTTGCTAGTCTCCTTGGTTATAATTTCGCTGACAAGTCTGACAACCTTCTACTAATGAACCAAACTAACGGGAAAGTTGGAACCAAAAGAGTAACTCAAGAATGCATTAGGATATTTTTCCATGGAACACAAAAATACTCCCATTGTACGCAAATGAATTGTATTCTAGGATACCCTACAGCACCATCGCCGAATTTTCAAGTTCATAGAGCATTAATACAGTAGAAATCCTATTTTGAAGGTTTGAAACAATGACATGCATACAAAGAAGATCATGCCAGATAATTCAATAAAAATAGTCACTTTCTTACTCCTCTGAGCAGCCATAGTCACAGGTTCATGCAAGACCTACGAAAAGAAATCTAAATCAACAAATGATAATAAAACAATTATGCCAAGTAACGCCACAGATTTCTGGCCATCTATAGTTATGAAAGCAAAGAATATCCATAACACCAACATAGGCAAGGTCATAGCCAAAAAGATCAAGCCCCTGCGACCCCTATAGGTACCCCAACATAGCCCACATGGGACCGCTCCAAAGGTTCACGTATCGGCCTCGTGAAGTGATACTTGGACCTCCCTCCAAGGATAAACATTCTACCCTTTTGAACCCCTCTATACGCTCGCAACAACCTTATAAGATCTTGACTTGGCTCAACAACCAAGGACAACCCTTATAATTATACATACCCAACACCGCATCTACTTGGGATATTGAACACTCACCAACCTCTTTGCTCTCTCTCTGTCTTGTTCTTCCTTTATTACGGTAAATGAATAAAGTGGAAAATGATATCAAGAAAAACACCATAACACATAATTAATGCAAACCTCAAAAAGAAGACCAAGCTTCCACCTTGAATACACAATTTCCTCTGTTGGCTATAACCAACAGAAAAAGAATTCAGTAGAAAAAATAAAGGCATCAAAGCAGTAATGCTTTTTAGGAAGGAGCCATCCACAAATGTTTTCTATGCAAGAGAGATCGCCTAAGTGTTCTGTAAGCACAAAATGGTTGGCCCTAAAATATGTTGTAATACTAATGTTAAACGCACTATACCATACAACAAAGTATGGATCCATCTAGAAAAATATTTTTTTACGCCAATAAACATTGATATTTCTGTTCCATCCTAACTAAGCATAAAAACATGAAATTGTGTGTAGTCGAGAGGTATAATAAAGAGGAAAACGGATCTCCCCAAATGCTCCTTGTATTTCAATATTACTTAATAGTATTGAAAATCACTTAAAACCGTTTTGAAAAACAAATTCAAAGAATTTCCAACAGACAAGGTTAAATCACTGCACCAATGATTTTCTAGAGCAGGAAAAGTATTTCAAACGGACGGAATTATACATGCACAAGGATAAAAGAAACAAAATGGATTCATCACTCACATCTGATTTTTAAGTTTTTTCACAATAAGAAGACGAGGGCAGCCTAGAAAAATGAAAGCTAGAAGCTACACCAGAAAATCACGAGTGTTCCATACATCACTGTAGAATTTCTACAGGGGTCAAAAGGTAACAAACCTTCTAATTATTTCATACTCTGGCATCAAATGTTTTGTATACAAAAATGCTGCAACTAAACCTCGTGAAACTTGACTATATTATATTATACTCACAAATACATCTTCCACAAACAATTAAAAACTAGAAAACTAAAAAGTTGATCGCTCACTTTGTTTCACAGGTTCCCACTGTCATCTCTTTTTTTTTTTGGGGGGGGGGGGTTGCAAGTGCTAGTGAAAATTTGGCAAAGCAACTAATCATGTAACTCACACATCCCATCAGTCCTTGTGTGAATAACATGCAATTTGACAGCTCCCTAAGCATTTCAAATTAATCTTTTAAAAGAAAAGGAAATTAAAAAAAAAAAAAAAAAAGAAAAGAAAGAAAGACAGAGCCAATTTGGTATTCACGCATATCCTTTTGTGACCATATAGCAAATAAGTATAGTGTAACATTTATAAATAAAATGGAAAAAATATGTTGTAGCACTATTAGGTAGTCACAAATGAAAGATGAACTTCAATTTACTCCCGACATAGAAATTAATACTGCAATGCGATTTCAGGTTATGAGCACAATTATATCTCCTTTGATGAAATCCATCTTTGAAAGTACCAGAAGAAACAAACAAAATCAATCACCAAAAAGTATACAGTAGAAATCAAAACCCTAAATCTTTAAGCAATAGGTTCCATTAATTCCTAAGAAGTACTAACTACTTAATTCAAGCTCGTTTTAGTCACAAACCAAGCTCGAATCGAGCTCAAACAGTTTGAAAAAAGCTCGGCTTGTTTACACCCACAAGTGGAAGACTAACAAATTACCAAACACAAGCAGGTGCGAACTGAGGATTTAACGGGGACAAAAGTTTAATTGATTCTGAGAAAAATATATATATATATACTAAAATTATTTTTTTAAAGGTAATCATAGTAATGCAATAAATTTTGCAATAATAATTAAAAAAAAAAGGTAAAATTATTCTAATCTAAACAGTTTTGTATTCCTTAAATTACGTCATAAGCAGGGAGGCTAAAATGGCTATGGGCCCGGAGTGAAAAGAAAATAGTTGAGAGATTTTTATTTAATTAAAAAAATCAGCAGTTTAAATACAAATTTTGAGATAAATGGGGCAATTGCCCAAACCTTATGCCTGCCCCTGAACATAAGATCTACCTAAAGAATTTTTCAGGAGAAAATGGTAGACTCCAAAATTCAGCACTAATTATTAAATTGCATTAACCGAATCCTCTCAAATAAGTATATTTGTATGTAGAAAAGGGCCCCCCCCCCCCAAGAAAAAAAAAAAAGTGCACTAAAAAAAGCACACACGAAGCAATAGATAGGATCTCTGTTTCCTACATCCACAATATAGGTGAGTACACTTACAATAAGATTACACCCACTTGGAGCATGGATAGAGTAGATCTGAAATTAATTCACATTGCAAAAAAATATGAACTCAACAAAAAGATAGATCATGGAAGGTCTTATTGTGCAATTTAAGCAAATCAATACCTATAGTACATATACTGCTTTAATCCTCAACCTCTGCTCTGATTTCCTTTAGCAGTTCTGCCTTGTATTCCTCAAAATTACCAGGGAAAGTCCTCACAGTTCCATTCTCCACAACCCAAATTTCGCTCCTCTCTTCATCATCACAAACCCGTGATATTAGTCTCGAATCGTGACTGACAAGGACAACTCCACCAGTAAACTCATCAAGTGCATCTGCTAGTGCATCAATGCTCTGCATATCCAAATGATTTGTAGGCTCATCCAATAGCAAAATGTGTGGCTTTGACATGGAGATTGAAGTGAAGACAACCCGAGATTTCTGCCCACCAGATAATTTAGCAATGGGGGTGAGGTGGTTATGACTGGGGAGACCAAATTTCCCAAGCTTTGCCCGGACAGCCTCTTGCTTACTAAGACCCTCTTGCTCTGGATGAAGCCGAAGAAGATACTGAACTGGTGTTTCATCCATTGTCAGAAGATCAACAAAGTGCTGTGAATATCTACCAATCCTTAGTTTTTGACTCCTTCGCACTTCACCCTCAGCTGGGAACAAGTCACCTGCGAGAAGATTCAGTAAAGTAGATTTCCCAGCTCCATTGGGTCCAACTATTGCAACACGAGTACCCATATCAATACCAACATCAACACCAGAAAGCCTGAAATCCTCTCGATTTGGGTAACTGAAGCTGACTTCAATAAGCTGCAAAAGTGGGGGTGTTAGCTCAGTTGGTTCAGGGAAGTGAAACTCCACTGTGTAATCTCTCCATTTCCGAGGTGCATCTGGCATGGGTTCATCCTCGTCAACCTTGCCCTTCCCTCTATTCTTTGATGCTTCTTTGGCAGCTACAAATTTAGCTCTATCCTTGACCTTCTCTTGCTGAGCTCGATTCCCAGATCTTTTGGCAGCTTTTACCTGCTTTTCATATATCTCAAACTTCTTGTTCACCTCTTTCCTGCGTTGCTCATACCCACTTTCAAAGTCATCAAAATTCCCACGGTATATGTGGAGTTTCATGTCATGGAGGTGAATAATCTCATTGCAAACTGAGTTAAGGAAATCTCGATCATGTGAAACAACGACAAGAGTTTTCTTCCAACGGCACAAGTATTCCTCTAACCAGAGAACAGCCCTCAGGTCAAGATGATTCGTGGGTTCATCCAACAACAATAAAGTTGGCTGAACGAAAAGTGCTCTAGCCAATGAAATTCTCATCCTCCAGCCACCACTAAATGATCGTGTTGGGCGACCCTGCATGTCCTTGGTGAAACCTAACCCTGCAAGGATCTTTGATGCCTGAGCCTCAGCAGCATCTGACCCTATCAGCTGTAATTTTTCATACAATTCAGCAAGCTTCTCTCCAGCATCATCCCCATTAACATCATCATTTTCATCCTCAACCCCAGCAGCAGGAGATGCATCTTGCAAAGCTGCAACCTCTTGTCGGAGCTTGATGAGCTCCTCATTAGCTGAAACAACTGCTTCAAGAGCAGTTTTATCATCACCAACCACCTCTTGCTCAACCAAAAGCACATCTATATTTTTTGGGACTGGAATCTTCCTCCAAGCTAGGAGCTTTAATAGCGTAGATTTTCCCTTTCCATTGGGTCCAACTAATCCATATCTCTTCCCATGAGATATCTTCACTGACGCATTCTTTAAGAGTTCTTTCCCCCGAGCTGACACAGAGAAATTATCTATTGTTATATCCTTCACATTGGCATCAGCTTCGCTTTCACCATCAAGAACCGAGGCACGGCTACCGATAACAACAGTGAAGGCATCATGATCATCCTTGAGGGCTTCCTGTTTGGCAAGTTCAGCAGCTTGGGCAACCACCCTATCCTTCTGCTCTCGTTTCTTCAATTCTTTGTCAGTTATGGAGATGTCAAGAGGCTTTGTGTCACTCCTCTGCTGTCGACTGGACAGTTTATTGACATTATTCTGTTGCTGACCTTCTTCAGAGACATAATCATCATCATCCTCATCAGAGGGAGGGAGATCCAACCCATCAATATAAGATGATTTTGCAGCTGGTTTTGCCTTGGGCTTACTAGAGGTTGACGATGATACTTTCTTAGCTTTATCAGGTTTCTGGTCCATGCCAGCAAGCATTGCTGAGACAGAGAGTTTCTCTTTCTTCCCATCTTTTAAAGTATCTTTGCTGCTCGGCTTACCCTTTGAGGGAGCTCCACTCTCGTCAGATTTCTTCTTTCCCATTGTATCAGTTGATCTGATCAATAAACTGAAAAAAGAAGAAAACAAAAAGTTAATAACTTTGATAATTCCATAAACTTCAGTTCGGAAAAACAAACAACTTAATCAACAAACAGGATCGAAAACAAGTTTACTGATCTCCTATAAAATCCTAACTGGATTTACAAGGATATTTAGATTAATTCGAAAAAATTAATTTTAGCAGAAACAGGTAAATTTTGGAAAATATTATGTTTAAATGGTTTTACAAAACAGATAAAGTTTAGAATAAATAACAACAAAATCTTAGAATTAGTGATAATTTGGGAATCAAAAGAGCAATGATGATGATGATCTGTTTTAATGAATTCACGGTGCAAGAGGTCAAAAAATTATAAGACAAGCACCAAATGGCAAGAACTGATGCAAATACAAAACCAAAACAGAACAGTAAAAATGCCCAAACAAATTCATAGTAGTATTTCCCATATAACCTAATTATGCCTGCCAAAATTTAAGTTCAGAAGGAACTGGAGCCACATATATAGAAATTCAGATTACAAATTTCAAGTAAAAACAACACAATGAATCATCTTTTCATAAAAATTCAAAACAAATAGCAATCATATGTGCATACACCGAAATAAAAATTTAAAAAAAAAGTAAAAGGGGGGGGAACCAACAAGGAGAATCAGGGATTTAGCAGAAAATTCAAAATCAAGTGAGGGACCCTAACAAAATATACATATCCAATTATATCTTTCGACGACAATATAACCATGTATACGCATACAAGTTCATCAAAGGAGAGAAATAATTAGAGCACCTGAAGCACACTTGATGAGAGAGAAGAGAGAGACGAACTCGGTTCGCTTTTTGATTCTTCGGATCGAACTTAATTCGTTTACTGAGACTCCAGATCGACAGCGCCTTGACAAAAGCTCAGAGGGAGGAACCTAGGGTTTCACAGGTGTTCGTGTTTTTTGGAGGAGGAGGCTGGCTCAAATTCTTGTATAAATAGGATTTTTTTTAGTCCGATTCCGATTCGATTCAAATCCGTTTGTCCCGAAACGGGCAGGCCCGGGTTGTCCAAGAAGGGAACGGGGGCAGGTCAGGGTTGTCGGGTGCGGGTTCATGGTAGCCAAACGGCACGGACGCGCACGTGATGGTCGGCTGTGAGTAAATTATGCGCTAACGATACGGCCCAATGGATGGATTTCCCGTGCAACCGGCATTAGTTTGTGCCGCGTAGGGTGGGGGCAAGGAAGATTTTTCCCCTGCGGTTGCTCAGGCCAGGGTCGGGTCGGCGCTCCAGGCGTACTCCAAAAAGGAACAAATTTCTAAAAATAAAAAAAATTACAGAAATATAAATATTATATCTATAATTAAAGTACAATATATACAAAATATAAATTAAAATTATTTAAAATAAGAGTGGGCCAAAAAATTAATTTAATTTTTTTTTTCCAAATCCACGAGTATTATATTTTCGTCCAAACTCGCTTAAACAACGTGCTAAAATGAATTACTCGAGGGGTTTGGCCATTGCCCCTCTCAACTCAAGTCACACAGTTAACTCTGTAAAATGGATGTGTTTGATTCGTTAAAAATCATTAAAAATTTTAAAAAATTTTTAAAATTATTTATTTTTTATTTCATTATATAAATTATGAATCTATAAATTATCTCATTTTATCTTATTTTTCGTCATTTCAAATACACCTAATATAACTCATTGATTTAACATTTATATATTTTCAACCATTAAATTTATTCAATTGTCAGGATTACTTTTTGCCATTGCCAACTTAATTGTATTTTTATCACTTCACGTGAAAATATAATCTCTCGCTCGTTCTATATATTTTTTAAATACTTTTTATATCTAGAGGTTTTAAATTAATATTTTTAAAAATGTGATAATGAAAATTTATAATTTTATTAAATACTATATGGATACCTTAATTTATTTTAATTAGTGATTTTTATTTTATAAGTTATTTTTATAGTTTTTTTATATTGATTTTTTTATAAATTTAAATATGAACTATGTAAAGTTAAATTAAATTATATTTATTTAGATACAGACAATTACTAGTTCTTTGAAAAAATGGACAATCTTTTGGATTTTTTTTTTTTTTTATTTTAACTCTCTTAGGATTCTTTCATCTGAGATCTCTGCGAAAGAGGGATGCACTGTTTGTCCTCAACCATTTGAATGAAATGCAACAGAAGAAAGAAAAATCTATGGACCAACTCTGTCATCTTCATAATTACCAAAAAAAAAACTGTCATCTTCATATGTGGAAACTAAGAAATTATTGTTAATATATACATGTATACATACATATATTTATAATTAAGAGAGTATTTATTAAATTTCGAAAGCATAAGTTAAAAGCCCAACATTCATTGCATTGAGGAAGTTAATGTGTATGCATAAGTAAGTATGTCCGTTTTTGAGAATTGAATTTCCCCGATGATTAGCTGATAACAAAGTAAATTCTTTTGTTGTTATCGTGTTGCTGGCATGTTTTACTAAGTTAAGTTATATGATATGTAATTTTACTTTTTATAAAAATAATGTTTGGAGTGACAAAATTAATATAAATTTATAAAAATTACAGTTTTATAATTCATACAATTACAATCTTATAATTCGTATAATGAGTAATGCTAAGAAAATTTGTAAAGACAGTCACATAATTTAGTTTAATTTTAATTAGCATGCGATCTCTTTCCTAAAATAGTAATAAAATTAGTCTATCAACGGTCGAGTTGCAATTGAAATTAGGGGTATATATGAGTCGGTTTGGTTCAAATTCGTAGTTAATCTGGAACCGTATTGATTTTTTTGATTCTTAAAAATTAAACTTGAAACCAAACTGATTTTAATTTGGAACCGAACCAAACCAAATAAAAAAATTGAATTGGCTCGGTTTAGTTTTCAGATTAGTCTAAATTAGATTGGATAAGGTTGGTTTTTAAGTTGACCTGGTTTATTTATTTTTAAATCCTAAACATTCAAATAAATAACTATTATATATTAATATAATACTATACATATTATAATATATCATATATATTATATAGATATAACAACAGTAACAGCTAATGTTATCAAACAGTAGCTCCACATATCAATTTCAAAAAAAAAAAAAAACTGTTTTATAGATATATAATATTATATAATATATTACATATATATATCTATTATATTTTTTGAGTTGGTTTCAGTTAGTTTGAGTTGAGTTATTTTTAATTTGATTTCGATTCAATTCAATATTTTTTATACAAAATAAAAATATCAAGTTATTATTTTTTAATTCAAAATTAAATTAGTTTTAACGTTAACTCAAATCAAATCAAATTGAATCGAAGTGATCGGATTGATTCAATTTTTTTTTGTACACTCCTGATTGGAACGCTTTCATTCATGTGTAATGCTTGGAAAGCAAGAGAAATGCTTCCAATTTAGAGGCTGGCGCACGCAGTGACTCGTTTCGCATTCACCGCGAGTCAATCAACTGCTTTTTTTTTCTTTGAATAGTAACTCAACTGCTTAACCCATTAATGAGAAAAACAAGAACAATGCTTCGCTTCTCGGTTCTGTAGATCACTGAGTTCCCACCGTCCCACGTGTCGGCACACGTTTGACCTCACACAAAATGCATGACACCACCGGTCACCCCATCACAGATCCCATCTTCACAGCTCCGTGTGGCTCCCGCTCTCTCCGCAAAAGAGAAACATGTATCTATAATGTATACGTAGAGAGAGAAGGAGGGGGTTTGTTTCTCACTCTACCTCTTAAGCTCCGTTAGGCCACCTGCCTTTTGTAATTGTTCCTAGTTACAGCCACGAAGATGCCTTCTCCGTCAATTCCAAGGCCTTCGCTTCTTCCATAAAAACCACCCCCACCACCGCCAGCGTTTCACAATTGTCTCTGATTTCGGTTCCTCGGTTGCTGTGATTCTCAGTGGCGCCAATGAAGATCAAACAACCCCCCAACTCGAGCGCTCAGACCCTCACCGCCACCACCTCTCACGACGCGCGGCTTCTAGTCCGCGAGACGCTCCGAATCAGCGCCAACCTCGCGTCGTTGGCTCCGCCATCGTCCCCCGCGGCCGAGAGCGGTGGTGGATTGAGGCTCGAGGCTGCCAACTTGGGGTTTTTTGAGGATCAATTTGTTGATTCGAGCTTGAGATTGATTTGTTGTGAGGAGATCGATGGCCGCCGGTGGAATTACCTTGCGGAAAATGGAGGCTCCAAGCAATTCAAAAAGGGGGCGATCCGTGCCGTTAGCTTACAGACCCATGGGGCCCCCGTTGAGGTCTGTTTGTTCACCTTTATTTTACCTGTACTTATTGATAATATACAAAATGTGTAAGTGTATGTATATGCATATACATACTTTTTTTCTTTGCAATACTTCAATTCTCTATTTGCTAGCCTTAACTGTGTTACTGTGCATTAATCATTGTAATTTGTTCACTAGTCCATCGACCAATTCTCTTTCGTTTTCTCATCAGATTGAATTTGCTTTTTCCATTTTGATCTAAGTACGGACCTCTGAATAGTTGAATTAATACCCAATGTTAAGTGTATTTGGTACTCTTTTTTTTTTTTTTGCGGGGGGTTGGGGGTGGTGGGGGTTAGTAAATCCCTTGTATCGAGAGGATAATATCAATACATTAGTCTTTGTGTATATATATAACATGATGTTGAGCTGCTGATCAAATATGAGATTATGATTTTGTATATAAGATAAAGGATTATCACCATTCTCCTGAAGCTGAGCGATAATGGAGAATTTGGTTACATCAGCTTCTGAAGTAAATTGTGATCTTTTGTATTGAATATCTGGTGCAGGGGTTGATGTCATTTATAAGATCTTATGTGGTGCCAGAAGGTTTCCCTGATACTGTTACTCCATCATATGTGCCATACATGTCATGGAGGGCTTTGAAGGTACTTCCTTGGAAACATTAAAATTAGGTGGTTGTTTGACGAAATAAATGGCTGCCTCATTTGTTGAAAATTTTGGTGGGATTTAGTGTGAAAGTTGGACCCATGGTGCTAGTCTTTTGTTGTTGTTGTTATTATTATTATTATTATTATTATTATTATTACTTTTGGTTTGATGAAGTCTTTTGTTATCTTGTTGCTGCTAAATGTTTTAATTATCATTATTGTATTGATTGTAGCACTTTTTTGGTGGAGCAATGGGTGTTTTCACAACACAAACCCTTTTGAGTTCAGTTGGAGTCTCCAGAAACACTGCTGCACCAGGTGCTGTAGCCATCAATTGGATTCTTAAGGTATGCTGATTTTTATGTGTTTAGAATGAGCTACTGTTCCTATTTTGGATAACTGATTTGTGTTTTAGAAATGGTTAATGTAGCTTTTGATACCTGCAATGGTATTTGGTGTCTCCCCATTGCTGTGCTATTAGTTGCATGAGATACTAGCAATGGTTCTTTAAGAATATTCTATTGTCTCTATGCTGATAGATTTATTTTGGTTTTATGAACTTTAATTGAGTTCTTTTTGCTTACACTCGGGGATGTGAAATCATATGGCTAAGCCAGTTTTGTCACTGTTTCCTCAAAATTCCTTAGTTATAACATTAGGAATCTTCATATGGATAATTTACACATAGGCTCTTATTTTGTAAATATAGGTCTCATGATCCTCGGACTTGGTTTTTTATATTTTTCTAATTGAAATATCATGTATTCAAAATTGGGTGAGGTTTTTAGGTTAATTCTAAACTATATCGTGTGTAACAGTTATGCTTTGTCTGGCTTTTATTCATCCAAAAAAAAAAAAAAAATGTTTTTTCCATGTGTTTTCTTCCTTCAATAATCGATGGCATTTTATTTGAAGTAAAATCTGCAGAGTAGGTTAAGAGCTTGGCACCCCAAGGAAGTTTAGAGGGATAATGCAACTGGAACAAACTTGAAATAATCAAATATTGATACTTACATACACAAAAAAAAAAAAAATCCTCTTTGTTGAATTCGATGAAAACTCCTTCATTTGCTTTTGTTTTTCTGTCAATCCTCTCACAGGATAGCGCATGGGCCATATTCTGAATTTCTGAAGCATAGTTAGCAAACTTAATGGGAAAAAGGTCTCTATATGCTTCCTATGCAGCAAAATTGCTGATAAAGCCAAGATGGTTGCAATTGTGATTAGTTTTTGTTTGATCTATCATCTCTTTTGGAAATTTAAAAAATCTGAAAAAAAATGTTTTTGATTCATTTGAATTAAAATTTCAATTATGCTGGTAATTTGATTAATAAATTTTAGTGTCTTGTCATATTTTACTTGATCTGGCTTTGCAGCAGTTCGTCTGTATTTGGAGTTGGTATTTGGTGCATAACAGGTATTATGTGTGATTTTATTAAAATGCATCATATGTTTAAATTGTAGGATGGAGCTGGCCGGGTTGGAAAAATGCTTTTTGCTCGGCAAGGGAAGAAATTTGATTATGATCTAAAGCAGGTGAAATTGCTCTCAAGTATGGTTATTTGTGGTTGAGTTTTAGTTGACGATGTTCTTATTTCTGAGAAGACTCTTCTGGGGATAACTATGATGTCTTTTAGCTTCGTTTGACCGGTGATCTTCTAATGGAACTGGGTGCTGGGGTAGAATTGGCTACTGCAGCTGTGCCACATCTTTTTCTGCCTTTAGCATGTGCTGCCAATGTAGTCAAGGTTTAAACTCTCTCTCTCTCTCTTCTCTCTCATTTTTAAATGTCATTTTGTTAAATTAGCCTTGTAAGTAATAGCTCTACATTATATATTTTACTCCCAGAATGTTGCTGCTGTCACATCAACATCTACTCGCACTCCAATTTACAAAGCCTTCGCGAAAGGAGAAAACATTGGGGATGTTACTGCAAAGGGAGAATGTGTGGGCAATATTGCTGATCTGGTATGCTTCTCCATCTTCAATTGCAAATTCCAGAAACTCGTGTTTTGTTTGGGTAGATTCAGAGCAAATTTTGGTCAGTGCTCAATATCATCAAGATGCTATGGATTTTGATTAGTATGTTAGTGACCTCTGTTTTGTCCACTAGAGTGAACATTTTGTGGAAAATCTTAAGCACAACGGAATATTCTATATTCAAAATGGTAAAAGTAATATGTGGGTTATATTTTAACGGGTGGCATTGGAGCAACGGTAGCATGGTTCTATTGCAACTTGGGGTCATGGGGTTTGAACAACCACCCCTTTACAAGCAGGAGTAAGGTTGTGTACTTTTGCCTCTACCTTAATCCTGCAATGCAGAAACGAATTTATTTTCTTATACCATTAAAAGAGGAAATAATTGGCCAAATACTGTTGGGAGAAAAGTAATTGCCAGTGTATTGTTGATGAAACTGCAACATCATGTTGCGGTTTCACTTAAGGTAAAAACCCGAACTCATACGGCAATTTCTTAAAAAAAAAAAAAAAAGAAGAAGAAGAAGAAGAAGAAAACTAGAATGAAAATGCAACAACATATGTGTTTTTGTTTAGGATAGAAACCGCGTTATGATATTGCGGTTTGTATTCCTCTGTCCAGCCCAGTTCAAGTCTGTCCAATTGTTTGAACCTGTTCAAATATTAAAACATCAACCTAATCAACACAAGCTGTTCAACAAAATCAACCTATTCAGCAATGCTACAAAGCATCAAACATCTCACAATATGACAAGACAGACACATCATCATAACAAAAAGCAAATAAATCAAAACATGCAATTTGTAGCATAATCATAACAAAGAAAGGGTGGGGAGGTTTTTTTTTTTTTTGGGTTAAAGTTCCTTTTTGGAAGATCTGCAACTGTAATATACTAATATCCTCTTGTTAAAAATTCATGTCCAAATGTGCTGCCTTTTCTTATAAACCAATCACCTGGGGTGATTGAGCATGTGTTTTTTTATATATATATACATCTATATATTTATGGAACTATATCATAAGCCAAGGTAAATGAATTTCTAGTATCTACCTTGTGAATTACTGCATGCTATGAGATAAAAATGCATTAATAGATGGGTGTCACACCCTTCTGCAGTTACATATTATTTCATATAAAACAAGAAAAAACTGGATCTAATGAAATATTATGTTGTGACATTTCTAATTTAGCATTGGATGATCCTTGTATGAATGCATCACTGAGCTGAGAATAATCTGAATTTTATGTACTTCTACTTTCTCCTGAGATTGTGCATAACATCTTTAGTCCGTGCTAATGTTGTTGAAACCTGTGTTTTGAAGCTGGGAACTGGATTGGGCATTATGATTGCAAAAAGAAATCCATCCTTAGTCTCAACATTCACCCTCCTTTCATGTGGATATCTTTGCAGCTCCTACCAAGAGGTTGTATATGTTATTTCTAGTGTTAGTTTACTTATTTATTCATTTTAAATGTACGTTAGAAGGCATTTCTCGTGGAAGATAGTGTTCCTTTTTTTCCTTTTCTTACCAAGCGTTTTATCTTCTATTTTTTTCTCATTTATTTCATTTGGCAGGTAAAATCTGTTGTGCTGCGTACTCTGAATCGAGCAAGGTTAACTGTAGCTATAGATTCATTCCTTAAAACAGGTCAGTCTTTTGGTTCACTCATCCACGTTTATGATTCCATTGTGTGATCATCCCACTTAATCATTAAGTCCCATATCCACACAAAAATAAAGGCTTTCTGATTTCCACTGGATTAATTGTGTTATGTATTTGTTTTGTAGGGAATGTTCCAACTTTGCAAGAGGGAAATATGAAGGAAAATGTATTCAGTTTTCCGTGGTCAAAAGAGAGGCCAATTGTTTTAGGTATGCATCGTATAGATAACAGCGCCTGCTGCACTTCTATATTGACTGAATACAAAGTTAAATATGAACTTTCTTACGGTTATTTGGCAGGACCGAGATTTAAAGATGCATTCCAAGATCCAAATTCATATCTTTCCATAGAGCCTATTTTTGAGGTATATGCTTTTTCAGAGATGAATCAAGCAGGGAAATCTCTCTCTCTGTCTCTCATATCCTCTTCTATTACCTTCTCTCTTCTTGCATATGATCTCGAGTTAATTTCTTACTTATTTTTTTTTGTAGAAAGAGAGATATATGGTAACATATAATCCTTCAAAGGGAAATATATATGCATTGCTCAAGGATCAAGCAAAATCTGATGACATTTTGAAAGCAGCTTTCCACGTGAGAATCTGATTTCTTGTGTATTGTGAATTTTTTTTTTGGTAAGTTATGTGAAGTTATTGGTACAGTTACTTTAAGATAAATTTACCTTGTATTGCAGGCTCATGTTCTTCTGCATATCATTCGCTCATCAAATCAGAGTTGGCCTTTTTCTGGAAAGTATCAAGAAAATGATCATTCAGTGTTTATGCCTTCTATTGCTGATCTTGAAGCTCGTATTGCGGAATCTTATAAGATGGCCTCTACTTTATATGGACCTTTCAAGGGTAAAGCTTTAGAACAGGTAGGATAACTCAACAGGGTTTCTTTCATATTTATTGAATGTTGAAATCAAGTTAGCTATAATATGTAAGTTTGCCTTACAGTGAACCTCTTTTTTTTTTTTTTAATAATTTTGAAATGTCTATTAATTATGAAAAAAATTACAATAAGATGCTTATTTATTTAGCCATATTAGTATAAAAAAATGATAGTTTTTCCATATTAGCATAAAAACGAGGGGAAAAAAAAGCATAAAAAATGACAAAAGACTTTTATAGCCTTCAAAGTTTCACTGACTTTGGGGAAAAGCATTAAACATAACACAGTAAGTGAGGACACAAATGCTTCTTAGAAGGTCTCATCACACTGGCGCCCGGTGGGGCTGTAGTGATGCACTGCCCATCCTAGGGTTAGGATCTATGCTTCAATGCTAATATTAGACAGCGGGTAGGAACCTCTATGGTCATGCCTAGGAGGGGTTGTTATGCTAGTCGCCCCTATCTACCTTTTTCATTGATCCAAAAAAAAAAAAAATGCATTTTATGTCTTAAAAAATTATGGAAAGCTCTGAAATGCTGCTGAGGTGAACATAGTAAGTTAAACCCTTTTAGGATCTAGCATCTGCTAAGGAATAATAAGAGAAACAGACTTTTATCTAAGACTACCTCATCACGCAACTTACTAATTCCACATAAACCAACCGGCAGAATACCGCATGTAACACATTATGAGTTATTTGGATTAAGTTTGCAACTGGCTGGCTAAGTACTTTCCAGTACTGTAGTACACTGATTGAAACAATTCTTCAGAATTGCTGGTGCCACCTGCTTTTATGTATTTTATGTCATTGACTGCAAAGATTGCTATTGAATTATATCCTATTTCCGGAAACCATAATTTACCTCAAGAAAAAAAAATTCTTTTGAAGAAGATTCGTCTTGTTTATATGTGCATTTATTGTAATTTGATGTACATCAAGACTCCTCCTTGGACTTTGTTCAACTCTTTTTCCCAACTAAACAGTTTTAAGTAAAGAATAAATTAATATGTTCTAGTGGCAACTAGAATTACGAGTGGACTAGTTCAGTTGCTTTATGGCTCGCTTGACAACGTTATTTGATTCATTTTGCATTGGACACATTTGAGTCTGGTATTGTTTATTGCCATAATTGCTACTGTTTCTGCTTAAAGGTGGCACCGAAACCTGAGAGTTGCATCCACACACCATGGTTGGTCTTTCAAGTTGTTTAGCTCGGCATTGTAACCATTTGCACATCAGTTACTATTACTTGATTTATTGTATGTCAGAAACTGAGAGTGACAACATGCATTTGCACAGTTTAACGAGTATTTATTTCCTTCAGGGTTGGGTGATGTCAGAGTCACTTCTTAATCCTGGACGGGCCCGGCTCTGTGATGCAGCTAACTGAGGCAATGTGAGGACTTCAAATTAGTGTGGGAACTTGGGGTTTGGCAGCCGAGCGCTCTAATTGCTTCTGATACTTTTGACACTTCCGCGGGGACAAAAGCATGTATTTAACCTGGGAACTTTGCATGCACTATTGGAAACGTAGGAACTACCGAGCCATCATATTTGGCCAGTTCTCCGCGTTAGGGATACGAAGCTACTCAGCGATATGCTTCCGGTGCTTGATCTGAAGTAGAAAATCTTACCATTAACGGGGTTCGTCAGCTTTATAGGTAAATATGAAGTTATCGTAGATGGTACACACAAAACGGAAGGTGCCTTTTGTTTTTCTGTTCATGTGCTTTCTTTGTAAGCACTTTTTGTTTGGTTTTGTTTTGTTTTGGTTTCAAAAGCCTGAGATAAATAATATGTACAAGGGAATTTGAAATCACTTTTGATGGTTTGTTGGCAATGATTTCTCCATTTATGTTTTATTTGTATACTACTTATTTTGCTCTTGCAGTTGCAGTTTTAGCATCAGCATCAGTATATGAGCTGAGCTTTAACTAAATAAACTAACAATTATTTAGTTGAAGGCACTCCCGAATTCCTAATGTATGTATAACCAAACAACACAGTGTGGACCCGGGGCTCATCACAGACTTTGCCTACTCTTCCCTTCCACATCCTATACAGCCTCTGCTCTTAAATCACTTTTCGGCCGTACCAGGTCCTCCACCATCGATGTAATGGTGTGGTGGGAAAGTTTTGTGTAATTTACCTTTGCAAGAATTTTATTGTAATTATTATAGTTTAATGTTAATTTTTATAAAAGTACATAAAATTAAATAGAATTGATTATTTCTAAAGTAAACGGGGCATGATATGACGATGTATTAATTTATTATTGACAAATATATATTACTACAATGTATTTATACTCATTGTTAGCAAGTTAATTTAACCAAAAGAAGTAATTGGTTAAATTATTTACCTAATTATTTTTTAAAAGAAAAATAAAAAAAATGATTGATATTTATACAAAAAATTATAATTTGTAGGTAAAAAAGCAAACATGTTAAAGAGAAATAAATTAATCTTTGTTTTTATATATGTTTATTTGTTAAAACTTAAAATAAATATTCAAATGATTTAAAATTGAATTGGATGAGAAAAAAAAAATTATTATTACAATTTTCCTTTAAAGAAACAAATAGAAAAATCTTAAAACTTGCTAAGGAGTCATTTTACTAGTTTTAAAAGTATAATAATTACAATAAAATTATTATATCAAATGAGAAGTTATATTATTGTTATAATTTTTTATTTTCTTGCAAATAAAAAGAAAATAGAACAAGAGCGTAATAAGATTTTAAAATGCATTGGTCAAATTTCTAAAAAAAACTAACGACAAAAATGAGAAAAAAAAAAGATAGATCGAAATGTTATTTATAAGTTAATAGGGGGAAAAAGGAGAAAATGTGCTTTTAAAGTGAAATCTCATCAATTTTTTGTTTGACATATATTCAATTTAGTTTGATATATATATATATATATATCATGGACATGTATATACATAATAATCAAATATAATTTAGTAATTCTCTTTTTTTAAGTAAGAATTCAATAGCTTGTCAACTTCTTCTACAAGTTAAAAAGTGTCCATGATTTCATACAATGTATAGAGGCACTTGAAAAACTCAGGGAGGGAGCACTTTTTAAGCCTGTCTCTTAAACAAAACCATGCAGTGAAACCATGTGGTGATTCAGTAATGTACTCATTGTATGTATTTCATTCATTCATTCCTTCATCCAAGCATACATATATGAGTGTGTTAATTGATTAGATGTTGCGAAATTACAGCACAACCAGCTGCCTCTTTCTTTTGTGTTCCCACCGGGAGATACAGTGTCTTTGTCTACCAGACTGGTGATAACTGGATGCCTGGAAAGTTTTTTTTCCCTGATTAGTGCAAACTGGGTTTTAACTTTTTCTCCTTGGAGGGTATTTTTCTTTCCTTCTTTCTTTTTTTTTTTTTTTTGTTTTTTTGTTTTACTCAAAGTTATATATATATATATATATATATATGCATGACTTCTTTCACATCACATCTTGGAGGCTATTGACAAGTTGCTGGTGTGCTTATCATTTCTCACTTGTTTTCAACCTACCAAATTTTTGCAAAATGACTAATAAATACGTCAAATTCAATGGCGGATTTAAGATTTTGTTATAGTGGGGTCAAGCTGATAAATAAAAGCAATATACTTGACTTATGGGTAATCTGTTTTGAGAGATATATTTTATAGGGGTAAAAGGACAAAAATACCTCAAAACTTATACTATTTTCTAAAGAAATTTTACTTCCAATGAGGGCAAAACTTGTAAATTACTTGAGATATAGGGGTAATTTATTTTGAAAGATATATTTTATAAAGGTAAAAATACAAAAATATCTAAAAAATTATACTATTTTTTAAAGAAATTTTGCTTTCAGTGGGGCAAAACTTATAAATTGTTTAAAGTATAGGAGTAATTTGTTTTAAAAGATATATTTTATAGGGACAAAAGTATAAAAATATCTCAAAAATTATACTATTTTCTATAAAAATTCTGTTTTCAGTGATATCAATTAACCCTCTTACTCCTATGTGCATCCACCCATGGGACTCAAATCTTAGGCCATAAATGTAACTCGCCAAGGTGGCTTTTATTGGCTATTAGTTGCATCTTACCTATGACCCCCGGCTGGTGACATATTTTACTCTAAAAAATTGTTAAATGCACTTTAATTTTGATTTCTTATTTTTTATAATAAATAATTTTTTTTCGAAGTGTAAAAAATTGAAAATGAAGAGCATTTAGCATCTCCCAAGTTAAATTATATTGTAAGTATATTTTACAAAATTAAAAATTATGAAAAATAAAATTTTTAGACAAATTATGTCATTTTAATGTACTGGTAACTTGAAATATTAAATGCATAAATCTTTTACAATTTATTTTTTGTTAAAACACAAAATACTCTTAATCTTGGGTGAAGTAACTTGTAAGATCTGCACGGACGGCTAAGGATATTTATTGATTTAACAAAAAATGAATAGTGAAAGTTCGTATGTTTAGAATTTGAGTGAGTTTATTTACACTTTACAAATAAAATTTTCCGATTCACTTTACTTTTTCATTAACTAAAATTACGCAATTACACTCATTCTAATAAAATATGTTGCATAATTTTAATGTCATAAATACTCTTTTATAAGAATGAGGATAATTGGGTAAATTTATTTAATAAAAAAGTAAAATGAAGTGTAAGAATATATTTATAGAATGCAAATAGACCTACCCTTAGATTTTAAGTTATCTGTTCATTAAAATGGAATAATTTGTAATAAAGTTTATTTTTCTAAATTCTTGTCCTATTTTTAATACAATTTTATGGCATTTTCCTAATCTCCTACTGATCGAGTGAGCTCTTTTTTTTTTTTTTTTAAATATACATATACATATATATATATTTCAGAAATGAGGAAACGCTCATTTGGAAAAAAAATTTTTTTTACTTAAAAATTCTATTTGTACATCATATAGTCCTTATATAGTTAGAGTTATTGCTTGATGTGATGAATTAGCTGACATTATTAATCTCATGTGGCAAATCAATCATTAATTATAATATTGCTGCTAAGTGTGAGCTGAATAATGCGTAGTAGGTTTACCCTAGTTTTTTTTTTTTTTTTTTGGGTTAGCAAATTATGGCAAGTAAAAGCAATTTAATCATGTAAAATAATAAACTAATTGCACAATTATTTTTACAAATAAAGTTTTTTTTTTTCTTCTGAAAGGTGAATATTAAGGCAATATTACGTAGTCTAGGACAAGGTTTAAATGGCAGCTAGTTAGGGAACATCTAATATTTTGAAATATATACCAAATACATTAATTAATTAATTAATTTGGTGAAGAACACATGCAAAAGCTGACTTGATCTCCTACCCTTTTTTTTGGGCTTTGATGATATATGAAGTGATGCAAAGTGCATAATTATAAGCATGCATAGAGTGTTGTGTTCTAATTATTTTTGTTATTTATTTATAAAAAAAAAAAGGAAAATAAAAGATTTGTCTTAATTAAAACACTCATTATGCTGGACTCTAGAAAATTCATTCAGTAACATACCCTTGAAAGGTCAATGTCATCACCCACAACCGATCATGCTACATCAATTACAGAACCCAATTCTATTTAGACTACATTACCATTGCACACCAATGTTATTTTAGATATATATATGGATATATATAGCTCCAAATGAGACCCAGAGAAAGAAAATGGTAAAAGAAAAAAGAAAAAAAAGGGGGAACCTTGAGCTGATGAGATGCGGTGGGAATTTGGAAAAAAAGGTTTTCAATATTTCTTTCCCCTGGCCCGAATCTGAGTCTAAATTGGGTTTTGAACATTACTGGAGGAGGAGGGGTTCTTCTTAGCCAGATTGTGTTTGTTGTTGTGCATCCAAACCTTGAGGACTCTTCTCCTGACTCCAATTTCCTGGCAGAACTGTTGCACCACAGCTTCCTCCTGCTTCTGGATTTTCCACCCAACTCTCTCAGCAAAGTCCAGCATTTTCTCCTTCTGCTCCTGTGTGAACTTTGTCCTGAACCTCTTCTTCACCATCTGATGAGGTACTGGCCTAAGCACCACCCCACCACCACCACCGCCATCTTCCTGTTCATCAGACTCTGAAGCAAAGGATCCCATATTGTAGGACATGATCATGTGGTGGTGGTGGGGGGGTGGTGGTGGTGGTGCTCCTCTTGGGGTGATGAGGGTCCCTGCTGCAGCAGCAGGGTACCCAAAAACATTCTTGTGATGATGATGGCCCACAATGACTTTCCTCCCACTAATATTCCTGCTGGTGGTGTGGAAGTAGTTGTCACTAGGAGAGGAATTGGACTCACCTTCAACTTCTTTTCTGTGGAAGTTTCTGTGGCAGTTGCAGGCTGAGCAGGTGAGGGCCTCCAAGGTGCCTTCCTCTCCACTGGGCATGAACTCACCACAACCATCTGTGGCATTTCCTCCCATGGCTGCTGCATGGTTCTTCAGGCATTCCCTGTACTTGACTGCTCCTTTCTTGAAGGGCACAATGATATTATGGTTCTGATCCTCCAACTCCAAGGCTGTGGACGATATGGGGGTGGGGGTGGGGATGGGTACGCCATTATTAGTGCTAATGGAGGGCATTTTTGGGTTTGTTGAATTAATGGGGATAATATTGTGATTGTGGTGGTTTGCTGCAGTTTGATGATCATGATGGATCATGTGCCCATGCCCCCCACCATATGAGCTGTTGATGGGAATTGGGATCTCCCCTTCATGACTTGAAAGTTCCATTTCAACTCTCTCTATAGCTAGCTAGCTCCCAAGGCCGCTTGTCTCCCCTGGTCTCTCTCTCTCTCTCTGTGTTGTTGGTTTGGAGACCAAAAGAGAATTAGAAAGCCTAAATGATTGCAATTAAAGTGTTGACTGGTGTTGTTTTAAAATATTCCTAGGGGCTTGTTTTCCTAAGAATTGTCCACTAGCTCTTTGGAAGCACCACACTTACACACAACCATACTAAAGTTTCTAGGAACTTGGAAGTAAGAGAAATAGAAAGAGGAGAGAATCTTAAAACAAAGGGGCTTCAAGAACTCAGAAAAACATAAAAAACAAAGTAAACAAACCAGTATGAGTCACTAGATAGTTTCTCTCTTTGGCTTGAGAGTAGAGGGGAGAGAGAGAGAGAGAGAGGGAGAGAGGGGTAAAGTGGTTAACAGTTAGAACAGTTCCGTGGCTGAAAATAGAAATTAGAGATGAAGAAGATGGCTAAGGACATTCAATAGTGGAGATGAGAAGGTAAAGAAAATGGCAAGAGAAGAGAAACACCTTAAGAAAAAATTGTTGTACCTGTGTCTTCTTCAACAGACAATTCACATAATCATTTTCCCTGAAAACCTTGAGCTTAAACACCATGCATCAACAACAAAAGACAAAACTGAAAGAGAAGACAACATTTGACAAAGGGAATGAAGATGTTTTGAATAATAAAAAAAGGGGGAGAGCAAGTGGGGGGTGATGAAGGAGAAGTGGGAGATAGAGTTTTGCAGGTGGGTTTTGCTAGTGAAGTACTAAACCCCGAGCTTATAGAAGTAGTGAGAGCCAAAAAGGGGGATAGAGAGAGAGAGAGAGAAGCAGATTTTTTTACAGACCAAGAGAAATACCGTGAGTTTTAGAGAGAGCGACAATAAAAAAAAAAAAAAAAAGAGGTGGGGTGCTTGCTTTGCTTGCACTATCAGGCATCAAGTTTACGCCATATGGGGAGCAGTGTGTCAGAGAGTGGAGACGACAAAGGGGAAGGGGGGGGGGTTGAGAGAGAGAGAGAGAGAGACCCACTAAAGAGTTCTTGGAAGTAACTCTGCAAAAAAACTTTCCTTGGGTAACCATATGAATAATTGTGATTCTGTGCTCTCTCTGAACTTTTTAATTTGCTAATTATCAATCACCCAAATAATAATAACAAAAAATAAATAAATAAAATATAAATGATAAAATTTGATCCTTTTTTGTGGAAAAGGAAGGTTGATCCTGAGCTGTTAGTTCTGTAACATCAAGTGTATGGATCGTTAGATTAAAATTTAATTTTTTGAATTCATTAAATATATAAAAATACTTGAATGTGTTTGAATGGTAGTTGAGAGGTTTGATATCACTGACATAAAACCTAATATTACCCTCTCAAAATTCATTCACCCTAGCAAAATTATTTAAAACAATTTTCTTTGCCTGGAATAATTACTTGAACATAAGTAATTGTTGCCATAATTTCCTTAATTAGAAAATTTGTCTCAGCTTAAAATCTCTTCCACGGAACCTAAATTAAGTTCAATTATTACATTTCTAAAAATTCACAAAAATTAAATGATGTAACCATGAAAGAGAATAAGGAACGTGCATGATGATCATAAAATATTTTGTTGGTGTGCGTATGATTAATATTACAACCTTCTTCCCAACATGGGTTTGTTTGGAGTGATATAAAAGTGTATAAAATAAAATAAAATTATAAAAGTAAATGTCTCGTAATTCGTGTAGTGAGTAAAGAATTTAAATTTTATTTTTTCGTAATTCGTATTTGTGGAGATTTATAAAATTTTATTTTATTTTATGTAGCTCCAAAAGGAGCCATGGTCTCTCTTTAAATTATCATCAAGAGCATGAAGAAGAAGGAACTTACATTAAAAAACAAGAACAAGAAGAACGACCACATTAATTAATAACATACACTGAAGCAAGCATGCATGGAGATGTGTTAGTTCCATTATGGGGTGTGTGGTTGAAAAAAAAGAAAAAAAGTTGTTCAAAAAATATAGTAAAAATACAAAAATTTGATATAAGTGATATGTAACGAAATTTAATTAGATAAAAGTATAAAAGTTGGTGAATTATGATTAATTTTTACTAATTAAACACCTCTTATATATGTGTATGCGCTCATCCGTTGATAAAAGAAAGGACGTCATTAAAGGTTAATTTTGACTTAATTTCGAACATGAAATTCTTGTGCATAATTTATCATAACATACATGTATAAACAGTCTACTTAATCAAAAAAATTAAAAAAATAAACCATGACATATATAAAAACTAACAGGTGAAAAAAAAAAAAAAAAGTTTTCGCAACGGATCGCATTTGGTCTAGTTTTGGTCCATCGCTGACATTGCTGCACGTGAAGATTTTTTTTTTTTTTTTTTACATGTAACGCTAAATCAAATAGTGCATGCATCCACATTGCTTTCTGCTTGACTGTGTTAAGTTTCTCTTTTTCGTTAATTTCTTCTTATTTTTTTTAACAATATATAAACACACACGTAAGTATTTGCGTAGGAATGTCGACGGAATGGGTATGGGGTGAGTATGATTTCTCTGTCCCCGTCCTCATATCTATTTACACGCCAAGTATACTAATTATTACAAATTATATATTATATATATAAAATAAATATTACAAATTATTATAAATATTATATATATTAAATAAAAAATATATAAATTAATAAATAAATATTTAAATGGGTATGGGGTGAGATGGAGACTATCGTATCTGTCCCTGTACCCATTCAGGTAACACCTCAAATCTCTATATCCGTCCCCATCCCCTCTATGAACATTACCATACCTTCCCCAGATGGGGCGGGTGCAACAAGTATCCACTGGGTATAAGTATATTTGACATCCCTATACTTGTGCAAAATTAAGGATGTGCATTATTTTTTTTAAGGTGAAATCAAATAGAAATAATTTTGTTTTACAAAAAAAAAAAATAAATAAATCAAACTAATTGAAAATAATTATATATACAAAACCATGAATATATATATATATATATATACACGCTAATATATTTATATTTATATAAATAAACTAATATACACAATTTTATAAAAAATAATCAAACATTATAATCAAAATTGAGTGATTCGGTTGAAAACTTTAATTTAACCGAATTGAACTCACACTGTATATATGTATGTATGGTCAAAAGGTGACGACTGAGAATTAACTCCCTGAGCCAAAAATAGGGTGGGTGGGCTAGTGGTTCTTCTCTTCCTTCACGCACTGAACTTACTGCTGCGGGAAAAGTTATCATACTACTGTTCACCAGAAAGGCCCCTCAATTTATATATATATGTGTTTTTCAAATTTATTGACATAACAACTCATATTTTTGCTTATGGTGTTGTGTTATCAAGAGGAGGGAACACTCAATATGACAATGATGTCCCGTTGGAATACTGGGGACAATGCCATTTCAATTTTCAGAGCCATCACATGATCATGATAAGGCTTGAGGCTGGTGTGTGTACCCCAGAGAAATATCAAAGTTAAATTTGCTCTTATTAAAATAATTAATTAATTGTTATTTTTTTGTTCTTGGTGAATGCATTTTATAGATTGATCCCATCTCCAGGGGTGGATTTAGCATGAGCTCAGGAGCAACTAGTCCCACTGGTCGAAAATTTTGCATATATTATATATTTTGTATAATTTTTTTTTACTTTTTTTAATACATAATATATAAATTGCCTCACTGAATTTATAATTTATCTTTTTAAATGCATTTGATAATTTTTTATTGTTAAATTAATTAAAATTTATTACTTTTTTCCCAGTTACAGTGATTTGCTCAACCCAAAAATTACCAAAAATTATTAAAAATTATCAAATATCAAAAATTTTATCAAATACTAAAAAATTGTAAAAAATTACTAAAAATTGTTAAAAATTACTATTTATTTTACTAAATGCACTAAAAATTACAACTAGTAACTTTTGACAAAAAATACTAGAAGTTACTAAAATTTAAACTTTTAAAGAATACTTAAAGTTTGTTATTTAAAAGTTTATAATATTTATTTTTGTTTGATTTTACCTTCACTCAACAAAATTTCTAAATCCGCTTTGCCCATCTCAATTGCATTCTATTTTGTTTCTCTACTGTCTATATTTGGATATCAATCTTTCATTTCTTTATTTTTTTGTTTATTCTCTAACATTTATTTCCTACTTAGTTCAGTTCAATCTACTCTAACCCAATGTACTCTAACCCTAATATCTTATTCATAATCTACTAATCATACCATATATCCTTTATCATAAAGTGAAAAATAATCCTCGTATCTTATCTCGGGTAAACTCATAATTATAACTAATTTGTTTATATTAAAATAAATCTAATCCTAAAACAATCGATTCTTGTATGAGAAGGAGATTGAGAGAGAGGAAAAATTGTTGTGATGGTTTTTAAGTTGGCTAAGTCAACTCTGGATTTGTTTGGAGTAAGAAAAAGTGAGATAAATTGAGAGTTCGTAATACGTGCAGTGAAAGAAAAAAGTTAATGTGATATAAAATTAACAAAGATTTATAGAATTTTTTTGTTATTTTTCAACAAACCAAACAAGGCCTCTGTTGGGTGAGGGTGTATGGTATAATAATTTCTTAGGGGTAAAATGGTAATTTAAAATTTTGCTGACTAATTGTATGGGTCAATTTGTTGCATGATTGGGAGATGTAGATAGAAGATTGTATAATTAATAGCAATTGCATTAAAGTTTCTAAACTTGAATCTTTATGTAAACTAGAGATCTAAAGTAGAAATTTTAGTCAAAAGATACACTACAAACATAGCCTCTCAAACACAACCAAATAAGAAAGAGTCCTAAATGTAGAGACTTAAACTCATAAAAAAATAAAAAACAATCCATTATTTTTTTTCTCAACTGAATCTTTACTTTTATTATTAATTTATTATTGGTTATTATATTTTATTAATTTATTAAGAGATAATATTTATTTATTATTTATATTTTAATTTTTAATAAATTAATTTATATTTTTAAAATTATATATAATCAGGAATAATGTGATTCTTAAATAATTTTATTTATATTAAAATTATGAAAAAATTAAAAAAGAATTAAAAAAAGAGGAGGAAATTAATATTTTAATACCATAGAGAATATGTAGAAAGATTCTAATGTTATACGTTGTCCGCTCCAATGGATTTAGACAATTTTTTTTTTACTAGAATTTTTTGAAATTTGTAAAAATGTTATTAGAATTTGTAGAAATTTTATCGAAATTTATAAAATTTTATTAAGAATTGTAAAAATTTGTTAAGATTTATAGATACATATAAATTTATAGAGATTGAGTTTTTTTTTAGTATTTTTTAGTGCTCCAAACAGGTCATTAAAATAACTTTTTTAGGTAAAAATTTTCGATTCAACCCTTTGGGGCAGCCCTTGTCCTAAAAAAATATAACAGAAACTCAAGAGGTGAAAAAATTTAATAAAAAATAAGAAAGAAAATATGCATGTTTATAATTATCAGAATAATGACTATGCTATATCGAAAAATTATAAAAATGTATGTATATATATATATATATATAATATTTTTGGAGCATAATGCTGTTCCAAACCATTCGAATTATGCCGTACAAACACTTTTCACCGGCATAAGTCTGTGTGATGATCTACATACATAATTATGATCATTATTATATATGTATATATATTATACGATTGGGATAATTAATTGCGTCCTCAATTTTCTAGGAGAAGACAACCAACAATTTACTAATTTCGATATTGATGGGAACAATTTGGGGATTGGGGGGGGGGGTTGTCACTTTCGTTGGTAATTAATTTTTGTCAGACCTTGTTGTCGAAGTAAATATATACATTGCATTGACACATATTAATTGAATTTATTTTTAATACCAAGTTGGTCCCCCTTGCACTAGATTTTTATCAAGTTGGTATATCAATTTATACTAACACATTAATACGAGATACGGATTTGTACCAAAGTGACACGTAGGGTTTGTTTGGAGTAAGAAAAAATGAGATAAATTGAGATAAATTGTGGTTTGGAGAGAGTTCGTAATACGTGCAGTGAGAGAAAAAAGTTGATGTGATATAAAATTAACAAAGATTTATAGAGATTTTCAGAGATTTTCAACAAATTCTTGCATGCCAAACGAGCCCGTAATTTTACCATAAGTTATTGGGTATGTTTTGGGTAGTTTTTTTTTAAGATATTAATGTTATTTTTATTTTAAAAATATCAATAATTATTAGTAATTCGACATAAATTTTATTATTTTTTAACATTTTATTTTTTATTTAGAAGATTGATCCACGGTGCATTTTTATTGTTTCTTTTTTATAAATCAATAAATTAGGTACTTAACTTTTTTTTTTAAATATTTAAACATTACGTATTTATTACATTGAATATTATTTTACATTATATATATAAAATATTAAATATATTATAGAAATTCGTAACAATTCGCGAGTCATTCTATTGATTTACATTTAACATTGAAATAAAAGGTAGAGTTTTTGCCCCATCTAGTTAATTAACCTAAGTTTGATTTTAGGTTAACCAAAGACCTTGAAATTAAATTTGGATTTTATTTAAAGTATTTTGGTGAATTTTGTATTCACTCTTCTTACTTTACGAAGGTATCCAAGTCACTTTATTCTTCATTATCCATGCCTTTATTCTCCAAGCCCTATATCCCTTATTTAAAGACTCTTTATCCCACTTTTAGTTTTTTGTCTTCATCTATCTTGTCCCTTCTTCTGCTAGTAATTCCCGATACCACTGCTTTTTATTTCTACTTTATTTTTCCCAATTAACATTACATTTCGTATATCATTTTTACACGTAGTTATATAATTTTAGTTATTTATATACATGTGGTTCGATTATTCTCCGAACCCACACAAGACAGGAGTTTCATGCATCGAGCTGTCCTCCCTATATATATGTATTATTAGTTTGAAAAAATATACATGTATTATAGTAAACTCCACCAGTATAATATTAAATCTTTGTTGGAGAAAAAAAAATTATAATTTTTTTTATAACTATGCAAATACACAGTGAAGATTTGCCTGAGTAAATATTTTGCTTCTCTCTCTCTCTCTCTCTCCCTCTCCCTCTCTCTTTCATGTGAAACTTGAAAAGGCATGGCTCCTTCATGAGGATCAAAGTCAAATGAGACGAAAGTTTGACTGTGAATAACTTTTACTTTTTTGGAGTGGTTATTACTGCCACGAGAAAGTTTCTGTTCCACATACCAAACTTGAATGGGGAGAGAGAGAGAGAGAGAGAAAGAGAGAGAGGGGGGGTAATACTGTTTTGAAGGGGGCCACGAAAATAAATGGAGTTGATGGCAGACCATATATTTGATCACAATTTTCAAGATCCTCAGCCAAAATTTCTTTCTTTGAGAAGGAACACTATTGACACTCTCCCTTGTATAAGGCATCATCCATCCCAATCACTGCCAGCCCCAAATTATCTGTAATGACCTCACTTGGGTTGGGTGGGTATCTCTTGACCCTTACAAACTTCTATAAGTTAAAAGATAAGACGGTGAGACACTGATTTTAATTTCCCTCCATTTAATTATTTTTTATTTTTATTCTTTGTTTTTTGCAAGTGGGATGCAAGTTGTGAATGTTGATGAGAGTGCCAAAGGTAACTAGAGATTTGGGGAGATCTACAGAAAGATGCCACTGCAATATTGCTAGCTGTGCAATTGGAGTTTATCACTAAAATTGACGCGGGATTTGTTATTTTACAGACTAATTATTTTAGGATAATTACCCTATTAAAGTAATATTTTACTTCAATTATGTTATCACATGATTTTAATATATACACATACACACATATATATCTCTCTTTAAAAAATTTGAACTTTAATTTTTTTAAAATTATACTTATAAATTTTATTATAATACCACAATTACTTTCAATAATTTTTTTATAAAAATATTTTCATTTTATTATGTAATTTTTGTAGTTTTTGATTAAACATTTTGAGTTGGGTAGGTAATGAGTAACTGAAGCAAGAATAATGGGATTCTATTTTATATTTGGAATTTTTTTTTTTTTTACTGGTTGTTAGTATTTGTGAGATTTTATTGAGATTTTTAGATTTTATTGGGATTTTATTTTTAGAAGTTTGATTTAGGGTTTGGCTTATGTAAATGTTATGACTGTAATAGATTATGATTTTTTTATAAATTAAAATTGATTATTGAGTTTAGAATTAAATTTTGGTTTAATTTAATTTAGTGTTTTCCCTCTTTTCTCCTATCTTTCCATCAAATCATATCAATCAGAGTCAGAATAAATTTTTATCAGGATCAATTTTTTAGATCTGAAACCAATCAATTTTGCAATCAACCGAAGCAAAGCAGTACGAATTGGATTGGCTCATGGTGGGTCCAAAATATATTAATTCACTTATGTACAAAATAAAATTCCAAAGATGGGGTTAGAATAGATTGGTTCAATTTAGATCGGAGAAATATACGATCCAAGGATTAAGTGAGGGTAATTATTCTGGTGGTTTGAAAAATTATATTAAAATTATATTAATTTTTTTTTCTTATAAATTATATTTTTTTGATATTTTACTTATATTGTATTTTTATTTTTATTTTTATTATCTTAAAATATAATTTTTCCCTATTAATACTAAATTCACCCCTGACAATCTACTAGAATAACTAAGCCAACTCGATCTAAAATTATAAAATTTATTTTATTTTTAATCCTCTTTTTAATTCTTTCTATTATCTTGTGCATTCTTAGTCGTAGGATATCACCATCTATATATATTTGGTGGTAGCGGTGATAAGAGGTAGAATTAGTTTTGAGTTCTCTAGTTTATAATTCAGGTAGTCTGATGTAAAAAAAATTTTTTAGTTTAATTTTTTTTTGATCAAAATTAGTCTTTGTACTTTAAATTTTTGTAATCTAACTTGTTTTACTTTTAAATTATTTATTTAATCTAAATTTTTAAAATTTTTTATTCAACTTAAATTTTTATAACACAACACATCATGTTTTGCAAACTCCAGATCTTAGACCCATTCTAGCTGTGGCTGTGATACTCACCTTGCTGCTAGATAGCAGGGAGCATGTAGCGTACCCAAAAGAAACGATTTTCCTTCCCGACTAATAGTTGAAATTGGAGGTGTGAAATTAAGTCCTCACAAGAAAGAGCTAGGGCTGACCTTCAATTTTTTTTTTTTTTTTTTTTGGTTTTGAATTTGTATGTATATATACAGTAGTGACAAGCTGAGCATGTGAGAGACTCCAGGAACTCATCACTCCCATCCTTGTTGCTTGGTCCTTTAGGGCACATGCTGCCACAAAGAACGATGATCCCTAGTCATCCTTCTAGCTATATGGTTCGATAATTGCTTATTGTACGCACACGCAGATATACATAGGCACACTGCACGCATGCTAGAAATTAACTCTTGAGTGATGCCCAAAGCTTCACTGCTGATTGGAGTAAAGAAAAGTCATCCTTTGCTGCATATTTATATATATATATATATATATATGTAAGATTTACAATAGAAAAAACAATAATTTTTTCTTTAAATTATTAACTCTTGCAAGTCAGAATATATGTCTATATTAATTGTTGTTTTACATGTGAAAACAAAAAAAAGAAGAAAGAGGAAGAAGAAGCTAAATAACAATCTTGTCAATCCCAAAAGTTTGTCCATTGGAGGGGACACCGCCACCTTCGTTGCTGACAGCTGACCTAGTAAAATCCTGGCCACAACACTACGTTGGCACTCGTCATTGTACATCTGATAAGAAAATTGTGAAAATAAAATATTAATAATAATAAAGTATATATTGAAGGTCAAGATTAATCCAAGTTTAATATTATACCTAGCTAGTCCAATCACATTCTAACATGTTATTGCTACTAATCCAGGTTATATATATGGACTTATTTATATGTGACATGTACGAATACATCTAAGAGTTAAATTCATCTATTTTCTTATTTTAGAATACAGAGATATTGAATAGATTTTTGTATCTATAATATAATCTTATTTTTAATATAAGAAAAAATGTTATTTCTATAAAGTAACATTAAAGTATATGTTTAATATGTTAAAATGTGTTTGTATGACTGTTTAATATGCATATATTATATCTATACCTAATTTATTTTATTTTTGTTAAAGGAGGATGGTACCTTCATAATTCGTATTTATTAACGTCACTTATGGTGGAGGAATACCATGGCTACAATCAGGGATAGATCTAGAATTCTTGTTAAGGAGAGGCACACGATTTTTTTTTTTTTTTTTTGAAATTTCATTACTATGATTTTTGTTAGGGGGCCACATGGCTTTTTTTTAAAGTTCGTTACTTAATGATGTCCTGTTTAAAGGGATTTTTGTTGAAGGTTCGTTGAAATTCAGTAAAGACAAATTTTTTTTGGATCACTTTTCTTTTAAAATATCTGATTTTGTGAACCTACTTTATTTTTGTCGACAACTATTGAGTTGGTAGTCTGGAACATAAAAAAAAAATTAAGATAAAGAATAATTTTGTAATTATAATAATTTAAAAGAGGGGTATTTTTATCTTTTTACCTTCAAAATTGAGGAGGCACTTGATCCCCTTGCCTCTTAATAGCTACGCCCTTGGCTACAATTTATCATGTTAATGCTAGAAATGGTGTTAAGTGAAACGAAAAATGAGAAAATATCCTAGTAGGCAAATATAAAATTTTGACCAAATACAAAAATGAACTAAAACCTGATATGTCTATATCAGCCAAATACCGTATTCAGTTGTCAAATATCATATATGAATAATATATTACATATTTAGAAGATTACGGATAGTATACATCACAATAAATAAAATAGCCCACATTTCCCTGCATATGCATACGGGGTTCCTTTATTTTGTTAGAAGACAAAACAATTTAAGAGCAAAAGAATCCTATAATCCAAATGCGGGCCAGCTCTCATTCACATTTATTTTGATAGTGGGTATAACAAGCATTTAAGTCTTTAAGGCGCTGCTTAATTCTTTCAATTGCTTTATTTATTTTTTTAATTAATTTTTTTAACAAAAAAAAATTAAAATGAGAGGTAAATGAAACTATTTCATATATTTGGTTTTTGGTTAACTTTTATGTCCACGGAAAGGTTAAATATAAACCTTTTCTGGTTCGTTTTAAATTTCTATTGTTTCTTTTATTAATTTGTTTTTGGGGGGGGGACCAAAAGGTTGAAAAGGAATTTAGATAAAAATGATTATGATTGAACTTTTTTTGCTGTATTCAAGCATGCAATTTGCTCCATGCTGACCAGTTTATCATCCAAAAGATGCTAACTTTTTGGTTAATATCTCTCAACCAACAGCCTCTCTTCTTTCCCATCCCAGTTCTAATAATCCCAGACAACTTTATCCCATATTTGTTGTCCTTGACAACCAAACCGTCCTTTAATTAACATGCCAATCATTTCCATTTTACCAAAAATTCTTTCTCCCTCTCTCTCTCTCTCTCTCTATATATATATATACACACACATATAGCATGCGTTTTAAAGGTGATCTTTTCTTTTACTAGGCCAATGCTGCAATCTTATGCGCCGGAAAATAGCATTTGTTCAGAAACTAATTGTCTCTCGTGATGGTGCGCTACTCATACACATTGTTGAGCTGGTTGCGACATTTGAGATGGATATTTATCAACTTTCTAGCGTGAAATGAGTACCACAAAACTTGGGACATAACTTCAAGTTGCTGCCCAAAAGACTTCAAAATCAAATCATGCTTTATATGTATGTTTGTATATTATTATTATTATTATTATGAATTCAGGTTTCAATATCTTATCTCTGATCAAAAATATGGTACTCATCAGAATCACAAAGTAAATTTTCTCACTTTTGTCAGAGAGAGAGAGAGATTAGGCTATATATATATATATATATACACAAACACAAAGTAGCATTTATATAACAAAAGGCTGCCGGTTTGGGAAATACTCAACTACACGTTTTCAGAAGTGCTAGATACGAGAGATATTGCCTCACATGCAAAAATGACCACAACCATACTGGATATCATTCTTGCTAACTTCATACTCATATATTAATATTCATCGACTCTCTCTCTCTCTCTCCCCATTTCTCTCTCTCTCTCTCTCATGCATAAGAAGTGGGCTCATGTGCATGCTTCTTTTGATCAATCCTTTGGTTACTTGGCCTTGAAATTTTCAGAATCCAGCATTATCTTTCCTTGCACTGTTAGGATATATATATATATATATATTGAAAGCTGACAGACCAGCTGCTATCAAATTAGCTCATCTCACACTCATGAAATTTGTATTACCATTTTGTTCTACTTTTTTTTTTGAATTACTATATTTTCTTAATTTCCCAGATTTTGTTCTACTTCGACTCCCTTTTTCTCATTATCATATTACACGTGACGCTGGTAAAGATTCAAGATTCAGAACTTTGGTTGCTTAGAAGTGAGGCTTGTTCATATTCATGGCAATAAATTGTAACTACAGAGAAATCCTATATCCACAAGTTTATGATTCTAGTTAACCTATAGCATACATAATGGGAATACCTTTTGCTGGAAGGCGAAGAAAAAAAATAAAAAATTGGTAAAAAGTGAAATAGTGAGAAAATTTAATTGAAAAAAAAAGTAAAAAAAATTAACAGAAGTTAATCTTTGAAAAATTTTTAAACCAAGCAATCAGACATAATGCAAAAAAATAACATTAGAGAATAATAAGAAAACTCTCTCATAAGAAGAAAAACTCAATTTCAAATCTCACTATCAATCGGTTATGAGACTCTACTCAGACTCTCTACGACTCACTCGCACGAATCCTTTCGTCACTCTTATTTGATTCATTTGACAAACTCTACAAGTGAACTTTTTGTCTCAAATAAAAAGTAAAGAAAAAATACAAAGAAAAATAAAAGAAAGACTGTTAGGTTCACTAAAGAAAAATTTTCTCTCTCAAAAAACTCCATCTTTCAATTCCCCTCAATTTCTCCATTGTACATTAAGCTTGAGTGCATATATATAGGCTTATAAAAATCTTATTCCAATTAGGACTCAAGTATATAAACAGATTTCTTAAACGGAAATAGAATCTTCAATAAAATAATTTGCTCGAACAATCGCGCTTCCATTAGCCAAGCTGTGAGGTCTACTGGAATCCACTTTGGGTTAGAAATCAACATGAACGAATCTTCACACATCTTACAAGCTCACAACGCCAATATGGCGTAGCCGCGTACTCCCTATGTGCTATCTGTGATGCGTACTAGAATTTTGCGTGTATATTTCTTAATCTGTGCAGTCTTTTCTTCACTTGTAGTTAGACTTGGATTGCAATATTATAGTTGTGGTCTTTTGGAAGCTTACTAATTAAAAAAATTTTCAATTTAGGAAACATACAAATTTCTTCTCTCTTCAATTTAAGAAATATTCAAATCTGTCATATTCAATTTAAGATTTTGTATGAATTTGTTATTAAAAAACCTTACAATCCCTTTTTTTTAATATTTTTTTAGTAAATTAAACACTATATAGCCAAACATAAATTAATGATACCAGATGAGCACCAAGTGTGACAATTATATACACATGCACTTGTTTAGGCATTGGGATGGCTGTGCTTTTTAGCTGTTTTCAATTTTTTTCCTTTTTACTTTCATTTTTCTTTCTTTCTTTCTTTCTAAGGGTGATGACAATTATATATGCACTGATTTGGGCATTGGGATGGCTGTTGCTCTGGGGTCCTTCTGCGATGCAATTCCCCCCTCAACCTTTCAATAAATGTGAAAAGAACAAAAAGCAAAAACAAGCTAACCGTTGGGAACATTCCCACCACTTTTAATTTCTTTCTGGACCCATATACGAGATTCAAAGCAATTTATTAAGGACAGAAAACATACATAAAAAGACTACCTTTCCTTTTAAGCAATCAATCCCAACACACTCTCTCTCTCTATATATATACATTGTATCTATACATACTAGGCCACCACCACCTTCTAATGAATGATGTACAATGCGATGAATAAATTATGAAGTATGAAAACTATTTGCTTAAATTCTTCGTATTAGAGAGCTTAGAAAACTTTGTTGCATGTATATATGGATGCAGTATTTCAGCTTGCTTTATCTATTTTTGACACTGGAACATAATCATAACTTTTTTTTTTCTTCTCTTTCCCATAATTTGTTTTAGCTCGGTTATACATATATATAATAGAAGGAAGTCACACAATCGTGTTTGCATTAACAGTGAGACATGGAGTAATTAATGGAAAAACAATAAAGTGATTTTAGATATGGACAGGTATTGTGGTACTTTTAGGTTATATATATATATATATATATTTATAACCACAAAATTATGGTTTATAACAGCAAAAATGTGACACAATTTCATTCAAATATATATATATATATTGTTAATAAAGATGTGACACAATTTCATTCAAACTAACTTTTTTGGGTTTCATTTTTATTATTACAAAAGCAGCGGATAGGGCATGCTTGTTTTAAGCAGCAGGGCTATTAGTAGTGAATAAACACACACATACAAACATCACAGAAATAACATTATAAGAAAAAGAGAGTGACAGAGAGGGACCTAACAGTTGCTTGCTTTGTTCTTTACTTTCTTTGCTTTTGTTGAAATCTTTCTTCACATTCTCTTTGCTACCTAGCTCTTTATTCTCACTTCTGTTACTGGCCATGGCAAAAGAGAAAAAGTGGACTGCATAAAAGCCACAGAGGTCCATGGCCACTACTCGGGGTGGGTTTCATTTTTCATCATCTTGTTATTGGTTAATTTATTAATTGACCTCTCAATTAATTTAGTACATATATGTTTAGTGAGTCAACTTTTACACCTTCTTATGAAAGCTGTCCTTATTGCTTGCCCAAATGATGGGACACTAAACCTAAAAAGGACTCCTTCATGAGCCAAAAAGTACAACAAAGTCGTGTCATAATCAATCTTATTTAGGATACTTAGACTTTGATAATTTCTTTCCACATCTCTCTCTCTCTCTCACACACACATTCAAGAAGACAAAACTACAAAAATAAAATCTCAAGTTGATGAACATTAAATTTCTTTTTAATTTACAAATCTTTAGAAAAGTATTCAAACTAAATAAGAAACTCCATTGACAGAATATTATTACAAATTTTTATTCTGCATTATTAATCTCCCTCTCACTCTCATATATACGATATTAATTAAAAATTAATGAAACTAATTGTTTACTATAATTTTTTAATTAGTTTCTTTTATCATTATTATTTAATCGATAATAATTATCTGTAACTTAAAATAAGTGTATAAGTAACTTTATCCTACACTTTATTAGTTTCTTTATATATTTCTTTACTTTCCACTACTTTTATTTATCTTATTAAAGTACTTATTAATTACCCATTATTTACTTAAATATATTGTTTAATTTAGAAATAATATTATCCGTACATTATATTAACTTTTTTTTTTTTTGGGAGCTCAGTAAGTGTACTTTTCAACTATTTTTTCTTCGTAAGAGTTTAGGAGTTCGGAGCTCGGAGACAAGCATATTCCGCACAAAATAAATATGCGAGGGACCTACATGCACCATCATAGAGTTGGTGAGCCTATTCATTGGGCAATATGTGTGAACAAAATCCTGTATCTATCACATTTAATTATTTCAGAGAAAATACCTGCTTCCCGTCTCACACCTCTATCGTTTATACGATAAGGTTAGAAATTAAAGAGTACACCTTTAATTTAAATCCATGAGAGAGCTAAATGCACCACACTAGGGCCATTTAGTATACTTATTATCGGTTTATTTTTCATTTTATATTTTTTGAAAATAAGGAAAACAGTTTAAAACGTATTTGACCATTTATATTTTCAAATTCTGTTTTAGAAAACAGAAAGTGAGTTTATACATAAAATGCAAAATGGTAAAAAATTATTTTGAACGTTTTTAACTTAAAATAAGAAAAATATCAAAACATGAAAAACTGAAAATATCAAATTAAATGTGTTTTTATTTTTTTTATTTTGAGATTTTTAAAATATAAAATGCATAAAATAGAAAATAGAAACAAAAATAAAAAAACAAAGAATAAAAATGCAAATCACATGGGACCTAAATAATGTACAAGAACATAGTTCTCATCTCACAGCATAAACACACATATATAAACACATGATTCTAACCAAAATGTAGTAGGATGATATTTGACAACACTCACTAGTTGAGTCCAATATTGACATGCTTGATAATTAATAATTCCAAGGATTGATTGAAAGTAATGCAGTGCAGCAGTGACTATGGACACACAGGCAATCAAATTAAAGTACGGAGATAGGGTTTCTAGGTGCATTATGAGCATTGGAATGCAATGCACATCACATGCATGATTGTATTAATTTGTGTGGTCCGATGAAAGAGAATCGGAGAGTTTGTTGGAGAAGTTATAATGTGTACACACATACAGAGATCTCTCTCTTAATTTCTTCTTCTTCTTCTTCATTTTTTTTTTTTTTTTGGGGTGGGCGTTCAGATTAATTTGTGCACGTTTAATATATAGCATATTCATGTTAAATCAAATAAAAAGTGTTAAATTTATTATTTGTTTTTGGTATGGTTAAGAAAATAAGAGAAAATAAATTTATTCTTATTTAATTTTTCATAAATATATATATATATATATTAGTGATTCCATTTCCTTCCACTTTTTTTCCTTGTACGAATCTTTGCCCTAAACACATCCTAAGCCTGAGTTTGCAATGTGAGTAGTGTAGGGATAGAGGTACAAAAGGGCCACAAGTAGTATTTCATATCTGGACAGTTCAAATTAAATTCCCTTTGAATCCAACATTCCGCCCCCCGGTGGGGGGGGGGGGGGGGAGGAAATTTATATGTCGTCTCTTGCTCCATTTCTCATCCAATTATTTTCTACAAAAGATTTATCCCTATACTATATACATATAAATGCAATTCCATATATATATATATATTTAGGCCAGCACTCCCCCCGCCACCCCAAAGTCCTCTCTCTCAAACAAACACAACATAGGAGTTTCAAATTGTTGGGCCCTAAACCCACGAATGTATAGGTTGGGCTCCCGCTGAAGGACCCAGCCCGTTTGATAGCTCAATTGCTAGGTGTTGCTTGTTCAATGACCCCGGATTTTATTTTATTTTTTAATTAATTTTTGCAATAATGACGCAGAACAAAAAATGAAAATAAAATTAATATAGTTCAAGTCAGACTAAAACTGCTACCATACTAGTCAAACGAGAAGCCCCTAATTTAAAAGGGTTCTAGAATCCGGTAGAAAAATACAAAACGAATTCTCAAAGAGTTATATATATATATATATATATATATCATCCATTCAAATGTAATTGGTTTAAAGTTATCCTGAACTTTAATGGAGTTAAATAAGGAAAAGACAATGTACTCGAAACTTTTTAAATTTGACAAATACAAAATTATTGCAGAATCACCCCAAAAAATAAAAATAAATAAATAAATAAATAAATCAGCATAAAATTGATGGAGATCAATTTTAACTTTTATCCAAATAGCAATTATCAAACAAAAAAATTACTACAAATAAAAATATTAATTTAGGACTCTTAAATGATGAAATTCAGTAGAAAGAAGGGTTACATTAGGAATGTAGGTAATGAAAATAATTTCTTCTGAGATATACTTATATATTCAAATTGAACAGAGACAAAAATATCAGGACCCTAAATGTCCAAATTGGATTGATCCGATCCATGTAATTTAGGGTCACTCATTCCCATCAACAAGACGCCCAACCATAGACCAAATGGACGAGGTTCAAGAAAAATATTTGAGAATCTTTTTTTTTTTTTTTTTTGAGTCAAATACAGATTAAGATCGAACAACTGAGTCTTGCAAATAAATTTATGTGGTCGTGTAGTAATTCCTCGTTAATTTGGCAAACGAGAAGCATTCGCAGATGGAGACTTAATCCCAATAGTCCAACTCCCAGTAGAAGGGATTATTATATAAATCCTTTGAATTGCTAGTCAAATCATTTATGTTAATCCACACATAGCCTTTGTAGGCCCCACATATCACAAATCTAATCTCCAAGTTTTAAGTACTTGATATCAGAGACGCACATGAGGACTACAACATTACGGAGCGCAACACTCCCCAGAGCAAGTGCGTGGGTGAAAACTTGTTTGTTGGTGAAAAATGAGGTAACAGCCAAGGAGGTTGGTTGGGTTGCAGTGAACTCTGATAAAGCTCACAGCTCATGTACCTACCATCACTTACCCATTAACAGGAAAATCCACTTCGATATCAACAATTTGCCAATTTTGTCCGGCCGTAAATGTCAAGTTTGACCCCACAACCGTTTCCTTTAGGAAGGAAAAATGACGGACGTATAAATATATGCATATATATTTTATTAAAAAAAAGATGAAAAAAAAATATATTTACTCATAAAACGAAATACAAGAGGATTTTTTTTTTAAGTGTCAATATCATTTATCTAGAAAAAAAAAAAAAAATATATATATATATATATACATAGTTGATAGCTATAATCTTGTTAGTTTAAAACAACAAAGAACTCGCCAAAATAATACTGCATTGTTCAAAATCTTTCCACAGGGGTAGGTAAGTGACGGACAAAGCTTCCACAAGGTATTCTCCCATCATTTTACAGTTTCCGTGAGCATCTGCAATTCATACACCTTTGACTTTTTAACAGCAGGGTACTTTATACAAGCCTAGTCCCTAGAGCAGGAAGCAGACAAGTTGTAATAGTCCCCCTCAAGCTCATTAGCTGGCCTCAGAGCCACAAAATTATTTTTCGAGGAACATCCTTCTGAACTCATCGTTGGATTTTGGTTTCTCACCTTCCCCTTCCTCAGCTCCCTCCACTTTTTGTTTATCCTTGTCAGTCCAACCTAGGGGTTTGACGGTTCTTGGCACTGCAAATGTGTTCTTCCCCTTGAGCTCGACATGCTTAGCTTTACGTGGCTGATTAGTTGATGATGGCTGAGCTCCTGTCGTCGTCCCTTCTGATAAATCAGATGAGTCTTTAGAATCAGATTCAACAACACTACTTTTACGTCCATTTGCATGACCTGACATTCCACCTCTCAAAGGGAAAAGGACAAAAGGTGCGATGGAAAGAGCAAAGGTAAACCACCATCAACAAAGAAAAAGAGTATCGGCAAAAAAGCAAGGATGAACCACCATTCAAAAAAAAAAAAAAAAAGAAAGAGGAACACAACACACCAAACTTAAAAACATTTCAACCCTCAATTTATCAATCAAAATACATGACAGAAACAATACATATGATCCCCGGCAAACTACATCTGCTGTCACTCAGAAACTTTAACTGTTCTAGGCATCAACAAGAAAATTAATTTTTTGCAATGCTTCTAATAAATCCTAGGGATTCTTTTTTTCAACAGCCAGGGAAACTGCTATTGTTATTCCTCCCCCCCCCCCCCCCCCCGGGGGCGGGGAGGGGGGGGGATAAATTACTGCTAAGATACTAAAGGAGCATGGATACAAATTCGAGACCCCCAGCATGCTGATTTAAAATAATATCAGGAGGCAATCAAACCGGGCCTCTCAGCACGCTGATTTCATGTCTCCCTTGCCATCCTATGGGGACAGGCGAACAACCTCCTCACCACAACTAAAGCTTGTCTGTGACACCGTAACATCCTTAGACCAAGATAAGGGGGTCATAATCTTAACCCTTTTTACAACTGAACGAAACATGTATTCAAAAAAGTGTGTAAAAGAACCTATTGTCACCACAATTTGCTAGAATCTCAGCAACTATAGATCGATGTTTTTGTTACAGAATAACAAATTTACGAACCCAAAAATTTCTGAGGTATTAATTTTATTATTGTTAATTTTTCCATTTTGCATTGTTCAACATTTTTCCTAAATACACCAAAATCAATATAAATACATATATAGATACAGGCAAATGCTAGTCCGATCAGGATTGTTGATGTTTTTGGGTCCCACGGTAGGCCCCACATGCATCAATGGCCTATATCAAATAGTCATAACTGTGTGACTGCCCGTACACCAGCTCAAAGACACATGAATATATATTTCCAATCCTCAATATAGATAAAGCTCAACCCTTCTAGTTCTAAGCCTAAAGATTTTCATACGGGCCTAGTTGCTCAGACAGACCTGACACCTCTAGAGAAAAGAAGTATCCTTTACTAGTATAATATGTTCTTGAAGGAGATCAGATTAAATTTTGGAGCCATCCATGGTCCGAGGTTTGATGAAGGAGTAACCCTTTTTCACATTTATGAGTTTCCATTGAACAGGAATGCATCGATGGCGAACTATCTTCATGTACAGGGTAGGAATCTGATGTGGAATATCACTTTTCATATAATCTTTCAAGATTGGGAATTTGAGAGTTTATCTAGCTGGGAGATGGAGAGAATGAAATGAGGAATATTTACTAAATAGGGTGGTTTGAAGTAAAATCCTTCTTTTATGATGCTTTGGTGGGTAAAAGAAAGCAAGATTAACCAAGTTTGCAGCTTTGGAAAACCTTCATATATCACATTGTTGTTTGGTGTTTGCTACATGGTAAGATTCCTACACTGATAGCCTTACTAAGCGAACAGTGACTGGGATGAGTTGTTGTCTTTGCAAATGGATGGTGAGTCAGTCAATCACCTTTTTATCCATTGTTATGAGCTGGGTTTTTCTTAGTGAGGTCAAACAAGTTTTGAGGCATGGTCAAGTTCACAAAACCACAAGGAAAATATGGTGTTTAATATTCTTTAATCTAGTGCGATTAGTTTCTATGGATGGCATGGAGTCTCTATGATGGTTGTGTGGGGTGTAGAGATTCAGACGGGCAAAGTTCTATGAATCATGTGAAGCACTTGGATATTTAATTGAACTCATGAGGTACATTTTTATTCTAGGGTGGTTATCTCCGAAATGTCTTAAAATAATTTTGCTTGTTTAATTGAAAACAAACAAAAAACCATTCCAGAAGTACAATAAACATACCATCATCCTTTGGGGTGTGGTGCCCAGCAGGTTCTCTCATTTTTCGCTGCGGTTCAGACCGTGCAATGCTCAATTTCTTTCCGCACAACATTTTCTTGTTCTTTGCCACAGCTGCAGCAAGGTGTGCGTCATCGGAGAAATCCACATATGCCAATCCCTACAGGGTTGAGGAAACAATTATCGCTTATTTGAATGAACGAACTGCAACGCATAAGGAAAATCCACATAAAAATGCAGAGTGTTCAAAACTTCACAATCACTATTGCATATGGTGACCTTGTCTTGACCTTTTTATTCCAAGGATAAATATCCCATGCATGGTAATAATTGTATGCTTTGTAAAAACCAATCCAACCAAGGTTCTTTAACGTTCTGAAATTGAGAAAAACAACAACATTACACCTCACTCATCCATGCAAAACATAAATCGTTAGCATAAATGGTTGTTGTGGAGGGTTCAGCCAATAGATTAATGATTGAATCGATTAAAGAAACTATCGTTGACAAGGCCTCTGTGCTAGTTCAAAAAAGGAAAAACATTGGATACTAATGCCACCACACCCATGGCCAAATAAGGAATCGTGTGTACAGATCAAACTTCAAATCAACAATGCTAAACTGGCTCATCTTTAGTTGATTATAGAAGAAGCTTCCAAAATAACATGAAGAACCAGGTTGCACATCTAAGTTGTTGATTGTATTTCATGCTTTATTAAATGATCGCTAGAACAGCAACACCATGGAGAGATAAAGGGGGGGGGGGCCCTCCACTTAAGCTGAAGCATAAAGATTGTGATACAGCGTCCCTTATAATCTTGTGGTACCATGACTCTAGAGAGGCTTTTTCGTATAATAACATAAATATTGCCATGAAATAATAAACCAATATATGAAATAGGATGAGGGTCATAAGGGGTCCTTAGAAATGCTCATGCGCAAGGGTGGAACTAGCCTTCTTAGTCACTGAAGTTGAAAATTACACTGTTTCAGGAGAAATTGAAAATATTTTTCCAATAAAATTATTAAGAATAATTATGGTAATATAATAAAATTTGTCAAAATAATTTTTAAATGATAACTCTATATAATTAAAAAAAAAAAATCATTGGGGTCGGGTGCCCCCAAACCACAAGGTGTGGTTCTGCCCATGCTCGTGTTTTAACAAAAATGTAATTGGTTGAGGATAAATTGCAAATTTACAAGGAAAAATATGAAGAATAGCATAGAGAATGAATAGAAATAATTGAGGAATAAAGGGATTTTTTTTTTTAAGAAGGTCAAGAAAGGGAGATTTGCAACGCTTATAAAGCAAGCTTCAATCTGCAATTTGTCAATTAGTTAGCCCAGAAAACTCAACCCCTAAACCACCATGCCCTTGAATCAAACTAATCCCACCCACACCGAAGTGAAGGACACTGAAAAATGCAAGAACATTAGCATTTACCTCCTTCAACACTGGAAAGGCTAAATGTCAAGCAACACAGGCAGTACTTTCTGCACTAGCATGAACACCAGAACTGTGATTAACTGGAAGCTACACAATCAAAACGACTCTTCCTAGGTCCGACCTCACAAGTGCAGTATGTTCGCCAGACCCTTCAAAAGACTTGGTACTGAGGTTTTTTCGAGTTAGGTGGCCTCAGAAAAGGAGAAGACAGAAATTAAGGTGTCATCCGAGAACCAGCTATGCATCCAATCTAGCATATTCTGGTGGAAGGGCGCGCCTCCACCACAACCTGTCACTGCAACTTTATCCCCAAGCACTAATCCATTTCAGATCATATCATGGGTTCATGGTAAATAGTTTGGGACAGTTAAATTTAATTTTTGTCCAAATAACCAGATTGAGATTTCAAAGACACATTCACAATTACGATACACAGAGACAATAAATGTGGATGAAATTAGCTCTCTGTGCAATGTCACCGTTGCAATCAGAATTTACACCGAATTTCATTTGTCTGAAGCCATCACATTGCTGCATTGGTCCATGAATAAGCCTTCCCAAAACTGTATGTTCTTTATGCTCGCACAAACTGAATGTTTGTCACAATTCATGTCTGAAGCACTCCGACCAAGACCTCACTTGTAAGACCCACACACGATTACCAGCTTTAAACACCAAAACAATTGCTACTCAAAAGTTCAAAGCTAAGTTGGAGTTGCCAGGTCTCTCATTTCACATTTGAGAATACAGAGAGGATGACAAAGGAAATAAAATAAAGAAACAAGAATATCAATGGAATGAATGCATAAGAACACACAGAATGTGAGAGACAGAGAAATACCCTTGATTTTCCACTGTACTTGTCCTTTAAGATGCGAATAGCAACTACTCCACCAACATCACTGAAGAAACGCTGCAGATCATTGTAAGTTGCCTGTACAAGTTGTCATTAGACGTGTTAGTTGTGATGTAAAGGGAACCTGATTCCTGTTATTATTCATGAGTGTAGGTGCAGACCAAAAAAAAGATGAAGTGACATCAGATGACTTGCCTTAAGGCCAAGGTTTGAGATAAAGGCAGTGCATTGGTCATTGTATTTGGGTTTTCCAGAGGTCAAATCTTTTCTTTCTTTTCCATACGCACTGCTATCTTTGCCATCATGGTCCTGTACATTGTCAACTTTATTTCTTTCAAGTGAGTTGTCCTCCTGAGCTTTATCCTCTCTCTGTGCTTTCCTTGTGTTTGGAGCTGTACCTTTCTGCCACTTAGCTGTTGGCTGTTCATCAGCTACGTTAGATGCTTGCTTTCGCTTTTCACGTGCATTTTTCTTGGAGGTCTCCATCTGATTTGTCATTGCACCAATGATTTTGCTCTCCTGCTGCAACATGAATAACCGCAGCTCTTCCAGACGAGGAGTCACCTGAAAAGAAGAGAGAGAAAAAAATGCATCAGCAGCAGTAAATCACTGTCTTCCATACTTACACCGCAAAGCATAATAATTATTTGAGTTTGAAATCTGTACGTGTACTCCACAGTTTCCCAATTTATTATAAGTGAGGAAATAAAAATCCGGAACAATAAACATCAGAATTAGTCTCAAAATACATCTTAGGGTATCACAATATTATCTGGATAAACAATCATGACATAGATGCCTTTCATCATAAATTTATGATACACAAGGAAATTTAATTAAATAAGCAGCAAATAGTATGATGTGATCCACGGGTTGACATAATTGTCAATCCCCTCAACCTCAAATCATGCATTACAGATGTTAAAGAATGACACGAGGGTGTGAGGCAAGCTATGAAAACAAAAATTCATTCTTCTACTGCTTTTTGTTTAACACAATAAGCTGCCAAACCACATGCTCTCTGTTTCTCACCATGTTATAAGCCAAAAAGGCAAATTATATAGTCCAAGTTGCATACCATGAAAATGTAGATCTAGTCAGACATAATAACCAGCAACAAGGCTAACAAAACAGCGACAATCTAGGTTAAGCTCATAGCCAGGCTGACATAAATCATGAAATCAACATATAATAAATTTTCAAACAGCACAGAAAAGCAATATTGAAACAGACATAGTGGCGCAATGGCATTGCCAACCCCAACACAACCTTAAGGGTCAGGTTTGTGAGGGAGGACAGAAAATAGAAATAATCCAGTGATCTAGCCACAGCTATCAAGTACCACCACCAACTCAACTCTTGCAGCCTCCACATACTTCTCAGGAACCCCGACTTTGAATCAAGAAATATTATAAACAAAACCACACAAAATGATAAATACATATTCTAATATCCTAAATTTAAAATTTTAAGATGCCTGACCTATGGACACACCCACACGCGACACCCATACTCTATGTAACATAATGCTTAACCACATGCTATACCAGCAAAAAAGATGTGCCGTGAGGGCAGAACAAAGCCAGATAGAACCAGATTACAAAGGAGCGTGTATGTATATATATATATATATATATATAAATGGTAACTCAATGCACAAGGTTCCCACATTGTAGGGTCTAGGAAGGACACACACACAAAAATTTTTACTTAGGAAAGGACATTTAACTATTATGACAAAGTAGATATCTACATGACGTAACTCACAATAGTCCAGAAATGGACAAGTATAAGGCCTTACCCTACACTACCCATTGACATTTGACTGAACTCCCAGGCAAGAGGAGAAACACTCGAATCTCTATCAAGAGGGGGAGAATCCTTAATAATCTGACAGCCACTATGATAACAAATCCATGAAACTTTAAGGACAATGTTATTCTCAACCGTTGCAAGGAATTAACCACAATTTATATTGAGAACAAATATAATTTCAACACTACAATTAATTAACCACAAATATTCGAAGACTCCATGCGGATGAAGAGTTACAAAACTCAGTGAGTAGCTTATAAAAACAAAATTGATGGGAATTGATTATAGCTAAAACATATGAAGCTTAATTCAATCTGCTGATTTGCAAGTTCTGCTATTTAAATGCATATATCGTAAATTCGAGTATTTGTAGATGGTTACGATATAAAAGAGAGGAAGAAAAATAGTGAGAAATGACAGTGATGCCAAAGTATGTGGGCTGTGGTGTTCAAGGAGGTATAGTGGGTTGAGGGCAGCAAGGCAAACACATTTAGGACTTCCAATAAATGAGAGACCACATTATAATTTTCAGATAAACTCTCAGAAGCAGCAAAATAATGCCCACTAATGGTTCCCCCCAACCCCCCCCCCCCCCCAATCCTGAACCAAATTTTTTGCATTACAAATGTTAAATTGCTACTATATGAAAAATAAAAAAGAAGGGGCAGCATATAAACAGTACCTTTTGTACAGCATTGTCAAAGTCTTCCAGAGTGCCAAATTCCCTCTCAAAGCGTAGCCATGAATGACATATGTCCTGAATGATTCTGTTTTTTAGGAAAGGAAGGTATCATCTAATTCAAAATGTACTATACATAATTAGATAAACCTTTTCTTAAAATCCAAAAGCACTAGTTACTTTATAAAATAAGATCAGACAGCACTAGTTACTTTATAAAATAAGATCAGACAGATCAAAGTCCATGCAGCACCATTAGTAAAGATTGATAAACTCCTGGAGAAAAGAAAGAAATTAACAGCCAGCCATCTACAACCCTGAAGAATGGAGACAAGTGTTGCGTTCATGTCCAACACACATTGAGCACACATACTTGTCAGACAAGCCAAAACATGCACCAGCCATGTCATGTGGCCATCCAATATTGTTATTACATTTTCTCATCGCATTTGAGACAAACATGAGATCAATCTTTTTTTTTTTTTTTTTTCGAGCGAGGGGAAAGGAAAACTAGAATAACAACCAACCCCCCCCCCCAAAAAAAAAAAGAAAATACAACTGAAAATATTTTAAAAAAAATGAAAACTGAGTAGTACTGTATAAAAAAGAAAGAGCTAAATAAGCAAAACTACATTCAGATCCAAGGACAGATATATCATTCAAGAAGTGTACATTAATTAGAACTCCACAGCAACATTTTAGCCATAGAGAACTATGCTTCAGCAGGCGTAGTGGAGAAGCTTTGCTTGAACATTAATTAAGTTTCAAGGAAAGCTTCACCATTCATACCCCACCCCACACCAGGTGTGGGGGGGAGTTACACCTTGCCGGCCCTTTTTGAATAGCATGGATATTTCTACTTTCGTTAAAAAGGAAAGGTAAGCTCACTTGCTATACTTAACATGATTATAATTTAAAAATTAGTTCGCGCCTTGCTCAAAATAAGAACTCCCTTAATGATTTTATGGAAGGGCTTTCAGCCAATGACCTATAGAGAAGCTTATGTGGATCCTCTTGCCCGAATAAATATTTTTTCCTGATTTCTTATTATATTAATGGTGAAATTTTTTAACTTATACCTTGCATCTTAATTAATGCCTTGCCTAGCCAAACAAAACTAGTGCTTCACATCCCCTTAACACTTCAAACTTTGAGGCTCTACAATAATAAGGCCCACCACTCCCCCAAAAACTTTTGATAACTTACAAATCCAATTAGGAATGGATCTACAAAATTAGTGGGAAATCCAACCAATTGAATATCTAAAAATGTTAAATAAATAATTTCCCTTCAAATTGTTATTCATATATTTAGCAAACTTTGGGTCCCTATTAGTAAAAGTTTGGCAAAAAAGACTCAGCTACCTGACTGAAAGGTTATAAAAATCTTGAAATGTAAATTTCATACATTCATCCGATAGTGACCTCAGAAGAACCCACAGATTTCAATACCCAAAAGAAAGAATCTTTGTCAGTTTTCATCCTATCTACCAGTGTAATGCTTGACACCAGAAGGCATTGGAAGTAGATTCTTTTCTGATAGCCATACCATGATGTGATCCTTTCTGCAAAAATGCTTTTAGGCCTGTTCCTTTCTTAAGAAATTAGGATAAAATTTCTCAAAATTTTAAATTTGTAAGCGTTCAGCAAATCACATTCCCAGGGGTTTCAAGATTCCTGCCAAATCTTAATTATCATCTTCAACGATCATCATATGAAAAATTACAATCCTGCCTAAATTCCCATAAAACAAAATGAAAAAAGTGGGAAAAAATTTTCAAGGAATTAATGAATCTCACAATCTATTTCCATGAATGTTCTCCCTGATTTGATTATTATTATTATTAATTTTTTCTCTCTTAGTTATCCCCTCTAGCTTTATTTTGTAGGAAATCAAGAACTAAAAGAAAAAGAAAGAAATTCATATATATTAATGTTGGAGCATGAATAAGAAAAACAACTAGGAACAAAATTGAGTTGTTTTTGTCAATACGTTAGGTTAATTGCACAGAGAGGAGCAAGCAAATAATACATCAATTATTCGCAGAGGCCGGGTCACTAAGGGTTGCGAAGAATCATAAAGGTTGACTTAGTAACACTACCGTTGGAAGTATGTCCTCCTTCACTTTGTATAGGTGACTTCTCGGGTGCAAGGATCCGCACTTGAATGGCTTCTTGTCATTCATTGAGAACATGGAACAACATATTTAGGAGCTTACTAAGTTAGTTTTGCACCAGGCAGCATCCCCCCGATGCCTTTTTAGTAAAATATTATTTACTTACCTAAGAAAAAGCCATTGTTGAAAGATGGATTAGGTATTTTGTTTAACGAGACAAAAGAGAGAAGGTTTGATCAAGTGTAATCAAATATTTTATGAAGTAAATACAAGGAATGGGTTTAGATAAGAACGTAAAATAGTATACCCATTATGGGTGTCAACATGTTATCCGACAACTCTAATAAGGGCGGTCTTTGTAACAAGAAGGTTTATTTCCAATTGTGAGAGACCTCAAGGCGTGTCAGTGTGAATTTTTCCCCCCTTTGGTATAAAGCATAAGGTGGCAGTGTAATTAACCCTATTGATTTTAATTGTTAATCACCTATTAGCTGTGTTTGAGAAAATATTTCACTACAATGATTATACCACATCATAGTGATGGCGTTGTATAAAAGGACAATAAGACAAATACACAAGGGCATGTTAAAATTCTACTTATTAGCCATGTCATTTATTTTGGGAGGGAAATTTTCAAATCTCAAATTTTGGTTCGAATCATACTGCTGATTAGATTCAACATATCTACATGTATCTAAGCTAATGATGTGGTTGGGGTATAATGGCGGCACCGAATAACTTCTCATATTTTGGGTATATAAACTAATGGAGATCAACAAGATCACCTCCCCAGATTATGAATAGTAATGGATAACTAAAATAGGTTTTTGGAATTAGAATCCTATTAATCATCAATCTAATTGCCCTTCTTTAAATTAAATTGATCACCAGACATTAATATCAAGTACTTGGAATAGCTTTGCATAAGGATAAGTACCACCTAATCAAGCTTAACCATGGTAAAACTAAGAAAAAATAACTATTAAAAGAAGAGGAGGAACATGATGAAAATGGCTAACAGTTAGAAGCAACAAGAAACATACCTCAGAGCCTGTCCCAGGAAATTTTTTACTGTAACATCTCCTGTAAAGAGATCTAGCTTCACTTATATTGCCCTTTTCAATTTCCATTGCTATATAACCTCGCCAGGCTTCCAACATAGAACCACTGCATAATGAGCAGAATATGACAAAGCAATTTGCTAAGAATCAAAAACAGCATGGTATGCTTTTCAGGAGGCAAAAAGAGAAAACCAAACCTTATTTTAAGCAAGTTCTCCCAAACTCCACGAGCCGCAGCCAAATCTTTTCCCAGATTTGACTCCAACCGGGCCCAGTATGAATAAATTCGCAACAAACCAGCCATCCCTTTGAGGTGTGGTGACAAGTAATCAGAAGCGCGCTGGAATAAACAGTTAAGATATAAGAATAAATACGGACAAAAAAGGCTTCGATAGTTCAATATGCAATTTTAATATTTTGCAAACGCACTGGGGTGAATCAAGTAATGCTCTGTGTGGACAACATGTGGGTAATAACTTAGAATCAGGGAAACTGATACTAACAGACTGATTTGAAGAATTGCAACTAACAATTTCTGGTCCAGGGCATGGTCATTCTAATCATCAAAGCCACCAGAAGAAAAGACCAGGATATGGATGACTGACATCTCTCGTGTACTAATTCATGAAGCCACACCTAATTTTATGATTTAACTCAGCTTGACCAGTAAACATGAAATATGTACTGAATTAATAAAAAAACAGCATATTTCAGGCAACAAATGTCCCATCAGAATCCCTTAAACTATTACAGTTGTTTATTTGTGTCCTGCATAGCCAATGGTACCTAGGTGAGGTGACATGTTAAGGATATTTCACTGACATAATTAGTTGACCATTGAAAGGTGGGATGTTTACATGGTTCAATTCCCGAAAAAAAAAATCATCTCTGTCCAGGATTGAATATTCTTGATCTCATTCGATTAACAGATTTCCCATATGTTTGCCAATTAAGCATCCTTTACAGGATGGCGGGGGAACGAGAAGGGTTCCCACTCCTTTTTGGTTTGAAAAAATGTAAGTTGAGAGTTAAGGGAGGAATGAGAAGGGTCCTACCACTCATTTTCTATTATTAGTTAAATATCTACTCATTTTCTTCTTATTTTCCTCTCCATCCCAAAAAACAAAATAACTTTAATATTTTTCATTTCATTTTATCTACATGCCTTTTTTCCCTACACAGATCCTTTTTACAAACACACCCTAAGTACACCAATGATGGAAAAGAATACTGGTTTAGCATGCAGTAAATATAATATGAATTGAGATTATGGGCAAACCTGAAATGTCTCCTTTATTAGTGCATACTCTGGGGCATCCTCTACTTCACCAGCTAGTGAAATTCTCCGCCTTAAGCCATCAACCCTTGTGAGAAACAAATCCAGGTACTGAAATAGGAAGTTCAAGTGTCATTTAGAATTGCCACTAGCAACCAATAAAGAGATATGACAGTATGTTGCGAAATAACAATGAGGCTACAATATCACCACATGTTCAACAATAAGGAAATTCAGATGAAATTCGTAATTCACAACATGATCTCATCGTCACCATGTTTATGTGGATCATCACGCAGTGTGCACACAATAAAAAAAAAACTCCCATCAATCCATGATCAGCTAGACAATTAAAAGAAACCACAAAGTAAGGCCAGAAAGAATGCAAAGTGAACTAGTGTTAACAAAAGCTCAGGAAGTTGTTTCCTACTTTGATATCTTACTTTTAAAAAAATGTCCTTCCAACTGGATATGAATAGTTTAAGGTCATGGGGGGGATTGGGAGACGAAAGTCATGGTTTTACCACAATAATCACAATGCAGTTTATTAAAAAGGTCATGCTAGGGCCAGCATGGCTGAAACCTAAATAGGACCTGCATATTATATAGGTCAATGGCATTGACATAGTTATGTAAATAGAACTGACATCGTCCAAAACCCACAAAATTTTATGTAGTTTGGCCAAGGATTGCACCCTTTTCAAAATTGCTCAACTGGGCGTGATGCCAAACCAATCACCAATTTGATTAAACTATGAACACAACAAAGCTGGTTTATTTTTTTTCCCTTAAAAAAATTATATAGATAGATGGACGTCACAAATAGATCTTTCACCCTGATGCCAAACTAATGTAACCCAGTCTTGCAAACATTTATTCAAGCTTGTGACGTGCGCATAGATACGTTGGCTTGTTTAATGAGATAAGAGTCCAAAGAGAGTAAACAAAGAAACAGAAACTATAACACAGAAAGAGGGGGGGGGGAGTGGACACATAAAGGAAGATAAAGAAGGGAGCAAGAAACCAGACGCGCGCGCGTGTGTGTGCGCATGAGAGAGAGAGAGAGAGAGAGAGAGAGACCACAGCTCTTCCAAATATTCAATTACATTCATGCTCCAAAATCCTAATCCATCCTTCCCTCAGTAGGCCATTTCATAGGCCTTCCAAATAACTAACTACTTATGAACAACCCCTCACATTATGGTAACACAGGCTCCAAGATTCCACCACTAAAGCACAGCAACGAAGTAAAAATAAAAATAAGAAAACACAGCAACGTAAGTAAAAGTAGGTTCCCTTAGTAGGTTTTAACCAGGTCACGTCATGGCACGTCCAGTCTAACCACAATACTTAATGAAAAATTGTTGCTGCTGCATAAATATCATAAAATAACAAAGGGAAAAATTTGAGATTAACTATGTTCCATACCTCATCAAAGCTCGAGAAAGTGCACAATAGTGACTTCTCAAAAACCTGAAACAGTTGAAAAAAAATATGGAAAATGAAGTGAACTTCAAAAATATGATCACATTGTATGAAGCCGAACAAAAGTAACACTGAGAGAGAGGGATGTGCAGTTGGTTTTTTTTTTTTTTTTTTCTCTATCTCTTCTCTTTCTTGTTTATTTATATTTATATTTGGGGGGGGGTGATCAGGGAGGATGTGGAAGCCCAAAGTATTATTGGTGCAGTCCCCCTAAGCATCCAAAATGCAAGAAAGAAGACAAATATGAGGAGTAATTGTTGGGATGATTACAAAATACCACCGTAAGGTTGGTTGGTGATTAGAAATGACAATGTGCTCAAATGAATACATTTATGTGCACTCACACGTGCCTTTTTATATGACGAAAATGCCCATGCAATTTTTTTTAAAAAAATAACCTGTGTGTAGAGTGTTTGCCTTGTGTATAAACATCATAGACAATTTATCAAAAAAAATACATAAAAGATATTGTACATACATAAACAGAACCAGCCAGCACAATACAATTTTAAGTACGCCAGTTAGAATGTTAATAGTCCCATGGTCACTAAAAAGTAAAATATAGGTTAAAATTAGTTTAAAATTACATAACCCATCAAAATAAATAAATAAATAAAATTACATGGGAATGCTAGGATAAAGCACCCAAAGATATAGATGCACAGACCTCATTCATTCTTTTAAAAAGAATCAACTAACAAGCTACAACATGATATATATTATACATATTTTTATGTATCTAGAGAGTCTATAGTGAACAAGAAAAGTGTAAAAGCAAACAACATTTAGAGGATAGTAAACAGAGTTTCTCAAAGGCTTTAAATTTGTTCAGGAAACAAAAATAAGATACAACAGCAAGCAATTGTCAAAAAGGTGGCAAGCATCTGGCTGCAACCCAATAGATCTGGATGCCAGGAATTATCCACATCACTCAAAATGCAATACCTAGGTTCTTAGCACATCTCTACTAAGATCTTCAGAAAAACGAAAACTCAGGAATGACATCACGCAATCCGATAAGTAATTGCATATATACTGATTTTTACATGTCAAATATTTCAAGTAAATATTAAAGTCAATTCTTTACAATAATAGTTCTTTAGGCTTTTTTTGTGTAACACACTTTTTTAAAAGAACCTCCACACTTAGTTGAGAATACAAGGCGTGGAAGGATGAAGAGTTCTTCAAGCAGAAAAATAGTTTCACCAGCATAACCCAATACAACAAGTAATAGCATCTAGAAGATATATCAAACACCAGAAAATAATTGATTTGTTCATCAGGCAGATAAATAAATTTTCATCATTTGATCAAAGTTATACATCTGAACTAGAAACATACAGAGTCAGTTTTAGTTTCAAAAACTTCGGACCACAAAATCATTTATCCTTTTTAAGAGAATTATAATGAGCCTCATTCAGCAAACAGGGACGTTAAATAAAGACTAACAGTCACATACAGAAGATATCTCTTTCTCAGAAGCACGGCCGCGTTCAAGGGACAGCATGTACCGAACCCACAGTTCTCCCACCCAAGGACAGTTCTTTGTGGCCCTAGAATAAACATCTCTTACAATACTAGCAGCCTAGAATAAACAGTCATAATCACCAAATTTGAACCGTTAGAACCAAACATTAAAAATAAATAAATAAATTAAGAACGAAGCAGAAGAAGAAGAAAGTTAAAAGGTCAACCTTTAAGGTTTTGTCCAGATAGCGAGTATAATCAACCCAGAGATCATTACATATAGGAAATTCAGTTATAGCACGTTCATAAAGAATTTGAACTCGAGCTGGATCCCCAGAAGACTGTTCAAATTTCAGATAGGCCTTCAACAATAAAATAGCAACATTATACCCAGAATATTGTAAAGATAAACACAAAATCCATCAAATGGGAGGACCAACACGCTATTACGAGTATAGCCTTTAGAAACAAATGTTATAGGTTAGCTCTATATGCTTAGTAGAATAGATACTGCAGATATTAAGTGATTATTTTGTGGACATAAGCGGGCATGATAATGCTAATACATGAGGTATAGATGAAGCATTTTAAGGTGAAATATAATTATAAGGCTCCCCTGGATCATTAAGATAAATCAATCCCTTGGGGGAAAAAATTTGGTCCAAAAAGATGCCTTCAAAGATGAGGTTTTTTGTTTGCACAGTAGCAATGGGAGTATTCTCAATATTGTCATTGTGATTCATAGATGACATTTTTGTAAATTGATGCTGCATTTAACAAAAATTTCGATATCTAAATGTTAATATAAGTATAAACATTCCAACAAAAATTTCCAATATCTGAATGTTGATTGAAGCCTAAAGACTCTTTTTTGAAAAAGATAAGTAAGATTTATTATAAGCATCAAAAAGATGCTAATAGAAAGCTACAAAAATATAATTTTCTCCTACTCACTGCATGCTAGCAATAAAATATAGAAAGGAACAAAGGTCAATCTCTTTCCCCTCTTCTACCCAACTGTACAGCAAGAAAGAAATAAACTTTTGGCATGCAAAACAGTCCTCTCTATGTTATCAAATATCTGCCTGTTGCGCTCCTTCCAAATCATCCAAAATAGACAAAAGGGAGCCAAATTCCATATCTTCTTGTTCCTCCTTCCTAGTGGTTGTCCCCACCAAGAAAAAGAAAACATTTAAAATTTTCAGGAAAACACATTTGGACACCAAAACATGATAGGGTTAGACTCCATAGTTCAGCAGACCAAGTGCAATGAATGAACAAATGGTCGATTGATTCCTCTTGTCTGTGACATAAATGACATCTATTAACCAAGGAGTAACCTCTAAATTTTAGATTATGCATAGTCAAGATCCTCCCCCTTGCAGCACACCAAGAGAAGAAGATGACCCTTGTAGGAGAAGGAGTTTTCCATAACTTCATCCAAGGAAAAACATTCTTCTCCCTCCCTGTAAGGATAGATAAAAGGACTTCACGGTGAAAGTATTATGGTTTGACTGCTTCCAAATCATAGCGTCTACTGTGTCCTCAATCTGTAATGAATAAAGAAGCTCCAAAAGTAACCAAAAGCTGTCAAATTCCAAATCATTCATACTTCTTCTTAGCTGCACATTCCAAACTCTATTCGAACCATAACCTGTGCTGTAGTCTGAAACCAAAGCATTCCTATCAATTGCAATGGCATAGATCTCAGGAAATAACTCTAAAAGACAGCCAACCTCCAACCATTTGTGTTTCCAAAATAATATCCTATCTCCCTTTCCCACCTTCCAAGATACGCATCTATCAAAATTAGGCCAACTCCTTCTAATGTATTTCCATAGACTAATACCAAAAAAAAAAAGTGACCTTCTGCTGTAGACCAACCTCCTATCTCCTTACCATATTTGATCTCAATCACTCTTTTCCAGAGACTAGTATCTTCATGCACAAATCTCCAAAGCCATTTCCCTATCAACGCTTCATTATGCAGTTTCAACTGTCGAATGCCAGTTCCACCCGACTGAATAGGCTTGCAAACAACGCTCCAGTCCACTAGGTTATGTTTGAAAACTCCTTCGCTCCTTCCCCAAATAAAATTTCGTTATAATCTTTCCAATTCTTTTAAGACAGAAATGGGAGCAGGAAAAAGAGAAAAGAAATAAGTGGGAAGACTTGAGAGGACACTCTTAATCAAAGTGATCCTTGCCCCAGTTGATAAGTAGTTTATTTTCCACTTAGCCAGTCTATTCCTGCACCTTTCCAGAACTGGTTCCCAAATCTGTTTGGACTTGATTTTGGCTCCCAAAGGCATACCCAAATATACTGTGGGGAGAGATCCAATTTTACAACCTAAAACAGCTGCCAAATCATCCAGATTTGCACTAAGTCCCACTGGCAAAATCTTAAACTTGCTGAGATTGATTTTCAGTCCTGTGACAACCTCAAATCCCAGTAGAATACAATGTAGATGGCCTAGTTGCATTAAATCTGCTTCGCAGAAAACAATTGAATCATCTACAAACAGAAGGTGAGAAATACTGAGGGTTTGATTGCTAGAAACTATTGTGAAACATTCTATGAATCCTGCCTGTTCTGCCTTTTGCATCATCCTGCTGAAAACTTCCATTACTAGGATAAAAAGAAAATGTGATAGGAGATTACCTTGTCTTAATCCTCTTGAGGATGCAAAAAAACCTTTGGGAGAATCATTGATCAATATAGAAAAACTAGCAGTTGAAATGCACCATTTAATCCATTTGCACCATCTATCTCCAAATCCCATTCTTCTTAGCAGGTAACTCAGAAAATTCCAGTTGACATGATCAAAAGCCTTCTCAACATCCAGTTTGCAAATTATTCCAGATTTTTTGCTCTTTATTTTGGAGTTTAGAACCTCATTGGCAACAAGAATAGCATCCGTAATTTGTCTTCCCCCAACAAAAGCATGCTGAGAAACTGAAATAAGCTTATCCATTGCCTGTTTCAGTCTGCTTGCTAGGACCTTTGATATTATCTTGTAAACTGCTCCCACCAAGCTGATTGGCCTATAATCTTTTATCTCCACTTCTCCAACCTTTTTGGGAATTAATGCAATGAAAGTGGAATTCAATCTACGAACAAATCTGCAGCTCCTATGGAATTCAGTAAAAACTAACATCAGATCTTCCTTAAAGATGCTCCAACAATGTTGAAAGAAAGCAATATTCCAACCATCTGGGCCAAGGGCTTTGTCTCCACTTAGATCCATAAGAGCTTGAAATACCTCAATTTCAGTAAAAGGAGCTTCAATATTTGCCGCAGTTTGAGGACTGATCTGGGAAAAGTCCATGTTATTCACCCGAGGCCTCCAGTATTCTTCTTCTGTGAACAGCTTCTGATAGAAATCCACAATGCTCTGTTTGATCACCCCTTGGTCATCTGTTAACTCTCCATTAACTTGCAATTTATCAATCCAATTTCTCCTTTTATTAGCAAATGCCATTTTATGAATGAACTTTGCATTTCGATCTCCTTCTTTGAGCCATTTAATTATAGATTTTTGTCTCCAACTGGTTTCTTCCATTTTGATTAGATTGTTTAATTTCAATATCTTGGACTGTCTCAGAATTCTCCCCTGAGTTGAAAGGCAATCTTCTTCATCCATCGAATCCAAATTCTGAATTTCATTTTCCAGTTGAACTTTCTGCTGCTCTAGTCTTCCGAAGACTTCAATGTTCCATTTCTTCAAGTCTGATTTGAGGTTTTTCAGTTTTTGCATTAGCCTATAGCTTGCAGTCCCATTAAAATTGTAATTGCTCCACCAAAAAGCAATCATTTCTTTGAATCCCTCTACCTGCAGCCACATGTTCTTGAATCTAAAAGGTTTGGGTCCTCTTTTTATTCCTCCCCCATCCAACATAAGAGGAAAGTGATCGAAGACTAGCCTAGGTAAAGTTTTTTGCAGTACCGCAGGAAATAAGTCCTCCCAATTAGAAGAAACTAAGAATCTGTTGATCCTTGACTTACTGATACTATTGCTCCATGTATATCTACTTCCTCCTAGGGGCAAGTCAATACATTGCAACTCTTCAATGAAGTTTGAAAAGATTTCCATCTGCCTTGTTCTACTTTGCATCCCCATTTATCCTCAATACCTCTAACCATATTGAAATCTCCCCCCAAACACCATGGTCGATTCCATTTGAAAACAGCTACTCCCATTTCTTCAAGAAATTCAGTTTTAGTGTCTTATCTACTGGTCCATAGACTCCAGTGAATGTCTAAGAAATATCCTCCTCTAAATGCTAAAACAAACAAGAAATAGAAAATGACTCAATCTCAGATTCCAGTACTTGCAGCTTCCTACTGTCCCACATTACAAGAATGCCTCCCGAAGCACCGACAGATTTCAATGAAGTCCATTTACACCATTTTCCACCCCAATGAGACCTAGGTATACAATCATCTATCAAACTGAGTTTTATTTCTTGCAAACAAACCACATCAGGATGCCATTTTTCAATTGAAGACCTTATTAACATCCTGTTCTCCTTGCCACAGCAGCCCCTAACATTCCAACTTAATATTTTTGGTTTCATTCGAGACATAAGTATAGTAGTTCCCCTCTTCTAGTTCCAATGTCCAATTCCCTTGCTTCTTTGTCATAGCTGATTGAACATTGAAGATTTCTCAACTCCCTGGCTCCTCTTCTAGTATGATTCTTTTGTCGCTTCTTTTGCCCACTGTAGTGGTTCCTCCTCTTCTCTTCAATGGATTGAAGTAATTCCATTATTTTATCTTCAAAACCCTCACTTGAAATACCTAAAATCTTCTTAAAAGACTTCATTCTGTTAATCACCCAGACAGAGATCTTGCTTTGGTCTTGAACGCAGTTTCCCAACAGCAATTGATCTACTTCATCATTCCACTCTACATCAGGACCATAAGATGCCAAAGGTTGACAATTTAGAGCTTTCTCATACTCACCTTCTTGAATTCCAAAGGGTACTAACATATTCTCAGAATTTGAGAAATTTCCATCATTACAAGGATCTTCAATATGAGCAATATCTTCAGAAAGTTCTATTGAAGGAGTACTAATCTATGGAGATGAAATCATTTGACCAGAAGAATATTGAGTACTTGAGATTCTCCTGGAACTGTATTTTTTCCCATAAAATTTCAAGCTATCAGATGATCTGTCAGAATTTCTAGAAACGGCTTCCTCTCCTCCTTTAATGTTGTTCTTTTGATGAAAACCAGGACTAGATTCTTCAATTGATTGATCTGCATCATTTAGACTACTTAGGATTCCAAATTTATTTACTGCAGGCTGGCCCACTGAATTTTATTTGGCTCTGTATTCCTCTTAAATGATTTGGATTGTTCACCTACTCGTACCCATTGAAATTTCCCAGCAGTCTTTGAGGGTCCTTTTGGTTTCCCATCCCTTTGTTGTATTAACTCCTTGACTTTTCGATTTCCAAGAGTAGGAACATTCATTGAACCAACTGTTAGACCACGCGCCTCCTCCTTTTTATTCTCCGGTGGCCGAAAAGCTTCAGCATGCAAGGATACCTCTGCCCAATCAACCCAAGTCCTTCATTCAACCCAAATTGGACAGTCATACATAGATTGGCCCACAACTATTCTGACTAATGCAGGAATTTTCCTGCCATATCCTCCAACTCTGATTCTAGCCCATCTATAACTATTAGTGTAATAGAAATTTGGCTCAGATTCCATGTAACCTCCACAATAGTTTCCAATGCTACAAAATACACCAACATTCCATAGGAAAACAGGCAGTCCCACTACTTTGACCCAGACAAATTTCTCATTCCAACCTTTTCTTGAACAACAACTCCAACTAGGCCAAGAATCTAACCATAAGGGATACCCATTTATTATAGTGAGCTTCTCCTGGTATCATGGAAGGTGGGAAGGGGGGATAGAATCCTATTTTGGAAACACAAATGGTTGAACGGAGAATGTCTTTCAGAAGTTTTTCCTGACATTTACAACATTGCTATGGATAGAAATGCCTTAGTTTCAGATTATAGCACTGGTTTTGGTATAAGAAGAGCTTGGCACATTCAGCTGAGAAGGAGTTTAAATGACTGGGAACTGGATAGCTTTACGACATTGATGGAATTACTCTATTCTTTACCAACGGAAGACACAGTGGATGTACTAATTTGGAAGCCATCATCACACAAAGATTTCACTGTTAAATCTTTCTATTTGTTCCTGCAGGGAGAAGAGAAGGATGTCTTTCCATGGAGAAAAATTATGGCAAACCCCTGCCCCTACAAGGGTCATTTTCTTTTCCTGGTGCACTATGAGAGGGAGGATTTTGACTATGGATAACCTAAAGCGTAGGGGTTACTCCATAGTTAATAGATGCCCATTGTGTCTCAGCCAAGAGGAAACCATTGATCATATGTTCATCCACTGTGGATGGACTACGGAGGTTTGGAACCTAGTTCTGTCATGTTTTGGTGTTCAAACATGCTTCCCCGCTACTCTAAAAAGCTTAATCTTAGTATGGTGGGGACAACCAATGGGAAGGAGGAAGAGGAAGACTTGGAACTTGATCCCATTTTGTCTTTTTTGGCTAATTTGGAAGGAACGAAACAGGAGGATATTTGACAATGCTGAAAGGAATGTTTTGCACTTTAAAAGTTCATTTCTTTCTTACTTGTTTAGTTGGGTTGAAGAAGGAAAAGAGATAGACCTAAGTTCGTTTCTTCTATTTATAGCTAGCATGAAGTAAAGAAAGGAAAGATTGTAATTTGCTCTCAATTTGGCATCCCTTCGATGCTATTTAATAATACTTACTTATCTTTTTCAAAAAAAAAAATATAGTGAGCTTCTCCTTCATCTTTTCAGCGACCTATTTGGAAGGAAAAATGAAGAGAAATCATTCTACATCTAACTCTTTTATTTCTACACCTCTAGGAATTCTCCATTTTCTATTCACCCTCAACCTACCATAACAAAATTTCCAGAAATCTCCGTTTCATTATACATTAGCATCTTAACAATCTTTCTCAAAACATAATTTATCACACCATAGAAATCATATAAATTGATCACTAAAAATATAATTTACTATTTTCAACTATTCAAATGCCCAACAAACTTCCACTATGCACCCTAATTCTAAATATTCATGATATCTCCAAATATGATTACCAAAATCACTTACATCTCCAAAACTAGTATCTACACAAACTTAATTCCAAAAGTTTAAGATCCTCGCCACCAAAAGTATATTTCGGACAAAACTCAATACTTAACAACTGCATTATACACTAATTTCATACATTTCGTTAGAACTAGTAGTCTAAACCCAAATCAAAATCTTATATATTTTTAACACCAAAATTATAAATATCATTGAAAACTATTCCTGAATTTTTTGCACAACCTACTGATGCAATAAAAAAAATGGATACAAACCATGTATTCTTTAAGTCTTTCCATGTCAAGTACATCTTGCCTAGAAATCTGTTCTTCAAAACGAACACGAGCATTAAACATCTTCAACGCCTTTTGGTAAACAGAGGCAACTTGAGAAGAAATTCCGTCCAAATCACTAGAGTTTGCATTGAGAACAATCCCTTGTTCTGCCTCCCAAGACTTATACGTAGCTAGAGTCAAACTTAAGTCAGCATGTGGGATAGACAACTGACGGTGGAATAAGTTGCGAATTCGCTGGACCTGCTTTTCTCTTGCCTGCAAAGCCAAATGTATTACACCTGATATATATTGATATATATTTATATGAGGACCTAGATGCCATAGAGATTATTTATAAGTAACAATTAGGACATGATACTATGCCACAAGGACTAATAGCATTTCATGAAACTAGTGTGCAATAACCCATGGCCTGTGTTTTAAAACTAAACAAAACAGTCACTGATTTGATTTTGTTAAACAAGCACAAGGTTACAAAGATCATATACAACAGGAGAGCGCACACAAAAAAAAAATAGTATTTTAAAGGTGCAGAACAAGCTTGTGGATGAAAAATGAAATCAATCAGGATAGGATATATGCTGTGAAGATTAATTTTTCACCCCATTTCACTCAATTAAGGAATGTCCACCGCATCAAGATGCCTTAAGGAATGTCCAACAATTGACGATCTCATCTGCATCCTCATTGTCATTGGAGTGTACTTAATGTAAAAGGATTAAGTAATTTTCAAGATCTCTCCGGTTATAAAGTCTTTTCATGGGTTTGCCATAGGATAGTCTTTTCACACGAAATCAAGCTTAACCTCATGGTCTTCTAATGTCTAAAGTAATTCCAGGGGGGAAAACATGCATCATGGTCAACCGGATTACATTAGGCATGCATACTAGCAAATACTCATGCTCCCCCTCAATCATCTTCTATTTTCACATAAATGGATTTGAATAAGGTCTTTGAGGTGATGATGCCCCATGTTATAAGAAAAAAATAAGAAGAATGCCTCCAAGAAATAGGCTTTCATTATAAACCAAGAAGATCTTGTTCTTCCACTCAAAAATGAGGAAACAACCCAAAAAAAAAGGCACCGTAAGGTATCCAACATGTTACCTCAAATTTTACACCATTGTTAAAATACCACAGAAGAAATTATCGCAGCCAATAAGCCACCTAGATGACAATCGAATTTCGAAATCTAACAAACATTCAATCATTATAATAGCAAAAGCAAATTAGTTGAAGGCAAATACGTCATGTTTCCAAAAGAATTAACAATCAAATATATGGCACAACTTATGAGTCCTGACTGCTGAGCACCAATATGGCAGGGAAATAACACATTTTTGGATAAGCAGTCGTTTGATTCATTTGTATTTGGATGACTGTAATTATGTTTGTGTGACCCAAGATGTAGGTCCCAACTAATATTGAGATTTGTAGTATGGTGATGGTATATGTTGGGACTGTGCAGGCCTTTGGGAATTGTCACCAAAGTGTGATGTTGATTTAAATTATGTTGTTAGATCATTTTTTATTTCAATATGGGAATGAGGGACGTTTGAGAGATTCTCTTATTGTTATTATTTGAATTTTTGACTTGATCTTGGATCAGGTTTTTATTGTTTGTAAATAATTCCCAGATCCCAAGGCATCTGTCCCGGACTATTAGGGACTATTAGGTTAGGGACGTAACACTTTAGCATCTTTTCATCACCTATAGTGGAAAGCATTAAGTGAAATGGTTAAGAATTTCCTTAAATCTTTGTCAAAGTTCCTCCGCCCAAATCATAGCCACCGTTAAGACCACTAATACCCAACTGAGTTCCCAACCACTGTTTATGTAACGCCCAATACTTTATTTTTGGCTAGTTATAGAGATTTTAGGCCTATTTGGACCTCAAGTTGGCTCTGGATGGTTAAGTTTATTTTATTTTTCTAGCCCTGATTTGGCTAAAAGTTGTATTGGGTTGGACAACTAGTCCAAGGGCCCAACCTGTTTTCTTCTTTTCTCTCGTGCGCGCGTGAGGGGGAGAGAGAGAGGGGTTTGGAAACAGAAACCCGTTAAGGAATATTCAACGCCGTGAACGCCATGGCATTAACAATTTTTGGTGATTTAGCCAGAGATAAAAGATATAGCTTTTGAAAGTTTGAAATCCAAGCTCGGATTTCTCCATTTTCTTCATCTTTCTCCATTTTCTTCATCTTCCTTCAAATTTGAGGTAGGTGGGACGAACTTATGTTTGTATTGAGATTATAGGCATAATTTAGAGTAGCTTTGTATATATGTGATGATTTCTATTGATCATAATATGTGCATATATATGTATGTGTATATATATATGCAAGTTGGTTCATATGTATAAGTTAAATCTTGTTTATTCTTGAGTTTTATTGCATAATCTTGAGATATATGTTGTTGTAGTTGATTTGGGTTCTATTTCTGGGCTCGAGATGTTCGTATTTGGGATCGGAATACGATTGGAAGCGCCAAATCGAGCTCTGGCAGCTCGAATCTACATTGTAGATCACAAGTCGCGAGAGTGCCCTTCCAAGTTGTTCTCTCATTTACCAAGTTGTATTTGGATGACTACTTATGTTTGTGTAACCCGAGGTGTAGGTCCCAATTGATATTGAGATTTGTATTATGATGATGGTATATGTTGTGGTTGTGTAAGCCTTTGGAAGTTGTCACTAAGATGTGACATTGATTTGAATTATGTTATTGGATCATTTTTTATTTTAATATGGGAATGAGGGATGTTTGAGAGATTCTTCGATTGTTATTATTTGAATTTGACTTGAACTTCAATCAAATTTTTATTCCCAAGCCATCTGTCCCGGACTATTAGGTTAGGGGTGTGACAGTTTAGCATCTTTTCACCACCTATAGTGGAAAGCAATAAGTAAAATGGTCAAGAGTTTCCTTAAATCTTTGTCAGAATTCCTCCGCCCAAATCATAACCATTGTTGAGACCACTAATAGCCAACTGAGTTCCCAGCCACTATTTATGTAATGTCAATACTTTATTTTTTTCCCATTTATTAAGATTTTGGGCCAATTACATATTTAGTCCTAAGGTTAAGGGTGGATGGTTGAGTTTATTTTATTTTTCTAGAGCCTGATTTGGCTAAGAGTCATATTAAGTTGGACAACTGGCCAAGGGCCCAACCTTCTTTCTTCTTTTCTTTTCCTTTCCTGATTTCTCTCAGTTCTTCCAGGCGCAACAGTGGCAGACAAACAGAGAGAGAGGAGAGAGAACAGATGATGTAATACTCGAAATAGTCTTCCCAAAAATATAAATTAAAAATGTAGCCAAAAAAAGGAATTGTTGATAACCATCAACTTACGACTAAAAAAGTTGCCAAAACAGGAAAACATTCACGAACCACAACAAAAAGAAAGGGGGAAAAAAGTTTAACTCGGAGAAAGTCAACCCTAAAAAAATGCAAAACCACATGGAAACATTGAGAGAAACTTGTATATACGATCATAGTGACATGGCTTGAACAGATATGCAGTTTATGCCAAATGCTTACATCCAAGCCATGAGAAGGACAACAACATCAGACAAAAGACAGTTTTTTTTTCCCCCCTCGCACAAAAACTAGGAGGATGCTCAATCAAGATTTCTGACATCAACAACATACAATATATATTTAAATAAGAAAGGATACCACGTGAACATAAGACCACAACCACACGTGTACAGTGTATTTATAATCAGCAACTTTTGGACAAGGAAAAAAAAGAATATTAACATCACAGCAGTAATTACTTCTAGCACGTTCAAAACCACCTCAAATGGGCCTTCTACATTTTATGTTCAAAAAAATAGAATTGTTTGCATATAGAATTAATACTTTGCAAATAGACTTTAGGACTTTTTTTTTTTTTTTTTTGGATGACCCGGAACCTCACCGGTTTATTGTAGCCCTCAACAAACCTAATAACCAATGGGTAAACTGGAGACCCGTGCAACATCCCACAAACCAGCGAACTGGTTAAGTCCAAGACTTACACCTTGTGTGAAAACCTCCAAAATTTGTTATGCCTTAGAGTCGAACTCCCAACCTCCCATAAAGAAGCCAAGAGTTCTGGCCAACTAGCCTAGAGCCGTTAGTTAGAATTCAGATTTTTGCTATCATATGATAATCAATTGAATTGGAATCAGGAAATCGGTTCAGGAAAGAGAACAGATGGCAAAAATATCGTCTGACCTCAACATCAGTCGCATCAATAGCATAAAGGATTGCTTGTTCAAACTCCCTGTATGCTTCCCATATCTTACTACCTTCAGCAACATGCAAACCAGCAGCAGTAAGAGCACGTTCAAATAGGTTCCTAGCCTTCAAAATACCCACAGGCGAACATTCACGAACTGACGGATCATGTTCTTGTATGAAATTTATATAGTCACACCACAATGGGACAGACTGCATAAAAACAGAAATTAGCCATTTCCCTAAGCACATCTGTAGAAGAAATAAGTTTAATGTTCTTTTAACTTCAATAGGAAAAACTAAAGGAGTATTTTAACTATGTAGAGTTTTAACCTCAATAGAAAAGGAAATAAATTCTTTTAACCACCAGATTTCACCAGTAGTGTATAAAACTAAAGGAGTATTTTAACCATGTACAGTTTTAACCTGAATAGAAAAGGAAATAAATTCTTTTAACCACCACACTTTTCACCAATAGTGTATTTCCAGGATTGGATTTCTTATTCACACGAACCTCATAATCGTTATTTTTAACCACCCCCACATTGCTTCGAAATAGTTTTGGAAATGAAAGTGACAATGGCAAATCAGAGATGCTCCTGGTCAGAGAGGTGGACAGTATGTTGCAAAGTGAAAGGCGTGCTCCACATAGAAAATAAGTGAGAGTTCATCCTATTCCCATTCCCCAAAATAGAGTTAATGAGCCAAAAGTTCAACCTAATCCTGATTCCTAACTTCCCAAACTCATCCATGATTTTTTTTTCCCTGTTTCATTAGTTTAAAAAAACATAGTTAACTTTCACTATTGCAAAGTTTCTATCCCCCCAAGAGTGACGTCCATACTCAATTTCTCAATACCAAACTTCAAAAGCTATTAATTAATTCTTCATATTCACTAACCAAAGTACAAAACTGAACAACCCAAAATTCATTCTACCAAGCAGCTTCATTAACAGAAGCACACAGCAAACCCCAATCCCTCAAATTGTTACCCTTGTTGCATTCAAACTAATGATTGTGAAGGCGTTAACTGAATCAAAAATCCTTTCTATTCTTTTTAAACGTAGAATTGAAAGCTTACACACACACACACACACACAATCTGCAAGATTATGATTTATCAACTTTAGACCAACAAGTTATAGCTCTTTGGTAAAACTTTTGTGGCGAGACTGATTGAAAATCTTTTCAAATATTGCACTAATGCAGAGACATAACCCACTCCAGCTATGAAGACAGAGTTTAATATGAAGTCAAAGAGCTTATTTTCTCTTTTTTATTTTTTATTTTGTGTAGTTTCCGGGGAATTTTTTTTCCCCAGTTTTTTGATGCGTAACTTCTCTCTTATCTCCTTGAAGGAAACAAAAAACTAATCAGAGTTTATAATGACATCAGAAACTAACCAAATAATCAAACACTCCTCGCTCATAAAGCTTCTCAATTGCAGGAAAAGACTCAGATCTGCAAAACAAAACCAAATAAATGAATTCATGAGAATACATGTAAACAACAAATAAATAAGACAAACTTAAAATGAAAAACACTTTATAGAGAATAATTGCTAGAAGCAACTCAAATTAGTGACAACATTGTGAGTGAAGAAATTTGAATAAGCAAAGAGACATGTCATACCAAACAATCAGATAGCTAACAACGTGACATGGGAACAAAGAATCTAGGTTTGCAGTGCGGCAGCAAGGTGCATCCATCAAATTTCATGTTTCTCAAAAGTACTCGTATTAATTCGTACTCTCTTTTTTTCTTTTTTCTTTTTTTTCTCTTCATAACATTCAGCTTTATGCACAAATATGGATTACAATTTGCCCCAGTATTCTCCTTAACTCTTTTAGTGTAATTGTTATTTAGGGTATGTTTGGAGTGAGGATTAGAGGAGGGAAAAGAAAAGTAAGACAAACAATAGGGAAAATGAGAAGGAAATGTAAAATCCTAAGTGCATGTTCTTAATGATGTTTGAGCCAAGTGACAACCAGTAGCTCAAATCCAATCCAAACAACAACAATGCTTACGGTAGACAAAATGAAAATCAAAATATTATTTCCATGAAAAATATTCCAATATATTCCTAATTCTATTCTAATTACTAGGACAACAAAAGGTAAATCATTGGAGACTAAAACTGTGTATTTCACAATTTTTCTTATCTCTGACTCCCTAATACCAAGTACCCAAATTACTGTCCTCCTCCTCCAAACCCCAAGTCATCTCAGAAGGATGGCTTTATCATGCACCCCCCCCCCCCGGGGGGGGGGGGGAAGAAAAATGATTGAGTCTCCCTCCAATATAACAACCTGTATTATACTACATTCTCCCACTAAATGGAAATGCTTGGCGGTCTCCTTGTTATCTCCTTGCTAATTAAATAAAATACTTAAAAGGAGGGAATACTAGAAGAAGATGAGAATATTGCACAGAGATTATATTCCAAGAAAACTTCCCCCTCTAGAATAAGGATCCCAAAATATCCTACTGTATATATAAACACATATATATGCTTGCAGCCATCCTTATTATTTCCTTGCTAATTAAAATGCATAACAAAAGGAGGGATTGGTAGTAAAAAAGAGTGGAACATTTGACAGAAGGGATTTTTTTAGACAGTGGTTTTTATTACAAGAAAACTTCTCCCCACTTCCATGCATAACCACTCATCAAGCTGCAGCTCTGTCTGACACCACTTTTAAATCTCACATAACCCCAACTACTTCCCAGAGATACCCCCCTTTCCAAAAAATAAAAATAAAAAAACTAAAAAAGAAAAAAAAAAAAGAGAGAGGGAGAACAAGAGCAAGACAAAACCAGTACCTACAAGAATCTTGCAATATCACACCCATAGTTACCTAGTTCGCGGGTCGATTCGGTACGTGGTACGGGTACGGATTCGCCGTACAGTACCTTGGTCGATACGTGGTACGGTAGGGGTATACTTAACTTGAACGCTATTTTGGATCGCAATTCGCTTCAAATTTTTATTTGGTTCGATACATATAGTATTTGCAATATGCATAATGTATATTATAAAATATGCATGAAGTGTTTAACAACAATAAAAAACATGGTAAAGAGAATTATCTAAATAATAAAACTTCATTTAAATCATTATACTAGCACCCAAAATGAGTTGTAAATAGTTTAATCATACCAAACTTCAAAAGAAGCCATAGATGAAAACAAGTCTCAGTGGACTACCAAACCAAACCAAGCCTTTTCCCACTAGGTGGGGTCGGTTATATGGATTTGTCGACGCCAATTAGATATGTTTAGTGACATGTCCTCCGATAAATCTAGGTAGGTCAGGTCATGTTTAATAGTTTCTTTCCAGTTTCTCTTGGGTCTTTCTCTACCTCTCCTACTCCTGACAATTTCTATACTTTCACACCTTCTAACAGGTGCCTCTGCTGGACGCCTTCTAACATGGCCAAACCATCTTAATCGGTTCTCTCATTTTATCTTCAATCGGTGCTATTCCTAATTTGCCCCTAATCTCCTCGTTCTTAATCCTATCTTTCCTTGTAATCCCGCACATCCACCTTAGCATCCTCATCTCCGCAACTGCCATCTTCTGACCATGATTATGCTTTACTGCCCAACACTCTGATCCATATAGCAGCGCTAGTCTAACCGCTACCTTATAATACGTTCCCTTCACCCTGAGAGGGATTTTTCGGTCGCACAAAACCCCCAAAGCACTTCTCCATTTGGTCCACCCAACTTGAATCCTGTGACTTACATCAGTATTAATCCCTCCATCTTGTTGCACCATAAATCCAAGGTACCTAAATTTATAAATTTATCTTTCTCTACAATCTTTTGGGTGCCTAAAATTACTTCTATACTACCCGTTATCCTACTTTGACTAAACTTACATTCCATATATTCCGTCTTGCATCGGCTTAGCCTAAACCTTTTTGTCTCTAACGTATCCCACCACAATTCTAGCTTAGCATTCACTCCTTCTCTCGTCTCATCTACTAAAACAATATCATCTGCAAATAGCATACACCACGGCACCTCATCCTGAATATTTCTTGTAATCTCATCTATAACTAAAGCAAACAAGGACGGGCTTAACGCTGAGCCTTGATGTAAACCTCTCAGTGGACTACCAAAAAGTTAAAATACTTAATAAATATTTAAATTAATTAAATAATTAAAAATAAAGTTAGTTAAATCAATTTATGATATCTAAATCAAATCAATTAAATTATTTAATTAATTGTGATATATATGCTTTTGAAAAATATTATTAATTGGCCATTACAATTCCTAACTATAAATAAGGAATTCTACTTAATTTAGGAAATCAAACCAATTATACTATTTAATTATTTGTAATATATGTATTTTATTTAATTTAGGAAATCCAAACAATTATATTATTTAATTATTAGTAATATATGTGTATATATATATATATTAAAATTAATATTTACTTTAAGAAATTAAATTAAAGGAAGTTGTAGATATATATTAGGAAGTTGCAAAGTTTCTTCTTTTGATTTGAAAAAGAAAAGGAAATTCGTAAAGTCTTTTTTAGTTTGGAACAAAAACATAAATTAATTATCCTGATTAAAAAATAAAAAAAAATAAATTGTAGGGTTTTTTGACCAAATTTTGACTTAGATATTAAATAAAGTTGCAAATATATATTGAGCAGCCAAAAGGTTTCTTATGTTGATCTGAAAAAGTAAAGGAAATCTAAAGAGTTTTTTTTAGTTGAAATAAAAAAACAAATTAATTATGTTGACGTAAAAATTAAAAAGGAGGAAGTTGTATAGTTTGTATTAATTCTTGACCAAAATACAAAAAGGGAGCTGTAGAGTCTCATTTGGCAACAAAGAGTCCACGACTGAACCAGATAGGCGGTGACGACTCCAACCCTAAACCCTGCGACGTCTACGGCTATGAAACCCTAAGGGCTATGACTTCGAATCAAAGAAGGCAGCCGGCGACGACTATGAATCAAAGAAAACCGATGGCCATGAAGGCCGACGACCTTAGGGCAACGAGAAGGCCGATTGCGACAACGATAGAGGCTAACTGTGATGAATCTCAGGTACTCCTCATATCATGAAACTGGATCGCTAAAATCTACGATATAGATCGCGAACGCACCCCATTTGGGATCGCACGATCCGGTTCGAGGGTCGGAAGGGCGGGAGCGAACTAGGTAACTATGATCACACCTCCAATTATTTTTATTTTTATTTTTATTTTTAAACATATAACTTAAGAGTGTTTGAACCACTTTATGCGCACCTTAACAAATCCCTGAGACCCTGAAAATCACAACCGGATAAACCTTTCATCGAAATGAAAAGATTCGGATTAGTGACAATTGGAGAGCAAACCCGATACCTAATCAATTGAACTAACCTCAAGGCTCCAATTATTAAAAACGTTCTACAGAGAATACCTTAACCCCAAACTCGTTGAAATAACAAAATTGATAAAAAATCACTTTTTTATTCCTAAGGCCATCAACATAGCTCAAAGGACATAAATTCTTACATGGACATGATGAGTCCGTAAAGCACCACAAGATAGACGTGGAACAAATACATGCTGTATATTTTGCATCAGTCAAAGCTTTTTTTTTGGGGGGGGGGGGTAATTAAATAAAAATGCGCATAGCAATCAGTGGCGAAGCCACACCCAGCCAAGGGTGGGCAGCTGCCACAGCTGAAATTCCAGGGAAAAAAAATAATTTTATCTGTATACATGCACCTAGAAAAAAATCCATAGTTAGGAAAAATTTTATGCCACACCTAAGAAAAATTCCACACTTAGAAAAAAATTTTATTTAAAACACTAGGAAAAATTTTATGCCACAACCTAAAAAAAATTCCTGGCTCCGCTGCTGGTTGCATTAAGCAGAAAATTTCAAATGGAGAAGAACTATTTGTCACTTTGCTTGTCTTCAATTCATCCTAATACTCTACATCAGATATATAGCATTGCATATGGGTTCATTGCTGAATTTCAAGAAAACAAAAATGTCAGCAAATTTTATTTTACAAAATTAGTTACAAAGACGTGGAAAAAATCAACCACTAATTCCAGTAACTAGTACAATGAAGTTGATAGAATCCAAGAAATTAATGGAAACAAGCATCACAACAAGATCTCAAGCACATAATGCAATGACTGCAAATAAGATAAGGGAATGAAATATAATAAAACACAGTACCCAGAGCTTAGAGAGATTTCGTCTTTAACCCACTCCTGCCACATTGAAGGACTCAGTGGAAACACCTCACTCATGGACTCCCTCGCCTGCCGTAGCTTCTCAATGTCCCCCTTTTTCCTTAGAGCTCTTATATACTAGACAAAGAACAATCAAACCGATATATAGTGGATCAATACAAATCAACACAATCAAGGGAAAGTACTACGTAAGAGAAGAGTGAGTTACTTGAACATAAGCGTCGTAGTTGGTGGGGTTACTGGAAAGTTCAGTTTCTAGGGTTTCTATTTGGAGGGCCTCTTGGGCTTCGTCGCCTGAGTTGTCGGAATCGGAATCCGAATCCGAATCGGCATCGGAAGAGTTTTTAGGGTTTTGAAGTTGGGGTGTTGACTGGTTTTCCGGTTCGTCCATGGCTTCCTCGGAGGGTTGCGGGTCCGATGAATGTAGGGTTTCATCCATTCTTGAAGCTTTTCCCCGAATCGGTTTGAAGATCGGAGCAAATGATATGCTATTATGCTTGGCTTTAAGTGGAAATACCAAACTTGCAATCTTATTAGAAATCCCAGGCAGGGAAATGATGAATAATTAGTTATCAAAAAATAAATAAAAATAAAAATGATGAATAATTAGTTGGAAATCATATTTATTTTTATGAATTTAGGCTCTGCTTTTTATTTTTTTAAAGTAGACCATTTTTGTTAATTTTTTTCTTGTGAAATAGTCAATTTTTTTAGTTTTATACAATATTTTTGGGAAAATATGATTAATTTATTGTTTTTATAACTTTTTAACATTTTATTCATTAAAAAAAGTAATAAAAAATATATTTATAATTGTATAAATTTATAAAAATTAATATTTCGTACTTTATATAGTTAATAAAAAAATTTTAATTTTACAATTTCTTAATTTATATTTATAAAATTTTATATTTTTATTTAACACCCAACTACGTCAAAGTATGAAAATTCACTTAGATTTTGTTTTACTATTTTTAAGTTTTTCATTTTATTTTTAGGAGAAATGAATAACATAAAAAAACTCTTAAACCAAAAAAAAAATTAATTTTTGATGAAAAAATCATACTACATGGATATTTTTGACAAAATATTATTTATTTATTTATTTATTTTTTAGATAATTTTTCGATGTATTATTTATATTTTTAAAGAATGATTAAAATATGAAAATTCGGGTGATTTTTAATTTACTGTTTTCAAAAGTTTTATTTTTTACAACGTACGAATAACATGAAAAAAAAAAACTGTTAAACAAAAAATTAAATTTGAAAAGGAAAAACGACTTAATTAAAAATAAAATGGAAATGAAACAATAACTTCAAGCATTGATGCAATGCAAATGAATATATAAGGAAATATAAATTCCTAAATAATTCTCTTTAGTTTTCAATTTTTTTTAATTTACAGTTTTGTAAGCCCACTGAATCAATATTTGTTAATTTTTTAAAATTTTATGATACTAAGGCTCCGTTTGGAAAAAAAAAATAGTATATGCTAATGGCTAGTAGTTAACTTAAAAAAAAAATTAATTAATTTTATATTTGAAAAGGTAAAAAAAAAAAAAGGCTAATAGTTAATTGCTACTAATTAGTTAAAAAAAGTTACTTTTTTTAAGTGATTAACTTATAAAGGTAAATTGACATTTTTATCTTTAAAAATTTTTTAAAAAATTAAAATTTAAGAAGGTAAAAAATTTCAATCACTATTGAAGCAGCAATTAGTACATCTTTCCAAACAGTCTCTAAATAACTCAATGCACTACAAATTGCTTTAGTATTCAAAAAAAATTATTTTATTTTCATTTTCATTTGTAGATTTATTTTTCATCTTATTGGTCTCAATTTCATGCGGTGGAAGAATACATAACCATATTTTGATAATTTTATTTTTCATAAGCAAATGTATTTTTTATAAGCAAATTTCAAATGATTAAATTAAAGCATAAGTTAATTCAAATAACATTAAATACAAATGGAAATACAAAATTAATTATCTGAAATAACTCAAATAAAAAATTAATAACTTACATAATTATGAGACTTATATAAATTAAATTATTTCTCATCATCCGTCACTTTTTAAATAATTTTTAGATCACATTCATTAACTTTTATGCAATACTTAGTTATAAAAATACACATTAAAAACTTAAGATACGTTTAAAATTACCAAAAGTAAAATAACTAAAAAAATATATGAATTCATAATTCATACAGTAAAATAAAAAATAAATAATTTTTTAATTTTTTTAATATTTTTTACCATTTTAAACGTAATTTTACTATTTCTTATGATAAATAAAAAAATAATTTTTAAAATTAATACCCGGCGTTATAAATAATATTTATAAAAAAATTCTAAATTATATATTTATTTTTACTTGTTTGTTGCGATTTAAATTAATTACACAACCGCCACTAAATTGTTATCTAATGTTTTTTTTTTCTTATTCTTCGACTTGAAAATATTACACATTAAATTTTAAATTACCAATCAAAAGTCATGGAATCATTGCTTTTTTTTCTCTGAATCATTTTTTTTAAACAAGTCTCTTCCCTCCTCTAATCATTTTTTTAAACATTGACTTAAAATTATATTTTTAATTAGATTATCGGCCATGCCAAACTTTATAAATTTAACCTTAGTTTACCATTATTTTAAAATTCCAAATTCACAAGCCCAAATTTATGCATATTAATATAATAATATTTTAACTGTTAACTCCACTATCATATAGAAAGATTGATCCAAAGAAAACCAACTTCTTTATTATAATTATTTATTTATTACTCCAAATGGGACATCATGGACACCCTCACACTCTCTCACTCTCTTTCAAACATCAACACACAAAACCCAAAACAGCCCATTGCAAGGAAAACATACAAAAAAGGCTCAAATCACAAGTAATATACATTTCACAATTCAGCTTTGGTCGCCTTGATGTCGTCGCCGGCGCCACTTCCAGCGATGTCGATCACCTTCGGCTGCCTCTTCTTTTCCTCCGCCAACTTGGGCACATTAATCCTCAGCACCCCATTCTCCAATCGGGCCCTAATGGCATCCAAGTCGGCGTTGGACGGCAGGCGGAACTGCCGCCAGAATTTCCCGACGGTGCGCTCCGCCCGGTGCCACTTGTCGCCTTCCTCCTCCTTCTCAACCTTCCTCTCGCCGCTGATCCTCAGCAGCCGATTCTCCTCCACCTCAATCTTCACATCCTCCTTCGTCAGCCCGGGGACGTCGAGCGTGACCTCGTGCTCCGACGGAGTCTCTTTCCAGTCGCAGCGAGCCAGCGCTAGCGTCTCCACCCCTTTGGGGACGGTGAGCGGGGTCTGCTCGAGAATCCGGAACGGGTCTTCCATTGGAAGCATCATGTCGAAGAGGGAGTTTCGAGTGTAGGGCATGAGGGCGGTGGTTGGAGCCGGAATGAGTTGCAGAACCACCAACGCCGCCGTGAGGAGGCGCATCACGGTGATCTTCTGGCTGGCCATTTCGAGTTGAAGCTTGTTTGAGACAACAGAGAGATTGCCGAAGAGAACTTCGCGATGAATTGAAGCTGGGGGGTTTTTGCGCTAGAGATTTTTGCTGAAGGCGTTTGGTTTGGCTGCTGAGAAGCGAGTATCGGAGTGGACCTTATATAGGAGAGGGAGAGAGAGAGAGGGAGAGAGAGAGAGTGCAGTTCTTGGTGTTTCTGGATATTTCCTTGGTGTCGGTTGCTTGGATTTTAATTTTAATTTTAATTTAATTTTATCTTTCTTAGGTGCTGTTACTGTTTATAAAAGGTCATATGCGGCTCTTCTGGAGAGGTCGTAGGAATGGAGAGATCTCTCTACAAATTTCTGGAGATCATCCTCTCGTGAATCTTCCTACTTGAATCCGCTGATATATATATATATATATATATGTATACACACACACGCACTCATACATACAAACGATACGAATAGCCATCAATCAGCCAGTGGCACGGTGCCATATGAATATTTTTTGTCCGATTCTTCAACTAGTAAAAGGTTTTCCCAATTGTTTTCTGAGAAGAAAAGCTGTCAATACCATAAAAATATCAAAGTATAGAAATTAATATCATGTATCGTCCATAGAATTACAAATGAAGTATAATTTTTTAAATTTAATTTTTTAAATGATAAATCTACAAAACTTTTACATTATTAGATTACTTCTTTTAATAATTTTTTTTAGTTGTAACAATAATTTTTTTAATTATGTAATATTACTTTTTTTTTCTTTTTTTTTTTCTAGAGTCTTGCGGAGTAAAATTTATCTAAATCTTTTATACTATAATTAGAATATGAATCTGTGGAAGGAAATAAAAAATTAAAGAAAATTGTAAAAATACAAAATGAAGTGAAAAAATTAAATTTATATTTAATTTTTTTATTGAATTAGATGTTTAACCTTTTTTGCTCGATTAAATATAAAAAAAAATTACATAAGTTATAAATTTTATTTTTTTCCACAAATTTATGCTCTAAACATAGCATTACGGCTAATATGATAATATTACATTATACATTAAAAAGAGTCTTAAAAATGTAATATTACGTTATATATAAAAAATTAATCCTTATAGATTTAAAAAAAATTAGATAGAATTTAAACCAAATACAAAACCTATAAATAATTTTTTTTGATGGGTAAAACCGATAAATAAATTTTAAAATAAACAAAAACTTAAAAATTTTAGCCCTGTGACTCAATGCTTGGAAGTTTGGATAAGACATTTTATTTAGAAGTGTTTATTAATTTTTTTTATAAAATATATATGATAATAAATATTTATTAATTATTTTTATTTCTAAAAAAATTAGATACTTTAGAAGACAGTGTCTACCATTTAGACATATGTCTTCATTTTTGTTATTATAGTATGCTATCATATATATATATATATATATATATTAAATCAGATAATTTATGAATGCATAAAACTTATATTAATTGTAGATGTGTACCCTATTATTTAGATTCTCATGTTTGCGTATTTATTATTTTTTTATTTTTTCAAGCTGACATTTTATAAACATTTTGAGAACTCAATGTCTCTTATATGTGACTGTGTTTTTTTTTTCTCTAATAACAAGAAGTAAATCAAACTCTTAACATCTATACTACGAGAATACTTAACTATCAGTGATTGTGTAGGAGTTAAAAATTCAATTAAAAAGGACATCACATTTAATGAAAAGTTTAGACAATTTATTGTTACCAAAAAAAGGAAAAAAAAAAAGAGACTTAATTTCAAATAAAACTCAGGTGGGAAAGTGAAATCCCCCCCCTTTAAAAAAGCTGAAAATAACTAAAATATAAGCACAAACTGACTGCAAGAATGACAAACGTATTTCTTTAAATGTGGCATCCGCATCACAAACTTTTAACTACGATATGTAGTACAGAAAATGTATTTCTATTATCGAATTTATATCAAAAAAGTGTAATCTCGCATAATAACGATCTTGTAGCCTCAAACAAGAGACCGGCATTGCAGTGGTAAATCAGCATATGCTTGAATGGATAAGGGAAAATCTAAATTAGCACAGAGCTCAACAAGAGAGTTCTGGAAATCAACATGGGATTAGTTCATTTCACTGCACCTAAACTTTGAAAGGAAGGGAATCAGATTGGGGTTGAAAATGGTAGAACAATTTCAGTTTTTAATAACAACCCCTTTAAACTTGACGATGCAATCCAATCCGCCTTCAAATTCACTGTCTTCCGCGGCAATTGTAAAGCGGCAATATCCAGGAATTCCGGTCCATGAAGCACTGTTGATGCACAGCCCGGTGGCCTTGAGCATGGCTTCTCTGATGTTCGAGTCGTTGAGATTTGCTTTGTAAGTAGTGCCATCTTTTTCTAGTGTAATACTCTTCCCAATATAGGATGATGGCTTTGCCACCATGGAAACACCAGCATGAGCTTCAAGCACCTCCCAGCCACAATTCTCAAGGGTCTATATTGCACATGCATTAGGAGGAAATTGCATAAGAATGAGAGTTTGAAAAATAACATAGGGAATAAGCAGCTAACAATCCAATAAAATCACAATTTTTTTTTGGCAGAATTATAAATGGCATTATCAATAGAGATAACACAGATGAACTACCTTGATTAGCCGAGAAATATGAATCACAAGAACCATGCCAATGTTCTAGATATATCAGTCGCAGAAAGATCAAGCAAAGTGTGTTAGATGCAAGTTTCTAACTAGGTCTCTATTTGGTTCGTTAATATTTTATATCCAAGACCATGCTGCTAGCTTAACCTATATTATGATTAAATTCATTGTTCTAGAATAAATGCCCCAGAAGTTTTGTCATTCATTGACTAGATCACGGTCCATTTTCCATAGGACAATATTGATACGAGCAGCTCAAGGATGTAACATAAATGAAGATCGTCATCAATCATCCCAATGAAAAGGTTTGTATATATATAGAATCAAAACGTCATGGGATGGTGAGAGACCAAAGTGTTAAACATCATAATATGTAATGTTATCATGATTTAAAATACACCTAATTATTATGAATAACCTTAAGATGACTTATTTGTACAGATAATGATTATGTACGAAATTGCTATACAAATTTATGCACAAAATAATTTGGTTATATAACAATCGTACAGGAAAAGCTAAAGATTAATATCTATGTTCAATATTATTTTACACAAAATATATATGTTTAAATATTTTTAATAGAGAATCTGACAATGCTATCTACCATATGTTATTCAAAAATTGATGTTCCCCGCGCTCGTTCTCGATCCCAGTCCACTTTTGAATCATGCGACTTAGGACCAAACTATCTTAAACAACATTCACTCAACATCTATTCTATTGGCACTACCTTAACTTTTTTTGAATATATTCATTTCTTATTCTACACACATTCATCTAAAATTCTCATTTTCGCCGCACTTATCTTACGAGAGTATTGTTTTTTAATGAATCAACACTCTGTACAATAAAGTATAATTGGCCTTATAGTTATCCTATAAAATTTTCCTTTTCAGCTTGATATCACCCCCTTCAAATCATATGAATAATATTCTATTCAATACCTACATTTGCATGGATAATTGAAGGAAGAATTCCAAGGTATAACTATTGATATGTCATGTTAACACAACTAAAAATTAACTCATGGAGAGGATTTTGCTTATTTTTCCTTTATTTAGTTGGCCAATCTTGAAATAGAAAGTCACAAGAAGAACCAATCTGCATATATGGTGTAAGCAACAATAAACTAAAGACAATAATAGAAAAAGAAAAATATGATAATAATAAAAAAAAAAAAAAAAGAAAAGCATCACTCATGACTAAGAGTTCGGTACATTTAAGTTTACCTCTTTTAAGCGCTTAGATCTACTTTCCAAAATTTTTTTCTGTTCTGCAACAGCATCTAGTAGGCCTCCTGCTTTCTGCTCTCTGAGGTCCAGCAACCTCTTTACAGTGTATTTAATGGTGCTGTGAGGTTTGCTTAGTCCTGAAAAGCTGTGGACCGTTTCAACCAAGAATGGCTGGTTGAGAACTAGAAACCCAAAAGTGAGCCTCCCAGTAAGCATCTTCAAGGAAAGTCCTCCAAGCAGAGACACACAAAAGGATGGCTCAGCAGAACAATTTAGTGTTGCTAAACAGTGCTCCAAATCCCAACCACCATAGCCCTTGGAGTCAAATTCCAATCCCGAGAACGAAGTATCAATTATAACTCTTGCCCCAAATTTAGCACATGTAGACAATATGTTTTCCATCTCTTCATTGTTGTAAATCAAGCCAGTTGGGTTGATTGTAGGACCAGAAATGTATAACCATGGTTTTTTCACAGTCTCAAATAAAGCCATAACTGTCTTTTCTGTCAACTTAAATCCTACTTCAGATTGGGTGCGGAAAGTCACAATGTTTGCTTTCAGGAATCTGGCAGCAGAAACATAATTCCCATTGGAGCCAGCTGGGAAGCACAAAGTTCCACCTTCTTGGTTGCAACAGAGGACAAGCTTATTGAAAAGTGGTAGGGGGCACTCTGCATATATGAATTCTGTGTTGCTAGTGGTTGGGAAGCCATAATCGCTCCTAATGAAATGTCTGATGCTGGTTGTCACATCAATTTCTGATTCTGCAATGTTTTGTCTTGCAAAACTCTCAAAAATAGCAGCCTTGACAGGAGATGGCATCGGCAAAAAGCTTTGATCCATGTCCATATGAACTAGGGAAGGTTCATCTGCCTCAGTTATCGACAACTCAGCATGATCAAGCACTGAGATGGCAGAACTAGCAAATCCAATCATCTTACCAGCTTTTGCTTTCTCACTCTCCCTCTGATGAACAAAGATGAAGAGTCAATTTCAAATACACTTCCACAGAAGTTACAAAGCAGTGGTTTACCAAGATTTTCAAGTACCAGCTCAAAATAATTAAGATGTAGCTAGCCGCTGATTAATATTTTTGACAACATATGTTCATTAAACATTTTATAGCTCAGTCTGAGATAGAAAACATAGGAACTTAAAATATTCATCTAAGATGAATGAGCTTTGTGTTTTGCAGTTAATCTTGCTTGTATTGAAAAATTTTCAAATTTCAAAGTCCTGAGTGGTGTGGCAAGAGGATTGCACAAGTCTACGCAGAACTGCAAGGATATGGAAGATAGGACCTCACATAAAAATCACAGGTCTTGGTGTCCATTGATCCCACATCAGGCTTTCTATGATGAAAGTCAAACGTAAAATGGGAAAACTTAAAATGTTGAAACAGAATATTTTTACAACTATCTGATATTCAAAAGTTAGTGATGAATATTCTCAATGATAAAGTAAGAGTTTACAATTGATTAACCTCTGCAGGTGGATGTCGATCAGAAAGCTGGAAGGCCAGTAGATCATGGAAGAGACAACCATAATAGGCTTGACTAATCGTTGCAGTGTTGCTTTCCAATAGTTCCACAGTCTTGGATAATGCCTTGAAGATGGCATTGTCTTCTGATATAACAAAAGCTACTTCCAAATCTGAATAAACCTGGAAAGAAAATTTTCCTACCAATTTTGAGCAGATGCTTCATCCATTCAACAGATAAAAATATAAATCATTTCAAGCAATCTCTAATTTAGTCATCACATATATAAGTTATGCTCATTACCAAGTTACGTTGGTTGATTAAGATTAGAAGAAAATATACCCGGTTTTTTAATAAGCCGCATACAATTGCCGCATGGGGTGGCAAAGAAGTTCCTGCAAGATATTTAAAGACACCATTGGAAGTGGGGAGGCTTGATAGCTCGAAGTGATCTGAGATGTCTAAGAAAATACGTGATCCAATTTCTCTGGTGGTGTCTAAAAGGTGCTGAAAAGCAGAACTGGTAATTGCCTCAAATTGAGCCATTCCAGTAACTACCAATTGCGGTTTCAACTTTTTTATCAGCTCTATCATCAAATCTGATTGGCGTGGGGCTTCAATTACAGTGAGTACATCCTCTGAAAGGTTTTTGGCCTCTGCACTCTGCAAGAAGGAAATATTTATAAGGTAAATATTGCACCACCCTAAACAAAAAAAAAAAAAAAAAATCACTGAGAAAGAGACGCTGAGGAAGATTTTTGGACACCCCAAAGAACTGAAGATGGTCCATTACATTCCCATAGGAATTGAAGACAGAATTCCTGTACTGAATATACACGATGCTTTGACAATAATTTAAGCGAAACAAATTAGTGCAATAGTAAGGTTGCTCCTTTGCGACTTCGAGGCCGTGGGTTCAATACTCAAAAACAATCTCTCCAATTATTAGGGATAAAACTACATACATTGTCCCTCCTAGACCCTTAAGAGGCCGGAGTCTATTGCACTAAGCGACCATTTAAATTAGCACTCTGTTATTAAATCCTTTGACTGATCCTTTAAAAATAGAAAATAAATGCATTTCTTAAGCTACAAGGAACAAAATAAGCCCATTTCAGACATGAAAAAATGGCTTACAATGATTAGAAGTTCCTAGCTAAAATGGGATAGATGAATGTACCACCAATCTCATTACATGTACCAAGTAAATTAGCAAAGCTAAACTAAGTAAATTGCACTATATTTGGAGCAATCTATATACTTTACAATAGAAGCGTGGGGTTGAACATATGCTAGTAATCCCATCCCACAAATAAGCATGATAGAGTAGGTAAAAAGGTGGTAGTTGATAACCATCGCTTTGTACCTTTCAAAAAAAAAAAAAAAGATAACCATCCCTTCATGTCTTTTCCAACTTGGACATGCCACCACCTTTTTTTGTTTTATTCTACTTTGGCTAAGCAAATTACCAAACTTAGGTGCATTTTATACTTTAAATTAAATTTACTCTCATAAAAATCCAAATCTAGATATGAAGAACTGTCACTAGAGAAACTAACACTACAACCGTATTTGTTTAAATCAAGGTTTCACAACTTTCACTTACCAAACTTTTGTTCTAAAATCAACCACCCAACAAATGTTAGATAACCCCTTTCTAATGTGTAAACTACTTTCTTTTTTTCTTGCGAAGTCTTACCAGAAAAAATTGGAATCCTATCAATCAAAGAACCAAAAGATGCGAAATTGGTAACAAATAGAGTTCTAGGCCCATAGTTCACTTGAAGGGGCATGGAGTATTGAATAAATAACACGTGGTCAATAAATGATAAAATAAAAGATGCACCAACAAATAGTCTAGCAGGGATAAATCAAAATCAACAAAAGAAATTAAATGTGAAAAAGATGCAGGTACAAGCAACCTATACTTAACAATTGACTTGGAATGTGAGCACAGTACACCCTAGAAGTAATACAATGTAACTTTGGGAAAAAGTTTAGATATTTATGAATGGATCAAAGAACAAGGAGAAGAACAACCACTACATAGTTGAAGGAACAGGAACATGGAGGTTCCTAAAGTACCTAGAAGGGACACAAACGTGATAAAGTCTCAACAATTTGATGGTAGTTTCATTATTTACTCATCTATTTCTTGTGGGTATGAATATGCAGGAAAAAGGAATCTATTTCTTCTCATTATAGAGTCATATGCATAACTTCTCTGCATGGTACACATAATACTCTACTTCAAACCTTTCAAATGAATGTTGAGGCTTCCATGAATATCAATAGCTTCAAGTTAAAGGAGATGAAGGAGGAGAAGGAGAGAGAGGACCCTCTTTGCTTATGCCATGTAGATAATTAGGATGTCAATATTTCCCCTAGAGATCATTAGCCAATCTTAAACACCATAGGCGTGGAATCCATGAGTAAAAATATTTCATGCTTGATGGCATTAGAGTGATTACAAATCGAATCTAGACAATAAAATATGTCAAGATAGAATGATATACATTAGTGGGTTCATTTCCTAACAAATTAAGCTTTTGCAATAATTAGTGACTTAACCTAGTAACTCATTACCAGTGTTTACTCCCCATTTATTGTTGTGCACTTTTTTTTGTCTAAACTGGGGCATTTTGTTTTGTTTTGTTTTTTTTCTTTCTCTCCAGTCCAAGTGTGAGTAGGATTCGCACGTAAGGCGAGTGTTAGGATAGCTTAATATACATTATTGGGCTCATTTTCTAACAGGTTAAGCTTTTGGGACATTGTTTACTTAAAAATCTTAAATTTGCTTCTCTAATATAACTAATAAATGGAAGACAAACACATCAAAAAGCATATCGTAAAACCATAACAAATATACAAACCTCAATAGCCAACGAAGTTAACCACTGCCTGGGTAGGTGTCGGGTCAGATGTTCATCAACAATAGCAAGTTGAGGCGAGAATAAACGCAGAGCATTTTCTATTGCCACAGACCTCGAAGGAAAGACAATGACATTCTTGCACAATAATTGAGAACAAATAAGTCAGTCATGCAGTTTAGTTTATGCAAGGTACTCAATAAAAATTCCCAAAAAGAAAGGAAATTTCATTCTTGTAGAAACAATCAAAAAGATACTTAGGAAAATAAAAACACGCAGATCTTTGCTGCTTCTAAATTTCAAATATATTCTTGCAAATGTATTGCGACCGCCGAGCAATCTCTCAATTCCTATATATATTTAAAATCTTTACGAGTAATTAGGAAGAATCCATGTATGGGTAATTTGGATGTTAACAGCCGTGTAATTGAAAATAACCAAATTAGGGCCATTAGTTTGTAGTTTGTTAACTTCAATTCCAAGATTCAATAAGAAGAGTTCTCTTACATCAGCATTAAGAGGAATATGGTGGTAAGTTTTCATGAAGCCGGCGATGAGACTGCGGAATCTTTTGCTTCCAGCTGGTGGCTCATATGGGAAAATTGAGCTCTTTTTCAAAACATTGGCAAGGTAAGCGAGGAAGGGAATCTTCTCATCCGCAACAGAATCATCCTCGAATGATAAATCTAAAGAACTGCTGATCTCATGGAACCCATTTTTGAGAAAATCAAAAATTATCTTAACCTGTCAGTGGGGCACAATCAGCATCATCCTGTGAATTTCCTACTCATCAAATGAAAAGAATCCACAAATTTGAATGTAGTGAAGTATGCACCATATTTGGTTGGCGGAGTTGACAACTGTAAACTGACAAAGCATGAGAAATACGACCGCCAGCCTTTCCATACGCCCATGCTGTTCGAGCACAAATTGGTTGATCTCCAGCCAGCCCCATGAAGAACTCAAAACGGTGCCGACTGTTCTTCTCAATCTCAACTAAAGCTGAAATATCTGTATCTGCAGCCTGCAGCAAAAAGTTTAAGATGTTTGTGTTTAGGTGGAAATATTATTTTCATTGAAGAGAGAATTTTTACCTGAAGAATTTTAGTCTGCCAAAGCTTGTCAACACGGAGTCCACGCCGTTCAAACAATCGTTTACAAACACCTTGTCCTGGACGGCCTCCCATATTAAAGATCATAATCCCCAAAGGTTTGATTACAGCAATTCCTTCTTCAACAGCCCTGGCAATTAGGCCCAGGCCAAATTGATCCTCAACAAAGCCCTGAATTAAAAAAAAAAAAAATAGTGATACAATGTCAGATCAACAGACTTCTAGCAAATCTTTTGTGTAAATAACCACAAGAGAGAATATATTTGCCATTAACATTTAACTAGTCATACGCATGACATGCTCATTTTATTAAGGACAGGATATTGTAAATGTGATGTGCTGTGATTGAACCCATGTAAAAACAAAGTGCCTGGAAATGGTAGCAGATGAATTGATGGAAACAAAGCCATGGCAGTATTTGAGAACATAAAAATTCTATATCAATTATGGATCTACTGTTTCTTGATTTCCATATGCTCACCCAAGATTTACATGAGTCAAACATCAATAAAAGCCCAAATATATCATGTTATCAACAGAAAGAAGAGAACACACGTACATCTATCCAGATAGACATATCCACATGGATAACTCCAACTGGTATGCATCCAAAGGTCCCATATGAATTATTGGAATCAATTTTACACCAACAGAATGAAACTTGGTTTCAAGGTTTATATCTTTTTCTGTTGTGCATACACACGTGAAAGATAAAAGGAATTGTCCCACATTGAAAAGATAAGAGATAAGTGTGTGGTTAATATTAGCATCGTATGGGTCATAATTCATAGGCTTAAACTTCTAAGTTGGAAGATGCAATATACATCCTATATTGTCACCCCACTACCGGTTTCCAAAGTTTTAAAATTTCCCAACAATAAGTATTAGTTCACAGGCTAGCTTCGTGTGTAGTGAGATAAGACATGCACATGTTTAGTTTCCCTGTTGTAGTAGGTGCAAGATGAGATTGGGGTGTTATGGACTAGTAGATGGTGCACAAAGGCCACAAAGCACTTCCTGGACTAATAAGGAGAATATATCAGAGAAGAAGCATGAGATTAGGGAGTTGAGGACAAGTGAATGACACATGGTGAAAGCCTAGTAAGCACTTGCTGGTGGCGAGTATAGTGGATCGTGTGCACAGGAGCCCACTTGGCACAACCAAGAGAATCAGCCTATAAGATTAAAGTTTAGTGAAAGATGCACATAGATGGTGTGCATAGGAACCACTAGGCTCATGAGAAGTCAATCTTTGAGATGAAGCATGAGATTGGGTTATGGAGTAGTGGACGGTGGATGTTAAAAGCTGAGTTTAGTAGCTTAGTGGAATACGCACATAGATGATGTGCATAGGAACCACTAGGCTTATGAGAAGTCAATCTTGGAGATGGACCATGAAATTGGGATGTTGCAGAGTGATGGATGGTGCATGATGAAAGCCCACAAAGCATTAGTGGGTGGCGAGTATGGTGGATGGCATGCACGAAAGAATCAGCCGATAAGATTGAAGTTGAGTATAGTGGAAGATGCACAAAAACGGTGTGCATGGCATGATTCAAAGTCATGGTCGTGTCATATGGGCCCAAGAATTTTTTATGTAGTTGCAGTGTTGCATCACAATATTTGGCGATATGCAATTTTTCGCATTTTTAGTTTAAATAAATTTAAAAAATCAGATAAAAATTCTAAATAATAAAATTGATGTATTACATGACCAAACATAGAGTAAGTATTTTATTAAACTTTACATAAAGTACTTATAACATGCAAACGAGCTAATTTTGCACAAATAACATTATTTATAAACCACATATGGTCAACATTTTCTTTAATTTTAGTCACAATGTATAAGAAAATAAATAAATATACATTTTATTTATGAATATGATTCATAAAAAAATATAACAACTCTATTTTCATAATATGTTCCATAATATAATTATAAAAATATTAAATAATGCTAAGTGTGTTTAATACCAGAAGTATATTATCTAATAAACTCCTTAAAGTATACTAATTTTTTTTTTCTTATGTATATCTATTCAAATCTCAGCCGTTGAAAAAAAAAAGAAAAAGAAAAAAAAAAAAGAGAAATGTTTAGTCAACATGCACTATTCACCATACAGGGGTTCGATTTCGAAACTTTAGAGTGTTTGTAGTGGCAAGCCAGCAACGCAAAGATGATGTTGTGACGCCACGAGGAGGAGGTTGTGATGGCGGTGATGGTTCGACGGCAACAACCTGTGACAACATTGTGATACGTGAAGCACAAAGACGAGGCTACAAGCCTACAACGATGGTTTGCAAAGGTCAATCTATAAACCCCCACACACCGGCTATGCAATTGCAAATATTAGATATCTCTCTCATTCAAAGCTGAAATGAGTTGAGGTTGCAATTGTAATTTGGGAGTCCATATATGAAGTATTGAAGGTCAAACCTTTGTTTTCAATTTTGCATTGTCTTGCTAAGATATCGGACCTTGTGTTGATATCTTGTCACTGTATCTCTGCATATTGGCGTATCATCGATATCTCAGCAAGTCTTGGCCAAGATAAGATGAGTTGGATGCAATCAGCGATTTTCTTTGAAGTGTTATAAAATTTCAGCATGGCCTTTCTTGATACCGATACAAAATGCCAAGATATCAGCCGTCTTGGACGATAATTTGAACCATGGAGCTCAAGAGGTGTCACCACATAGGAACGTGGATTGGTGGATAGTGTATGGTGAAAGCCATAGTGCACTTGTGATTGGCAAGTATGGCGGACGATGTGTGCGGGAGTTGACTTGGCACAACTAAGAGAATTAGCCCATAAGATTGAAGTTAATCATAACGGAACATGCATTTAGGATACGTACATAGAAAAGCCCACTGGCCCATAAACAAGAAAAAGAGCCCAAAAAAATTTCGCTCGAGGGAAAGCTCAGACATTCAAATGTGAGGGAGAGATTGTTGGGTGGGTAAATGTTAAAGATTAAAAAAAAATTGTCCCAAGTTGAAAAGTAAGAGATGTTTATGTGGTTGATATATTATGGAATGGGTTTTAACTCATAAGTTTAAGCTATTGAGTTGGAAGATGTTACATACATGCTATATTGCCAGCTAAGGTTCCAACGTTCTAAAATTTCCAACATTTGCCCATACAACAAAGCCCCAAATTAAGTTCCTCTTCCTAATTCACATTTCTAAAATGAGGATGATGTCATTATAAGATGAACTGTACTCCATATTTCATCAGTATGTTTGACTCAATTTATCATGAACTTTTTGCAAATTATCACATGAACACCTAAAGAAAGCCATGTTATTAATTGAGCAGATGAGAAAGGCAGACCTAAGATAGCATCGCAATCACAATGGCCAATAACAATTCTACATCTTTTAAATGGAGCAAATTTTCGTCAAAAACCCTGGAAGAATGAAGATTACAAAATAGGAACCCGACAATATGTAGGAATGCAGCCTTCAGATGCTTAGATGTTGACTAAATTCAATAACTGTATCATCATTAGAATCTCACCAACCTGAAGTGCACAATAGTTACTCAATGCGTGTAGAAATTCCTCGCTCGCATTTTCTGTTATCATCTTGGACATTGCATCTGGATTTGGGTTAAGAATCTGCAAGAAGAAAGTAAAGCAGGGAAAATTAATAAAACTCATTATACAAACATAGATCATCCAAACCAGCTGTCAGATAACTTTGAAATAGTTTACACAGTGTTTATCATCATAAAAGGATATAATTTATAAATAAAAAATCAGTACAAATTATCATTGACAACAATACCTGAGGTATGCAACCAACAATTCGTTCAAGTTCTATATGATGATCTCTACAGTAAGACAGCAGGTCAGATTCATGAAACTCAACCCGGTCCAGTAAAGTCTTCCCCTCCTCATCATAGATAGGCTGACCATTATCATCTAGAGCATTTAAATATAAGTTTATCCAAGAAATCTTCACAGCTCTTGGATTAATATCAAGGCCATACACCTGTAAAGTTTTATTCACAAACTAGTCAGACAGCTCCCAATTATTAATTATACTGTATAGTCATGGAATTAAAGGCAATTGCCTGCTCTCATCAGCAGGCATCAATGTGGGAAGAATCAAATAAACTTCACAAAATTTAGCGTTAGCTGGATAAGAACTATAAACCTTCAATGGTAACCACTTCTCAGCAATGGCAATGGTTATCCATCCATTACCACAACCAAGCTCAGCAACTGTCTTGTCCTTGAAGATAGAGTCAGGATGTCTATTCAGTCCCTCATAAAAAGTAAAGGACCAATTCTCCGGCAAAAAGATGCTGGGGATCACCATCATTGTCAATTTTTTCCTCCTTTGATGACCTGTAATTTGCAGTAAGTCAGTAAAGCTGCTGACATAACAAGCAGAGGAGGAAGCAATGTGAAAACTTCTTTATAGTTTCATCATGCAGCATAAGAAGAAAGAGATTGAGAAACAAACAAAAATAGCATGCGAGGATTTTCTCTCTTGATCTCAACATTTAGATGAACGAGTTAAAAGACTTGTGACGACAAAAATCAGAAACAAGTGATTTTGATGATGAAAAGACTTTCGATGATAAAATCAGCAGCAAGGGATTATCACAATGATATGTCATTTTCATAAAACAGAGAAATTTGGAAAGTGTTTTAGGACATCTATTTATGGAGAAGCTCAGCAAAGTTACAAGACAGAGTTGACGAGGTTCATGACAGGGAGGCATGCAAATCTAATGCCTTTTTAGAGGGCCCAAAACTAGATACTGAAATTTTGTTTTATAACCAAATAAATGAAAAACATCCGGCTAGCAGTAGGGCCATTTCAAGCACTAGGCAACTTAGGTAATTACCTAAAGTCCTAATCCAATGAGAAGGCTCCACATATATATATGTATATTTAGCTATTTTAAATTCATCATCTCCTTAATTTCAATTTGGAACTTATCTTAATTCATAGAAATAATACATTGTAAGAGTATCTATAACATATATTTATTAAAAGAATTAATTCAAATGGACTCTAGTTTCTTTCATTTTCACCAATGGAAAGATATTCGTTCTCATCTTTAATTCTAAAAATGACTTATACAATTAGAAAATATATTTAATGATTATTAGTTCCAAATTAATTATATTATAATTGTCTTAAATTATTATTTAAAGAGCTATACTAAAATTTAATAAGTAATTCTATGTGTAAGATAACAAGAACAATTATCTTTAAGTAAAAGTTTTAAAATATTTCAATTTCACTTCAAGTTTTGAATAAAATTCACTTATTCCCAATCAGTATTCGAAATGTTCTCAAAATTCTCACCTCTTACAAGAATAATTTCTGTCTAAAAAATGATATGAATGTTTTATCTCACAAAGTTGATTAGATTTAATTTAATAATAAACAGAAGGGTTACTCCTATTTTTACTTCAAATTTTGTTTGCTTTTTATGTTTTTTCATCAAATTTTTATTTTATTTTTTTATGTTTTTTTAACTTTTAAGCACATTGTTTGCTTCGCATTTATAATAAAATTTTCATGTCCAAAGTTTTTAAACATTTTTTAGATCCAAAATATTAGTGTATGAAAACTTTTGAAAATATACAAAAATTTTGTAGGCCCAGTTCTCATTTTTTTTTTTAAGTTTGATACGTATGGCTAGCAGATACCAACGGTACAATATGTAACATAAAAGCATATCTGTATGTGTATATGCATGTGTGAATACTTCTAAAAAATTGAAAAATGAAATAAACCTTCATATTGCTCAAGATAAATGTCTTGGATGAGGAAGTGGAAGGTCTGGAAAAATTCCTTAGAGGCTCCCTTTGCATCAAACCATTTCTTGATATTCGACAAGAAGATCCGAGCCTCCGCTCGGGTGCTCGGATCTTCGAGCCTCTCGAGCAGTGATCTGAGCGCGCTGTAGGCAGAGTCACTGGACTGCTCGCACTGCTTCAAGAACTCATCCACCGATGCCCACAAACCTTTCACCGCCATTGCAATTCAAGCACGCCAACAGATTGAATACGATATGTAGAGAGAGAAAGAGTGAAAGAGATGGTGGTTACAGAGAGACAGAAATCGAGGGCGTTCCCGGATTCTTGTATCTCAATGAATGAAAAAAGTAAACAAGAGTAGTTTTAAACTGGAGGCGACCAGTGGCCCCCGCAGAAATTTAGGTTAGCGTACGTTAAATCTATGCGTAAAATTTTAAAATTTGAATAAATACATAAAATATGGTAATATATAAAATATTATACATTGATATTAAATATATTACCATTTTTTATTCTGTTATAATAATTTACTTTATTTAAAAGTTATCAAAATTTTTACTAAACATATAAAAATTGTTAAAAGTTACCAAAAATTACTGAAATTATTAAAAATTGTCAAAAATTTTACCAAATACTAAAAAATTGTAAAAAATGTTAAAATTTTTTTGGTAAAAAAATATCAAAAATTACTAAAAGATATGCCTCTAAATGTATTAAAAATTAAAATGTTATAGTTTTTAGTAAAAATAAAATGACTTTAAAAAAATAAAAAAATAGCTAAATATTACTAAAGTATCAAGATAAACATAATTTATATAATATATTTATATTAATATATTGTGTCTGTATATATATTTATATTATACAAGTAGGAGAACTAATTTAACAACTCAAATTTTTTTTTAAATTAACTCATTTATTAAATAAATTAAATTCGAGTAAAGCTTTTAACGGACCGCCAATTCGGCTCAATGGTACCTTAAAAGGGACTATACAGTTTCCAATATGAGCTAAGATGGAAAAATAAAAATCAACGGTCCGAATTACACTACATACAGAGCAGCAGTGTGCATTAACACGCAGAATATTCTGGGTTCATTCGATATAGCAATTTCCTATTACTAAAACGAATTTTTTTTTTTTTTTTTCACTAAAACGAATTTTCTAGCACTAGAACGAATTTAGAAGGTTGGATCAAGTAAGATTCAGTATTTTGGGAAAACGAATTTTCTATTACTAAAACTAATTTAGAAGGTTCGATCGAGTAAGATTCAGTATTTTGAGAAAACGAATTTTCTATTACTAAAACGAATTTAGAAGGTTCGATCGAGTAAGATTCAGTATTTTGGGAAAATGAATTTTCTATTACTAAAACGAATTTAGAAGGTTCGATCGAGTAAGATTCAGTATTTTAGGAAAATGAATTTTCTATTACTAAAACGAATTTAGAAGATTCGATCGAGTAAGATTCAGTATTTTGAGAAAACGAATTTTCTATTACTAAAACTAATTTAGAAGGTTTGATCAAGTAAGATACAGTATTTTGGGAAAACGAATTTTCTATTACTAAAACGAATTTAGAAGGTTTGATCGACTAAGATTCAGTATTTTGGGAAAATGAATTTTTTATTACTAAAACTAATTTAGAAGGTTCGATCGAGTAAGATTTAGTATTTTGGGAAAACGAATTTTTTATTACTAAAACGAATTTAGAAGGTTCGATCAAATAAGATTCAATATTTTGAGAAAACGAATTTTCTATTACTAAAACTAATTTAGAAGGTTCGATTGAATAAGATTCAGTACATGCTACACGTACGGATTTATAAATGCTGGATTAAAACACGCAAGACAAATTCTTATCCAATAAGGGGGCGTTTGGGGTGATAAAAATTGAGGAAAGGTGGGATAATTTATATATTTGTAATTCGTGCAGTAAAAAAAAAATTAAATAATTTTTAAAAAATTTCATAATTTTTCAACATTTTACATCGCGCTAAACAGATCCAAAGTGTCGAACTAGAAACTGCAACACTAAGAATATTAATCTGTATTTAATTACCAAAAGAGATAAAAAAAACATTTTTCTATCACATCATTTAGAAACATTTCACTATTAGAATCAATTTTATTTTAAAATAAATAATTGATTTGATTTGATAAATAAAATTTTATATTTAAAATACATTTTAAATTTGAGAATTGAATTGATTTGGTTTAAATGAAATACCAAGTTTGACCATACGAATAAAAAGTAAAAAATATAGTAAATATGATATAAGAGGATAAATTTATTCACTTACTTAGATTGTTTAAGACAATAATGACTTTTCATCAAATTACATTATTTTAGATTAAATTTTAAATTCTACGAAAAAATCTCAAAATTTAAATCATGAAATTAAATTAAATTCAACTTGTAAAATATTATTTTATTTTTAAATATAAGAATTGATAAGAATTCTCGTAAAATGATATCAAATTCCATCAATTCATAGTTGCAAAATGGGGTGTGTAATAATGTATTTTATTTATTTTTCCCTTTAAAAAAAAGAACATTGCTGCGCTAAAACACAATGGTTTCGTACGTGTTGCACAAAAACTAATAAAATGCCACAGTTATAATTAAATGTCGTGATTAAATTCATTATACGCAATGATTATAATTTACCGTTGTATTTCAATTCCTTAATTGCAATGAATTTTTCAACCATTATTAAAAATATTTAATTAGCAAAAGCTTCAGGGTCCGTTTGAAAAACCCGATTAATAGTTAATTTTTTTAATTTCAATAATATTTGGTCAATTTTATCCTCTTATATTTGAACTTCTTTTAAACTTTCAAGGGTAAAAATGTCAAATTAACAAAAACTAAAAATTCACCTCAAAAAAAGTCACTTTTTTCCTTTTGAAACACAAAATTAGTTAATTTATTTTTAGTTAACTACTAGATAGCTAACTTTCTTCTCAAACCAAGTCTTAAGGGAACATTTGCAAAACTTTAAACTTAAAACAGTGATTTTTGTATGTATTGTTAAAAAAAGATCGGATAACTGCTTTGCAAGATAATAGTATTAGGCAATGGTTAAAAGTCATATATATTTGGAATTTTTTTTAATAAATAGACATAAAATTTTATATTAGTTTCCATCCACGTTTTTATTAATTTAATAAAATGATAATCGAATATTAATATTAGAGAAAAATATGTTATTTGTTAGTGCCTTATAAATTAAACTTTGAATCTTCAATATATATGTATATATATACATATTCTTTGGAATATATCACTGACAACTAATTATAAAAAATTAGTGCATAAAATCACCAACTAATTAATTGATTAAACCACTAAACACAAGATCAAATGTTACCAAAAATGGTTTAACCAATACATAGTGCCTGTCACGCCTTAAACAACATAATTAGGACAGACAACATAAAAATATGAGAATTAATTTGAGTCAAATTAAATTCCATACAAGATTAAGTCAAATTAATAAACCAACTAAAATATCAAATCACTTCCTTGATTATCTGACAATAGTATATAAACAATCAAGGATTGTAATTCAAGCAACCACCACCACGGCATACTCGATCTCAATGTCATATCAACATAAATATTACAATTTTTGACGATGAACCAATAATCCAATCCAAAAAATAAAATAATAGCAATACAATTCTAAATTTGGGATCGACACCCCATGTCACACAAATAATAATGCAAATAATAGAAGAGAGATTATTGTCACTTGATTTATCAAGCATTCACAACCTAGTTTCATATGATTATACTAAATTCTTGAGGGGTCACCTAGATAAATACAATAATAATTACTCATATTTAAGACCAAAATCAAAGCACTCAAGCTACATATGCATGAAGGGAATGAAGTCACCCTGGACCCTAATTTCATACAAACCAATGATAAGTTTCATTAACATGCTTATAAGAAATAAAAACCGTTATGATCAATAACTCAGCATATTCACTTTTAACAATAAATCACCCAACATGGATAATATTAAAAGCAATAGGGAGATGATGGAATATAATACCAATGTAACCTCTAATCCACCATTGATCCCCAACCTCTAATTTTATTGCCTTCATTTTATCCTAATATCATGAATTTATTAAGAAAAAAATGAAAGTGGTGGAAATTTAAAATCACCCTGATTGATGATAAAAAAGGAAAAAAATTAAAGGAAAAATTTATGAAATTTGGTAAAATTAAAAATAATTAAAATAGAAAAATTAATTTACTAATATATGTCTTCTATTTTTTTTTTTTTTACATTTTTTTAATCTACTCAACTAAAATCATATAATTAAAATTTTATATTGCCTTTCATCTTTTCCCTTCCAGTTTTCTTACTTTCCTAAGGAATGATTCCAAAAGGCCCACTAGTAAGTGATAAGCATAACAGCAAAACATAATGGATTCACAAGTTTACCGTTCTGGAAATTATCCCCATATAGCAACATTTCTGCATATAATTATTGTACACAGGTTAACAAAGCCTAGTCCATTTTTTACTGTACCTGGAATCTAATTTAAATTCATACTCATAAGAAACAAACTATTTTATGCTAGCAACTAACATACCTCAATCTTACTCCTTCATCCGGACTTGAGACCGACTTTGTTAAAATAAACATTAAGCAAGTTTATATTTATTATATACGTACATATATGTGTATGTATATATTACTGAAGTCAGCAGGGTAGCATTATTTATAAAGCGTGGAAGCAGTCTCTCTAGAAAGAAAGCCACATCCATAGCTTCCAGACACGTTTCCAGGAAGGGAAATTCCATAAGGAGATGTTTGTTTGGCAATGGTTACTTGGCTAGTACTACCCTTCTCTCCTTGTTCTTCCTCCTCCTCCTCATCATCGTAAACAATGTGGACTCCAATCTCTTTTACGTGAACATCTTTCCATCGGCTATCCATTGAAATATTGATTTCATCCCCAACGTCCAATTGATGACTTCCAAACTTCCAATAACTTAAGCACATCATATCCTTACCTTCAGCTTCAGGAACGCCTACGAACCACGGAGTGTGGCCCCAGCGCATACTCTTGGTCCTATTAGTAACCCAAATTTCTAAGACTCTAAGATACTGTGCAAATGTAAATGTATACACAAAACACAGACTCAAGCCTTGGATTCTAAAATCAAGATAAGGCAACACGGCAAAAGATATAGAGGAGGATCCTATACTCTTGATGTAGAACCACGATGGAACCCTGCCCAATGGAAGATAAGTGTAGAATTGATAACGTTCGTGAAATCCCTGTGCCATAGATAAGCATAATTTCAATCATTATACATTGGAAGAGAAAATTTCAAAACCTAGGAAAATGCTGCAATGGTAAACTCGTGACCCGATCTCAAAAACCATTTGATCACTAAAAATTGCATTTGAGCCGATGACCACAGTTCATATAAACTGGTCAGTTCAATAATTTTTATAAATTTGAACCAGTAAACTCGCGACCCGATTTCAAAAGCGATTTGATCACTAAAAATCACAGTTGAGCCGATGACCACGGTTCTTTTAAACTAGCTGGTTCAATAATTTTTATAAATTGAAGTTATTATTTAACTGTTTCTATGCATTTTATAAATTAAAATACTGTTCTTATAAATTAAAACTATAAGACAGAGAGAGAGAGAGAGCACCTGGAGAGGCTTGGTATTTTTCAGGGGCATACCATATAAACTTAGCTTTATATTTGGTAACCTCCTCGATCCCAAGTTGGACAAGCCCAATTTCTTTCGTAGTTCCTTGTCAACATTCTCTAAGGGTTCAGACTTGAAAATGCCAGCAACCTCAACTAGACAGTCACAAACCCCACATGAGAAGGTCAATGGACCACATGAATAGGATACGTCCTCCAACAATGTACTTCCTGCCACGGACAACTGTTGTAGATTCTGCAGGCGCAGCCCTGTAAGAGACCGAAGCCTGCTGCAATATCGTAAATTGAGTACCTGAAGCCCAGTGAGACCTCTGATGCAATCCGGGAGGCCACTCATCAGATTGTTGCTTAAATCTAGTTCCCGCAATGAAGATAGGTCAGTGATATCTGCCGGAAAAGAATCCTCTGATAGATTGCAGCCATAAAGACTTAAGCTCACCAACGACCTCGGTAAAGGCGTGCATGAAATTTCTGGACTTCTTCTTGGGGTCAATTGCCACGGCCAGTTGAACAAACGCCACCATTTGTCCTCCTCAGTAGTGGAAAGTAATTGATCTATGGCAATTCCATCTGCACGGAGAACTGTTAGAGACTCCATATTTGCTACCTCCTTTGGAAATTTCTCAAGATTTGAGCAACCAGAGATGTCAAGCGTTTCCAAAAATTTTAGCATCATCATGCTCCTTGGAAGCTTTTTCAGACTTTTGCAGTCTCTCAAGTTCAACAAAATAAGTTTCTCCAGTTGTCCGATAGATTCATGAACTTTAACCAACCTTGAGCAATTTTCAAGTATGAGCCTCTCAAGATTGGGGAGCATCGAGAAGCGGAGAGTTCCAGTCAAGCTATGGGAATGACTAAGATCGAGGATTTTTAAGAATTGTAGGAACTGTAAAGAATGAAAAAGGGGAGAGATTAATAATATTGATAAAAATCCTAGAATATTTTGAATTGAGAAAAGGAATTAAAAAACACAAATAACATACCGTAGTTCCATTCCAAACAAATTTCAAGCTACTATACGGCATTTCAAGAACAACCAGTCTCTCCAAAGGAAAATCATTAGGTATAGATTTCAAGGAGAATTCATGCCAATGCAACCACCTTAGTCCTTTAGGAAACATTTTATAGCTTCCATTGAATTGTACATTATTGAGCTGTAGAAGTTTTAATCCAGGCATCTTTGTAAATGCACTAACTTTCCAAGCTAGTTCATTTGAATTTCGTGGCTCAATGCATCGTTGCTGCTCAATGCCAATACAATATCTTTTCTGCGAATTGCCAACACTTGACAATTCCTCAATGATTTCTTCAAGGGAACGTTTTCTGTTGACATTAAAGATTGTCCTGGAAAGTTCATTTTTTCTCAACAAATGCATATCGAGAACAAGACCTTCAATTTTCTCAGTGCCCTGATAAAGAATGACCAAAAAAAAAAAAAAAAATAGAGGAAACACGTCAATGAGCATATAGCATCATTGCACAAATATACATAATTGTGTGTTATAAGCACAAGTAATACTACAAGTAATACTCACAGTATTTTCTCTCAAGATATCAAAAGAATCCTTATGATTACAGATTCTGCTCCTTTTTCCAGGCTCCTCCGGTGATTCTTTGTGAACAATTGCTCTTCCCATATCTTGAACCAATTGATGCATCTCTAGTTTGTTATACATATCAATTGTTAGCAAACATCTTTCAATGAGATTTTGAATCCCAATAGTTGCATAAAATTCACATCCATCTAGGATTGTAATTGTCAAATCTTTGTCCTTTCCAACAAAAAAGCAGGCAACATGGAGGAATATTTCTCTATCGTGGTCATCTTGTAAAGAGTTGTAGCTTATTTTGAGTTTTTCAAAGATTTCACTGTCGGGAATTGCTTGTAATTTCTGTATTTGACTTTTCCATACGGCCAAGCTTTTCCCAGATAGAGAAGAACCCAAAATCTTAATAGCTAATGGAAGCCCTCCACAACGGCGGATAACTTTTTCTGAGTCCTCAATAAAATTATCAATAGGATGGCTTTGTCCAAAGGCATGCCAACTAAAAAGCTCTAAGGATTCCCGATAATCCAATTCTCTAACATGGTGCACATGGCAAACTTCACGAGGCCTTAATAACTTCTCATTCCTAGTGGTTATGATGATTTTACTACCTGGAAAAAGCCAATCTCGCATTCCAAGCATTGCATTTAGTTGGCTATTTTCATCCACATCATCAAGAACTATAAGAACTCTTTTCCAACTAATGGCATCTATGATCTTTTGAATCCCTTCATCGACATTGTATATTTTTTCATTCCTTCCCTTTAGAATATCTGAAAGAAGCTGCCTTTGTAAACAAATTAAACCATTTTGTTGTTTAGAAATTTCCCTTACATTTGCCAGGAAGCTGCTACCTTCAAATTTGGGGAAGTTTAAGTTGTATACAAATTTAGCAATAGTTGTCTTTCCTATTCCACCAGCCCCACAAATGGAAAATATACCAACTTTATCCGATCCATCTTGTAACCACGAATTAATATAGTTGGCTCGAGAATGTAATCCAATTGGGTATGGGGCAACATACAAGATTGTGCGACTTAGTTTATCTTCAACCACTTTAACAATTTTTTCAATGAACTTTGACTCGTTCCTGTAAATTGCGACCAAGATGGATAATGAAACTCAAGATGCACATGGACTACCAAGAAATATATTACGATACTTGTACAAATAACCCACAAAATGTCCAAGTTATCAAAATCACATAAAAAACTTGATCACTCTCAATTGAGCAAATTATAGAGTCAAGATCATACTAAAATTATAAAAAAGAAAAAAAACAACTTAAATTTTAGATGCAAAAACTTGTGAAAACTCTGTTTTGAATTGTCAATTTAATGAGAAGGCACTCTCAATGCAATCCTCACATCTATTGTACAATTAGATCAGTAATGTAGCTTTCCATACAGTAGCTAGTAAGTTCATGTGATACCACAAACTATTCCCAAGGCATTTATGGTCCAGTAAATCGGAATAACAGTGTGTCTACAAGCCATTTTTTACTTCTCTAGGTGCAAATTCCTATTTTGACTATTCAAATTAAGTTATGTCCATTATCAGAGAAGCATATTGCAATTTAATGCAATAATAATTTTGGAAACTAGAAACTAACAGTTGCCTTGTATTGCCAATTACGCTAATGAATATGAATCTAAGTTGATCATCGTATTCAATTTGTTCAATTACATTTATGATTCACTCAAGGATGTTGTAAACTAGATCTGCCTATTAAAGCAATTATAACTAAATATATGTTTGGATATTCTAAAGAATCCATTCAGAATTGCAGCTCTCAGTGATTTTCTGAAAAAACTTGAAAAAAATATATCAGAGGAGATGTAAACTATATAGCTATTAAGAGAAGCAGGAAGAAATTACCCATTAGCTTCATTCTGCCAAACCATCCTAGGTAAATCTGCGACTTCCTCAAGGGCCTGTCTCCATCCTTTTACTTTGTCCATCCATTCATTATTTCCTCCACTTGCTTCTGCCTTTAATAGCTCTTCGTGATTAGCAAATACTTTTGCATAATCTCCCCTTTGCTTTCTAACTTGGGAAGGATCCACATCATAAAAGATAGGTAGGACTACATGTCCGGAGGTCCTTCTGCGTTTGAGAATCATCACAAGTTCGTCAAGACACCAAGGTGAAGATGCATAAGTTTTTGAAAAGACAACTATTGAAATCCTTGACTCTTCAATTGCTCTCTTCAGTTCAGTGTTGATGTCTTCTCCTATTTCAATCTCTTCATAGTCTCTGAAGGTGCGAAACCTTGCATTCAACAAAGCTATGAATAGGTGATCGGTAAATGTCTGGCGAGTGTCTTTACCTCTAAAACTCAATAATACGTCATAGGCATATTGAGAAGTAGAAGACGAGGCTTCTCCTGCTCTTACCGAAGCCATTGAAAAGAGCTCTAAGAGAGTAAATTAAGGGCCGAGGAAGCTATGCAATCTGTCAAAGGCACCATATAACATGCTTATGCAATTATTAGTTAAAACGGAGGACTCAGAAAATCAAAGACAATTGAAATCCACCACAAAAAAACCCAAAATGTCAGCTGAAATTGGATGAACATGCCAACCAAATGTGAATGCGACTGCAAGTTCTCTACCACAATTGTGATAAGTTAAAGAATTCATTGTAGTTGGAAAATCAAGGGACTTTGTTTAATTTAAATTGTGGAAGTCGATATTGACCCTCCACAAATTGAGATGGTCATTAAATATTATTCAAAGGTAGTTGTTGAAAAGCTTACTCAATGGTACTAAAATATACAAAGCAAAACAAGCTCAGTGACCAATGCACACACTGTCAGGTCCACAAGGCTGTATTTTAGAAGGATAAGCATTCATTATTGTTAATTTATTAGGTAGTAGGTAACCTCTTCCCTCACTTTTGTATTGCATTTTTTGACAATGCATATTTATCATCTCTTTATTAAATACCAGATTTATACATATATATATGTGTGTGTGTATGTGTGTGTGTGTTTAAAAAAAGACTACCAAAATTATGTCACGAATAACTTCATGGTGAAAACTAATAAATTAGGGGGGGGGGGGGGACTCCAATCCGTAGCTATTGACAATATATATATATATATATATATTTTGATCGAGACGTTCCTTGTATGTGTGTTGAATAAATCAACCAACAGATTGAAGCGAACCCACTTAATTATATTAATCACAGACCCAAACCCTTAACTAATCTTTATCAAAATGAAGGAGTAGAGAGGAAGATAGATCGCACCGTCTTCTGTTGCCGAAATCAACGAACGATTGTCGCTCGAAAGCAACGTCTCTTCAAAGTCACAAGCCCTTAGATTTCACTGACGCGTTCCCAGGTGGATTTGTTGGCTGTTCTTTCTTGCACCTCGTCAGTCTTTGTTATCTGATGATTAGCCGAACTCCTTTTTCAGAATTCTTTCTCTGCACTTCGAGTTCTCCACAGACTGAAACTGGTTCCCAGCTTACAACTGTCCCGACAAGAAAACTTTCACGGCGAAAAAAGTCAATGAGAATGGATCGGAGGAGTTGTAAGTTCTCTAATGCTGCATTTTGCCTTCCTCATTTCTATTTAATAAATTCTTTAATAAAAAATAAACTATCCTCTCGGATTTTGTCGTTTTTGGGACCCGGCTCCCTGCTATTTTTCTCTTTGGTCTTTTTTTTATTTTTTATTTTTAAATCTTAATCATTCATTTCATCTCAAGACTAAAAATATATTCTTTTATAGTTTTTATTTTACGAGTAAATTACATCAACTTTCCCTTAATATTTGAGTGATTACACATAGTACTCACAATATTTAAAAATTATACTTATCTCTCTTATTTTAAAATATTATTAATATTTATTCATTTTTGATA